>JAIUSX010000248.1:0-674734 GCA_026573805.1 Hesperophylax magnus
TAAATATTTTTTTCACCACAGTAGTCGTTTATCCGTGTACTAGTTAGTCTACACAGCTCAACTTCGCCGACCGACCCATAAGGTAGCTGTAAGACCTATCCAAACCCGCCGCGTTTATGTCTCTTACGGTTTTAATCGATTTTAAATTACGATTTATTAATTCTGTGTGTAATTATATTAAATAAAACATTTATATTTGTGATATAGGTTTTAGCATCTGCTTTGACTTCCGCAGTATGTGACAAAGACAGAGGATAAGAGAGATAGAAGCACCTATATAACCCAGTGTAGTAGGTAGTCAGGTTCTCTGTTCTCAGCTCGCAGTTTAGGGAATATACTCTTTATAATACTCGTTGTTACATTAAAATATTATTAGAATCCAACCGTGTACCATTATTATAAATAACTGAGAATCTCGGCTTGAAGATCAGCGTTTGTTGATATATGTACCTAAATATTTATTTTTAAGCCATACAATTTTCATAACTGCTAAAGTTGTTAGGTTTCAATTAATACAAATTTCATTTCTGTGCCTATATTGTATATATTATTGCCACTATTGTATGTTTATGCAAGTATCGATGGTTTGGATTGGAGTAAAATGAATGTTGTCCTATTTTTACGGATAAGGTGAATTCTTCTTTTTACCGCCATTGGTGAACGCAGCGCTAATGCTAGACGGTAGGGAAAGGTAACGGTCGCAACTGGGAATCAAGATAATAAAAAAATATTTATTATAAGTATTATCTTCTTCAAAATAAATAGAAACGCTCAGAACGAAAAAAAAGTTTTTCCTGTGTTTCTCTGTGGTGTAGATTAACCAGCTTTTAAATTATTATTTTTTTATTGTGAAACCGTACAAGGGTCCCAACTGTTCCCAACCGTCTGAGCCAGTAATACTATGGCATCCCTAATTGGGGTATGCTGTGAGGCTGAATGTGGTATGCTGTGGAAGGAGATGGGAAAGAGGAAAGTAACTGGATATTCAGATCTGGTCACAAACACGACCAAAGTCATTTCAAGCAACGTTTCAATTCAGAATGGTGGTCTTACAACAGGGCGATACTAAGAGTATCTTCCAGTATGAAACCTGCCGCAAATATACCATATATTATTTTAATTGTGAAATAACACGAAACTATCAAATAAAATTTATTTTCGCACGCCGTGATTTGAACCCACTACCTCTGGCTTGCAGGTCTCGACCTCGGCGGCCGTCAAAGGCGTGACTAAGAGTTAGTGAAGAGTGGTTGGAGGAGATAGAATTTGCGGCGAGTGGGAACATATCTTAGATGGGACTGAAAGATTATTAAGGATTTTTTTTTCTAAAGCTAATTAGTAATTTGTGAAATATCAAAAATTAATAAAACAAAATTTATTTACGAACCCGCGACCTCCCGCTTGCTAGTCGAGAGCCTTACCCACGAATGCCGTCGTTTCCTGCTTTTTCTACGAGTTTCCGGAAATCGGGTATACGAGTATTACATGTACAAATATATACATATATTTTTAACACTACAAAATAGTATATAAATTACCAGTCTACTGTGTGATCCCACTCCACCAGGTGAGACAGCATTGGGGTTCCCGCAGACACGGGGAAATCCACTTTGGGGTAAAGGCTGGCCAGTTTGGGGTTCAGTCCTAGCAGGTACAGTCTAAAAAAAATAAAATTTGGTATGCAACGGCGTTGGTTATAATCACTCTACATGGAAGCCCATGAGGTATCTCCAAGATTTCATTCAGGTTTTCCCTAAGATTTCCCTTTCGTTTTTATAAGGTTTACTCCAGGTATTCCTTACGGCCTGTGTTATCTTTGAGATGATCTTTTGAGGATAAAAATCTTTCTCTTGTTGATCCATGTTTTATAAGAGAGGAACTTAATATTTGAAAATCAGTCCACAGCTGAGCTGTTGAAGATAGTCGTAAAAACCACCGATTTTTTTGCAACATTTGTTAGACAAGACTTCATGGTTTCTCTCAGCTGAGTACTTGTGATAAAGAACCTGAATCAAATGGTGGATTCTGAATTCTCGTAACTGAACTAAAGAAATCCAATATACCTCAATTCAAACAATTATTCAATCAGCTAATTCCTGATGTTCGTAGGAAAGAATTTTCATTACCTCGCTTTTAATGTTCTACTCAGATAATTATACATTTGTTAAACTTACTTAGCCAAATACTTTTTCCTAATTTCATCAGTTCTTCTTCAATTTTATAACATATTATGAATTATTTTACAATAAAGGTCCGTTCAAATAGCATCCAACTGGATCTTTTCCGTGGAAACAACTAAAGCACGGGAAGCATCATCCATTCGGGAGTAGCATGTTATCTACTGACATGCTCAAGAACATATCATGGTCTAAAAGTAATTTCTAAATTGCAAAATGATGCTTTTTATTAATTAAAAAAATACCCACCGGCCTATAGCCGTGAGCAAGAACTCCATAGTATTGTTCCCTTTCTGAGTCAGTGCAACGTGGCTGCAATTCTCCTTGAGAGATTTTTTAAGAATAGTCTGAAGGAAGCCATCAGGTCCAATCTCTATCGTGATGGCATTGCTATGGATCAAGTGAGATGTCTCCTCGAAGAGCACAGGACTCTAAAATCAATGCAAAATAATTTGACATTTAATAGATTTATTAGTACAAAATACACAGCCACCAAAGATGTTCTATTTAAAAAAGAGCCTGCAGAACCGTGACGAATACTGGAAAGTCTATATTCTATCTGGATTGAACTTTCCTACCCAGAAACTGGAGTCGGTAATTCTACCAACCAATCGAAATCCCGATTGGATAAGACTTACTATTTAAAATTGAATTGTTTTTACAATTAAAAAACTTTTACAAATTCTAATCAATAACAAAAACTCATGACCAAAACTTCACTATTTCTCACCAATGCATTGTTGGTGTGGTATTCTGCCGAAGAGTGCTTGGCTTGCTCTCCTCCCCAGAAGTTCTGTGGGACGGAGGTAGACACCCATCGGTTGGACCTCAGTTTTGGTTCTGGGATAACTCGTTGAAGGAATTTGAGAAGATTTTTACCTGTATGAACAGGTAAAATATGAATTTAGAGGTCCATTAAAGCGTGAAGGTCTCAGTAGGTGACTAAGTAATCTGTAACATAATGTAATTAGACCATATGAAAGGCTTTCGCTTTATAATATCAAAGGGTAAATGACTTACCAGCCTCCGTTTTATATCTGGGGTGATACGCAATATTGGAGCACGCCACATCCTTGGTGAATACCCCACTTCTCTTCAAATGTGGCAAAAAAATCTTCATGGTTTCCTCTGGACCGGAGATGGTGCAGGATTCTGAGCTGTTATGGAAAGTCACCTCTATGTCGGCAGGACAAAATGTTTTCACCTGTTTTAAAATATGTAATAAATTGTCATTTTTAATTTGTCATTTCACGTCTTTGGATGTCCCGTTGTTATGAAATGAACTTTCTTGAAATTAAAACATTCAACGCCGCAATATTTTTTTTAAATCAATTACTTTGTATATTTATATATTTTCATATGGTAACCATATAGTTACGTTCAAAGGGGGTGTTAACCACGAACGGGGGGAGGCGGGGCTAAGCCGCCAGCTCCAGGTCCGAAGAAGGGCAGAGCTCTCTTGGTTTCCAGCTTTCGATAGAACCGGTCGTTGTTTCGCTTCTCCGCTTGGAATTCGAGATTTGCTTTGCAAAACAGTTTTGAAAGTGTTTGCCACCAAAAAATTAAGTACTAGTATATTTCGAGTCAGCGTTTGCCGTTATCGCCAGCCGGGTTCTACTGCTGCCACCCTGGAAGCCTACAGGAGTACCGCCCTATGGTATCGTTCCAATTTTATTCTGTTTGTTTCTGTCTCTGCTTTCTTCCAATAAATTTTACGTCATTTTTGATTCTTTTAAACGTCCACAAAGAGATTTAAGCTTTTCCTTTTCCCTGGAAGCCTACAGGAGTACCGCCCTATGGTATCGTTCCAATTTTATTCTGTTTGTTTCTGTCTCTGCTTTCTTCCAGTAAATTTTACGTCATTTTTCATTCTTTTAAACGTCCACAAAGAGATTTAAGCTTTTCCTACACGTAGATTCAAGTGCTGTAATATAAGTTTTCTTGAAGGCATTTTTGTAGCACCATACGTAGATTGTTTTATTTCCAAGATATCCCTTGTTCTATCAATCTATAGGAGGCGGCTGTTTCTCTCTATTCAAACGAACTGAAGACACGAAACCCGCTTAAGCTAGCCTAGTAGTCGTGAATATGTTAGAAGCCGTAGAAACGTATTATCTAATACCGTGTATTCTGATATTATATTAAATTAATATAAGCCGCCGAAACAACAGTAGTTTTCAATAGAGTTTAATGTTCCTGATATGCTGATATATCAAATTTACCTAGATAAATCGCCGATCTCATCAAACTTTATTAAACGTTGAACACAAAAACAATTACGCATCTGCATCAGCATCCGCATCTGCATCCTCGTCTACATCCGCTTCTTTTACGCAATATAAATACATTTAAGTTGTCCAGAGATGAATCGGCTTTTAATTTTCATTATCGTTATTTATCATCGATTCAAAAGTGCGAAATAAATCAGCCACAGTGACAGAGGCGGTTTTTTCTAATGTGCGGATGTTCAGTGAACCCCCAAAGAATAAATACCCAAAACAAGACTCACTTGGATTATAAAATTATTAAAGTTAATAAACACCCCGTTAACAACTCCGCAGTAAAAAAACCACCATTTATAATGCGGTCCGGCTCGGTTTCCGGAACGAGCGAGGAAATCAAAAAACTTAAGGTATGTTTCATACAACGTTAGGTATATTCCAAGCGGTGCTAGAAGGTATAGGTAGGTCAAAGTTGTACTGGAAACCTATTACCGAACGCATTTGGGTGACAAATATATTTGCTCTGCGTCAGTGGGATTCGAACATAGGCACTTACGCAGATATTCACACCCTCTATATGAATATAACGAAAATCCCAATAATAATTTTCGTTTTCAAAATTATTGTACAGATTCCCAAGCCACAAATATAGTATCAGGTACCTCCAGGAACAGCGTACTACTTTCAAGTACCGTCCGACTCGACCAGTGAGTTCTCTAACTTTACCTTAACGCTTGGTAGCTCTCGACAGCGGCCAACTCGTCCTGTAGGTTCTAAGATATCTTAGGTACTGTAGTACCTTAGCTCTTAGTACTAGGTACTACAGTAGTACCTGACACTGGCCAGCTGGAGCAGTGGCAGCAGCATATTTTGAATGCTATACCAGTACTAGAATTCTCTAGTGTAGTAGGCACTTGTTGATATTTGTTTACGATTACTTTTAAACCTAAAACATGTGCTAATTCTAATTCTTATTGTGCTAATGTGAAAAATGTAAAAGAATCAACACATTTGAGTGACTCAATATATTCAATGAAGAAGAAAAACTGCTCACAAAAGCCGATTTTCTTTCCTTTTTAAAATCACTTTAATGTTGAACTCCCAATGATGTAAACAACGATACAGTGCTATCGGTTGCTGATAACTTACGGCACTTTTTAAATTAACTTCTGGTAACACAATATCTATGTAGAATAAAAGTCTCTTTTTGTTTTTTTTTTGTTGAAGTTCTACTCTAATATGTTGAATAATATTATTTTTAATTTGACAGAAAAAGTCAGAATAAACAAGTTCTGATATGTAGTTATTATTATCGCGACAACTATCGTATTATTGCGGAATCACATTTGTATATTCCCGTTATCCTTATGCAGAATATGGGAAATAACTTATTTCAATTTATTTATCAATATATAATTATTTACTGTTTTTCTATCTTGCATTTTATTTTCGTGATGCTCATTAAGATGTTCTGTGGGTCACAAAAATAAACATATAAAAGCCCAGCTGGGCGTGAAATTATAAATAAATACTTAAATTACGCGTGACAGCTGTTTCGCTTTCTGAAGACTGAAAAAATGAAATGAAGTTGTACTAATTAAGTTTGATAAGAATAAGCAAAAGTTCTCTAATGCCAACTGGCTTATTTTCCATACACAATACTAATTAACGGCATATTACCTGCTGATATCCCAAGCTAACATCCACCATGGCTCCTTTTATTGATGACGCATTGAGACTGACCAAGCCCCTGGAGTAAGCAGTGAGAATCACCTGTTCATGGGTTAGGCAACCATCGGCGTAGGCGCAACTTAACTCCCCCACTCCGTGTCCTGTAGGAAAATCGGGGTTAGTTAAAAACAAATTCAATTTGAACCCACACAAAGACCATCACAGAGGACATTCAGATTGATAGACTAGCCACTGGCTCAAACTAGCCCGTCAGAGAAAGGGGAACAAACCAAGTACGAGGAGCGTGGAGGGGGCGTGACCTTCTCCCTTTCTGTAATTTGTCAATAAATCAAGATTACAGTAAACAGGCAACTCGCATTTAAATATAACAATTTAGTGCATGAATATAAAAACTGATTTCGAATTACTAGTCTTTTTTACAATGGTGCCCAATATGATGGTTGCGTAAAAAACTTAACTACTAATCCCAAATCGGGAGAAAAGTTTGGGCTCGTTTCAAAAATAGAATATTTTGTTACACTTTTTAGTTAGGCACTTAAAAATGTGTTATAATTTACTCAACTCACTCATTTTTAGAGCGCTGCGTAGCCACGTAACGGTTATTTAACCGTTTATAATGAAAATTCCAATCCTACGCGGTAAAGTCCCCCACCGTGCCGCAAACTGTTGACTTACTTCAGCGAACTTTGCTTTTTTGCGCAGGTTTGGTTATTTCAATGTGCGCTCTTCGGCGGTCAATGTGCGACTGATATCGTAGTTTATTCAAAGCATTCTCGAGCCCTCCTCGTGCCAAAAATATGGTCGTGTGGTTTGCCATCAGCTCATCGAAATGATATCAGGATTTCATGTCAGGATAAGTATCAATTTGGATTGACAGAGACAAAGAAGACATAAATTCGCAATATGTCATAAATATATTTTTTGTGAATCGATGATTAGAAGAGATCCTTTATAACAGAACTTCCGTTTGGAAGAACAGAGTTTTAGAAAAACAAAAAACCGAACCCAAATCTGCATTTTTATTTCATTAGCTCTACAAGTTTTTTTTACATTAGCTCTACACATGAGGCTCCAGAAAATAATTTCCCTCAGGGCCTACGTCTTCTTTTGGATGCCATATAAAGGGTCCTTAAAACAAGATTCATATAAGTTAAGGAATGATCGACCACCAAAGAGGCTTCTCGGCAATAAGCCCGCAGTAAATATAAAAAAAATTCAGTGACCTAAATCCGGTCGGCTGGACACTACAATACCTCATCCAGGCAAAACGTAATGAAGGAAGACAACAGATAACAGTCAGGTGTCTTAGTTGCATTAGTTGCGGAATCTCCGAGGGATGTTATGGTAATGACGGTATTGATGATGTGATAGCTTACCAATTATAAAATCTGGTTTGATTCCTATAGCCTTAAGGACGTCACATAGGCCAATCTGTATGGAAACTATGCCCACCATGGAATGGAGGATGTTGTCAAATACTTTAGGGCTAGGGTCTGTGATGATTTTGGTAATATCCAAACCCTTTGGCTTTAATATTCTGTGAACCCTGGAAAAGAATTGTTTAAAATTGTCTGTTGTTATTACAAATTAATGAAAAATACTTACAGAGTAAACATTATTATTTTGTTAATTAATTTAAACTCCCTGATGGGCTTTTACATGATACATATTTTATATGATTTACTGCATAATACAGTGACAACAGAAGGTTTTTATTATTAAATGAATAACCAAAAATGAACATAATACACGTGATGTATTTTTGGGATACTATGTCGTGTTGCGATACCTGCTATGTTGAAGCGATACCCTGTTTAGGGTGGCAATTTTATCCTGGCGGTATTTTAGTCTACTTAATTAAGTATATTAATGTGGTTTTCGGCGCTTAGTTTTAGTTTAGTCGTCAAGAACAATGTATCAAGAACTATTAAGCTTAACCCCGCCGTATCTATTAATATTAATGGGCTTGTTATGGATTTCAATTGCCTCCGTAATTATGAGTGATCGATGCGTTTTGGGTTTTCCCAGGATTTCAGGAATAAATAACAAAAGCCGATTTGTCACGGTGGCGATTTGCACGCAACTGATTTGGCTTTTAGTTTTATTTTTTGCTTGTTAATTATATATTTGAAATCTTTCAGGGTATTTAAAACTTGGTTTGATCGTTATGAAATAATATCTGTATATCTCTTTAACACTTTTCAACGAATCAGAATTTTCAACAAATGGATTCTTTATAGGCTATAGATAACATAATCTGAAGTATGTTGAAGATAATTAGTATATACCTTTCGATGGCAGCCGCAAAAATGGGCAGGGCCATGAGGTGGGTGCCCATACCGGCCCACTGCGAGCCCATCCCACTGAAGACAAACCAGACGGGTCTCTTCTCTGCTGGATTATGTTTGGTTTCCCTGGATACTTTCATAATCGGAGCGTGGGGCCCTGAAATATCAAAATAAGAAAGCATTTCACGAGTCAGGAGAAAACCAAATATATTTTATGAGTAACACGGGCGTGTGCCTAGCATGGTGGTCGATTCCTCAATGCATGTAACTAATAATTTCATAGAATAAAGAAACTTAAAAAAAAAAAAAAAACTTGCATATGTATCGCAGTGCATGTTGATGCATTTATTTTATGCGGTTATATTGAAAAAGTTTATTTTTAACGTTTGAGAAAAAACAGGCTGTAAAACTTTTCAAATAACCTCACTTCTTTCTTCCTCGTAAAGTATCCTGTTTATATCAGCACCGATGTATTTTATCTAGTGGTCCAGAGCATATTTGGATATAGTTGTTATTTTGCTGTCCGATGATTTTTTTCGATTAAAAAAGCTAGATGTACCTAGTGTGTCACTTGAAATACCCTTAGCATTGTTCAGACGAGCCATAGCGAGTATCACGTGATCCGTTGCGACGTGTGACACGATAATCAGTGGTGACCTGTGATGGAATTTTTTTGTTTTTAATTGAAAAAAAAAATGAACAAACAGCAATATCACTTCTACATTTATAACTTCAAATATTTTCAGGAATTGATGGTTAAAATCCTTCGGTTATATGTTGATGCACCCCGCATATAGATAATAATAATAATAAAAACATTTATTTGCCAAAAGATAAATTTTAAATATTTTTTAACATAAATTCTATTGACAAAAAGGTCACTGCTCAGCTATGCATTCCGGATCTCTCCGGGAATGCAGCTGGTTTACAGCAGTGCCTCCAATATAATAATAATAAAAATATATACATATTTAGGTATAATAATGATCAATGAAATAATATTAACAATAAAAAATCAAATCAACACAAACAAATAACAATAAAAATAGAAATAGTAGGTATACAAAAGAGTGCAAATTAATAATATAGTCAACAAAAATTCAAAATAAACAATAATCGCAACCACATGTACCTAAGTATCCCCTTCATTGTAACGATAGCAACCATCGGCGGCAAAGCTTTTTGAAGCAATGCGACGATGTCGATATTCGAATTGACAGTGGTACTTCGTTCCAAAGCTTTGACGAAGAATAGCTATAACTCCCCTCAAACACAGTAGTTTTATGTTTGGGGAGAACGAGTAAGTGGTTTCTTTGACGCGTACTATGTGTATGAGAGTCACGGGACCACTGCAATCTGTCAAACAGATAGGCAGGAACCTTTGAATTCATCAAATTGAACATTTGACACAATTGGTGTAATTTCCTTCTGTTTGACATATTTAGAATCTGATGCCGATATAGGTAAGACGAGATATGATCCCGTCTCGGGACATTATAACAATGCGCAATTATAGATGCGCTATCGTATATAATAAGACTAATTCGTACAACCTTAAATGAGCTTGTTCGCATCATTCTATTTGCGTGACCTTTACTTATGCTGGCAGTCGTTTAAAACAATTTTACTCACTCAAGAGTGTGTACCCTCTATAGTCGTGTAAGGGGATAGGATAGTTGTAGATGGCGTGAAGCAGCCCGATTTGCTCTACGTTTACCCCTTTGGATTCCACATCATTGAGAAAACTGTCCACAGCTGGTAAAGTTCTTCCCGACACACACGCCAGGCGGGGGAGACTGTCAGCTGCACTCGGTCTATTGTTAATCTGGAAAAGCGTGAATGTGTACAATAGATAAAAATAATGGGAGATGTGGCATGGAAGTATGCCGACTGCCGGCGAGCTACGACCAAACTGCACGGGCTAGCAAAGCGGCAGAGCCAACCAACGAGCTCTGTTCTAATTCCTTTTAATTTTGACGCAGATGGCAACGGTAACGGCGGCGTTTTATTACAAGGAGGGAGATGTATGATATCGATAAGATTTTCCTTTGGGGGAAGCAGACATACGTACATCGTTTGTCTTTTTTTCAACTACCTACAATTATTTAATGTGTAAGAAAAAGCTGCAGCTACGCGTAAAAAAGGTCATTTCATACAATTAGGCAATTTTAAGTGCTCTTATTTGGTTACTAATTATTTATGAATAAATATATGATTATATCATATGTTTATGCATTTGCTTATAATTTGTATTTGCATTATGCTTATTTGAGCCTTTTATTTATTATTAATTTTTATACATACATTATAGTGTCTACCAATTATTTACATTTTTATATAATACATAAATTGAAAACTGTTAAAATGGTGTTATTTTTTAATGCTGGGTGTGAGGTAGGTTTTAGTAGGTGACACTGTGGTGGGTAATGTTATATGTTTCGTGAACACCCCTCACTGGGAGAACCTGTGCTGAGGTGTTTTTTATGTGGTTATGATTAAATGGTACATGTATTTATGTGTATTGGTTAAATTTTCTTATATAAAAGTAAGTTGGGATTTTAAATTATTTTTTTTTAATGGTTATTGTTATTTAAAGATAAGGAAATTTTTTTTATTTATATGAACATATATACATACACCCATGTATACACATACATACATAAATACACATATATATGCATGTAAACACATATATAAATAAACACATGTATACATACATTCACACATACACAATCATCCATGATTATGTTTTGTTTGGTGTTCTAATTTTTTGTATAAAGTGGATATCTTGTTTTTGATCCAGGCTGTGATCAGTTTTTTGTGAATGTGTATGTATTTTCCGTTAGTAGTAGTTTCAGAGTGGTGGGTATATAATTTAAAAAAATTGTAGCGTAATACTGGAAGTGTCTTTGTCCGTGTGTGGTGTATGTTATCGGTATGTTTAGGGTATTGTTTGTTGACGACTTTGTTTTTATTGTTGTTTGAGGTGGCATTGGAATGTGTAGTTTCTGTTGGAGGAGATTTAGTAGTGCAGATTTGGCATAAAGTTGTCTTATTGACATGACGTCTAATATTTTGAAAATTTCGCTTTCGAAAATTTAGTTCAGTAATTTAAATTTGAGACGTTTTTGGTAGTTTATGCTAGCGGCTGTTTGTGGGGTTGAAAATTGGGGATGCACAGATATTTTTTACAAGTATTATGTACATATATACCAGCATACAAAGTTAGCGAGACAAGACCAAATCAGCTAGATGATAATTCTCATGGCGGCTTATAATCGGTAATCTAATTAAACGGCTAAGTATTCTGACCGTCTGTGTCTAGAATGGTGGTTGAAAAATCCAAAATATAGAATAAATAAAATTAAAAAAAAAAAAACGTTAGTGATCGGTGCTCCTTCGGAAGTGTTGTGAGGCGCGCCTCAAAATAAATGCCACGCGATCATGTCAGCTACCGTTCATTTCGATTTCATGTGGATTTTTCAACCCCCCCCACCTACATGAAATCATCAGATCAGAGGCGGGCCTTATCTCTGCCTTACTTCGTTGTTTAGCTCGGCGAGCGGAAATTCACATGTGGTCAGCCGGTATGATGAGTTTAAAAATACTATTAAGACAACCAGTCCTAGTGAAATACGAAAATATAAATGGGTGATATTCAAAACGAAGTTACCTTAAAGCTTAATTTGCTATTTGGTCATATTTCAACGGAAATGACTTTAATAGTATTGTTTGGAAGTATGGATACGTGTATCTTTTTCCCATTTTCTCCTTTGCTGTCATTAAATGAAATAAAATTTGACAAACTTCTATTTACCTTCAGTTTCTGGAAGTTCTTGAGTAAGGCATGTCCGTTGGCTCCACCGATGCCGAAGCTGTTGATCCCGGCAAACCCCGTATTCCAGAGAGTCTTCTCAGTGACCACGCTCATGCGGCCCTCAACCAGCGCGGACACTCCCTTGCGGGGGCTCTTGTAGTGCAGATTGGGCGGGATGTAGCCAGTGCCGTAGGCTATGCACATCTATTTTGAGGGAAAACCATTTTGAGGGAAAACTATTTTGAGGGAAAACTATTTTGAGGCTCAATAGTTTCGACGAAACTTTTTTGAGAGAAATCTTTTATAAGGAAAATTGTTTGGAGGGAAAATGAGGTAGAGTTACAGAAAGGGAAAATAAAATTTGTAAGAAAACAAAACTAAACTAAAAGGCGCCACTATTTTGAGAGATGACTATACTGAGGAAAAACTATGAGAGAAACTAAAGTGATGGAAAGCATACTGAGGGAAAATAACATTGTTGGGAAACTCCATCGAGGAATAGTGAAGGGAGGAAAAACTAACGTGGTGTAAGAATATGTTTAGGAAAAATTGTCAAAACTAAAATTAATTAAAAGCTGTACCATACAATTCAGCTATTAAAGGAAATCTTATTGAACGTAAGACACGTATTGACGTGATTAACTTTTGAGTGGGAACTGAATTAATTTTTACCAAATACTGATGATTTTCTTTAAAAATTTACAGATTTTACAAGGATGGAGAGAGAGAGATTTTTTAGCAGCTATTTCCAGATATACGCAAAAAGATGTCGCCAAAATATGCATGAAAAAAACTTGCCAACACAGACAACGAACACAGCGGATAAAATGTAGTGTTTAAGGACCTCCGTAGTTGAAGGGTAAGGCTCTCGATCAATTAATTTGTGCTGTCTCATGGTTTACTTATTTAAAATATTATAAACATTCCAGAGTGGAACATACTTTCAGTTCAGTATCTCTCTTGTGTTTGATAACCAAATCTGAATAGCCAGGTACGTCCCAACCTTCCTCTTGCCCATCTCCTTCCTCTCCCTACTACCTTTAACCTCACAACATACCCCGATTGGGGATGCCATAGTATCACTGGCTCCAGATGGCTGGGAGTAGATGGATGTCTTACCTTGGCTAGTGCGCAAAGGCCAGAAGCCGCCTCACTGTGTCCCAAGTTGGACTTCACAGATCCAATCTTCAGAGGTCCAACTCTGTCATTACAGAAGAATTCATCCAGCGTAGATAATTCTTCCGGATCTCCAACCTTTGTGCCTGTTATGGGATAACATGTATGAACAAATTTATGTTGTAAAAAAAATTAGTTTCTCCATATTTATAATTTTTTGTACCACCTTAAATGTACAACCCACTGGAACCTACACGACCGCAAAGAAGATGATAATCTGAGATAAGATCTTTTAAATTTAATTGTTTCCATTATCTAAAAACTACATTTGTTTTTATTTCCAGTCGGATTTTACCTATTACAGGCAGCTAAAAAAAACTTGAATTATTGATTTAGGGCTCCAGTAGGCATGTTTTTAGGAATGAATGATCGATTATTGTGTTGGGACATAAATTGTTGACACATACCAATAATCGTCAACAGATTGCGCCTACATGATTAGATTCTCCTTTAATATATGAAATGTATTCACTTAACCAGAGATGTGCTTTATTTCAAATAAATCAATTTCAAATGGAAATGCAAAATGCAAAATGGGTATTTTCCATTATGCATTTTAAATGCTTTTCTAAAAACCATTTTGCATTTTGCATTTTAAATGCTTTTCTCAATGGATTTTCCATTTTAAATGCTTTTTTGCAACATTCTTCCTACTTTCTCCACTCATCTTTTTTTCATAAGCCCCAAATATCAGTCAGTCCTCAACCTCGCTATGAGAGATAATTTACATTTGTCAAGTTGCTCCTTGGTAGGAGCCCTGGCAATTGAGTGATACCATTACAAAAAATACTGATTCAAATACAGAATATGGGGCCATGAAGCTGTAGTAAAAATAATAATAATAACGCTGTAATGTTAGATAGCAGTTTCTATGTTTTTACGTTGGCAACATTAGTCCCGCGCAAATTTTTTGTGGTTTCATAATCTGTAGTCGTGGTGTTTTTGGATTTACCATCATGTAATATGTTTGTTCTACATTGATATCCATTATTAAATGACAAAATTGTTTAAAAATTCTATAATTATTTTAATTGTTTCACCTGAGAAACCATTTTGCATTTTCAATGCATTTTGAAAATAGGTATTTTGCATTTTGCATTTGAAATGCTTTTCTAAAAACCATTTTGCAATTTCAAATGGAAAAGTTTTGACCCATTTCCATTTTGCATTTCAAATGGTTTTGGGTACCCATTTTGCACATCTCTGCACTTAACACAGTTTGAACTCATGAATTAAGAAGTGGGGAAGACAAAAAAAAGAAAAACACGCGTAGTAAACAAAGATCACAGCTAAAAACAACGTAAGAAATTTTTTTCAATAAGGATTAAAGCCATAGAAAGGTGTTTTAATGTACTTTTAAGGGCACATATTGTAGGTTGTAAATAAATATACCTTGTAAATAAATTTATCCATTGCCCTTTAAAGGAAATTCTCACCCAATTTGATTAATTGATTTGGATATTCTAGAAGAAAGAAGAAGAGGCAAAAAGAAGCAAGAAGATACAAGAAAAACCAAGAAAAGCCAATACGAAGAAATAATAGGCATTGAGAAGTAAGAAGAATCAAGAAAAGGCAGGAAGAGGCTAGAAAATGCATGGAAGAAAGAAAAAAAGCCACGGCAATACAAACATATCAAAATAAAGCAAGAAGATGCCTGCGTATACTAGAATAGCTAAGAAGAAGCGAAAAGAAACAAGAAGACGAAGAAGAGGCAATTTCAAATCAGAAAACCCAAGAAGAGGCTAACAGATGAAATAATATATAAGCAGAGACTAGGAGAGCCAAGAAGAGTCAAGAATAAGCAAAGACCAAGAAAAAAAACAGAAGAAGCAAGATAAATAAAGAGAATGAAAACAAAACAAGAGGCTACTAGAAGCAATAAAAAAGAGACTAGGAGATACTAAATTAGTCAAGAAAAAGCCAAGAAGAGTCAAAACAACGAACGAATAGGCACGAAAACATCAGAACAAGCAATTAAATTACAGAAGCGAGAAGCAGGAAATATGAACAAGTAGAAAGCAAAAAAGAATCAGGAAGCGAGAAACCAACGCTTGATCAATTATTTTATTCCTGCTCATAATAAGTTCCAGTATTGGTTTATTAGATCGCCATGCATAAAGAAGAGGCAATAAGAGGTAAGAAGAGACAAGAACAGGCAATAAAAAATAAGAAAATACAAGAAAACACAACGATCAAGAAGAAGCATGAACAGCTAAGACGATCCAAGAAAAGACAAGATGACAAAGGAACTCCCTAAAAAACCACGTTTCGTCCACGTTAGTCCCTATTCGTTTTATAGAAATAAAAGACAGATATAGTTTGTAAGATATAATGCCCTACCAACTATAAATAAAAGTAATAATTGGACTACCTAATGACGTAGAATTTTGTACATAAGTAAATTCTTTTCCCTGTGTACATCTAAACTTCCTTTAGAAATAGGTCCGGCCTTCTGTACTAATAATAACTTAGCTAAACCTTTAATTAATTGTATCGATAAAGAAGATATATTAAGCCACTCTGGCATCTACAAACACAATTGAAACGATTGCCCGGCAATCTATATATTCCAATAAAATAATAAATCGGGTGTTAAAAATAAAATAGGAATAGATATTAATAATTTAGAAGCATTCGAAATATCCAAATCGAATAAAATAAAAATGATTTTCCACTTTTAAATAAACAATTAAAATTAACTGACCTGCCAATTTTTAAGTTGTATCCTTTATCTCTGTGTAACCCTCTCCCTTCCCTACCCTTCTACCTATCCCTCCACAAGTCTGTATTTGATGCGTTCCTATTTTATATATTAGCTATATTTTACTTTTGTTTACTTTGTAATTGTCCACTGTATTTAAATTTAGTTTATATTTCCATTGTCCTGAAAAATGTTGAGTGCACCCGAAACCAGTCGATCTATATAACTCAATAAAATGATTTAAAACGAAGATTTTTTTCATTTATAAAAGATAGACCTTCCCGTAAGGGCGAGGGAACAAACAGATTTGCGCGGAGCCGGGGAAGTGGCATGGGTGTGTCATTATATTTTTACATTCGAAGAAGCTAAATAAAATTTAACGTTACCTGTTCCATGGGCCTCAATAAACTCAATTTCAGTTGGATTGATTTCACACTCCTGATAGAACTCCCTCAGTAACATTCTCTGCCCGATCTTCCCTGGATACGTTAGACCCTGTTCCTTGTGTCCGTCAGAGTTGGTTTTAGAGTGAACAACTTGCGCATAGACCCTGCGCGCATTTTTTGCCTTCTGCAGGAAGATAACTGCAGAGGTCTCGGACCTGACGTAGCCATCGCCATCGTTGTCAAAGCTGCGGCATTTTCCTTCGGATGACATTACTCCTAACCTAACAGATTAATAAACAGTTTTTGTAAAGTTGAATCATACAGAAATAAAATCATCTTGAAGACCATCAGATTGCGTGGTTTGCAAAGACTGCGGTGGGATGGACATGTTGAAAAAATGATGACAAGATGAATAGCAACCAAGCAAAATATATTATTCTGCAACAATAATTCCAGGGCTAACTGCCGCATACTTGCACCAACTTCTCGCCTTCATACACTTGAAAACAAATCACCAATCAAACCAAGTTTACCCGTATTTAAGAAATACCGGAATTAAATTTTTCTTTAACATAATATTTAGGAGCATCGAGCAATTGCACATATTTTTACATTCTTCTTATTGTTCACTTGTAAATTACGTATTATTACATACAGTTAAATATAACTTTACATCTAACATGAACAATGTTCAATTTTAAAAGTTTTTCCTTTTTTTATTAGGTAAACATCAAAAATCTCTCGTCGTCTCTGTATCATGAAGTAAATCATGTAAAATATAAACTCACATGAAAGCCCGTCAAGGCGGTTATAATTAATAAATACATAGAGATGATATGATACTAAATCACGTAAGTACAATTGAGTTCTCCTGTGAAAGTGAACCAGACCCAGATGGAGGAAGAAACAGAAATTACTTGGAGCATTTGAGTAGATTAGGAAGGCCTCAGGACTGGCTGTGGAGATCGGAGCGAGTGGAAAGCATTTGTGAAAGAAGCAAAAAAACTTCCCTGAGATGTAACGCTATGATGATATTTATATAATTATTAGCAACTATGAGAACCAGGGCGTGTCAGTAGCGTGGAATTTACGTTCCTCCTTGGTCATTTATATTAGTTTTGGTATTAGATTATCGAGTATTATTTGAGTTCATGAAACGTCAAACGTATTTGGAATGCCTCTACAATAATTAAACTAAAAGTGTGATAAAAGAGAAGTACATGTTTACAATCGGTACAGTTCTGCGTAGTTTTGCGCGCGCTATCGCCAGTGTATTTTACTCTTCATATTTTCCACCCGGAAGTATCAAAATAGTGTTTTAAAAAATATATATATAAATAACAACATGCCAAAGTTTACAGTTTAACTCGTTCAAAGATACAAACGCTGATGTGTTTGTAGACTGAAGGAAGTAAAAATCAAATAAAGTGATTAAAAGTGAACAATCTAGTTTCGGTGTTGTATTAAAAAAAATAAAAATTACAAAGACATAAAGAATTCAAGTGTGACAATAAAGACAATAAATAGTACGCTGCGTTGTGCCTACGTGAACCGTTACTTTAATATAATAAGATTGATAATTAAAGTAATATTGAAAAAACCATCCAAATTTTCTACTGAGATTCTCTTTTCAATATTCAATGTACCCACAATAGACAATATATATAAAAAATATTCAATTCTACAAATTTATAAAGAAATACAGTTAAATAACTTACAATTCAATTCATCAGCAAGATATCAAAAAACTATCAAAATCCCAAAACTTAATACAAAGCACACACAAAATACCTATCTCTATCTAGGTATAACATATTTTAACATCCTTCCATTATATCTAAAAAATATTGAAGATATTCAGGAATTTAAAATAAAATTAAAAAATTACCTAAAACTACTATAAAAGTCCATATCTTACTCTTATTATTATTTCCTTCAAATCTTGAAACTGTATTATTGATAAATGTTGCCTATTTCTTACTTATCCCTTTGGTTTTGCAAATATATTATTTACTTACTTACATGATTCCATATAATTGAGCTAGGATTCACTCACCAAACACAAGAGCCTCGTCTCTTTATGGTGAGGAAAAGATATTATTATTTACCTTTATAAAACTGTATAATATGTATAATTGTATATTTATTGTAAAAAACATACAAATATTAAATAAAAAAAAAAAAAAAATAAATAAAAAAAATATATAATAGTGTAATAACGGGACTGCATACGAGGGCAGTCGCATCTCGGTTCGAACCGCAAGCCGGCAATAAATTTTTATATTTATAAACTTCTATTTCTTATTGTAATTCGATATTAATAAGCCTTGTAAATTCAATAACCACTGGTATGAACGAGTGAACGGACCTAAATATGGAGGAATTAATAGAAAACATAAGAATCGATAAAAAAATATAAACAAAAAAACATTATTATCGAATGCACTGGAGACATTAGAAATTTACTAATAAAAAAGCAAAAAGTAAACCTGGATTTCTCCCAAATAAAGGTGGAAGACTGCAACCCACTAATGCAGCGCTTCCACTGCCAAAAATACGGTCACACAGCCACGCGCTGTTTACGAATTAACGAAAAACCTATTTGCCCTCATTGCGCTGGAGATCACGGCATTAGAGACTGTAATAGCAAAAATGAAGTCCCAAAGTGCATAAACTGCACAAATAACAATCTATTGAAAAAGAGTTCTTTTCCAACAAATCATAAAGCAAACAATGAAGAATGCAAGCAACGTATAAAAATGTTACTATTTGCAAAGGAACGAATTAACTGCAACTAACATGGATGATTACATTGCAAAAAAAATCGACCAAAACTGCAACATTACAGAAGAAATATGCGAAAACGTTACCGAAATTAACAAATGGTGTAAAAATAGGGATTCTACTTTTCTAGTGCTAAAAACACGAACATAAGAGGTATTTCAAGAAATCTAGATGAATTATTAATAAATATTAATAATTTAAATACATCACCGGTGTGCATAGGGTTAACTGAAATACACTCCAACAGCGATCAATACATAAGTGCGCTACCCAACTACCGAGGAATAGCAACTAAAATATCTATAAACAAAAATAGTTGAATAATTATGTTTGTACGTGACGATTGTGAAGTAATAAACACAGAAGAAGTATATATTCAATTTGTCAACTGTTTCAAAATAGATATTAAATTTAAAAATTCTATTTATAGAATCATAACAATATACCGCACACACAAATCAAACATAACGAATTTTACAAACGAACTTTATCTATTCCTGAATAATTTAACAAAGATTTTTACGATTATATGTGGTGACTTTAACATAAATATTTCTAATAACCACAATTCCATAGAAAAAAATAACTTCTTGAACATGATGACTCATCTTAACTTCAAATCGTGCATTAACAACTATACCCGTGAAGTACCAAATCCAACGCCATCTTGTCTAGACCATATTTTGTGTAATGTTAACTTGAATTAAATAAAAAATGTCAAATCCTCAATCTGGAAGATAAACATAACTGATCATCACGCAACCCTTTTTAACTATGAAACAAAAAATAAAACTAAAAACCTACCTAAATCAAGTACCACAAAAACCACATTAAACTACCAACTATTAGAAAAATCACTCATAACAGAAAAATGGACTGAAATAATAAACAGCAAGTGCGCCATTCAAGGTGCATCATTATTTGAAAAAAAATTATCAGAACACATTTTAAATGCCTCTGAAATTAAAAATTTGTATCAAAACTAAAAACAAAGAAAATAAAACCCTGGATCACTATCTGATTAGTAAAAGCAGTTAGAAAATAAATAAACTTTACAAATTAGCTAATCAACCGACTGCCAAAAATCAATTATTTCTTATTATAAAAACATCTTTACCATTAAAGACAATATTAGTGATTTCTAAACGAAAATCTGAAACAGAAAAATCAGAAAAGGAAACGGTCACATCTGGGACTCGAACTAAATATTACAATTTGAGGTTTTACTCAATAAAGTTATTCCGAAAAATAAACATCTTTACCACTTTAATTCGAAAAACTAAAAACAGCTACTACTCCCAATTAATTCTAGATGCTATAAACAATAATAAAAAATATGGACTACAATAAACGAAATAATAAATAAGAATAGAAAGAACAGTTGTATATCCGAAATTTCAAATGGGAAAAAAACGTATAATGTCCAACTTGACACCAAAAAATGCTGTAATATTCTAAACAACTATTTTGTAAATGTCGGAAAAAATCTGGCTAACGCCATCAAAACATGTCCCAACAATAATAAAAAGAATCCCCACGCTTCCCAACACCAATATAATAATTTCAACAAAATAACAGAAACTGATGTCGGAAAAATTATCGATGATTTAAAGGGGGGTTTCGCTCCCGGTTATGACAACATAGATGTAAACGTATTAAAAACAATGAAACAATATCTTATTTACCCCCTAACTCATATAATAAATACAAGCCTTATAAAAGGTCTATTTCCTGATAATTACAAAAGAACAATAATAACGCCGATTTATAAACCTTACTGCCCAAACACCCACATAATTACCGCCCTATATCCCTTTTATCAAATATATCAAAAATATTCGAAAAAATTGTAAAAAATCAAATCTGGTCCTTCCTAGAACAACATCAAATTATAAATTCTAAACAGTATGGTTTCAAAAAAAAAACACCAGCACCCACGATGCTATTGCAAAAATAACAAATTATATATATAACGCCCTAGACTCAAATGAAAAATGCATTGGAATATTTATTGACCTTAAAAAAGCATTTGATAGTATTTCATACACTAACTTAATAAAAAAAAATAATAATGGGAATAAATGGAACGGTACTATCCTGGATTATAAGCTTTTTGGAAAATAGACCACAGCAAGTAAAATTATTAAATGAATTAAGTGATTCCGAAAGTAATAATTTCTCGATACCACAAGGCACAGTTTTAGGACCACCATTGTTCATATTATATGTAAATGATATATTTGAAGTTGCTAAATACGGGGAAATTGTCTCATATGCAGATGACATGGTGCTTCTTCTAAAAGCAAACACATGGTTAGAACTGAACAAAAAGGCTAATTCAGACATCAATGAAATGAAAACATGGTTTGACAATAACCTACTAACGTTAAACTCTAAAAAAACACACTACGTACCATTTTTCATAAACAAACCAAATACGCTGCATGAAATAAACATTCGAATTCACTCTGCACCAAACACATGGTTAGAATTGAACAAAAAGGCTAATTCAGACATCGATGAATTGAAAACATGGTTTGACATTAACCTACTAACGTTAAACTCTAAAAAAACACACTATGTACCATTTTTCATAAACAAACCAAATACGCTGCATGAAATAAACATTCGAATTCACTCTGCACCAAACACATGGTTAGAATTGAACAAAAAGGCTAATTCAGACATCGATGAATTGAAAACATGGTTTGACATTAACCTACTAACGTTAAACTCTAAAAAAACACACTATGTACCATTTTTCATAAACAAACCAAATACGCTGCATGAAATAAACATTCGAATTCACTCTGCACCAAACACTCAACAAACAAAACAAACAACACCACTGTAACTTACCATGTACTAATATTGAAATTAAAACTTCAACCAAATATCTAGGGATCACTATTGACCAATGCCTAAAATGGATACCACATATAACCATTCTCAAAAACAGAGTACGAAAATTAATCTTTATATTTAGCTGCTTAAGATATATTCTAAATAAAGAACTACTGAGAATGACGTACTTCGCATTCTGTCAATCCATAATCCAATATGGTATAATAGGATGGGGGGGCGCTTATAAAACTCACACACAACCTCTTTACATTGCGCAAAAACTAATAATTAAAATAATATTAAAGAAATCATTTTTATATTCATCTGAACTCATTTTCAAAGAATTTAAAGTCAGAAAATTAAATACTCTTTTCCTGTATCACTCAACCTTACAAGTTTACAAAGATGATATCCTAAACAAAACCGTACCATTCGAAAACACAGCAAATCTCAGGCAAAAATACATGTTACCAATTCCGATTTGTAAAAAAACTAAACTAAATAAAAAAAAAAATTAAATAAATAAAATAAAAAAAAAAACAACAACAAAAATTCAAAAAATAAAATAAATCTAAGAAACTAAACAAATAATACCTCATCCCATACACACAAGCAATTGCTTATTATGGGAGAACATTGAAAAATAATAAATATTAATCATATCATAATATCTTTTATCTTATTACTAGTGAAATATATATGTATATCACAAATTGTAAAAAAATTTCTTGAATAAAAAAATATAATAAAAAATAAAAAATTAGTTATCTTCAAGTAATACTTTTGGGGACTTCCGCGAGGTACCGTCGCAAAGCGGAAATAAGGAGAATACTCTATGTTGATTTTAATCGTAATAAGGTAGGTAAGTTGGCAACAGATAATTTTGCAAGTACGAATAAAAATGTAATAATGCTAATACAATACAAAAAATATTCACTAAATTTAGAACATAACAGTGTTTAATATCCAACATATAGATGTTCAGCTTTTAGAAAAAAAGAGTAGCCATGTGAAAGATCAACAGAAAATTTTTTACCCTATATACAGCACAATTACGAATAATGCAATACGGATTTTACGTCAAATATGCTTAATAAGAGGGTCATACGTCAATAGTGATACACAAGGATGGAAGTATATTTTACTTGGTGAACTGAAGCGTCAAGCGAGGATTGAGACAGAGATTCGTTCCAGCAATTATGGCAGCCTCACAGTGTCCATCTCTAATAGCTTTGTAGGCGTGGTCCAGGGCGTACAGCGAGCTGGAGCAAGCGGTGTCCAAGGTGTATGAAGGACCAGTTATTCCCAGCCAGCTGGAGATGCGGTTGGCTAACATGCTTCGTGAAGATCTACATTACATCGTACAAAATTAATATTACTGTAAATAATTGTTTCATTTACTAGTTACACCAATTCTTTCAGCTTTGGTAATACTGGCGGTTAGCCTTTCGGCCGCCAGCCGAAATCTTAAGAGATATGGCCTTTTTAAAATTCCCCGTGGTTTCATGTTTAGTGCTCCGTAATTTATTTATTTATGTCTATTCTTGAATACACATTTTACAAATGATTACAGTGATTTATATTGTAGTACAGAGAAAAAAGTACTGAAAAAAGGTATAAAAAATAAAGAACATAGGTTGATATAGGTAAAACTGTGTGTGGGTGATATTGTATGTTACGTGAACACCTCACTAGGAGAACCTGTGCTGAGGTGTTTACGTGTTTGTGATTAAGTGTGACAGGAATTTATGTGTTGTAGTAGAAAGTTATTTTATTATTATTTTTTTTTCACAGACATATATTGAAACATGAAAACACACATTTATATGTGCGTGTATGTATTTTCGGATAATTCTTGAAGAACGTGTATAATATTTAATTTTACTTAACCATATTTTGGTTATGTTTGGTTTGGAATTATAATCTTTTGAATAAAGTGAATATCTTGATTTTTTATCCAGGCTACGATATGTTTTTTGAGAAAGTTTGTAGGTGTATTTGTAGTCATTAGTTGTTTCAAAGTAATGGGCATACTGTTAAAAAGTTTGGTTGCGTAGTATTGAAAGTGTCTTTGTCCGTGTGTGGTGTGTGTTATCGGAATGTTCAGTGTTTTATTTGTTGATGACCTGGTTTTTATTATGGCTTTATATTCAAATTAATTGATTAATTTAATTGTATTCAAATTTTAATTGTGTAGTTTTGGTGTGAATGAATTTGTAAAACCAAGTATCCACTAGAGGACAAATGTCCCCCAACATGAAGTGTAATAAAAGTTTCAACACCTGTGTTCTTTCTCGGGTACACGAAGAAAAAAAAAATATCTCTTGATTTTGTGAAACCAATAGGCTCGTATTTTGCGTATCGTTTGTGAATAAAATTCCTCACAGCATTTATTTTTACTTTTTACAGGGATCCATCCACTGGAATGTACAAAAGAAATGTCTCGCGGCTTTGTACAAGATTTTTCGTTCAGCATGCGCGATAGTATGTTGCGCGACATGTGCCGCACATATTGTAATTTAAAAAAAAACTCTGCCAATAAGGCCGACCAATTCTCCCCTTCCGCTATCTGCGGGCTCTCAACTTCAAAACATAAATAAACAATCAACACATTTGCGTCAATATTTATACGTTACAATGTGCCGCGACAAGTGCAAATAAAATCATAGATTTAATATCACTTTTATAAAATTTCACTTACCCAAAAACACCATATCCATTAGGTTCCAAATACTCATAGATCATCTTAAGTTCAGTTTCCGAATAACTGGCTGCTACGAATACACCAGTGTTTGTGTTTCTCAGCTCACACGGATTTACACCTGCCAAAATATTGCTTGATTAAGGCCCAATGTTATTAACTAAGGTAGGAATGAATTATTTTTCTCTTGGTACAGTGATGGCAAAAATGTAGTTTATGTCATTTTTTAACTTATTTCACTTTAAAAATAAAAAAAAAGATAGTCCCTTCCGTCATATCAAAAAATAATATTTTTGTCAGTTACAACATGCAATCTCAATCAAAAACTTTTTTTTTTTCAAAACTGCGCAGTAAACAAAGTCCTTACTTTTTATAATCACTAAATGGTATAAAACAAAGTCGGTATCCGCGTATGTCTGTTTGTATGCTTAGTTTTTTTCCAAACTATACAACGGAGTTTGATAGGGTTTTCGCAATCTTTTAGAGAATTTCTTTCGAAAGGTTTATATGTAAATATATATATATAATACATGAATATTATATTTATTGCAAGTAGAGAAAAGTAGAGCAACTCCGGGTACTAGTCAACTAGTTAAACATAACAATGAAACGTCAAGTGACATTTCACTGAAAATACTTCAAATTTTAATAATTATTTTTCAATACGATTTACGAATTAATTTTGATCGATTTTCTCTTCTTTAAAATTATGTCAATTACCGATATTATCATTAGATCATGTCAAAACAATACGTTATATAGCGCTCTCATTTGGCAAAATTGAGTTTTCAGTGTATTTTGGTACAAAATTATAAAAAAAATGCAAAGCCTGCTAAAATCTCGAAGCTAAATAAAGACCATTCTGAAAGTACTCATAAGAACGCCTTCGATGAAAATTTTAAACAGTTTTGATATACCAGTAATAAATAGACATAGACTAATCACACACTATATATATCTTCCATTATTCTAATTATTGCTCATACACAATTGAAACATACACAACAGCTCAAGTTCGACTCTATCATAAGATTGTAACGATTAAACATCATAAATTAAAACATTAATGAGATATATAATAGACATAGACAAATCACACACTTATTTTCATATATTTTTTGGTTCCTTGGAACGGGCAATTTGCCTAGTTAGGAACCAATAATTTCTACCTGATAAGGTAAAATAATCTATAATCACTAAAAATATTTTAATTATATCTTGTATCATATTGTACTGTGTGTAAATCTAAAGTAATAAATAAATACCGAAATTTTGAAAAAAATATATGTCAAAAATATAAAAATAAACTATTTAAAAATACGGAATTCTCTGTTAGAGCGCGTATCTACTACACTAGATCGCATCAAAATGATACAAAAACACATTCGGATAAAGACACTACATATTGTTTTGCAAATATACTCCACAGCATCCTCCCCTCAGATATAAAACGAATAGAAAAGTTTAATGAGTACAATTGAAGATTTAAAAACTGGCTTAAAGAGGTCTAGAGGAATAAACTCTATAAATGAACTAAAAACGACATAGAAAACAGTGAGGACTAAGAAATACCATTGATATTTTTTTTATGTTCACATGTTTTATAAAGTCGCCAATAAAGAACAATATTGGTAATAATTTTAACCCTTCAGGCATCGGAAGGACATTACTGACCACAAACATCATATTTCATTATAGCCTCTGAAAGACAGATCTGACCGGGGCGTCAATACATTATAAAAGTATTTTTATCTTTTTTTCTATAAAGCGTAGATATTATGTTCATCATTGGAAAGATAAATAATTATACTTTATATATTATTACATTGATAAAAATTTAAAAACATTGTCTAAGTGCATGATTACAAACTGGCGGCATTTTTTCATTGACGGTTGAAAGTCAAAAAATTATTTATACTTTTTTATTGTATAAACGGCATAAAAATTGAAATGACAGTTTTATTACTAGTTACCTACAAAAAATGAATATGTTTCATAAATTTTGATTTGTTTCAAAATTATTAAAGTTCCGAGTCAGAATGTCCTTGCAAGTTTTTTTGTTAACATTTTCATGTTTGATATTAAAAAATATATTGTTTAGAAAGATCAATGTTTTTTTCAAATGCAAATATTTCAAAGATAATTTAATCTTATTTCCATAAAAGTATTTCTTTAACGACAGCTTCAGAGGTATCTAAAATGTGTAGCACATTTTTGATACCTCGGTAGCATTCCAAAATTCTAAGAAATTCACCATGTCGTTGGGACTTGTTGGTAAAAATATTTAAAAATCTGAAAGGTTTAGGTGTTGTTTTAGATTTAAAGGAATTTAATTGATTAGACCCAACTAATATGAGAAATTTGTTGAAAAGAAGGAAACGCTTTTTTTTCTTTAAATTGTATGTTACAATAAAATCATAAGTCGCTCATCTCACAGGGAATTCATGTGTCGAAATTTGCAGCCTCACAAATATAGTAAAGAATAACAAACAACAAAAAAAACATATTGAACAAAAACCAATCAAAAACCTTCGAAATTATAACAAGAATAAACACTTTCACCACAGTTATTAAAATTAAAATACATCTTGGCAGTACGTTAACAACAGTAACACTATACTGAGTATTACAAAAAAAAAAAAATTGTAAATACTAACAGGTAAGTAATAAGTGGGTTTTGTAGCCCCTATAAAATAAGAATTATGCGGATTACAATGCATCGTTTTGTCATGAGCGTATGACCATGGTAGTACCGATTTAATAATGCATTTTAAACATTCATACCAGCATCGATGAGGACTTCGTATGTTTTTTCTAATAATATTCTAGACATGGGGTCTAGGGCGTTTGCCAATCTCCGCGAGACGCCGAAGAACTCTGCATCAAATTTGTTTATTTCTCGAAGTTTTCCACTTCTGGTAGGGATATCCAGATGAACACATTTATATCGTCTGTCGTCATCAGATATCATATCCACCTGGGTGGGGCAGAAAATCAATTAGTTCGTACATAACGATGAAGTTTTCTAAGGACGGGTTACGACCTACACAGAATTTGAAAACTTCATTAAATTTAAGGATTACTATTTAAGTTATATTATTATCCGAGTACTGTGAAACAACTAGCTCATTGTAAAAAATAATAACAAAACTTATAGAAGTTTCACAGAACTTAATTTAAACTTTGAAATTTGATGACTTGTTAAAATTCTGTGAAATTACCCGGCCTAATAAAATCGGAAGCCTTTTTTCATTCGATGAATTGAGTTGCTAACCTTAACCTGTTGCTAACAACTATGTGAAAAGAGCTACTTACAATGCTGAAGCTATTGCTATGAAATCTGTACTATTCCCCTTACTGAAGCATTTTCCAGATGAAATGAGCTACTTGCCTTGGCTAGACAATCGCTTGGTCAAGTGAGCTACTCCCCTTGGCTATATAATTGTTGGGTAAAAAGAGCTACTCCCCTTGGCTATACAATTGCTGGGTAAAATGAGCTAGTCGCCTTGGCTAGACAATTATTGGCAAAATAAGCTACTTCCCTTGGCTAAACAGTTGCTGGATGAAATGAGCTACTGGCCTTGGCTAGATAATTGCTGGGTCAAGTGAGCTACTCCCCTTGGCTACATAATTGCTAGGTGAAATGAGCTACTTGCCATGGCTAGAAAATTATTAGAAAAATAAGCTACTCCCCTTGGCTAGACAGTTGCTGGATGAAATGAGCTACTGGCCTTGGCTAGATAATTGCTGAGTGAAATGAGCTACTTGCTTTGGCTAGACAATCGCAGGGTGAAATGAGCTACTTGCCTTGGCTAGACAATTGCTGGGTGAAATGAGCAACTCGCTATGTCAAAGAATTTAATATTGGAAATGTGATTTTCACCTTACCAAACAAATAATTGGATGTAATAGGATACTCATTTTTCAAAATAATGTTATAGAAGAAATAAGCTACATACTGACCTTTTTGAAACATTTGCCGTGCAAAATGAGATACTCACCCATTTAAAGCACCTTTTGTGTGAAATAAGCTACTGACTTCGTTAGCACCTTCTGTATGAAATGAGCTACTCACCTCGTTAAAGCACCTTTTGTGTAAACTGAGATATTCACCAGGTTAATGCACCTTCTGTATGAAATGAACTATTCACATCGTTAAAACATATTCTTTGTGAAATGAGCTACTCACTTCGTTAAAGCGCTATAGTGTGAAATGAGGTGGTCACCTAGTTAAAGCGTTACAATGTGAAATGAGCTGGTCACCTCGTTAAAACACATTCTGTGTGAAATGAGCTACTCACCTCGTTAAAGCGCTTCAGTGTGAAATGAGCGAGTCTTCTCTTTAAAGCACCTTTATGTGAACAGAGCTACTCACCTTGCCAAACAGATTATCCCTCAGCTCAATGACATTGGCCGAGTTCGGGAAGTACCCTGCCACACCGGAGATGCAGATCTCTTCACCCGCTGGTGGATGGGACAGGCGATATCCTGGAGAAGTCTCTCGCTGATAATATTTCCCTGGACCGCGCGTTTGAAATTTCGAAGCCATCTGGAAAGCGTTATCATTACAAAATTTATTCTTATTCTTCTTTGAATGGTCGGGTTAAGTTAGGAAAAACTTATTTTTATCTTTTATCTATTTAACTGTCTATTTTTCTTCTTCTTTTAATGGCTAAAGAGTTGATAGTGATAACGACAGTAAGCTTAAGATTGTGATGATTTGAACTTTCTCAAGTTTTCACACCCGGAAAGAAAATCCCTACCCTGGGAAAAAGAATAAAATTATAAACTGTCACATAAATATTTTGTGACAAGTGTAGTTCTTGCTTAATTGGGTTTATTTTGTCTATGGTGTTTTTTTTAACTTTGGCAATATTTTTAAGGAAGGAAGGAAAGTTTTGTTTTTGGTCACTTCCTCCCCGGTCAGCTTTGGGCAGCTGCTCGCGGATCTTGTCACTCGCCATTTAAGGTGTTTTAATCTGAGTTAATCATGTGAATAGAAGTCATGCTTTTCTTTTAAAAAGGGCGCGGGGTGTTTTACCCTTCACGAATAGTTCGTGTTGAATATTATTTTAGTGGTGATTATGGAATCCCGCTTTTTACCCAGTGTTGGCCGGTGGTCATATTTGTAGTACTCGTGTTTCGGTTGTGAAACCGCAAATGGATTGGTCCTAGCTGTGGCTAGAAGTTGATGGCTGAGTGTCCCCGCGTCGCGAAGGAACGGATTGCTGTTCCCGAAGTCCGTAAGACGAGTCTGGTTGGTTGCCAAGTGCTGCAGACTTGATGATCCTGCAGGCGCACGTTGAAGGAGTTGCGTCCTCCCGTTTCCACTAAGAGAAGGATGTCCTGGCTCTTTAAGACGAGTCTGGTTGCTTGCCACGTGCTGCGGACTTGATGGTCCTACAGGCGCGAGGTGACAAGTGACAAGAGACAAGTTTCGTTGTTATTCCTTCGTTTCTCGACCACGTAAAGTTAGTTTAGTTTGGTTCAGGAGTCCATCTGGTATGTGCCTACTTTTATTCCTATTGTTACATGGTTATTATTTGTACTCCTTTGTTGTAACTTTTGATGGTTTCAATATAATTTCTATAAAGTATTTACTCTTATTATTTCTGATTTTCCTCCTTACTAGACAGAAAATTAACCCCACAATCATGAGATTGAGTTCTTTGCTCTACCGTATTTGTACCCTATAATTGATCTTGTAGATCTCACTATAACATGTAAACATGGAATGTTCCTACTTTACATGTACACCGTTACAAAACACAAGGGAAAACAAGATACCGGCTACATCTAATGAATATTATCGGACTAACTAGAGGAAACTGCAATTAGAAAAAGGGCGTAGTTTATGGGAGGGACGAGCACACACAACGGCCAATCAAAGATAGGTACGCTTGAACAAAGGGATGATTTGTTACCGAAATTGTCTCACGCGTTGGAGAAGTTCAATGTACTTTAACGTAAACAAGTAAACCATTTGTTTTGAGAAGTATCGATGACATCCGGTTATGAACTCCATAAATGCAATGAAAGGTCCAAAAAATCAGTTTAGGGAAATAAATGACAGTATCTGATGACAGGTGAATCGAAATAGAAAAGATGTACGGATATCAGTGTCAAGTACATAATCTTAACCACTACAAGGTCAGAAAAAGACGATATTTGAGATTAAAAGATTTAAGTTACGAGTTGTAGTAGTTCACAGCGAGGTTACCAACCGCTGATACAGTCATTGGACCCAGACAAAGAGAATAACTCCGGAAAAACATAAAATTTTATGATGTAAACCTAACACGAAAAAGTCTAATAAAGGCACCAATTAATATTTTATTGCTCAATTATTTAACATGATAGATATAGAAGTGTTTAGAATACGATAAAGAGATGAAAATTAATTACAGAAACCAAAATACAATAAAATATTAGAGTACATATGAGATCGATAAACAAACAGGGAAATAAATTACATTTAATTTGAATTCTACGATAGAAAGAGATATAAGGTAGGTGTGTTCAGAATAACGTAGGTAAATACTGCCCATTTATAGGGTTGGATTAGGTATTAAAGTCGGAAAAAGTGCTTGAAAGATAGAGAAAAATGTCAGATAACTTTGGATGAACGCAAAAAAGGAAATAACGCCGTAAGAAAACTGAGAGAAATAACATTGGAACACACAGGATATTGGATATTAACAACGAGTACTTAAATATCGCATAAGGGTATGAAGGAAAACATTTGACCTCTGTTTTCCAAGTGAAATTGAAATAGAAAGCGGGGTTTTGGGAAAAAAAGACGCATGCAGACTGACAGATTGGCAAAAATTGAAATATACACAAGGATAACAGTACTAAGAAATTGATTTGAGATAGATACAACAAAGATACAGTATAGGGAAGGTTTTCACACATCATATGAGCATGGAAACGAATTTAAGAAACATAATCACCGGAGGAAAATAGAAAAACGAAGATAAAAACGAACAAAAAAGATTGGATTAAGGGAACCCAGTGTGACCTGCTAAGACAAGAACAATAGTGATTGAATTATGTAACACTATCCCGAAAAGAACAGAAATTAGTGGGAAAATTCTTAAAAAAATTAAAGAGATAAATAAGAAACGTTGAATATGAAATGTGCAGAGGAAATACAGTGATAGACTGGTAATATCCCAAGAAAACAAACGAAATTAAACACAGTTAGAAAAACACATGTAACCTTACGACGAACTCTATGAAAATAATTAAAGGATACTGATCCAGCCCTCGAATCTGGAGAGCGACAAAGCAAAAATTCGGGGTGGCCACCGATGATGACTTTGTCATCTGAATAAGTGACAAGCTTTAAATGTCCGAAACTAACGTGAGATATGTTTAAATTTACGGGTTGATTAGTAACCATATTGTGTAAAAAGTGAAATTGACTAAAGTTTTTTTGGTATTAAAGGCAGTATAAATACAAGTGAAGAGCTCATTTCAAGACAGTTTTTCGGGAGTTCGAAAGGAGAAGGTGTGGTTTTAAACGCGTGGATTCATCGGAACAGGTTATTAATACAAGTCTCTGGACTTTAATACAAGTCTTGGTGGACTCTTTCGCTGCAGCAGCTGGCCCAGTTTCTTCACCATCTAGGATTCTTGCTGCAGAGTCTCCATCTTCTATGTTCGTGTCACCTGTTCCCATACTTCATTTTACTTAACTTAACTTCACTCTATTTTGTAATATTTATATTTTCTGTAATACCTGCATCAACTGTAAAGCGCCCCTGAGGTGATAACTCACAAAGCGGCGCTATACAAATTATCCAATAAATAATAATAAAATAATAATTGTATTAATAACCTGAAAATTAAAAATTTTAATCTAAATTTTGTGAATTTTCTACATGTATTAAATTCAGTGTTGTTTAAATCTCTTAGAAAATTTCCATCAGTGTAATTTTTAATAACTCAGTTTTAATTTAGTTAATTAATGTAAATAAAATAGAGTTTAAACATAGTGGTTACAGCAAAGTGAAAAGTGTTAGTAAATGGTGAATTATTTAAATTTAATATAAAATTTTCGTCGGAATTCTAAAGTGAAAAATGTGACGTGATTGTGAATTAGAACTTCAGAATAGATTAAATTTTAATATTCATTTAATTTAAAATAGTAATAATAAATACCATATCTTTGTTGAAAAAATATTTCGGAAAAATGATAATAGTGATTTGTGATCTCTTTGTGATCATAACTGTTTCAGTTAAAATAATTACGGAAAAACTCAGCGAGTACTTTAACAAATGAAAATAAATATTGTCTCTTTGTTTATAGGCAATAGTTAAAATTAAAAATATAGAATTCAGCGGATATTTTAAGTTTAAAAATAATACTATCTCTTTGTTTTGAAATAATGACTCGGGAGAGTAACAATAATCATTCTCCTTTGTTTCAAAATAAAAAGGGAGTAATAATAAAACGACTAGTATTTTTTTGTCTAAATAATAATACTAAATACTTTATCTTTGGTTGCAATATTTTCCGGATAAATAATAATAATAATTTCAGTCCTTACGTCAGCTGGAATAATTAAGAAAGGTTAAATAATAATAATAGTAATAATAATAAAAACGTTTATTTGACAATAATTTTTACATATTGCATATAGTTAGCATACATACATTTAGATGATTATATTGCCAAAAGGGCAACTGCTCAGCTGTACATTCCGGATTTCTCCGGGAATGTAGCTGGTTTTCAGCAGTGCCTTTAATATAATGTGTTATAAATCGTTTAATTTAAATAAAACATTTTAATTAATAATAATAATAATTCAATTTTTCAATTAAAAATAAATTTCAATCAATACCTTAAAGCCGCGGTCAAATTTAAAAAAAGGTAGTCATTTAAAAAAATTGTTAGACTACATTATAAACGGCAAGTAGGTAGAATTTGGAGCTTTGATTTCGAATGTCGTTTGTTTAACCCGATTGGAATATTTGCACCAGAATCAAAGCCGGTAAGTTAAAATCAAAATATTAAATTTCAGAAATCATAAGAGACAGCGTTCCAGGAAGCCGAAGATGGAGAGTTTAACAAACGAAAACCTTGTAATATTGAACATTTCATATAACAGGTTATGAAACTGGTCCAGCCTCTGGTTGCGAAAATTTCAGCAAACTAGATCTACCCCAAGAGTTAGGTACATATGATACCTATTACATGGTATAACTTTCTACCTCTTCACATATAAAGATGTTTCTATCACGAAAACCTACCAAACACAAATACTTATACCAAAATTAGGTGAAACCTTCAAGTACCTAGCAATACTTTTAATACCTACTCTCACAGTGGTGTACCGTGACCAAATACCTATTACCACAAAGTCGTGTCAAACGCAAATACCGACTTCTAAATATCCTTTTCAAAATTAGGTAAACCTCATTTACCTTTATGTACTATGAAAATAAAAACTATAACGAACGATTAACCTTTACAAACTATCAACTGATAGTAGATATTAGGTACCACTGATAACAGATAAATTACCTACAAGGAATTCATGAAACCCTACTAGGTCAAGGTTCATTTAAATAAACGAACAGCATTCCAGCTGTGATGAATTCGATAGTAAACAAAAGCATCGGGTTCACAATTTTGTAAAACAAAATTTCAACAAACAATGAAGTGTGTAGCTAGCAAGTGCATATTTAGGTTCCCAGTATCAATCAACCATGATATGATAGCTTTCTTTAATAAAAATTTGGGGATCAGGTGAGAGGCACGAAATAAAAGACGTGTCGTGAAGGTCACAGTGTTTATTGGTGAGTCAGTTTTCCGTGATGAGAGTTGACGCTGGACAGATGTATTCACCGGATGCTGGCTGTGATGACAGGTCAAGCGCGGGTCAGTGAGTCGACGCCGGGCGCTGGTGACCGGGACTCGATGACTGTCAGGCACTGGCGATTTTGGGAATCAGTACTTCAGTGCTGACGGGAAGGCCGAAGGTGCGGCGGACCTTGTAGGCGGTTGAGCAGGAGCTGCGTAGACCAGTGAAGATGCTGCATGTCCTCGTGGTGGTCATGATGCGTGGATGAAGCGCTGGTCAGAGACGCTGGAATCAGGGCGCTGTAATCCGAGTAGCGCTGGCCAGGGACGTGGCCAAGGCGCTAAGTTGATATCCCGATGGAGTCCGTGATGTGTACGTGCGAAGCCGGGAGTATTGTCCTTTGCGCAAAGGTGCGCGGATTATCACTCGTGAGATTTATCCACTGACGGCAGATTGATGACTAACTGATGACTGCTAGCTGCGTCGGGCTTATTTATACTGTACGGCCGGTGGCAACAGTAGGTAGATGAATTGCAACTTAATCCGAGGCACTCGCACAGTCTGGGTGTTTCAGGAATCTTCGACAGCGCGGCGATTATGCATAGGCGGTAGACTCGAACCTTCTGGCGAGTTGTCGTAATGTACCAGACCGTATGCGATCGTATTGTCGCCGGTAGGCGAGTAAATACTTGAAGCAGGTAGGTTGTTTTGTGTTGTTTACGATTTCGGCTGCAAGTACGTAACTCGGGAGTAGGTACTAAGTAGGTCGAGCGGTTTATTATTAATTAGTTAATCTGGATTCTTCTTGACGCCACAAAACTATCAACCAAAACCAAACGTTTTTCTATTATGTGTGTAATCGACCAGCTAGGTCTTTTACACAGACTGTATGATAGGGGGCCGGTCAGTCCGTAGTAGCCGCTAGGTCCGGGTAGAAATCTGCTTTACCCTTGCTCGGGTCGGTACAGGAATCTAATTTATCCTTGCTCAGGTTGGGGCTGGAATCTGCTTTACCTTCGGTGCGGGAGGAGGCAGGCAGAGGCAGGAATCCAGGGGGAAGCCAAGTCAAAGAAGATCCAAGTTGAGATCCAGAGAGAAGTAGTCAGGAAGAGCAGAAGTAGAGTAGCTGGTGGCGGTCCAAGGCAGAGTGAGACCTGCCGAAATCCCTCTCTCCCGGCTTTGGGGAGGGCGGGGTCAACGCGCTGCCTTCATTCGCGGGATTTTGGTGGTCCGCGGGCTGTGACGTCTACTAAGATTTAATTAGCGGAGGTCACAACCTTTAGAACTACTCTACTCTTTGTGTTCTTTTAATCGATCCGAACCACTCCTCTCTGGCATTTTTATTTATCAATAAATTGTACATATATTCATACAGTGTGGGGGTCCCCGGTCCAACATATTCAGGGGAAATCTTATTTTATTTTCTTATTTCTGAATTAATACTAATTTTTATTAACTAATTATGCTAAGGAGAGTCCGGCCGTTTTATCAATGTCTTTTATTTTGTAATATCTACGGCCGAACTCTCTCAAACTTAGTCTAAACATTTCAATTAATCGTCAATTAAAAATATTGCCCCGTACAGCGTTGGTTAGGGGCGCGTTGATTGGTCCCGGGCAGTCGCCTGGGCCGGCCGGGCGCCCGTGGTGAGGGGAAGAAACGCGGGGGCGAGCGGGACTCGAGGTATCGCAGCTCAACGTAAGTTCTAAAACCATGCTCCCGCTCGGTGCTTCGACCATTATGAAATGACGGCCGCTGGGAGCGGTACACACCGTCCGGTACAATGTGTATTGTATATCTTAATATTTATATTAGAATGTATCTAAGAAAGACACAACGATTTCTGTGAGACCGTATCCAAAAGCGATAAAATTAGCCTGAAGGGTTAACGACGGGTTTTTAAGACAAAAAAATTCGCACAAAACAATATATCATTTGTGCAGCTAATACCAAATACATAAAATTTTGTTTAATTTTACAATTCATTATAAAAACACATCAAAACAATTAGAACTGGGAAAGACTTTCTGATTTTTATTATTTTATTTTATTCATTTATGTTTGTGATCCAGCAGGACAACGAGGATAGTGCAATTCCAGTTTGCCATCTTTCATGCGATATATATATGTAGCGGTTACGTCACTGCTCTTAAGGTCATCATATCATAACCAGACTGCACGAGTTAAAAAGCTGAGATAGCAATCAGTCTTACGAAACATTAAATAAAAATATCGGTACTACGATACGTAAAACTGCTGATAAGAGAATGTTGCATACAGGGTGATGCAAATGCTCATACAATGAACCGAGTCAGCAATCCTGCGGGTTCGACGTACAGACGCTTCTCCAACCCGTGGAAGACAAGAACAAAGGAATTAGCAGGTATATAAGCGGTGGAGGACCGAAGTACATAATCATTCCACATCGTTCCACTCAACAAGTTCGACGCGACATCATCCCACTCGAGAAGTCCGACTCGGCGTAACGGAGGAATCGGCCATTATGGCTGGTTCCCCCCGCGTCACGCTTCGATCCTTCTTTACCTCAACGCCCTGGCCCAGGCTATCATTCCTGGCCAGCGCTAACCTCACGCGCCTAGACCCTGCGACCAGCTCATCGCCGTCTGCGCCTCGGCTCCGCGACCAACGTCGCCAGCCTGCGACTCCCGCTCATCTGCCGACCAGGTCCATCGCACCTTCGGCTACCTCGTTCACGCTAAAGTACCCAGAAGACTCCTCGCCTTCATCAGTGCTGAACAAGTCCACGAATCCGATCTCCATCAACGCGGTGTCGATCCACTGACCCGCATCTCGACCATTCTACCGCAGTCTTTGCCGTCTACGCCTGGTGTCATCATCATCATCGATCCAGAGCCATCTCCCAACTGCGCAACTCAACTGATGTGTTATTCTGACTCACAATAAACGCTGTGACAACAACAACACTATATTTTATTGTCTCACTACCAATTCCCATATATATATATATTTGCATTTGAACAAAAGAAAATTAAAAATATCAAATAAAATGAACAAACATAATAAAAATGATAAAACAAAATAACAACATCTTGTAAATTAGAAACATTTTAATTGAAATCAAAATTAAAAATTAAAAATAAGTATTTCAAAAAAAGAAGAATCAATCACTGAAAATTAAATAACGAAAAAAGTTTGAAAAAAAAATAATAAATTGGAAATTTAAGTTAAAGGATGTGCATTCACCGATCATTGAGTGGAGAGCTGAGCTACTCGGATGTAGCCACGACAATGATATTTTTTGCCCAGAAACAGAACATTGTAGAGGCACTGCAGTACCTTGGTAGTTCCATAAAGTTGCCTGTATGGATTGTCGTAGCAAGTCCTCAGCTTGTCTCATTACGTTGCTGAGCGATTGTGTCCACATCTTAGACGTGTTCTGGGCAGTGTTTTAAATAGCATTTTCCTAACATTATTGTTTCAGTGGTAGAACCGCTGTGTTTGAACACAATGAAAACTATCTGCTGTATTATGGAGCACCAATAGCTACTCTCGAACGCTGAAGTTTTCAGCTTTACACAGTTTTATTTTCCTAAAATTTCAATCTCAATGTAACTTACAACGATGTAATTTTCATCGCAAGATTTGAAATAGTAATTTAACCAAGATATTTAACATCTTACCTGATGAGCGACACGGTATAATAACCAGGTAATTAATGTGTTCTAAAGGGATGTTAAGTTTCAAATTTACGAAACGTGGAAATTTTCTTTGAATTCTTTCAACATTATGAATATGTACATTGTAGAAGGGCGACCAAACTATGGAGTTATGTTCTATCAAGCTCCTAACAAGGGATATGTATAATAGTTTTATGATTTGTAAAGATTCAATGTTTTACATCGTTCAATTTAATTGTTTAATTGTTCTGACAAAGCGTTTGGTTTTCTTACTTTATTTATTTTGTTTTTTATCAGAGAACCACCTTCAATCCTCCCAATAATAATAAGTTTACTTCAGAATTTGACTAGTTTCTGGTTCGTTTCGTCCCAAATCCAAATATCCACTCGCATTTTGTATTTTTCAATAAAGGTCTGAATATACATTGTACAGTTTAATTCATTCATTCAGTTATCCATGTGAATTTATTTTGCATTCTAGATGTAGTATAAAATAAACCAGTTAAGTTCCATTTACATTTTTTATGGTTACAGGTTAGAAAGAAAGAAGATGTTTAAAGTTATAAGTTAAAGAAAAAAACGTATAAAAAGGAAAAACGAACAATAAAAAAGGTAGGTAAGTTTTTAGATTCTCACGGCCAAAAGCATTTTTGTTGTTTGTTTTTGGGGTGTTATGCCGTGTTGCGCTAACTCCTTCTTTAGCCGACGTTTCGGACAGCGTTGCAGTGTCCATCATCAGGGCAGATCCGGTAGATCCGAAGATGTGTGAATTTTGGTTGTCGAGTTTGTGCTTATTTATTTGTGGCCTGGGCCCATCCAAGTGCGAAATGCCAACGGAAGTGGCGACATCTTGTGGCGAATTCTGAAAGCTCAGTATTTATGTTAGCCTGGGTCCCGTCCAAGTGCGAAATGCCAACGGAAGTGGCGCCATCTTGTGGCGAATTCTAGAATTAGAAAACCGATTGACAGCGATTAGAATAGATGTACCCAGTATCAAGGTATAAATGCAATGGTTTTATATTGTGTTATTATATGGTATTGGAGTATACTTAGACATGTTATTAGCGTTTAGCTTTGGTGTAGCCGTCAATTACCGGATACCAAGAGCTGTTGAGCTTAGCTCCGTCGTCTCTATTGATATTAAATGGATTTTTGTAGATTTCAATTGCCTCCATAATCAGGCGTGATCTATAAGTTTTGGGTCTTCCCAGGACCTCGGGAGCAAATCCAAAGTAATGGCCGGTTTCAATTAAGTGTTCGGCGATTGCCGATTTATCAGGGTGGCCAAGTTTACAAGCACGAAAATGTTCTGCTATCCTTTTGGAAATCGTCCGCTCTGTCTGGCCTATATAAACCTTGTCACAACCAGAGCAGCTGAGTTTGTACACTCCATCTGCTTCCAGAGGAAACTTAGTCTTTGCAGACCTCAGTAGGTCTTGGATTTTGGTGGTGGTACCGAAGACAGTTTTGATGTTTTCTTTTCTCAACAGCCTGGCAATTCTGTCTGTCACATTGTGAACGAAAGGCAGGAAAGCACAGCCTTTTGAGTCTTGTTCAACTCTGTCTTCGTTTGTTGTAGATTTGGCTCTTAAAATTTGCCTAGTCTGACTTGCCGGGTAACCGTTGCGCTCCAGTGCATCGGTCAGTTTTATAAGTTCTGCTCCAAGTTTTGTTTCTTCACATATTCTGGTCGCTCGGGTCACCAACGTATGGATAAGTCCTCTCTTCTGCGCTGGGTGGTGATGCGAATCAGCGTGTAAGTATCGATTCGTATGAGTTGGTTTCCTATATACGGTATGTCCTAGGCTACCATCGTGTTTTCGCATCACCTCCACATCTAGAAAAGGCAGGATTTTATCTTGGTTTTCCAGCTCCATTGTGAACTTAATTTTGCTGTGGAGAGAATTAAGATGGTCCAGGAATTCATTAAGTTTCTCCGTTCCATGAGGCCAAATGGCGAAGACATCATCGACGTAGCGCCACCATACTTTAGGGACAGCTGAAGCTGTATCAAGTGCCGCTTCCTCAAACTTCTCCATAAAGAAGTTGGCTATTACTGGCGATAACGGACTGCCCATTGCAACTCCCTCCACTTGCTCAAAAAGTTCACCCTGAAACGCAAAGTATCCCGTTTTGAGGCAGTGTTCAAAAAGTTTGCAGATGTCTTCCTCATATATCTCACTGAGCATTGTCATTGAGTCTTCTAGAGGCACATTTGTGAAAAGAGACACGACGTCAAAGCTGACCAAAATATCTCCTTCCTCAGTCTTAACCTGCTTAAGTTTACTGATCAGATCTGTTGAATCCTTAATCCACGATTCGGTTTTTCCAGTTTGCATCTGCAGTAATCTCGAGAGGTGTTGGGACAGTTTAAGTTTCCTCTGGAAGCAGATGGAGTGTACAAACTCAGCTGCTCTGGTTGTGACAAGGTTTATATAGGCCAGACAGAGCGGACGATTTCCAAAAGGATAGCAGAACATTTTCGTGCTTGTAAACTTGGCCACCCTGATAAATCGGCAATCGCCGAACACTTAATTGAAACCGGCCATTACTTTGGATTTGCTCCCGAGGTCCTGGGAAGACCCAAAACTTATAGATCACGCCTGATTATGGAGGCAATTGAAATCTACAAAAATCCATTTAATATCAATAGAGACGACGGAGCTAAGCTCAACAGCTCTTGGTATCCGGTAATTGACGGCTACACCAAAGCTAAACGCTAATAACATGTCTAAGTATACTCCAATACCATATAATAACACAATATAAAACCATTGCATTTATACCTTGATACTGGGTACATCTATTCTAATCGCTGTCAATCGGTTTTCTAATTCTAGAATTCGCCACAAGATGGCGCCACTTCCGTTGGCATTTCGCACTTGGACGGGACCCAGGCTAACATAAATACTGAGCTTTCAGAATTCGCCACAAGATGTCGCCACTTCCGTTGGCATTTCGCACTTGGATGGGCCCAGGCCACAAATAAATAAGCACAAACTCGACAACCAAAATTCACACATCTTCGGATCTACCGGATCTGCCCTGATGATGGACACTGCAACGCTGTCCGAAACGTCGGCTAAAGAAGGAGTTAGCGCAACACGGCATAACACCCCAAAAACAAACAACAAAAATAAAAAAGGTATTTTTTTGTTTAAGTACACTGTAAGGTTATTTTGATTTATGAAATTTTCAGGGTGCAGTGCAGAGTTTTAGGCGTATTTTGATTTGAATTGTTGTATGTAAAATAAGGTATTGGATCTGGTATTGCGTTCAGGGAAACGAAATGCAATCTTATAAAGAAAAAGTACGTTAAAAAATTCTTCTTTTTATTTGGGATTACATTGATATTTTTTTAAATATTTTCAATTCGGTTAATTTAAGTTTGGTATTGAGGATTCAAAATTTGCGTTTGCATTTTCGTGTAGGCTTTTTATAAGATGTGTTCAACGTGATTTTATTTAGAGTCAAGTAATACTCCAAGGTCTCTGATTTTTCCAATTTTTACGTGAAAATGTTATCGCATTGCATTTATTTATGTTCAGAAATAATTGATTTTCTTTGCAATATTCATTAATTTTATTAATATCTTCTTGTGTTTTTTTACAATATTGTATTTTGTATATTTTCATATTGTCAGCATAAAGAATAAAATCAGAATGATTGATGATATGTGTGATGTCATTGAGGTACAAAGTAAACAGCAGGGGACCTAAATGGAAACCATGAGGTACCCCCGAGGGAATGCTTATTATCTGTGACATGTAACCTTTTAGGGCAACAGCTCGACTTTTATTTTTAATATAAGATGAGAACCATCTGATGATATTTCCACTTATATAAATTTTAATGCATATATCATGATTCACCTTGTCGAAAAAATCGGTATAGATAGAGTCGACCTGCTTCTTTTTACGCTATTTTACAAATACTCTATAAATGAGTAGAACCGTGTTAGCTGTGAAAACACATTTGACATGAATTAGTTTTAAACATTAAAAGATGTAAAATAAACAAAAAAATCGGAGTGTGGTTTACGAAACAAAAAAATTTGGGAGCCTCAGGTCTAGGGTCTAGTCCGTTTGTGAGTAGTTTGGGTTATATCATTCCGGGTGCCCTCTTCAATTCTTTTAAATCAGGAATGCTTGCCTTCAGTGTTTTTCAGTAAGATCATATATAATGCCGTATGAAATTATCTTTTATTGGAATTCAAATAACGGGCGAAGTCGGGTAGATAAACTAGTTTTTAAAATATTTTTTATAAATATTTGACGGAGAAATAATTTTCACATATATTCTATATCATTTGTTTGTGTGTACCAAATAACAGTCACAACTGGACAGAGCCGGTGGAGATATGACATCCCCGTTGAATAAGGACAGTATTTTCTTAAGTCATTGGACATCCCCAACTGGAGTATGTTGTGAGGTTGAAGGGAGTGTGTGGGGTAGGAGATGGGACCAAAACACCAAACAACGCAACGTTTGATTTGATCAAAATCACCCCAAGGGCACTTTTACCATGACGAAACCGGGAGAAGATATCTACCACTCTGAAATGCTATTTATTATTCTTAATATTTATTTTTTATTGTCTGAAAGCACACAAGAGTCCCAACTGTTCCCAACCGTCTGGAGCCAGTGAGACTATGGCATCCTCAATTGGGATATGTTGTGTCGCTGAAGGTAGTGGGGAGGGGAAGGAGATGTGGAAGAGATAGGTGGGGAAGTACTTAGCTATTCAGATCTGGTCACCAAACACAGCCAAAGCCTTTTCGAGCAACGTTTCAATTCTGAATGGTGGTCTTACATCAAGGCGGCGACAATTACGTGGCGCGTAAGGTTGGAATAGTGAAACACTTGACATGTTACGACGGCGTAGATGGTATCTACAGGTAAACCAGCCTTATGCTAACGCTAACAGCAACTTAAGAATTTTATAAGTAAGACGGATAAGGTATAAGTACGATGACAAGACTTATTCCTACCTTGCAAGTGTCACTACGGAATGGAGCACGTAATGTTGAAGTGAACGAACTGATTCGGCTGGGATGACTGTCGCATTTCTTTCCCAGGAAGGCTTTTTATAAACAACGGCCAATTACCTGTACATAATTGATTACTGGTTTACGCAGGGTCAGGAGAGCGGTCACTACGGTCAGGGAATGTGATTTAAATTCATGGATGTGCAATCAAACACTAATTTATATAATTTAAAAAAAGGTTGCATTGAGCATTGCAGAAAAAATTGATAATTGCGCCAATTTCAGGCTTCTTAGTTATATTAATTGTGAAAAAATCTTTCGACGTGGTAAATTATTGTCCCATCTTAATCACACTAGATGAAAGCATGATTACACTAGATGAAAACTTGATGACACTAGATGAAAACTGGATTACACTAGACGAAAACTTGATTACACTAGATGAAAATTTGATGATACTAGATGAAAACTTGATTACACCAAATGAAAACTTGATAACACTAGATGAAAACTTGATTACACTAGTTTAAAATTTGATTTCAGCAGATGAAACTTGAATACACTAGATGAAAACTTGATTACACCAGATGAAAACTTGAATACACTAGATGAAAACTTGGGTACACTAGATGAAAACTTGATTACACTAGATGAAAACTTGGATACACTAGATGAAAACTTGATTACACTAGATGGAAACTAGATGAGAACCGAAGAAATAAATAAAAACCGCAAAGAGAAAAATTATCCTGTTAAAAAAGTCATCTTATTTAACGGTTGTACGTGATTTTACTATACAAACGTTTTCGTGAAAACGTGTTTTTAAGCTTATTTTAGAAATACTGTTATCAAAATGACAAATTTCAGTAACAATAATGTACATATACATATTCTGTATGTATTTATTATGCACGAAGAAAAGGGATCCCGTTAAAAAAAGTGATAGCATTCCATTTTCCTGATAAAATATTAGTAATTCAAAATAAATGGAGAACACGTGTTCTTTTCCTAATAAATATTATGACAGACAAAAGAAAGGTAACATTTTAGAGAAATAATACTCATTTACAGAATTTTTAAATATTTGTTAATTAGCTCAATAGCCATTAAAATTCAGCTCGTAATTAGAAATGACCACATTTTTTATTGTAATTATTACATTGCCTGTTGTATGCTGATGATGCCGTGCTGATGGCTAACAGTATGGAAGATCTAAAATCTCTCGTGACTAGGATAAACGAAGTATGTATGAAGAATGAGTTAATGATGAATGTAAGTAAGTCTAAAGTCATGGTGTTTGAAAGAGAAAGTACGAAAACAGTGTGCAATATAGTTGTGAATGAGGAATACTTGGAGCAGGTGGATGAGTTTGAGTATTTAGGAAGTATGTTTACGAGAGATGGGAAGGCTAACAGAGATATTGAAAGAAGGTTAAATGAAGGTTACTCCAATAATGGAGGACTAGCAGTTGGCGCTAGCAAAAAAATGTCTAATGAAGTGAAGCTAGCAGTCCGCAATGGAGTACTGGTACCTACCCTGATGTATGGAAGTGGAAAGGATGAAAGTTGACAGAATGCTGTAGAAATGAGATCTATGAGACGTGTGTGTGGTAAAACCATGTAAGCTCGTGTGAGAAATGTGGAGATCCACAAAGAATGCAACTCTGATAGCGCAATGAGTAAGATTAAGAAAGGGTCGCTTAGATGATTTGGGCATGTAGAGCGAATGAGCGAAGAAAGCAGTGAATCAGATACTTGCATCGGGCCATGTCAAAAATCAGTATAATAGAAGAAATGGATGTATGAATATTAATGAGGTAAGGTTTGTGTGCCATGACCGAGTTGTTTGGCGGTCTGTCCTCTCTGCCCACCCCTGCGGAGAAACGGCGTGATTGTTTAGTTGATTACATAGCCTTTTCAAACAAGAATTAATTTTTAACAGGTAAACATGATTTAACACATTGAACTCAATAATTACTGACTTAATCGCTGTAAGACAATAGCCGATGCATGTATTTTGTTTTTTATGCAATCCAATATTATGCACGAATTAATGAACTACTGATGACGAATACCATCTAATATATAATTAACTAAACGTTTCTTCGCACGGCTAGAGCATTAGCAGCGTCATCATCTATCGGAAGGATGAAGGTACCAAGGCGAACCCCAGACATGGTCGGTAAGCGTGTCAGGACCTAAAACCTGGAACACTGATGATAAACCTGCTTGATTGCAAAGGAGGGGTGTCCGTGTGATTTAAAATCCTTTGTTAACAGACCGACTGCCATCTCTAATGCACAGACGAAATATCGGTATGCGGAGTCCGTTCCAAAAGTATTTTAATGGAGCCTGCTCTAAGAAATTAGCAGCACTGATCGCCGGTGCACCGGTGCACATGCGTGAAACTCGACATACTCGTAGATATACAAGCGTAACACCCATTTACAGTTGATGTTGGCTTCAAGAGAACAGGCCGCTTTTTGATTCGTTTTGTAAGACGGCTTGTTTGTGGAACGAGCTACCGGAATCTGTTTTTACTCCTTCATGATATAATCCGTGTCTCTTCAAGACCTGCATTTGTAGTATCTGTAGTATTTGGTTATTAAAAGGTTCGGGTAAGTTCGGGTTTTACCGAACTTAACCGAACGCGACCAACCGTCATCTGTTATAGCCCAGCTACACTACTCGCGAAGTTGATCGAAGTTGACCGAATACGATAGTGTGGGCACGAACTTCGCTTCGCTTCGGGCAACTTCGCTTCGCTTCGCCCGACTTCCGATTGTTGTCGGTAAATGCGCCCGAGTCAAAGGACTCGAAGCGTCACGGCATAAATAAACCAATCACTGACTGGTTGGACTGAGTTACTCGCGAAGTTGCACGAGTGTGTGGGCAAGCACTTCGAACTTCGGCTAACTTCGTCGAGGACTTCGTCGAAGCGTCGAAGCGAGTAGTGTAGCGGCCGCTTTACATTGTCGGGTTCGCGAAGAGAGCTCTATTCTTTCGCTAGACGGCCTTTGGGCAACTTCTTACTTGTATTGTCATATAATTATATTCCGAATAAAACAGCGTCCATGTATTAAGAATCTACGTGTATTCAATATTCGTACCAGATCCTTTCCTCATAGAATACTGGAGATAAAGGGCCCAGTATTCTATCCTAAGAAGATATCATACAACAACGACACGTTACAATAAATCCATTCCTACAGCGACTACCTTAATCCGCCTCTTAAGAGGAAGCTACAAGCCAAAAATGTGTATATTCTTGGTATACCTTATATTGTATAGACATTAAAATCGGTTGACAAACTGAGTCTAGAAACGGTCGATTTCAAGCACTAAACTGGTTGTTATTTATTTTCTAAATAATTTTATAAGAAAGCAAAAGAATTTAATCCAGTGAAACTGTCACAGATAATCTTTGTTTGCATGTTAATAGTTGCGTCAACAATATATAGTATATGTATATACACAGGCAGATAATATATACTATCTGCCTGTATAAAATGTAAATAAATAGGAATAATAACATATGTACATTCTAGCATCACGTTCATCAATCAAATGCATTGTACATATAGCTTTGTATTAGTGATCGACGAACCGGTGGATGCAATCTGTTAGACATAAATTGATAATAGAACTAGTAATGACATAGATAATTGAAGAAATGTATCTTATATTTGTACAGCACCTTTAAGGTGATTTTGCACACAAACGGCGCTATACAAATCACGCAAATATTATTATTATTAAAATGCTGCAAATATACTCTAGGTATAATTTTAAATGAATGAATAATTTGAAATTACATAAATTCCTTCCGAGAGCCTTATCCCACGGACCACGGAGGCCATCACTGTTCACTTGATCGTGCCATGTCTTTTTCTACCATTAACTTCCGCATTACATATATTCTCCTAAGTGTCTCACGTTTAATCACATTTAACTTACATCAGCCTTGCACTTAGTAGGGATCAACTGTTCTGTATGGAGTACTTAGTTGGCTAGCCTAGGATGACACCTGCGACACCTAGGTGAGAATTTGGCACTTGCTACCACCACCACCATGCTACTAACGTAAATAAGGTATAGACGAAAATTTTTTGCAATTTTTTTTTAAAATTGTGTTTAAATAAAAGTCAGTGTCCGCTGTCGGCATCGAAATTGAACCCGCCGACTGCTAGATAAATATTCCAATCCCAGGGCTATTAAACAGCTCGATTTCGGCTTGGATTTCGAACCTGCTGCAGATCGTCACGCACTTTCCGGAAAAATCGTGTGTATTTTAAAAACGCTGCAGGGCATTTTAGCCAAAGTTTTTACAGGTTTTATTCAATTTTGTGCATTCCGTTTACGTTTATTTTACGTTTCACTTATAAATTAACATGAATTTCAGATTTTTCAAATTTTAAATTCTGTAACCAGCCAACATAATATAGGGTTTTCTAATAATATGTGTTATGTGTATAAAATGATTTTTTATGGCCGGAATTGGATGGTATTGATCTGGACAACGTTTGCTTTCAACAAGATGGCGCCACGTGCCACACAAGCAACGAAACCATTGATCTTTTACGGGAAAAGTTTCCGGACCGTGTTATCTCTCGAAGAGGTGATCACAATTGGCCACCGAGATCTTGTGATTTAACACCTTGCGACTTCTTCCTTTGGGGCCACGTGAAAGAGAAGGTCTACGTCAACAGCCCAGCGTCGATTCAAGACCTCAAAGATGGAATTCGTGAGGCTATCGAGGACATAAGACAGCCACTTATGTTATGGAAAATTTCATGAAAAGGATATGGTCCTGTAGGCGTGGTCGTGGTGGTCATTTGACTGATGTTATTTTTCACTATTAACGGCATACCTTCCCCTTTATAATGAAATAAACATTCGATCATTTATATTAAAAAATTGCATTTTTCTTTGAATATAAAAATAACACCTCTAATTGGAAAACCCTATATTTATACTCTGAAGGCCCAGGATACTAAGGGAGGATAAAATTTTTTCTATAAACATCTGGGGAAGTTCAGTTACGTATAAAAAAACTGCATACTTTTATAAATTATTCCTATGTAAAAGCCCCTGAAAAGGGCTTTAAAAATAGTCATGGAATGGAAGTAACGAATTCGATATCAGAAATGTTAAAAGTGATTTTTTTCAATGTTGGTCCATATTTACGTAAACATATTATATTTTCCAAAAATATATTATGTAACACCATTAATATAAACTTATTATTTATTGACTGTATAAGTGGGACATTGTAAAAATTCACCACCTTTTGTTCAAAATAATTGGTTAAAGTGTGTACAGGATAAACATCAGTATTTAACTGAAATAAATTAATAAATTTTCCTGTTAAAAACATAACATTTTTTAGTAATCTAGAGTACGTAACTATAAAAACCAAATCAAAAAAGTGGGACACGACAAAAATGTAATGTAGAAGCCTTAGCGATAGTGCCCTAGAGCCAAAATAATACAGGGTTTTCCAATAAGAGGTGTTATTTTGATATTCAATCGTAAAAGATCAATGGTTTCGTTGCTTGTGTTGCACGTAGCGCCGTTTTGTTGAAATTAAACGTTGTTCAGATGAATTCTATCCAATTCCGGCCAAAAAAAATCATTAATCATCTCTCGATAGCGCAATCCATTCACCGTAACTGTTGCTTCAGCCTCATTTTCGAAAAAGTAAGGTCCAATGACTCCGCCGGACCATAAACCGCACCAAACAGTCACACGTTGAGGATAGAGAGGCTTTTCAACAATAATTCTTGGGTTTTCCAAGCCCCAAATGCGACAATTTTGCTTGTTGACGAAGCCACCGAGGTGTAAATGGGCCTCATCACTCAAGATGATTTGCATTTGATTCACTCAAGTGAATTATAATAATTTCAATGCGTTGTTGAAGCGTGAATCGTTTCATTTTAATTAATGGCGTAGTTTTTACTTGTCAAATGTCAAAAAATGACAGCTTCAAAAGTAACATCTAACGAAATAGCGGGCTATTCAAAATAACACCTCTTATTGGAAATCCCTGTATTTGTCACCCTTATCAAACTGTGCTTTTAAAAATAATTATATCTCCACGTTTTTTTTTTTCCCTAATTAGGCTCTAACATTTAAAAGTTTCAGTGTAAAACACGGCCGGTCCCAGCGCGCGGCACATTTCCGGCACAGCGTTCGCGCGCTTTCTGAATTGGCGCGGAAAAAATATCAAAGATGGCGGTGAGCTGTCATGGCGACGTTTCCGGTTGGGGAGGTTTTCCCGCTTGTTTAACGGCTACCGCAGCGCTGCATCCACCTTATTAGCTGTCAGCTGTTTTATATCATGCAAAGCTTTTAAAATAAATAAACCTAAAAATATATCAATAAACTATGATCCGCTAATTAGATAAACGATACAAAGGTAAAATAGGGTGGCCACTGACAGTGAATACAAGGAGAGCCTGTGATGATATCGTGTCCTATTTATTTATATTTCTATGAAAATGTATTAAATTTAAAGAGAGTCAAATTAGTTATTCGATATCTCAAAAAATGACAATGTATTGGGCTTTCAAAGTGAACTTGTTTTTTATTTTTATTTTATTTTATATTATAGAAACAAACAGTACATGATTTACAGAGATGAAACAATATACAGGAATAAGATACTTCATGTTGTGTACCTATGATATGTTTCCTTGTAATGTCTGCTAAGTGGTATGTTTATTCCTTAATTACCAGGTGACTTGTATAGTTTATAGGTGTGTGTGTGACGTGTGTAATGTATGTGTGAGTGTTTGTGTGCGTGTGTGTGTCTGTATGTATGCGCATTGAACAGTTTAAATTATTGATATGATGCCACGTTTGAATTTGGGCAGTGAATCCGAAAAAAATGACAATGTTAGAGTTAGGACAAATATTATTTAGAGGAATATTTATTGGCGAATTGGATGCTGCATTTGTTTTATAGTTAAACGTGTGGAATAGCACTGTATGTCGTGTACGTTCCAAATGTATTTTAAAGTTCATGGACAGAAGTTCGGTACAGTCAATGTTATTGTTTGAAATTACGTGTATAAATATTGAGTCAGCTACTGCTCGTCTTTGCAGCAAAGTTTCAAATGTACACTCAAAGTTATAATTTTTTATAAATTTGTTTTGGATATTTTCTATACTATCTATGTACTTATACTTATGCAAAACTTATGCAATGGTGACTCGTGACGTCACTCGAGATACAATTTAGTACAATTCAAATGGCAGTACTACAGTACCGTCACGTATTTCACAAGTTTTTCTGGCTATTTTCGAAAATATCAAAAAGTCGCATGTTCAGTATGCTCTTATTTACAGGTTCTCAAACTTATTTTCACCACCACCCACTTTGAGATTTAAAAAAAAATCTAGTGCATCAATATTTTTTAACTTTTTAGTAAGGAATGAAGTAAAAAAATAAGAATTTTCGCATTTTAAAATAATGTGAAGAGTATGATATGTTTAGTAATTATTATGAGTCAGGCAATTTCAGGGTGAATCTCATTGAAGTTATAGTATATTTTTTTAGTGGGGATTCCAAATTTAAACAGTGAGTAATCCAAATTCCATTAAAAGAAAACAAATAAAATGGATAAATGAACATCCAAAAATAATTTTGCTGTGTGATTGTGATATTAATAATATTAACTCTCTTAAAAATTAATACGAAATTCATAATTATGCATTTGAAAAAAGTTTGTGATTCGCCATAATTTACAATTTTTAAACACGTACCTTTGTTTTAGACTACTTTCATTTTTCTAAAAACTCAACCGGTTTCGGAAGAACCCTTCCTTCATCAGGAGAATATCAAAACTAACATATTTAATAAAACATAATAGAACTGTCATATTGATTAACAATGCTGACGGATACATATTTATAGGTCGAAAGTGGGTCGTGACCACGGGGAAGGGAAGGAAAAGGGGTTCCAGTAAACTTCTTCCGCTCTGTTCTTCCCCAATTTTGTAATTTATACACGTACGTTCTTTCAAACTTAGTTCGATTATAAATTATTTCAAATTTGCTAGTAAATTATTGATAATACTTCTTCAAAACATCCTACGAGAATTTGCCAAGATTTTAGGCTTCCCAAAAAAACAGTGTGTTTTACAAAGAAATCCACAAGTCTTGGCACTTTTCCTAGGATGTGTGCCACAAACATAATTTTTTTGTCAGAATCGCCTTTTTATATTAATATTCTTTGCGTATCTTAAAAACAGTTATTGAAAATATATTCATATTATTATATAATAGGATAGATAGGGTGTGATACATATCCTATTTCTGAGATAAATAATGTTTCAATGAGAGAAAATAAAACTCATATTTATATGTATTTTTAAAACTTATCTAATGTGAATGAAGTATCTAACGCATTTCGACAATGTTTTTTAATATCTGGCTATTTTTCTGATTTGTCTTTTAAGTTAGCTTTTTGCTACGGTAACAAATCCACGAACACACAAATACGATGAAAATGCTATCAGAAATCGTTGTGCAACCTACATAAGAAAGTAAAATAAATTATTATTATTTAATTCAGCTAGATTTACAGGTTTTCTTATCGCCCCCTAATATTCTTTGAGCCTTCTACTGCCCCCCTAGAAGCCTCCAGCGCCCACAAGGGGGCGTTAACGCCCACTTTGAGAAACACTGATCTAATTAATATGATACATTTGTAAAAAACATGAAATTTTTATGTAGCGGACGACTTTATTGTAAGGGGTGTTTTTTTTACTTTAAGCACAATAAAATCAACTGCGTAGAGGCAGTGACACTATGGCATTCTTAATTTTGGGGAATGTTGTGGCATGAAGGAACTGAGGGGAGTAGAATAAGAAAGGGGAAATGATTGGCTCTTCTGATCTGTTTATAGATTATGCTATTAAGTAACATTTACATTACTACAGCGATCCTCTCACTACAGCGTTGGTGAGAGGATCTTCCACTCAGGAATTCAGTTTAAATCTCCAAATGGTATAAATCAAATATGTTTGTACGCTTAGTTCTTTTAAACTACGCAACAGATTTTAACAGGCTTTTCATTATCATTTAGAAATTTTCTTCCGGAAGATTTATATATACAAAACATGCATATTATACTTACATAAAGCAGAGAAAAGTCTCCGAGAAACGCCGGGTAAACAACAGCTAGTCTACCATATTTTACTAAATTGCTTCTTTTCGAGTGATTAAAAACTTTTTTAATTTTATGTAAATTTAGTAATGTTTTTAAAACAACGTTATTTGTTTTTTGATCTTATACTATATTCCTTCTGGATAAGCAAATGTTAAAAACTTTTAAAATGACCTAAATAAGGTCTATTTATCCAAAAAAATTAGGTTCCATAAATTTGGCTTATAATTGCAAACGATAGCTCAAAACGTTTTTGTAAACTTGACATAATATTCCAAAAAACGCTTGGGTGGATATAGAGGTAATATTTTTCATTCAATATTATGAGAAATGCATTATAGTACGTCTCCAGGTAGATATTTAAAACATTATCCAATCTGTCTCATCTGGATAGAGGACATCTTACAACCTATTTGTCTAGACGTCTCGTGCCTTTCCGCCTATCTGTCGATTTGTGCCAATCATTAATTCAATGTGACATACTGTCGGACATACGGATGTCCACATTCCACGTCTTTCGAGCCTCGTGATGTCCAACGAACCTACCTATTATTACAGACGTATCTTTCTCTTGCTTTACCGTCCAAACTTCAATTCATTTTGCGTCAATTGTGAATACAAACTACCTCCGTTAAGATTGTCGGATACGAATCCAGAGGTAACAGATTCAAATTCAGGCGAATTCAATCGATTCCTTTATGAGTTTCACTGCAAGGGTAAGCAGAGAGGACTGAAAGCCAAACAACTCGGTCTCGACACACACTTCTTGCCTCATTCGTAAACATACATCGTTTCATACATACTCTTATATTATTCTGACTCTTGAGATGGTCCGACTCAAGTATCGATTCACTTGATCGTGTCACGTCTTCCTCGGGCCTTCCCGACTTATAATTTTAACATATAATTTTAAATATTAAAATTTTGAAATCAAACATAAAAAGATTTAAAAATGGTTCATCTAACGTTTTCTCGTCTAAATACTGAACTCAAATTAAATAAATGTATTAAAATCATTACTGCTACCTCACTTTTAGACGTTTCATATAAAAATAATTAATTCAAAGTTTCGTATTTCTTTCTCATACTGCGGTCGTAATCTTGGATCAGTAAAAGTGTACACTTGAATTATTCTGTGGTTAACTTCTGTATTTGAATAAAGAGCTTGGTGTTTTTTTAACACAGTTAAGTTCATATTTCTAACTACAGACGGTAACGGAGACACAATGACTTCCATGAGACCATATATATGAGCTTTTCCGAAAAGCGAGAAAATTGAATGTATTGGTAATAACTGCTTGTTCTCAAAACCAAACAAATTAGCCTGAGGCGTTATAATAATACTCTTTACTCCATTAAAATATTGCAAATTTTACTTTCAACTCTGGCCGCTAGTTTGAGACGTCATATTCCTTACGGACAATGGCGGCAAATAATTAAATTTATAAAGTAACTTAGTGGCGGTGGTAGGCTAATAAACGTTAATACCAACATTATATACAAAGACTTGAATATTATTTATTTAATTTTTAATTTTTTTTTTTTTTGGTAAACTTATGTTTAAGAAAAGATTTTTTATGCATAGCACAAAGGGTAACAATTATTTTATAAGCAATAATTATTAGCCTGAAACACTCATCCACATTGAAAAAGGAGATTTTTCAATGTGGATGAGTGTTTCAGGCTAATAATTATTGCTTATAAAATAATTGTTATTTAATTTTTATTTTATTATTTATTTCTTGTTGGAGCAATTCCGATGAGTTGCAAAATACATTTTTCGACGGGAGAAACTTACAATACGCAGGTGGGAGTTATAAGGTACAATTTTACATTGGTATTTTGAGATCAAAATTATAAGTTTCACATACGAAATAGTAAAAAATAGAAAAATAATCAAATTTATAAGTTTTACATACAAAATAGCAAAAAATTGGTGAATTGGTGAAAATTATGAATACCATAAAATATGCTTTAGATAAATTGAAGGACTTTCTATCGCTTCGCTTGAGTAGAATACAAATAAAAAATAAATTACTCAATAAAAAATATAAATGCAACGCCCCAGATACAGCAGATATAGGATAGGTGTGAATGTACCATGGAATAATACACGGCAGTTAGTAAACGAATGGGTAGTAATCCTTGTAGCCTTATAGAACACCAGAAATGGGGGTAATTTTCTACTTGATTTATGCGGAGATCCTACGATATCTGGGAATCTACAATAAGGCCAAAATATTTTGTGTTCGTTTTCTTTTCGATGGGAAATGTTTTCAGCTTGTGAGACGGGAAACATCAAAATTCATTTTCTTTTTAAGCTCCGCTAGATTAGGTTTGTTATAAAAAAATACAGTGTCTTCCGTAAAAAGCTGTAGAGTTCCTTTAATACCCCAATTTGTAATGTCATTAACATAGATTAGGAACAGAAACGGGCTAAGAATTGATCCCTAGGGCACTCCACATGCTCGGAAAGTTCCAGGGGAGTGCCAATTATTTCTATGTATGAGCAAAAAAGGTATTTTTTAATATATTTTTTAAATTCTCTATTTCTATCATTTAATAACGCAAAATAAAAATAAAAAATCACCAAAACACATTAAAATGTATGAAATAAAACCAACACGAAGAACTAGAGCATCTATGAGGCGCTTGTATATGCAAACGGCCATCAGAATGAATAGGAAACATCAGAAGTTGGATGTTTTTATGACTGTTAACGGCATTTGCTAATAGCAACGTAGTAAGATCATATTGTATAATATTAGAACCAAGTGAACAAATTTTTTTGATTTCTTCTCGACAGACGTACACCTAAATAACACGAGACAGTACCCTAAAATAAAGTCAGAATCCGATGTATGTTAAGGAGCCGTGCACAAAAATAAGCGACGCGCGGCCATGATGCATTGGATAGACCTGCGGTTGAATTTTCCCTATCAAATCTCCAAAAGAAAGTAGTAATCTTAACGACATATGTTATGAAATCGTGTAAAACAATATTCGAAGCGCGGTTCGCCGTAATGGATGGACCTAGGGTCGACTTTGCCCTGACAGGCTCTATAATCGATCTTTCCGTGGGGTTTAATTTAAATATTTCTGATTAACGTATTGCTAAAATCTAAAATGTTTCTAAAGGAATACCTCTGGAAGTTACTAATTCATTGTTTAGAAAAATTAAAACAGCTAATTTTATAGTTCAAAAACGTTTCATAAAATTTTCAAACTGTTTCACATTAAATATTTTAATGGTAATGTCGTGTTTTTATTAATCTTAGATATAAATAACTTATATCCGTACGGGTCTCTCTAAAAACATTTGAGATCTTAGTAATATGTTCATCAGAAATAATTTAAATGTAAGCGTCTAGAAAACCTCGTTTTTCAACCAAAAATTCATCACAAAAAGCCATTGTTCATGATTTCGTTATTTCTTCATTATTAAAATAATAATTAGGGATTCCAATTAAAAGAATTTTTTTATAAATTATCTTCTAACTTAAATACCAGTATTTTTTTTACAAATGTCGATATCATAGTTCAAATAATTTTCAAAGATTGTAATTTTTTAAAACCTTGGAAATATCCCGAAAATCTATGAGATATTTCAAGTTCATACAATGAATAAACTATCCTATTCTACTGTTAAGCCAGTGCGTATAACTTTTTATTGGTTGTTAATGTCAGATAATTTTAGTTTATTAGTAAGGTTTTCGCATATACGGTTGTTTATCAAGGACGTATATATTTAACCCTTCAGACATATTCGTTCGCTTTGCAAGTCGTTGTATCTCCCTTATTGTTGTGAAAAATATATTAGAAAGAGAAAGTACCACGCTTTATATTCAAATCTAGAAGTTAACTGCAGAAGAATTGAAAGGTGTCCTTTTATGTAACCAGAAGAACGACCGCAATTTGAAAAAAAAACTTATGAGACTTCGTACATTTTTAATTAATTATTTTTATATGAAATGACAGTAAAGTGAGGTGAATATCACGTTTGTAATAAGTACATTTATCTAATAAAATAATTGGGTTCCTTATATGTGCGATATTCGCGTAGATTATCGACACATGGGTTAGATTATAAGGGTTATAATCTAGGCATGTATGTGCCTATGTAAATGAACGCTCTGTTGGCTGAACCAAAAAGATAGGTATTCGCAAATGTGACTTACGGAAGAGTTGGTTAGGATGTTGGCAGCGCTCGTATGGTGGAGGTATATATATATATATATTTTATACAGGCGCTCGTATAAAATTGCATTAATTATAACTCCGGTTAACATTCGAATTCACACATCGGTTGTTTATCGGTACGGCGTTTTGTTAACTGCCATTAGATAACGTTGTCGCTACGGCGCCGGCGCACAGTGGGCTGAAAATCGCCTTTCATAGACATAGAGACTTGAATTTTTAAGGGTATTTTTTTTGGCTAGAAATGGATTCTGCTGATCATTACTATGCTATAAAATGTCGTACGAAGCAATTGCGTGTACAAATGAAGGAGTTATAATTTTTTTAAGAAAAATTTGTATGGCGCTGACATTAAAAATTGGGCTATCTCTGGAATCATAAGGTTGGCCGTTCTATTCTTACACACAGATAATACTACTATTTATTTGTATTTTTTTGACATACTTCATATTGTGGCGCAAGGTGCGATTTTTTTTTTTAAAATCCTCAAAGTTGAAAAAAACCCTTTTTAATGTTGATGATTCATTTTAATGCTTAAATGCTTTTAGGCTTGCAGTGTAAATAAAATATTGTAAACTAGACAAATCATACTCATATGTAAAGCATTTAAGCATTAAAATGAATCTTCAACATAAATTATTTTTTTTTTTAACTTTGAGGATTTTTTAAAAAAAATCACAAGTTTCGCCACAATACGAAGTATGTCAAATAAAATACAAATAAATAGTAGTATATTTGTGTGTAAGGATATAATGGTCAACTTTATGATTCCAGAGATAGCCTCATTTTTAATGTCAGTTCCATACAAATTTTTCTTAAAAAAATGATAACTCCTTCATTTGTACACGCAATTGCTTCATACAAAATTTTATAGCATATTATTGATCAGCAGAATCTATTTCTAGCCAAAAAAAATACACTTGAAAATTCAAGTCTCTATGTCTATGAAAGGCGATTTTCAGCCCACTGTGCACAGTGTTTTGGCTTGAAGTGTAAATAAAATATTGTAAACTAGACAAAGCATACTCATATGTAAAGCATTTAAGCATTAAAATGAATCATCAACAAAAAAAAGTTTTTTTTTCCACTTTTGGATTTTAAAAAAAAAATCGCACCTTGCGCCACAATATGAAGTATGTCAAAAAAATACAAATAAATAGTAGTATTTTCTGTGTGTAAGGATAAACGGCCAACCTTATGATTCCAGAGATAGCCTCATTTTTAATGTCAGCGCCATACAAATTTTTCTTAAAAAAATCATAACTCCTTCATTTGTACACGCAATTGCTTTGTACGACATTTTATAGCATAGTAATGATCAGCAGAATCCATTTCTAGCCAAAAAAAATACCCTTGAAAATTCAAGTCTCTATGTCTATGAAAGGCGATTTTCAGCCCACTGTGCGGCGGCTAGATTCCACTCAAAGCAACACTGCACAGATTCAAACCAGTAAAATTTGAATCCTAGACTCCTTATTGGTTGGAGCGAAAAAAGCGTTCAGCGTCACGAAACATATGTAGTTATGTTCGGTTTTCTTCTTATTAATAAATAAATACGAAATTTGGCTGAAGCGGTTTTTAATAATACATCCGAAAACAATAAATAAACGTAGAAAAAACAGCAAAATGATTTACGAAAGGAAGGTTCGAGAATGTCCCGAAGCGCGTCACGTAAGCAAAATAATTCGATCTCGATGTCGCGGTTGCTGGTACTGTACTGACCATTTCATTCACGTTGTCGCTTATCTAGGTGGAAAATAAAACATTCTCGAACATTCCAGTTGCTACAGAAACAAATATTAAAAAAATAAAAAGAAAATCCAAGAAGCTTTTTTGGAAACTTCTAGAACAACGTTCGAGTCAAGTAGTGGCGTTCAACTACATATATGTTTCGTTATAAGTAATTTTAGTTACATCGAGCCGTTTTCATTTTTCTTTTATGTTTGCATTTAAAATGTTGATATTCAAAAACATATATGTTCACGTCTTATAATAAAATATAAGAGAGTATTTAATCATCTTTCATAAAAAGTTTTTACTTTTCGGATACGTTCAGAAATATTCCATTTATTTAGATTTTATTGCAAAGCGGAAATACTCCGAGCATCTGACAGAACATGGCTGAGGCCTGAAGAATTAAGATTATTCCAATAGGTACAAGTATAACAATAATATCTAGGTGCAAACTGGGGTAAGATTGTATAAATTTATCCGAAGGTGTAGGCGAGTAATCGAATTACTCTTTTTACAATATTCTCTGTGCGTGGTGATTTACGTTCCTGTGTGTTTAACGGTGCGTCACAAATGACGGAACTGTTCAATGTTTTGGAAGCGAGAAAGGCCGACGCACAATCGCACGAGGAAATAATTACCCAAAACTTTTACAGCCCCCGAACCGAAAGGGAGACAACATTTCACAAATGTTGTAATTTTGGTATTGCTGAAAATGTTTTCTTTTCATTTAAAGCTTAGCAGTCTGTCGTTTGTAATATTTCAGATTCTCTCAAGCTACTTTCGTTTGTTTAGTTTCATTCTTTCTGAAAAATCATATTACAGATAAAGGAAAGAAAATAAAATGTTGAATTCGTAATGGAATGTCTTTGTTCAGTTAAGGTAGATAGTCCGTTTTTAAATCATTACCATTTACGATTTACCGCGGAGGAAGGATCAATTATAATAATCGCTTTCGTGGCTAACCTGTTAGAATAAGCTTTATTGCCAGTTCTTTTTCTTTCATTATTTCTCTACAATTTATTACACAACGAAATTTTAAATCTGGTAAGTTTTTAGATTCTCACGGCCAAAAGCATTTTTGTTGTTTGTTTTTGGGGTGTTATGCCGTGTTGCGCTAACTCCTTCTTTAGCCGACGTTTCGGACAGCGTTGCAGTGTCCATCATCAGGGCAGATCCGGTAGATCCGAAGATGTGTGACACATCTTCGGATCTACCGGATCTGCCCTGATGATGGACACTGCAACGCTGTCCGAAACGTCGGCTAAAGAAGGAGTTAGCGCAACACGGCATAACACCCCAAAAACAAACAACAAAAAAAAAAAAAAAAAAAAATTTTAAATCTGTTCTTCGAATGCGCGTAGAGTGGGCCGCTGCATAGTTAGTTGGATTGCGGAAATAGTGTCTAATTTAATTTATTATTAAAACTTATATTTTATTCAATGCAAAGTCCTGTTTTAACTCGACCGTTTTGCATTCCGTCTACATGTGAATTTTTTTTTACGTTCCTACTGCGTTTCAAGATGGTGGACGTTTTAATAGTTCACGACTACCATAATACGGGCATGAGCCTAGCACGTTAGTTGAGAAACTCACCAAAATTGTAATCTTTTAAAATTAAAAATAAATAAATATAAAATTAAAACGTAAACATTCCTACTGGTATTTTTTAAATATTACCTATGGTACGACGGTGCCTAAAGAAACATTATAAAATTAATTATTGTCAGAGAGATAGTGATATTCTTTTAACCAATTGTATGATTCCTTAATTGAAACAAAGTTTTATAAAATACAAATGTGATATTAAAATTTTAAAAAAAATTATATTAAAATTAAAAGTAAAATCAAAATTAAAATTCAATTATGTTTAATTCAATTAAATCAAATTAATTTCAATTCAAATAAAATTTAATGTAAATTTATTTCAAATTCAATTTAAACCCAATTCAATTCGATTCCAATTCAAATTCAAGTCAAATTCTAATTCAGTTCAATTAATTTCAAATTCAACCTAAATTAATTTCAAATTGAATTCAAACACAATTCAATTAAATTTCAATTCAATTCATTTCAAATTCAGTCGAAATTCAATTCAAATGCAAATTCAATTAAAAAAAACTTTATTGCACAAAATAATTCAAAGGGTATTACTACAGCTTTATAGGTAGAAATATTTAGCATTTCTAACAGCAGCTAACGAAATCGTCAAAAGTGGACACGGTACCTATATTTATATGAGAGATCGCCAGAAGAAAATTCATTTAAACACTTGTCTTTCATTTAAAGACTTATTTTGGAAAAAATTATTAAAATATATTTTTGACAAATTGAACCCATTTCCCAGTGTGCGGATTCCGATATGTAGCCCACGGCTGTGAATGTGGAGCGGTGGGAAGTGGGGATGGATAGAGAAAGGGGAACCATATAATTCCTTCATCAAGAAACAAATGATGGCGCTTCGATCCCTTCCGGAACCGAACCGATTTCGACCGGAAAGAGGACGTTTTAAACCGGATACGCCGCCGCTATAACTGAATCACGGTGTGATTTCCATTTATATTGGTTTTTAACGACCGGGAGATGGTGAACTCGGTTCTGCCGTAAATATCGAGTACTGCAAAGTGGGGCGATGTGACGCAAATATAGTTAGTGTTTGTTTACAATAAAAATGGTTGATTTTCAAAACTACGAAAATTTATTTATAAAAAAAAACCTTTAAGTGTAATTAAACATTACCCTTATTAAAATAATGATTTTATTTTTTTAATTACGCTGGTCAAGCAAATATTAAAAAAACCCTTCAAATTATGTTAACCTCCATATTTGGAAAAAAAACACAATACAAGATGACAATGGTGATTAGGTTAGTGCTATATCAAAATTTACAAATTTTTAAAATTTTCTCACTTAAAAAAATGCTTTATATTTGCGTAGTTTTGGCTTGAATTTTTTGCAAATTGTTTGTATGAAAATTTTCAGCGGTGCGACTGTTTATTTATTGTTTTTCTAAATATCATTCCGTTAAACTAAAATTAACCAGTTTTTCAACAGGATGTACATGTTTAATATAAACATTATTTTTTTTTTTTTTTTATGCTTCCGATTTTGTTGTCCGGGTTAAATCTTCCCCATAGGAAAAACTAAACCCTTCCACTCACTTTTCCACAAATGATCAGCTAGTCAATCAACACTATGCAAGTGCATTATATAAGTAAAATAAATACAAAACAATACAAGAACAACAACACGTCAACTCACCAGAGATCAAATGGGAAAAAAAAATTCACCGACTCCAGATATTTTCATATCAGAGGGTTCGGCTCGGTAGAACTTCTAACAGGACCTATAAATCCTACTGATCCCTCAACATAAATATTTAAAAAATCTTTCGTTATCCTACATGTATTCAAAATGACCGACTTTTGCATCTTTATATATAAATTTTTTGATAGATCTAATACGCCTAAATTTTTAATGAGAGAGCTAGGTATAATGCCAGTAGCCGAAATAACTAATGGTAATATTTTTATAGTCTGAGAATGCCAAATTCTTTTTATTTCGTTTCCTAAATCTGTGTATTTTCTTATTTTTTCATTAACAGATTTTTGAATGTTACAGGAATTTGGAATAGCGACATCAATGATATAAGTTAATTTTTTAATTTTGTCATGTAAAACTATATCGGGTCTATTATGACTAATCGTTCGATCTGTCAGTATAGTTTTATCATAATATATTTTATAAAATTCGTTTTCTAAAAATGAATTTGGTTCGTATTCATAATATGGTACTATATTACGGCAGTCAATCAAGTTATGTTTAATTACCAAATTTTGGTGAATTATTTTTAAAACTTGATTGTGCCTAAATGTATACTCGGACGGTGCTAATATAGAACATCCCGATATAATATGTTCTATAGTTTCCGGAAAAGCCAAACATTTTCTACACAAATCATCAATTTGATTTGTATCTTTGATTATATGCTTTCTATAATTTTTAGTATTAATGACTCTATCCTGAATGGCAAGCATAAATCCTTCTATTTCTGCGCTCAACTCTCCAATACTCAACCATTTGTTTGACGAAAATTTGTCAACATACGTTTGGTTGAGATAATTGAAGTGTTTTGCGTGTAAAATTTTATTTGACCAGGAATCTAATAGTTCCTGGTTGGGATTTATAAAAATGTTGGCATTCTCATCGTATAAATTTAAAGGTGTAATATTTCTATCTGCCTTGCAAATTATTTTGTGCATTTCTGAGCTATGAGCTTTCCTATGGAAAAAAGTTCTTAGCATTTCTACCTGATTATGTTTCAAAGAAGTTATTTTGACTATGCCTCTACCTCCTAAATTTCTAGGTAAATTAACTCGTTCTATAGCTGAATTTGGATGATGGCAATTAAATTTTGTTAGTGTAGTTCTAATTAATCTTTCTAAGTTATCTAAATCTGTATTAGACCATTTAATTATGCCAAATGAGTACGTTAATAGAGGTATTGCCCAAGTATTTATTGCTTTTACTAAATTTTTAGCAGATAGATTGCATTTTAAAATTTTCCTGATCCTAGTTTGAAATTTAATCCTAATATCATTTTTAATACTAGTATGGTCTAATCTATTTGATTGTGGGTATCCTAAATACTTATAAACCTCATCCCTTTTCATACTAGTAATTTGGAAATTTCTAAATATACTCTCGTTCCCATCTACAATTTTGCCTTTCTCTATATGGATCGTTCTACATTTATCTAAACCAAAAGTCATTTTGATATCATCTGAAAAGTTTTTAACTACCTCGATCATTTTCTCTAAATTTTGTTCAGAATTCGAAAATAATTTTATGTCATCCATATATAATAAATGCGAAATTGTACTACTCTCCCTTGTATTACCCTTAACTTTTATTCCAAACTTGCTTTTAATTAACATTTTAGATAGAGGATTCAATGCTAAGCAAAACCAAAGAGGACTCAATGAGTCTCCTTGAAAAATTCCTCTTTTAATTGAAATGCCCGGTATAACTATTTTCTTACCTTTTAAATTGATAAGTAAATTGGTATTCCAAAAGGACATAATATTTTCCAAAAAGCTAATAATAATGGGGTTAATTTTATATATATTTAATACTTTGATCAGCCACGAGTGCGGGACACTATCGAAAGCCTTTTGGTAGTCTATATAGCAAGTATGTAAATTACGTTTTCGAGTTTGAATCTGTTTTAGAATTACAGAATCGATAACTAATTGTTCTTTACATCCCATATGTTTTCTGCGACAACCTTTTTGTTGTTCAGATAAAATATTTTTTTCATCTAAATGAGTATATATTAAATCTGTTAAACAAGAGGTTAAAATTTTGTATATTGTCGGTAAACATGTAATGGGTCTGTACTGAGAAGGATTATTAATATTTTCGCTTTTGGGTAACATATAAGTAATGCCCTTAGTTAGAAAATTTGGAAAATTTTGAGGTTGACTTACAAATTTTGAAAGATTTTTTGCCAAAAGAGGATGTAAAGTAGTCAGACGTTTGTACCAAAAATTATGTATCCAATCGCAACCCGTGGCTTTCCAATTATGAGTATTTTTAATAATTTTGGTTAACAATTCAACCGATATATTAGAAAAACTCATTTGTTCAATACCTGAAAAATTGAGTTCTTCATTTTCTATCCATGGAGTTGAATCGTTATGTTTTATATCTTTACTCCAAATTTTAGTCCAAAAATCGCGCATATCTGATTCAGATGGCAACGGAATATTCTTATTCGAAATAATATTTTGTTTATCGTCAAGTTTGGAATAAAAGTTTTTTTCATTTTTCTGGAATAATCTATTATTATTTTTTTTATTATACGTATAATTATATCTTTTTAATCTACTAGCTTTTACGCCTAATTTTTGTTTTAATAAATCCAATAAATCATTGATTATATTTTCATTATTATGACTATCAATGTTATAACCAAATTTTCTACCAATTTCATCTACATGTCTCAAAATTTTCCTACTTCTATTTCCATTTTTATATTCTATTACTCTAGCTATGTTACTTCTTAAAAATACTACATCATTTTTTTTTTTTTTATATTAAACATCTACATCCTGTTGAAAAACTGGTTAATTGTAGTTTAATATAAATTAATATAATAGTTATTTTAAAATAAACGGATCACTATTATTATTGAAAGACATAATCTAAAATAACACTAAGGACTGGTTGTTTCACAGAATTTGAACAATTCATCAAATTTCAAAGTCGATTTTCCAGCTCTGTGAAGGTTCTATCCAAGTTCTAATATTATTTCAGTTTTGTGAAGCAACTGGCCAATAATGATATAATAATAGAACATGAATAAAACCTTCACAGAACTTGAAAATAAACTTTGAAATTTGATGAATTCTTCAAATTCTGTGAAACAGCCCGTCCATAATCGGCAAGTTAATCAATAAATAAAATCGATTGTTTGATTGACAGCGATGATTAGTATAAAGTATCTCTACTTAGGAACCATTTTTCTACATACATGCATTCTTTGTCTGAAAATATCTGGGAACTTGCACTATTGATTGATGACTAATATGAAGTATTTCTATGAACTATTTGAGAATTCGCACTATTGATTGATAGTGATTACTAGTATAAAGTATCTCTACTTATAAACCGTGTTTTCTGCATATATTTTAGAAATAGTTTGGGCATTCGCACTATTGATTGATAGCGATGACTAGTATAAAGTATCTCTACTTAGGAACCGTGTTTTCTGCAAATATTTCTATGAACTATTTGGGAATTCGCACAATTGATTGATAGTGGATGACTAGTATAAAGTATATCTACTTATAAACCGTGTTTTCTGTATATATGTTTGAAACAATTTGGGAATTTGCACTATTGATTGATAGTGATGACTAGTATAAAGTATCTCTACTTATGAACCGTGTTTTCTGCATATAATATGTTTGAAACAATTTGTGAATTCGCACTATTGATTGATAGTTATGACAAGTATAAAGTATCTCTACTTAGGAACGGTGTTTTTTTGCATATACGTCTGAAACTATTTGGGAATTCGCATAGTTGATTGATAGTGATGATTAGTACAGATTATCTCTACTTAGAAACCGTGTTTTCTGCATATTTGTCTGAAACTATTTGGGAATTTGCACTTTTTGATATAACTTGTCAACATTTTGGGCACATTACATTCTAGTGTTCGCTGACCGTATTTTTTGTTATATTTTTTGTTGTGTCCATGTTCCACTTTCTCTTATTATCAGAGTCAGATATATGCTGAATCATTATTTTGTACGTACAAAAAGCGAATAGTAATCGAAATGAGTAGCTATTCACTAGGTCAATAATTCTTCTTGATTTTAAATACGCGGTGAGTTTTTTTACAAATAGCCCACCTTTACGGTATTTTCGGTTCCTTACTTTGTAAGGAGAGATTGCGGGAGCTATTTACAGGAGAATAATATTTCCTTTGAGAGTGAAAAATGATATCATCAAGTGACACACACGCTGCTGCGACCGTCCTTGTTCGATGCTCGAGTATTGCTCGAGACTCGAAGCTCGAAGCTTACTCTCTACTCTGATAGAAAGTCGAGGCATTAGGGTTATTATATTACAAAGGTAATGCACGGCTTAGCGATGTGCATAATCGATATATCCGTTTCATCATTCTAAATATTCAAAGCCTTGTTTATACAGCTAAAATAATGTAAATAATAATTTATTTATTTATACTGGGCTTTTACAGACGATCTTACGTGAAAACAATCCAGTTAAAAAAAACTCAGTTAATATACAAATAGGTACAGCAATTATAAAAAGCTAGTCAGACATAGGATCCATTAATTTTCATATATCTAAATAAAGATTAAAATATAAAAAAAATAAAAAGACCAATTATAAAATCATTTGCAAGACAAATGATACAGAAAAATAACAGATACAAGAGACACACTATATAATATAATCAGTACAACATATTTTTTTTAGAAATTTTTTTCTGAATTCATAAAAATTATCGACGAAAATGTCTACTTCAGCACACTTTATCTTAGTAAATAGTCGATACATTTGGGTCAAAGGGCCAAAATAGTCGATATTATGGATTTAGGTGAAACACGCTATTGCGTCTCAAATAATGGGAATTGTGAACATTTATTTCAATATTGTTAAGGCGAAGCTTAATGCAAAATCACTATTTTGATTAATCTTCATAACGAATTGGTATGCATTATGAATACCAAAAAATAAGTTTTAGATAAATTGAAGGTTTTCCTATTGTTTTGCCTGAGTAGAATACAAATAAAAAAAATGAATTACTCAATAAAAAATATAAATGTAAACTACTAAGAAAAATATTTATTCAATAGAAATGTATGAACGCGGAAAGGAAACAACTTAAAAAAATACAGTATTACAGCTAAAATTATCTGTAACAGTTTCACTTGATTAACTTTTTGTGCTTTCTTATAAAATTATTTACAAAATAAATAAAAACCAGTTTTGTGCTTGAAATCGAACGTTTCTAGACAACGTTTTTCAAGCGATTTTAATGCCTATTACCTACAATATAAGGTCTACTAAGAATATACACATTTTTGGCTTGTAGCTTCCTCTGAAGACATAATGCAGTATCAAGATGGCCGTGAATTATTTTGAGTTAACTTAGTAGATCAGTCAGTCGCCTTCTAATTTTAAATGTATTCGTTTTGAAGTATTTGAGACGTACGTCATATGATGTACGATGATAATTAATTCAATTGAAGTTTATGGGGAGATGGAAGACAAATAATAATGCAATCTTGGGGGACGGAACATACGATTTTCCCGTCATCGTGGATAAATATTGCCACCATATAGACTGCGGAGAGATAAAAATAATAAAGATCAAAGAATTCAATCAAACGTCAACATTTTTCCAACCATCGTAGTACGGTGTTAACCGGCTCTACATATATTCATCGCATAAATAGAATAAATTTGTTGAATTCCACCTCGAAGCTTAGTGCGCAAAATTATTTCAAATAACACACCGTGTCAACTTAATTACTACACATTACAATTAAGATACAACTATTTATGTCGGGGGAGATGGTAAAAGATGCTACCAATCATTTAATCGAACTTTCTCGGTCAAATCGAGCTGTTTACTATGATTGCTCTTTTCGTGTAGCTAGCCCACTCATTTGGAATAAACTTCCCCCAGCCCTTGCCAATATACAAAATTTGGCTGAATTTAAACGGGTTTTAAAAACAAAATTATTCAAAAAATCATATTTAATAATATAAAAATCATTTATATTCTCATGAATCTAAGCTTCTTTTCAATATATTATAATAGGCCAGGTTCTGAAGTTTCCGGAAATTGTTTGGTTTCGGTTTCCTCCTTATTGTACTTTTATGTTTAAGGGCCCACTATTCGAATTTCATCCAATTTCCGAGATATTTTCCTTAAAAGTTTGAAGTTTTTAAGCTCTTAAAAAAATATATGTTATTCTTTAAGATAGTATCTATTTGTTCCAAAAGCCGAAACGGTAATTATTTGAAATTCCCTCGATAGAAATAAATCGCAAAGTATGCTCCGAAAAATATTATTAACACTTTTATTTCTGTTATTTTACAAGATATATGTATGAAAAAAATCACAATGCTTCTTTTAATGCTACTCAATAGACCCCAAAAGTAATTTTTGCTATTTTTGAAATACGCCGTGATTTATTAAACATTTTCACAACTGTCGCTTACGCCTATTGCTTTTAAATCATATTTATTATAGCGCGCTCGCTCCGACTTGAAGATTAACCTATCTTCTTTGAAAAGTTCATTCGCCAACTCGAGGGCTTTGGGGGCAGACGTGTCGTTCAACGTTCTATGATCTACAGACGTGCGATTACGTGCAAATATTTGAATCTATAAAGATAATTTTTACGCGTGTAAAGTTTATGAGTTAATAAATATTGTTTTTTCAAAGATGGGAAATACACGAAAGATATGCCGTATTTCAAAGAAAAAATGATATCTCATAAAATTATATCCTATCTAATAGGTGAGAAGAAAAAAATACAATTTTTGATTTATAAGCTTATATTTATTATAAACGATAATTTACTATAAAAATTAATAATTCATATTTTTATTTATGTATTGTGTAGTAAAAAGTTATAAAAATTATTATTTTATTTTTTTCAGAATACGATAAACGATAATTTATTATAAAAATTAATAATTATTTTTATTTATGTATTGTTTAGTAAAAAGTTATAAAAATTATTATTTTATTTTTTTCAGAATACGTACTTTGGGAAATAAAACTAATTCCAAAACATTAGAAATTACAGGGCAAGTTCTTATTAATTCACAATGCAACGATGTCCGAAATATAATATAATATGTAATAATAATATACGGGCCATCTGTTTCAAATAACAATACTCGAACGTGGAATTCAGAATAATAATGAACATGCGAGCGAAAGAAGCTATTGAAAGTTCTGAAACTGTGGGGAATATAATTTAATAAAATAAAATACTTTTTTGTTTTAAAACCACGATATTTATTAATTTAAGAACCGACCGGTTTCGCTTTACTTAAGCATCATCAGGGTACAAATTAATACTAAACAAGAAGTACATAATGTGTGCATATATATAACAAAATATAGAGGGAGACAACATGATACAAATATAAGCAACACAAAGACGGTCATAAAATACATTAACATAAGTGCACAAGTAATGGAAAACCCGCTAGATAATTATGTAGACTAATGGGTTATACGAATAAATCGGGAGAAACAAAACATCAATAAAACCTCAATAATAACGGTTTTTCCGAATTCGCAAATCATTTGATCGATAGCTTGCCTTCCTGAATAAATCTAATTTTATTTAATCATTTACGGCCAAGATATTTTTGACAATGGTGTGTTTTTATCTTTCTGTATTCCAATCATTTAGCTTTGCTTCTAGGGTTGTGCCCCAGTATTGCTTTTTGGAGACTGTAAACGGATCTCTCGGCATTTAATGAAACTGCAGCAGAACAAAGGCTGTTGCTATATTGACGTTCATGGTATGTTTTGCTCAGATTGACGATAAGGTTTCCAGATCTGCATTTCGCTCGAAGCATGTTTAGGGTAATAAGTTTATAGTTTAGGGTTCTTTCACCGTATTTATGGGAACATTTCAGAACCACCAATCTTTCATTTTGAGTGAATCTTGTGTTTGTGATTAAATTATATTTGATAATTTAAACAAATAATATTTAGAGAAGTTAAAAATAAAATTGAAAGTTCACTGAAAGCTTAAACTATTAAAAGTAGTAATTTCATAAAAATGTAAATAAATAGAGCCCCTTTCACATTTTAGAATGTAATTTTATGTTGCTTCCATGTTTTATTACTCTTTATAATTATTGAATTGTTTAAATGAATAAATAAATTATGACAAAAAAGTCTTCTGATTTGTAAGTCCTCAGGAAGCACTAAGGATCTTTCTATCTATCTCTATAATATAATAAATTTGATGAGCATAAAAATGTAAACGTGTATATAATTTATATAAATGTACAAAAGTAGATATTACACGTGTATAAATATTATATTGCGCATATTATACAAGATGTCGGGGGTAAAGTGCACAAACTTCGGGAGGTGATTCTAATTGATAGTACAAGTAAAAAAGAAAAAAAACTTTTTTTGGAATTCCAACGTTTTAAGATAGTTTTCGAGTAAAAAAGTTTAATTTTTTGTATAGAAAAAAAACAATTTCTTCTACGGAAAATAAATTTTTGTGGAAAAAATTTGGAAATTCGAATAATTTCCATTTCTTTTTTACTTCTTCTAGCATTTAGAATAACCTCCTGAAGTTTGAGCACTTTACCCCCGGACACCCTATAAAGATAACCATATAAGAAAAACCTTATTGATGTAAAAATATATTTATTGATTTTATAAAAGTTATAAATTACTTTTATAAAAGTGATAATAGTATTTTAGTAAAGTAAAGTAATTTGTATACCTATACAAATAACTTTCGTAAATGTTGTTTGTAAAATTTAAAAAAAAAAATAATTAATTAAATCCGTAATAAAACCCATATTTTGAGAACCATCTTCATTTCGACTTCGTTCCTTAGAGTAATAATAACTAGAGACCGCACTAATATTTGTACAAATCGTTGACACACTCGCAAAATAAAGCTCTCCCTTTCAGCTCGGTTCCATTAACGTACAAAAAACAGAGACAAACAATTTCTGTTAAAAACATACTGTGTAAACGGAAGCGACTTTTTGGAGCGGGCGAAGTTCACGCCAGTGTGATTTGCTCGGTGCTAACTAAAAATGGGTCTGTTTTTCTAAAATTGCAATAGATGTCGGTAATTTAATTTCGTTATTTAAAATATTAAATAATCCCCAAAATTATTCCTAATACGAATTCAGACACCTCTGTCGGATTCTTTTAACAGTAAATATTGTTTATTTTGTGAGTGTTGCCCAAATCTAAATTCTTTACGCGGAAAGCGGGCCCTTAATGTCCACCTATTATATAATATTTTAATGCTTTCCTGTTTTATATAATATTTTAATTTTAAAGTTCTTACTTTTCGTGCACTGTTATTGTTTTTTATTGTTGTCCTCTACTAAAATAGCACTGTTATTGTTAAATTTTATTCTCTGCTTTTGTGTAAACCGTTTATTCTTTATTTTATATTATGTTATTAATTTTTGTTTTTTTTAAAGGAACACAATAGGAAATTTTATTTTTAAGTTTATTATAGTTAAGCGCACTTGAAGTGAAACAACACAAAACTGCGCAATATAAATACTATGTTATTATTATTATTATTATGCATTAAAATACATTTTTCTTGATCAAAATTAAGTTTGAAGGTTGGTAAATACGCTTAAATGATTAAAATAACCCAAACTAACAACCTAAGAATCTATAAAGTGCATGTTTACATCTCCTCCGACTTCAATAGTTGTCTCAATTAGGGTTCCATGATAACTCAACACAGTGACAATTCAACACACTTTTAAAAAGTGATATAAAGTCATTACATAGAAAAATTTTTTTTTTAACCTAACCTAACCTAATCTACTTAACCCAGTTAATAAAGTTTTTGTTTCATATAACTTTTTTAAGATGTGATGAATTATCATTGTGATAATTTATCCGGTCACCCTCAATTAGATATTGTATTAAATAATGTATCATACATCAAATAAGGACTACTAACATTATTTTCAAGTCCAGGACGTTAACGTTTCTTTTTCTGATTTTTCTGTTTCAAATTTTCGTTTAAGAATCGCATAAATTGTCTTCAATAATTGAATATTAAAATTTGAGGTTTCACTTGATCGTGCCATGTCTTCCTCGGGCGTCCCCGATTTCCAACATTCACTACTGTATACCACATTGGTACTATTAAGAAAAAATACTTTTACTTTGTAAACATCACTTATACACAGTATTATACTGCCACAGTATTATACTGCCCTGATGAAGCTACGGTTGTAGCGAAACCCGGTCGGCATTAAGTATTTACCTATAAGTGATGTTTACAAAGTTATTGTTTAATTTTAAATTATAATGTCCCATCACAAAGTAACCGCTTCATATGAAGAAAAAAAACAACTTTTATTCGACTCCGTATCCCATTCTATTGCAAACACTAATAAGAACAAAATTTGAAATTTTCAACAAATTCGGTAAAGAAGTTTTGAGTCTATAGGAGAAAAACAAAGAAACATTCATTTAAATATACTCGTATATGAGTCATAACCCAACGCCAGTCTAGACACGTCACAGTATCGTATGTTTATTGGTTGGTTCAAACATATCGTATTATTTTTATGGCCTTCGTGGTTGAGTGGTACGGCTCTCAGCTAGCAATTCAGAGGTAGCGGGTTGAAATCTCGGCGTGCGCATTTAAAGTAACATACACCACCATTCAGAATTGAAACGTTGCTCGAAATGACTTTAGCGGTGTTTGGTGAGCAGATCTGAATAGCTGGGTATATCCCAACCTACCTCTCCCCATCTCTTTCGCCTAAGTTTTTCATAAATGTGAAAAACCCCACAAATTTCGGATTTCACGGCAGCAGAACTCTTAATGCTTGACCACGGAACGTTCCTAAAGACAAATCGCATAATTCCAAGGCAGGATCTCTGCTTTGTGCGATTAACAGATGAATAGATGAGCATGTAGGGCAACCTCCTCCTCAGGACATTCTTGGTGCCCACTCCTCTCGATTCCTCCAATTCTCGCATTAAACCAAAAGAATTCGTGTCAGCATTAACTGCACTGAAATGACGTAACAAAATGAAGAAATCAGAGCAGATTAATTATTTAATAATCTGTTGTGTCCTTTAAAACTAGAAGTTCTGTGAACCGCAGACCTTCAGTGAACCGCTGATTTTTATTCAGATAATGGCGGAAGTATAATCGTGTGTGTATAACACCTAAATACTAAAAGCCTTACTAATAAAAAAAACCCTTCCCAACCATGCAGATTATATCTTGTATCTTCTATCTTGTATCTTCTATCTTCTATCTTCTATCTTCTATCTTCTATCTTCTATCTTCTATCTTCTATCTTCTATCTTCTATCTTCTATCTTCTATCTTCTATCTTCTATCTTCTATCTTCTATCTTCTATCTTCTATCTTCTATCTTCTATCTTCTATCTTCTATCTTCTATCTTCTATCTTCTATCTTCTATCTTCTATCTTCTATCTTCTATCTTCTATCTTCTATCTTCTATCTTCTATCTTCTATCTTCTATCTTCTATCTTCTAGCTTCTATCTTCTATCTTCTATCTTCTATCTTCTATCTTCTATCTTCTATCTTCTATCTTCTATCTTCTATCTTCTATCTTCTATCTTCTATCTTCTATCTTCTATCTTCTATCTTCTATCTTCTATCTTCTATCTTCTATCTTCTATCTTTTATCTTCTTTCTTCTATCCTCTTTCTTCTATCTACTATCTTCTATATATAAAAATAACATTACGATATGTTTGAACCAACCAATATACAGAAGATACTGTGGCGTGTCTAGACTGGTGTTGGGTTATGACTCATTTTATTAAGAGCTGGAGTCACTGAAAGAGCTCAATATTTTGGTATGAGTCAAAGAGTCTACTCATTCGAACGACACGGCTCAATTGAACGGGAGCCGTGAGCTCATAGTGTACGAACAATGATCATACTGTGCTCGCTCGATGCGACTCTCCAGATAGAGCTCCCCCAATACGGCTCCCAGCTCCCCAGCGTAAACGTATGAATGCTCGTACGACTCCTGGTACCTGGTATAAACATAAGTTGTTAGGTAGTTAGAAGGTGTAGGTAAATATGTTCAAGTCCAGATGTCGGACTGTCAGACGCCGTTCACTTGCCAACATATTTTTTTGCTGATGACAATAAGATCCTAAAAATAATCAAAAATTACCATGACTGTCTACTTTTCCAATTAGATATTGACTCATTCAATAACTTGTGTAAAATTAATTGTGTGAAACTAAATGTCGATAAGTGCAAAATATGTCCTTCTACAGAACTAAAAATCCGATTGTTTTCGAATACAGACTAAATAATAAATGCTTAACATTTGTTCAACCTATTAAAGACCTCGGTGTCTCTCTTGACAGCAAGCTTTCTTTTCGGGAACATATAAATGTGATTTTTAATAAATCTCTCAAACTACTTGCCTTCATCACTAGAATCACTTCTGACTTTAAAAATATAAAAACCCTTTGAACTCTGCTCCTTAGTTCCCCCATCTTGAATATGCTTGTGTTATACGGTCTCCTTTATATGCTATCCATATTCGTCATATTGAGTCCGTTCAACATCCGTTCCTAAAAGGGATTGCTAGGAGGCTAGGATTAGAAAGAGGCAATTACTCGTATTATGAAATTGAACAAATTCTAAACCTTTCTCCTTTAGACCGTCGGGAAAAATCTGATCTCATTTGTTTCTTTAAAATTATCAACAATTTTATTGGATCACCTACATTACTAGAACTCATCTCATTCAATATACCTTCTCGTACTTCTGCTTATAATTCACCATTGTCCAGATTATGTAGAATGGTCAACTCACGTCAAGACCTTGATTTTTTTGGTATAAGTCAGAATGTTTTTTGTCGCTCACTATGCAATTGAGGATGTTTTGTAACTCTTTAATTTTAGCAAGTCTTGACTTGATTGACACTTCTATTTCATTTCTATTTTCTTATGTTTTCCCTGTTTGTCTCTGCTTTTATCATCCTTTACTCTTGCATTGTACATTGTCCCAAATCTCGTGTCTCTATGTAATATATTGGACGTAAGTACGTTAATTAATTAATAAATAAATATGTTTTTTTTTATTTAAAATTAAACAATAACTTTGTAAACATCACTTATAAGTGATGTTTACAAAGTTATTGTTTAATTTTAAATTATAATGTCACATCACAAAGTAACCGCTTCATATGAAGAAAAAAAAATGTAGTAACTTGAAAATTGAGCCGTTGTACGGTTTAGATCATTTTTTGCAATGGCTCCCCACAAGAGGCCTGGAGGAAAAAAAATCTCTCAGGGGCTTATATTGTCTTTGTTGTGCAGGGGGTCTTTTCAAGGAATGGGAGGAGAGAAAGGTCTGAGGGGTGGGTACGAATTTGGGGGGGGGGGTTAATTTGTCCAGGAGTGATGGACGTATGAATAAATCCCTCTCATTGCAGTGCAAACCGATGGGTAGAGAGAGGGAGCCCGTTTGGATATAGTCGAAAGGTCTCCACCAATTCCCGATCCGACCCGCCATGCAGTAGAGGTGGGCAAAGTCGTCCGCCGTCAGGACATAGACAAACCTTACCCCACGAACCCGGGCACCACTTTTAAGTCACCAAACGTAACGAACCACTTGGGGGTGACCTATGGCAGGGGCGTTGGTTATCTAATAAATGGTTCCCGGAGCGGCGGTACCCATTCTCGCCTCCCAAACTGTTCGGCTCGTTCGTGAACGACTCATCACTAGTCTATAGACACACGATTTTATAAAGGAGGTACTCCGGGTTATTGTACTCGAGTGCAGTACCCACGTGACCAGTACCTACAGAAGATAATGAACGGCAATGGGTGGTGTCCTGTCCTAACCAAACAGCGTGCCACAGTACAGTGCAGTGCAGTGCTAATGAGCGTTAAATTAGTCGCCTAATTGAGCCATGTTTCAATAACAGTTGTAATTGCTGAGTTTTGACCGCAGTTATCAAATGGGTTTGCAGCAGATGGATAATGTGGTTAGGGCCTCGACGTCTATAGTAGTATGACATACAACTATACCAACGAACTAAGACAACTTTATGGAAAAAAAATAAATATTTAAGGATCTCAAGTTATCATCCACGTAGATTTTAAATTGTTGATGAACATTTACAGAAAATATTTATATTAAAGGCATAGATTACGGATCGCCAAATAACTCGGTTATCATTTTGTCTATTGACATGACCCAACTCAAGTATCTGGTTCACTTGATCGTGCCATGTCTTTCTCGGGCGTCCCTTGCTTCTTCTGCCATTCACATTTACGTAATATATTATCCTTACACTTCTTTTTTCATTCGTTGGCTCTACATGATCAAACCATCTGAGTGTCCCTTCCTCAATTTTACTCATTACGCTTACGTCAGTCTTGCTTTCTTTGCGGATCTCCACATTTTTCACACGATCATACATGGTTTTCCTACATATACCCCATTTCTATGGCATTCAGTCTACTTTTATCATTCCTCTGCCAGTTCCATGCCTCTCAGCCATACATCGGGATAGGTACTAGTAATCCATCGACTTCTAGCCTGGCTTCTTTGCACATTTTTTGATAGCGCCAAATTAATGGACTACACTTCTACAATATCTTTATTCCCATTTAATAAACAAACTCATTCACCTGCTCCAAGTATAATTCATCATTCATAATTATATTGCACACTGTTTTCGTACTCTTTCAACAACCAAGACTTTAGACTTGCTTACATTCTTTATACATACTTCGTTCACCCTAGGCACGGGAGACTGTAGATCTTCCATACTGTTTGATGACCTCAACACCGCATCATCAGCATACAACAAGCAACATACTTTCAGATTACTCAAATTCGCGCCCAATCCCACCTCTTTCAATTCTCGCATACAAGTATCCATGTATAGATTGAATAACCACGGTGACATTACGCAGCCTTGCTTAACACCTTTTGTGATATCAAACCACCCCGTAAAACACGAGAGACTGTAGATCTTCCATGCTGTTTGATGACCTCAACACCGCATCACCAGCATACAACAGGCAACAGACTTTCAGATTACTCAAATTCGCGCCCAATCCCACCTCTTTCAATTCTTGCATACAAGTATGTATAATATAATAATAATAATAAGTGTTTTATTTTCTTTTTTTTTGTGTAACAAATAGATATAATGATATCCTCACTGGGATCTCCCGTGCTGAGGATTTCATTTACATATTATGTATAATTTAATTATAAGAAAATTAATATTACATCAAAGTTACAAATAAATTTAATTATGAACAAATATCATGCAATATATATATATTTTTTTTTATAATTTTAAAATAAGTAAGATGTTAGATGTATAGGTTGAATAACCACGGTGACATTACGCAGCCTTACTTAACACCTTTTGTGATATCAAACCACCCCATAAAACACGAGATACTGTATATCTTCCATACTGTTTGATGACATCAGCACCGCATCACAAGCATACAACAGACAACAGACAACATTATTTCAATTATATCCTACATATCCCCTTTTCTACAAGAGTCACTCGTCGTCGAACCGATATAAACCGTAGACTCTGAATATTGAAAGTGGAAATTAACACACTTTCCGATATCCGATCAAGCTACAACTCTACAGATAGACTCGTTGTTGATGACAATGCATTCTATCATCTTGGTGGCACTCATGCACACACACGCGCGCACACACGCATTTTCTGAAATTGGATGACGTTATATTAAAAAAATACAGCAGATAATCTACGAAATAAATGCCGGTACTATCCAATTAGTGTTTGGGTTAGGCGTTAGTGGTGTTGACCCCAGTCACTGTAGAGGAAGGCGTAACTAGGTCGAAAATTGAAAATATATATATTAAAGAAGAAAAAAAAAGAATTATTTTTCTATTACCTAGTATAAATTAACATATAATAATGGTATATTAGCTAGCACGCAGAGTTTTTGAAGTTTGGCGTAACCCTATCTTGCACAGCAATAAATTGACTCATACATTGTTGTTCTTGCCCTCAGAATTGACTGCAAATCATCCAAGGGGGTAATTAAGCCATTAAAAATGAGTCTGTCACAGAAACGTATAATTAGTATTTTTTAATTGTATTTTGAAATAAACTTGTTTAATTTAATTTCATTGGCTTTAATTACATACTTTATTATTATGATTATAATTATTAATAACTGGCATAGACCTGTCAAAAATCATGCAATATTCTGAATTTGTTGCTTGTTTGAATTCTTCATACAATCAGTTTTAAAAAGAGCTGTAGGAACTGCTCGCGTAGTTAATTTTTAGTTTCTGGCAAGGTCTACTAGCTTGAAACACCGAAACGTGTCGTAGCCTCCATCAGCTAGCATGGCGAACCGATGAACTTATTTATGCGATGAACATTTCTACCGTAGCGCCCGTCTGCTAGACGGGCGAAATCCCACATGCTTCCTTCCGTGTTCGCATTTTGATAATATCACATACCATTAAATTCAAAGCAAATTTTAGTTAGTTAGGATGGTCCGATACTCTGCAGGGAACCCACTTGCATAGTGCGGATGTAAACAGCGCGTACTAAATATTTAGTCTGAGTTGCGGAATTCAATACTTTTTACCGGCTGCGCCAGTTTGTACGGGTCCATAACTCTTAAATAAAAAAATCAGGATCAATTTATTTATTTATAATTATGTACTCCCAAAAATGCTTTTACAAGTGATACATTATGCAGTGTACAAAGGAGAATATCTGTATTATCTAGGAAGTTACAAGTAGCTACAAAATAGATCTATGAATACACAAATATAAAACTGAGAAAATAATGTAAAAAAACAATTTAAAAAACTAAATATGAAATAATAGTAGTAAAACGTAACAGTAACATAAAATAAAATAGAAACTAGAACAATACTACATATAAGAAAAATCACAAAAACTTCATTAACAACGCTACGATAATTTGTATCATTCAACGTGTTTTTATAGATTACGCTTAATTCTGTAAATGGTGACAGTAAATATATCAATAGTACCCCCAAACTTGTTATATAGTTCATTAATCTTATTGGTTAGTGTGTGTATCTGATAGTTCGTTGTGAATGTATTACATAAGAATGTTACATTTCGTCTTGTGTTCCTAGTCGGTAATGGAATTTTATAGTTCCTAATTTTTTATTTATTTTTAAATTTTAATTTTTGTCTACAAACATTTTATAATTTGGGAGGCGGCATGGGTACCTCCACCGGGAACCTTCGTTAGATAACCAACACCTCTGCCAAGTGGTTCTCTACGTTTGGTGACTTAGCAGAGGTGCTCGGAATTGTCTGCCCACCTGCTGTGTGGAGAACCAGATTTGGAGAGTATGGTTGATGCAAATCTTTTTACCTCTCCAGAAAGACTCTCTCGACTCATCTGCAGTGGGAGATATGAACTCATAGAGCTAATGTAAAAAAATAGATTATCTATCGACTTTGGTCCTTTCAAGCCACAAAACGAAAACCTCACTGTAGACGATAAAAACAAATATTTGCAAATTAAAATTAATTAAAAATCTTCTTTTTGCGAAATTTTGATGTAATACATTGCATTTCTATTGATAATGAAGAGAAGTTTGAGGGTTAGGAAAGTAAATAAATTTAAAGTTTTCTTGAAATAACCTAAAAAATAATTGTGCTAATGAATTTAGTTTATAATTTTCAAACGTCTTAGGATGGATTATTTCATAGAACTTGAAAAATTCATCAAGTTAATTTTCTGATTCTGTGAATGTGCTATTCAAGTTCTGTTACTATATCATTATATTGCCAGTTACTTGACAGAACTGAAATTACAACAGAATTTGAAAAGATCTTTCACAGAACTTTAAAATTAACATTGAAATTAGAAGATTTGTTCAAATTCTCTGAAACAACCCGTCCTTAGTCTATTACTCTATCACATTTATTTATTGACGCCTTATTGGGCGTACATAACAATTACAAATTTCATTTTTAACAACAGTATAAAACAAACAATAGAAAATCGAAATAAAATATAATGATTTCTCATACATTATTTACATTTTAAAAATGGTGGACTTTGGCTTTAAATGTATTAAAGTTTAAATTAAATATGTCAGCGACATCACTTAGTTCATTGCCCAACCTATGTATTCTTTTTAACACAGAATTCGTAGCGAAGTTATTGTTGTAGAATAAAATATTCCGTCTAGTATATTTTGGAGGTATATGTAAAAATAGCAAATTTATAGTGTCAGGGCAGTCCAACCTTGAATGAACAATTTTATATAATAAAAGGAGAATAAATATTTTTCGCCTTTCAGATAATTTCGATAAGTTAAGTTTACTGCGTAAATTGACATAATTTTTTTCAATAATAGGAATACCAATTTTGAAATTAATAAAACGTACAAATTTATTTTGATTTTTTTCAATTTGTAAACAATGATAGTTGAAATGAGGACACCAAATGGTTGAATTGTATTCAACCTGACTTCTAACCAGAGACGTGTATGGTAATTTTATAGTTTTTATGTTATTAAAGTCTTTAGCGATTCTGAGAATAAATCCAAGCATTTGTAATCCCTTACTGGTAATGCTATTAATGTGATTCAAGAAGCGTAATTTGGAGTCAAAGATAACTCCAAGGTCATTGAATTCAAAGACTCTTTTTAGGTTGGCATTGTTAATTGAGTAGTCGAATAATAAATTATACTTTGACGACTATTCTTCGGATTGGAATATACTCTTAGTGGAAGATACCCTGGTTTAAGACCACCATTCACCATTTGATGACCATATCTGAGTAGCCAGGTACTTCCCCACGTTTCTCTACCCCATCTCCTTTCCATCCCCACTACGTTCATCCTCACAACATACCTTATTGGGGATGCCATAGTCTCATTTGCTCCATATGGTTGGGAGCAGTTGGAAGACTTGTATTTCTAGTGGTACGTGGAAGGTAATTAGGCTAAATAAATCAGGGCTGTACAGAATACCATCAACAATTTTTAAATACAGTCAAGTCAGAAGAAACAATTCATCTATCTGAGAGTCTTAATAATTAAAAAAAATTTATCAAGTGATTGTAATTTATGGTTTCTATCGATATACCAAGTTTACTGTTAATTTATCTTGGAAATTTATGCTGAATATTTTTAACGAACTCACAGTGGATTTTGAAGTGAGGGTACCAGGGGGTTAGCACAGTGAAATCGATAACTTTAAAAAGTTGGATTGATAGGCGTAGCTACCAATGATTTTATACCGATTCACCGTGCACGGTCGCGCTGTTGATTGCCAGACCGATACTGATAATGCAATATATTATAAATTAATAACATACGCTGGCAAAACTGGAGGAATTTTCCATGAATTGACATTCCTTAACGTCCGATGGCGAACAAAATTAAAAAAAAATACTAATAAATTCACATTATCGATTTTTACTGGCTGGAAAGGAATGAATTGATTGCGTCTCAATTAAGTCTATGGATCATAATATGGTGATCGGATAAATCATCAAAATGATAATTCAACACATCTTTAAAAAGTTCTATAAAGTCATGGAAAGTGATTAAACAAAAACTTTATTAACTAGGTTAATTAGGTTAGGTTAGGTTAGGTTTTGGGTTAAGTAGTTTAGGTTAGGTTAGGTGAGGTTAGGTTAATTTTTTTTCATCTTTTTTAATTACTTTATATCACTTTTTAAAAGTGTGTTGAATAGTCACTGTGTTGAGTTAGCATGGAACCGGATCATATACACGATTTCTTTCAATTCTAAAAGCTTAGTTAGTTCACCTCCTTTCATTAATAAGCCAGTCGTTTTGAATAATGAACGAATTTATCCTAAAAGATGTATATTTTGACAGCTTATCCGACTCCTTGGATGCCGCGCTAAAATTTCTTACCGTGCTCGCAAATATCGCTAAGTGATCATAGATGACGGATTTTGTCAAGTATCTGCCTTTATGGAGAATAAAGACAAATTTTGAATCCTCTATTCGTAACTTTATTGATGTGCAAAAGAAAAAAATATTAATTAAGTGATTGGGTTAGTATTTTCATTCTCTGTATTATCGACAGCTTTACCTTACTGCTACTAGTGCCATCTATGAATGACAACTCATACTAATATCCAGGATACCACAGTTACGTGAAAGTACTATGAAACAATACACGATTACATGTATTCTGTTATATTCTTACCTACTGTTACGGAAGAAATTGGTTATGCGCATTGAAGTGGAATACATCTTTATCTCCAATGCTTCAGGTAAAGGCAACCCCAATACCTGCTCAAATCTCGCGGCTATTTACGGCATTGTTCATAATCTCATTGAAATTAATCAACGAACTGTCCTTAAGGCACCGTAGAAAGAGTTCAAAGATGGTTTTAAAGAAGATATGTAAATAAAACAAATGGAAATACTAATATTAAAAAAAACGATAATAATTAGGCGAAAATGTTTTTTTTTTATATATTTATTAACTTTCAAAAATACAGTTTTTTTATTAAGTCCCGTTAAACTGATTGATATCAGTTTGTCAACGGGTTCTTTTAACAATTACTTTTTAAATACATATACAGTTTTAACAAGTACATAACATATACACATAATTACATAAGTACATAAAAATTCTTTCACATAACCATTTTTTTAACATACATTTCCTTCTGTGAGTCAATTCACAGCTTTTTATTGAGTTTGGTGACATGTTGTAGATTATTGGAACGAGATATTCTAGAGTTCTTTGACCGTATTTATTCAGGTATCTGGGAACTACAAGTCCATCGTTTGCAATTAGTCTTGTATTGTGAACATGTGTCACTATTTTATTATGTTCAGATTGAGATGTATGCTGACTCGCAATTTTAAGGCACAATATAGCACGAACAGATAATAAATTTACAGAATTGTATAGTAATGACATTGGTACGTCATTTATTTGTTCGTATTTAGTTTTGTTTAATAATAATTTTACCAAAGAATATTGTACATTTTGGACAAAAAGAAGATTTGTTTTTGTTGAATGTCCCCATGAAGTTAAAGTATTTAATAAAACACGACTCGTTTGAAATAGAGCAAAAATCTCTCCACAAAAGCTATAGGTAGTTGCATTTAAAGATGCATCGTGATTTTTTTCATGCCTATAACATATTAAATAACAGAACAAAACGTGATTTGAATAATTTTCAACAACTAGGAAGGTTTCCCGTTTTAGGACAGTCAAATTTACAGACTTCAAGTTATCCTAGAGGAATACAGGATTTAAGAATAGAGAAAATAAGTATGTTAAAGCGAAGATACATAAAAAGATACATATAAAAGAAACATAAAGATACATAAAAGGCGTTCGTGATAAATAATTATCAAATTACATTTTTTAGTAATATTTTAGAATCAGTCCTGCCTAGATTTAATAACTATTTTGTTATTTTTGGGCCGAAGGATGACAATTCACACAGTTTCAGCTGAGAGGGGATTTTGTTATATAATTTAGGACCGAGATATGAGAATATTTTTTGATAAGCCGCTCTGTTGCTGGTTGGAACGGATAGGTCATTTCTTCCTTTACTTTTGGTTTGATGTTTGTGTTCGGCTGTTTTCATTTTGTTTTTATTTTTATGAACATGGATTACTTTTTTTATATAACACTGTCAGACATCTAGTATCTTAAATTCCTTGAAGAGAGCATCGCTCAAATATCTGAAAGGTTTCTTCATAATAACACGTAAAATAGATTTCTAAAAATCTTATCTTCAATATCCAAATATATATTTTATTAAACTTGTCATAAATCGGTAGAGATTGGGTATGTCTATCTATATAGACATACCCAAGGTTTATCTAATTGGGATGCTTCTAGGAGAGGCAATTGTATTTATGAAGTTTGTTTTCAATAACATGCAAAACATTAATTCAAATTTTTTTAATAATTTCTGACATGTTCAAGTTCTTTGAAGGTTCTATTGTGAAACAACCGGCATATAATTAAATAATAACAGCACTTTAATAAAACATTCACAGAGTTGAAATTTTAACTTTAAACAGTTAATCAAATGTAAAAGTGAATTTTTAAGATCTGACATAGAATCTATACATTACAATAATATAAAAAAGAAGAATGATGTATAGCTAGTTTGGGTTGCAAGAAGAGGATGGAGAAGTTAAAGAATTATAAGAAGATGAAAAATTATTAGTAAATAGATCACACTAATTAATTTTGTACATACTATACCGATAAGTTAGGGAATAATGATATTTTATGTTTTTTCTGAAAGGTGATTTAATTGATAGAGTGTAGAGTGAATGGGTAATGTAGTTGTAATGTATTCCGTGTGTAAGGGTCCATTTCGTTATTTTAAGGAAAGGGGTTGATCGATTATGGAAGCATGTCGTTACCTTACGAGTGGTAGAATAATTCAAAAATAAAGTGGTAGAAAATAAATAAAAAACGAGTCGTTAAAATGCAAGTCCGCAACACGGTATTAACAAAACCAACGGACTACCACCAAATTTCCAGGAAATCTAAAACCAAACCAATCAAAATTTTACAAACTCTATTCGACTGCATTGCTATTAATACTGGATATGGATTCATTCTATTCGCTATTGTGTGTGATGGGAGTTACTCGAGTTGTAGCTGATGTTATTGATTTGATAAGTAGATTGCCTTTAGAAATCGCATCTATTATCTTCAGAAAACTGGATGACAATTCCTTGCTTTCGGCATCCAAGGTTGACCCCGTGTGGTCTTCAGTCATTAAGGGAGATAAAGTTCTAAGGACCCGACTTCGCAGATATGTGCGTTCGTCAAGGATCTGTGATCCTCTTAATCTTCGGCGTTTCAATACCGAAGAGCATTTGGCCAAGAAAACTTTCAAGTCGGTGTTTGTTGCTGGCGATACATTTGGTTTCAACGCTGTGAAAACTTTTAGGCCCGGGGCCAGTAGGCCTCTGAAACGTAAGATGGTTGATGATTGTTCCGTCATTATTCAAAAGAAGAAAATTATGAGATTTTAAATTGTTTTGTGATGCTTGTATAATATATATGAATAATGTTTAACTGGTTTAATAAAAAAACTTGTAAATAACAAATCATTTTTTTCTTTGACATTAAATAAATAGATAGTATCTATTTTTTACTACATTTATTTAACAGAACATAAAAATTGAAAACAGCCTCAATAAGTAAACGCGCAAATTTAGAAACATCAAAATGTTATTATTAATCTTCAAGAATTGAAAAAATAATTAAGAGTGAGAAAAAAATTATTTACTTTGCAACGTAACAAGAATTATCAGAACTGTAGTAATACTGTATAGCAAAACCTTAAGATGAAAGATATGGATTGATTGAATCAAGTTTATTTAATTTTATAATTACATACAATATTTGAAATTTTAAAAAATCTGCACGGGCAACGCCGGGAGCTTCAGCTAATCAAAAATAAAAATATTATTGAAAAATGTATATATGTAATGTTGTTACAAGTAAAATAAATTTGTCTGTTTTATTATTATCCTCAATTTTTTGATATTTTTTTATTTTTTATTTTCCGATTTTATGTCCAGGTTAAATCTTCCCAATAGGAAAAACTAAACCCTTCCATACAATTTTCAACAAATGATCATCTAGTCAATCAACATTATTTAAGTGCATTATATAAGCACAATAAATACAAAACAATACAAGAACAACACTTCAAATCACCAGAGATCAAATGGGAAAATAATTCACCGACTCCAGATATTTTCATATCAGAGGGTTCGGCTCGGTAGAACTCCTAACAGGGCTTATAAATCCTACTGATCCCTTAACATAAATATTTAAAAAATCTTTCGTTATCCTACATGTATTTAAAATTCCTGATTTTTGCATTTTTATATATAATTTTTTTGATAGATCTAATACGCCTAAATTTTTAATGAGAGAGCTAGGTATAATGCCAGTAGCCGTAATAACGAATGGTAATATTTTTATAGTCTGGGAATGCCAAATTCTTTTTATTTCATTTCCCAAATCTGTGTATTTTCTTATTTTTTCATAAACAGATTTTTGAATATTACAGGAATTTGGAATAGCGACATCAATGATATAAGTTTTTTTTAAATTTTGTCATATAAAACTATATCGGGTCTATTATGACTAATCGTTAGATCTGTTGGTATATTTTTATCATAATATATTTTATAAAATTCGTTTTCTAAAAATCAATTTGGTTCGTATTCATAATATGGTATTATATTACGGCAGTCAATCAAGTTATGTTTAATTACCAAACTTTGGTGAATTATTTTTAAAACTTGATTGTGCCTAAATGTATACTCGTTCGGTGCTAATATAGAACATCCCGATATAATATGTTCTATAGTTTCCGGAAAAGCCAAACCTTTTCTACATAAATCATCAATTTGATTTGTATCTTTGATTATATTCTTCCTATAATTTTTAGTATTAAGCTTCTTATATCATAGTATTAAACTCTACAACAAAATACCACTCACAATCAAAAACCTCAACACTTTAACATTTAAATCTGAAATAAAAAGCTGGATACTTAACATAGGAAGATCTGAAATAGAAAATTTACTGAAATCAAACACAGACTAAAACAGAATCAACTGAACTATACCAAAAAACATTTCATATATATAACTATACCAAAAAACACTTCATATATATATATCAAAAAACATCTTACTTATTTTAAAATTATAAAAAAATATATATATATATATTGCATGATATTTGTTCATAATTAAATTTATTTGTAACTTTGATGTAATATTAATTTTCTTATAATTAAATTATACATAATATGTAAATGAAATCCTCAGCACGGGAGATCCCAGTGAGGATATCATTATATCTATTTGTTACACAAAAAAAAAGAAAATAAAACACTTATTATTATTATTATTATAATGACTCTGTCCTGAATGGCAAGCATAAATCCTTCTATTTCTGCGCTCAATCATAGATTTTTTCTTATTATTATTATAGAATTTGTAATGCTGAAAGTGTTTTATAAAAATATGTTTGCCGGGGATCATTACCTTTCAAAGAAAATAGTTACATTTAGAATGTTCTCATACGAGTATGAATATAACAAGAAACATTATGTTCTTACTAGTATCAGTAGTAATATGAATATAACAAGACACGTTATGTTCATACTAGTATCCGTTCTAGTATGAATATAACAAGGGTCGGTGGTTTGAAGCCCACATCAGGTGAAGTATTCCCTTATGTTGGAGAGAGTGCAGAAGAAATTTCTGAGATTCCTCTACCGGAGGGAGTATGGCTACTACCCGTGGCTCTATCCTACTGACTTTCTCTTGGGCATGCTCGGTATGAACCATCTACGGGTCAGAAGAGATGTGCATATTGTATCATACTTCTTCAAACTGATTCGTGGATGGTTTGAAAATCCGACTATCATGGAGAGTATTAGTCTCTATGTTCCTGATGGTTATCTCCGTCACCGACAGCATAGACTGTTTTATCTCCCGGCCTGCAGGACCAACTTGCCAATGGTCATGCCGGTGGGGAGAGCAGTCTTGCTGTTGAACAGAATTAATTCGGATATCGACATATTTAGCATCGGTGAAGCTGCCTTTAAAAGGCAAGCTCTATTGATGCTGGTATAGTTTATACACCGCTAACTATTATGTAATACCATTTTACAAATGTACTTAAAAACGAAATAAAATGTAATTTTGTAATGTTTTTAAAGGAATAAACAAATTGAATTGAAAAATTGAATTGAATTGAAGACACATTATGTTCATACTAGTATCCATTCTAGTATGAATATAACAAGACACATTATGTTCATACTAGTATCCGTTCTAGTATGAATATAACAAGACACATTATGTTCATACTAGTATCCGTTCTAGTATGAATATAACAAGACACATTATGTTCATACTAGTATCCGTTCTAGTATGAATATAACAAGACACATTATGTTCATACTAGTATCCGTTCTAGTATGAATATAACAAGACACATTATGTTCATACTAGTATCCGTTCTAGTATGAACATAACAAGACACGTTATGTTCATACTAGTATCAGTACTAGTATGAATATAACATGTCAATATTGCGGCGTATTTAACTTTTTTAAACATGAAAACTTTTCATCGGCTCAACATAAAGTCAATAGGTCCTGAATAAAAAAGTATCCATCGTTAATGCGATAATAATATTAGCAGCTGTTGTTGTTTACTCCCTTTTCCCTCTGTCGCGTTTGGTGGCTTGTTATTTTTCGTCAAAATATTTACATTTACATGTTTGAACTTATTTTGATTTTTTTTCAATTGCTAAACAGCTGTATTACGAATTAATTGTTGTTCTCGAAATGCGTTCGTTTGTAATTTACTGACAGATTTTTATATATTTTTATTGCCTTTTGCATAAAATAAGAATTAACAAATTGAATTAACAAAAAAAAATAATTATTGTTTAACATAAGAATTAGACACAATACTATTTTACTTCTTCTTTTCTGGAATACGGGAAAAAAAACTCAGAAATACTCAGAAAAAAAACTCTTGTTCAATGAACTCTAGAACTCAGGATTTGCTTTGATTTTAAGTGTCATTTTCATAGTTGAAAGTGTTTGAAGGATTCAGACAAGCGATAAAGTATCTACCTATAATATAATATTTTAATAGATAACTATATTGATTGCCATTTTCAAAATTGGAATTGATTTGTCGAGAAATCCACCAAACTGATATATTTAATTTTATCCAGTTTTTTCTTAAGTCCTAGCTGTTTCCGAGCTCGTGGAACTATGGCACCCCCAATTGGGGTATGTTGTTAGGATGAGGGTTGGCTATTCAGAGGAAGGTTCAAGAAGATGTTTTACTATTCAGATCTCGCCGCCAAACACGGCTAAAGTTATTTCAAGCAACAATTATTGATTCTTAATGGTGGTTTTCTACCAGGGTGATACTGGTATTCCTTATTATGTAAGTGTACCGCATTCAAATAATATATCGTGTTAATAGTATTATTTCAAACCCGATATACTTGGCGCCACGGCTGGCGGTCGAATTCTGCAGAATTGCAATCGACTTGGGATTAAAATAAATTATTGCCACATTGAGAGATTGTAGACAGGTGTAATCAATCAAATTATTACACGTGCCACATAGAATAAAATAAGTAATTATTACCCGCTTAAGACGACATAAAACTCTTATAATAATAATAATAATTTAATGACATGTATAGCGCCGTTTTTGTGCAAAATCACCTCAAGGGCGCTGTACAAATTTATAATACATTTCTAGCGTGATCTATGTTATTACTAACTATTTATGGAGATAATATACAGTATAATACTTACCTGTTAGGTCACTTGAGATTAACTTCACTTAAATAACATTATCTAATTATTTATTAGCGAAATTTAGATACAGTATTTAGGACATAATTGGAAAATTTAATATAACTGGACTTTCTCTTAGGAGTGGTATATTTAATTTAAGGTTATGACAGCATAAAAAGGTAAGTTTTTAGTTTAGATCTGAATTCTGTTGGACTTGTTATGGATCTTAGTTCCGGAGGGAGTTTATTCCAAGCCTTCGGCCCAGATACTCCGAAAGCGCGATCACCAAACTTAGTATTTGGTTTGCGTTTAGGTTCTATCAGTCTGCCTACAGCTGATTTTGTTGCTGATCTAAGAGTTGACTGCCTCAGACCAGTGTTTTCCGGGACGCATAGTTCAGAGATGTAGGGTGGGGCCATTTCATTGATGGATTTACACCGTCCAGCACAGTTTGTACTGGATTCTTTCAGGGCACTTGAGCCAGTGAAGGTTACGAAAGTGTTCTGAAATGTGCGAATATTTTGAAACCCCGGTTATGAGCCGTGCTGCTGCATTAAATACTGATTGAAGTTTGTCAATTTGATATTTTGGTAGGCTGGCATAAATGCCGTTGCAGTATTCGAGACGTGAGACTATGTAAGAGTTGACAAGTAGTTTTGTTGCTTCTGTAGGAAGGTTTCTTCGGACAGACTTGAGTTTTCTTAGGTGAAAAAAACCGGTGCGTTACAGTCCTATTACGCTCGAGAATCACATTTTAAATAATTCCGACGAATTGGTAACGATAATATATATATTTTTTAGACCGATATCTACGGATGCAAGTTATTTGTATTGAAGATTTATAAAAACAGTACCATTTAATAAAAATATTTTATGTAAAACGGTTTGAAAATTTTATAAAACATATATAAAATTAGCGGTACGCACCAGATTTTATTTTCCAGACGGTGAATTAGAAACTCTTAATTATTTTTTCAATTCTTCAAGATTAATAATTACATTTTGATGTTTCTAAATTTGCCGTTTAATTTTACGCTGTATTCATTTTTATATTCTGTTAGAAAAACCAAAGTTTTATATGTTATATTCCAAACTCACTAAAGAAAAATTGATGTAGTCTATTTATTTAGTGTCAAAGAAAAAAATGATTTGTTGTTTACAATTTTTTTATTAAACCAGTTAAACATTATTCATATATATTATACAAGCAGCAACAAACAATTTAAAATCTCATAATTTTCTTCTTTTGAATAATGACGGAACAATCATCAACCATCTTACGTTTCAGAGGCCTACTGGCCCCGGGCCCAAAAGTTTTCACAGCGTTGAAACCAAATGTATCGCCAGCAACAAACACCGACTTGAAAGTTTTCTTGGCCAAATGCTCTTCGGTATTGAAACGCCGAAGATTAAGAGGATCACAGATCCTTGACGAACGCACATATCTGCGAAGTCGGGTCCTTAGAACTTTATCTCCCTTGATGACTGAAGACCACACGGGGTCAACCTTGGATGCCGATAGCAAGGAATTGTCATTAAGTTTTCTGAAGATAATAGATGCGATTTCTAAAGGCAATCTGCTTATCAAATCAGTAACATCAGCTACAACTCGAGTAACTCCCATCACACACAATAGCGAATAGAATGAATCCATATCCAGTATTAATAGCAATGCAGTCGATTAGAGTTTGTAAAATTTTGGTTGGTTTGGTTTTAAATTTCCTGGAAATTTGGTGGTAGTCTGTTGGTTTTGGTAATACCGTATTGCGGACTTGCATTTTCACGACTCACTTAAAAAAACTTTTTCTTTTAAGCTCATTCCACCAATTGCTGTTTAAGTGTAGGTTCGTTTGCATTGACCAATACTCTTGATTACCTACTCTCAGAAGTCCTTCGTTATTATTACTCTGTGTTATTTTGGTAATACATATTTATAAATCTGGGCAGTGAGATTGAACATTATTTAGATGGCATTCGTATGGACTTCATTCGAAAATGTTATATATTTAGTATTCATAAGAATATACATTACAGCGCAGAGCAGTCCTGTGAAAAATCACGGGTTATTATAATTACAATTTTAAAATAATTACCTGTTGAAGATAATGAATTATTTTTTTCGGTATTTTATCTAAAATTTCCACGATAGTGCATTCCTCAAGAATACTTCACCTTAAAAAGCAATTTATTTTTTATTTTTTACTAACCAATATACATATAATACGCTTAGAGTTTGATAATATAATATTATATTATATAATATTATATATGCAATGTGCCTAGGCGTTCCGGGAAATTTTTCATTTAAACCTTGCAACTCTGTTAGATGGTGGGCCATTCAGATTAGGCCATATTATATTCTTGAGATATTCTCTCAGACAATTATGACTCTATGGCTTAAGCAAACCGCCTAGGGACAAAAACTTGTATAGGTCCCATTCACAGGGGTGGATTTACCCTACGTGTAGATGGAAAACGTAACCGTGGCCGACTTTTTTATTGTGTGTAATTTCCGTAATTTCACGGTTTTTAGGTTTTCAGGGATAAGGTTAAAGATTTTAAGAGCAAGGAAGAAAATTGTCTTTGAGCTGACGGGGTATGTAGTGAAGGTACTTTGTAGTGACCGTTGGTTATTGTTCTGGTGGTGTAGTTGTGTTGTAAGAGAGTTTTGTTTTTTATATTTGAACAGGAAATGTATAAGCAAAAATTTTAGGTGGAGTTGTCGTATGTTTAAGACCTTATACTCTATGAGGAGTCGAGTGGAGGGGTATCTTGTCGGTCACTTGTTAATGACACGTATTACCATTTTTTGGGCTTTTAGAAGATGTTCGATCTATCAATTTGTATTATATGTTATCGCTCTGTTAATTTATTTATTCATTTATTGCATCTCACTATACATAAAACACTTTTTTTTTCACATAAATCAACCTCATTAGGACTAAGCCTGTATCGAGCTTGTTCCTAGTAAATGTTTAGTAAATAAAAATATATATGTTCGTTTGTCATATTCTAAACAAATCCGAGATCTAGAGTTCATTGAACCCGAGTTACAGACAAAAACACCCGAAATTAGAATTTTTAATCAGCCCGTAAAAAACACGGGATATTATAATTCCAATTTTGTAAAAGGCAAGGTAAAACAATTTTCTGTCAACATATTATACTAATACCTACTCATATACTAAAATGACACTTAAATTAAAAACAATTCTAAGTTCTAGAGTTCATTGAACCAGAGTTACAGACAAACAGAGGGCGGCGGTACCCATACCCGCATCCCAAATTGGAAATGGCAGCTTAGTAACTGCACAAAGATTTAAAGGTGTCTGACAAACGTAGCGTCAGCCGCAGGGGTTAAGAAGTTTACAGTTTGCAGCTTACAATAGACATGCATAAACACTCACTTCATCACAATCTAAATATCTATCCTGATGATGGACACTGCAATTCTGTGCGAAACGTTGGCTAAAGAAGGAGGGCAACCCGAGAATTAATCACGATAACTAAACAGTACAGTACAACCATCTATTTCAATATTTCCTTCCCCCCTCCAGCCTCATAACTTTCCCCTTATCGGTATAGTCCCGCTAGACACTCAGGACTCCTACGTAATTTAATATATTTTTCTATTTAGGATGATTTGATAATAATGCTTTGTAATATGTCATTTTGTTTAGCGTAGGGAGTATGGCGAACACATCGCTCAGGAACAAGGAAGCACGGCCTGCAATAGCCATACCAAGCTAAGGTGTGAGCCATCGTGCTCAGGTTGATTAACCTGGGGAGCAGTGCGACGAACGGTGCCTGTGATTTAGACCTTCCCCGACACACGGGGCTCTGCTGGAATGGACCTTCTATTTCCCTAGATACCCGTGGGACAAAAATTGGACCATCCAAAAACTCCCTCTTCCCCCGTGGGGCCTCCAGGGAACCAAAGAGGAGTGGAAAGGAGATACGAGATCCTCTTTCCTCGTGGGACTTCAGGGAACCAAGGGAGAGTGGATTCTTCAATTGTGGTGTCTTCAGGGAACCAAGAAGGAGTGTACAGGAAATATGGAAATATGAAGCCCTCTTCTTTCGTGGAACCTTCAGGGAACCAAGGGGGAGTGGACTCCTCTGTTGTGGGGCCTTCAGTGAACCACGGAGGGATTGGAGAGATGAGATGAGACCTGGGAATACACATTGTGGTACCAGGAGACATAGCATCATATCTAACGACAAACCTGGTGAACTTTATAAAAGAAACCGTGACTGAAAGACTGTTGAATGAGGTAAAATAGGAGATAGCACAATGGGCCTATTAGCCCAGTCAATGAAGGTTTTGTGTCGGAACTAATTCCCCGGAAGCTGAATTTTTCACAGATGTTAGAAGACCTTTAGACATGTATTTTTACAAAAGTCCCCGACTTTCCCCCTTGTGCTTCCTTCCCCACCCCCTCCTGAATTTATTTTTCAAAGCCTTTCGGAATACGCTAATATCTCCTTAATGGTTTTATAAAATCAGATTATTTTTTAGTTTTTTTTTAGTTTCTAATTAGTAAGTCTAAAAAATTGAATTCTTTCATTTTTGCGAGAAAAGCTATAAAATCTCTACAATTTATTAGTAAAGGAAAAATATCAGTTCTTAAAATAGTATTTCAGAATAACGAAAAAAAATAAATCAACAAAACTTGTAGACAATATTTCTAACTATAAAATAATGTATATAATGATGAGTTTTAATTAATAATAAGGCACGTAGGCTGTTAATAAGGAGCACAACGCGCGGCGTCTTGAACGCGCAGCGGTTCGCGGGGCAGCGAGAAATTACGAAAACCTAAGGAAAGTAATGATTAATTCATGTTTTTTTTATATATAACAAATTCGTCTAACGTTGAAGAGTTTTATTGTTATTTACCAGTTTATTTCGGAGGGGAGGGGGGTAATATAAATATTTTCCCCTGCCCAATGAAGCGCTTTCATTATCCACCAACCGCCGTGCCTCGGTCTGGCTAAACAGTCATATTATGTTGTATGATTGTTTGTTACTTATTATTTAAATAAAAGTATGTGGGAAATTTATGAGAATCAGTTTACGCGTCCTCAACAGTAACCCACATGCTCCATGGACATGAACATTCTCGGGCAAACAGAGCCTACACTTTAACAGCAGCGTCTCTTGTCCACGTAATGAGAGAAGAATATCCGAGATATTGATGGGAAATTAAGACGAATAGAAAATATGTATCAAGATTTAGTTACGTGGAAAAAAGATATGGAGGAGGTTAATAATGATGACAATCTAAAAGAGACGATTCCATTTACTGAAGCAAGTGAAGACAGGATTAAGGAATCATCGAGTAGGACTGCCAAGTTGTGGCTTTACCTTCTACATTGCATCGACCTCATTACTTAGATTTATATTTGCAGAGAAGTCAGTTCAAAGTATGCTGCAACTCGAATCAAGAATAACTAAAGAAGAGTGGGTTCACTGAAAATGGGTACTTTACAATAAGAAGAAGCGACAGATATTGGTCCGGTACGTGGACGGACATGATCATCAAGCAGTGTCTCATGCGACCAATGAAGTCAGTAGCAGGTTTGAAACTTGGGCGCGGAATCACTGACAGCGCTTTGTCAAAGTGGAAACTTGGAACCACTTACTACGTGAAAGTGCAAGAGAGCATTGAAAAATTCATCGGTATAGAATTTAATTTTACTGAACAGGGATGAGCTAGATATAGGAAAATATACATCATGGCTAAGACAACACAGCCCGTTCACCAAGCTCTCGGGGGAGGTGGTGTCTTTATCTTCAGGATTTATTTCAGATAATAGTGTCAATTATGATAACGCTTATGAGGTGGGCCTGGCAGCTATGCAAAAAATGAAAGGATTTTATTTTGGAGATATACGACTAAAAAGGAAAGACATGGTGATTACCCAGCAAGATTCAAATCCGCAACTGTTAGGATGAGACAAGTTGCAATAAACCCCCAGCAGCTATTTAACATAATACTGTGCATTAGTGATAGTCCTAGTCCTAGCTTTAGACCTACTTAGGATATGAATTGGCTTCAAGACCCCTTCTATTTTTGATGAAGTCTCCCTTTGCAAAGGAACAAAATCATGTATGGCGAAAGTATTTAGCGAAATTATTCATGACGAAGTTGATTTGAAAAATGCTGCAATAGTCATCGATGGGGGATACCTTCTACACTCTGTTGTTTGGCAAACTTAAACTACTTACGGAGACATCATTAAATCATACTCACGTTTCGTCCACACTAAATTTGCAAACATTTTCTTGTCGTTTTTGATGGATACCCTGAAGAACCAACTGTAAAATATGAAGAGCAAAGACAAAGGTCGGCTAACAACTCATCGTGCGATATTGAAAGTTTACTACACGTTGTTTGACTAAGAAGGAAGCTTTCTTATCTAATAAGAAAAACGACAAAAATAATGATTGTAGCACTGTGTCATGAATTTAGTGAATCTTATTTGAAAACAGTCACGGCCGCAAGTGATGCCGATATTGACATTGTACTAACCGGCATCGAACAACTCAACATCTTCTCAAAAGTGATTGTTGTTGACACGGATAGTGATCTTTTGGTATTACTTGTAAGTCTTGCTCCTGAAGGAAAATCTATTTTTTTCTGTAAAGATGTTGGTGGAAAGGCCCCTTCAAGAACTTTCTACATCATAGAGAAACCTATAATGTTACATAAAGATATTCGAAAACACATGCTATTTACCCATGCCATTACGGGCTGCGATACGACCCCATCTTTATATGGGTTAGGAAAGATAAAAGCTGTTGACATGATGAAAAACAAACCCGAAGCAAAACGCGCAGCTGAGGCATTTCTGGAAAAAGATGCAACTGAAGAGAACTTGTTGCAAAATGGAGAAAAATTCGCTCTCGCCATGTACGGTCTTGGTATCTACTTTAATTGAAACGAAGCTCGATACTATAAGTTTACCAGAATAACGACAAAATCAGCTATTAAATCTAAATTTGACTTGGCAAAACTACCACCGACTTCAGAATCGTGTCATCAACATTTGTTGAGAGTTTATTTACAAGTAGAGTTTTGGTTAGGAAACAAACTGAACCCTATAAACTGGGGATGGAGGTATGAAAATGGTGGAAAGAAGAAATTTTTGAAACCATTTGCTCCTGATGACCTTCTTTCTCTGGTATCATGTTCCTGCAAGTCTGGATGTGAAAATTACTGTGGCTGCAGAAAATCTGGATTTACCTGCTCTGCCATGTTCTACAACCGTAACGGATTATCATGTCTGAACACACCCCAGTATGACGAAGAAATGGAAGACTCTCTTGACTAGAAAATTATTTGAATATTTGCCTAATTTTGTCATAGATAATATTGATAAGTATATAATATAATTTACAAACCGTTTTGTCATTATAATATTTTTTGAGGTATATTTTAAGAAACTTGTTTGAAAGAAAACCATTTTAGATATATGCACTATTTTAAGTGATTTGTTGTTTCGGTATTTTATTGTTGATAGGTGCACATAATAAAACAAGTGAGAATTTCCACAAAAGATTTTTTAGAACTTCGCCATAACATAGGTCTGCAATATTTTAATGTGGTGAAAAGGTAGTCCCACGCTGTCGCAGTTATTTTTTGCTTATTTAACTTTATTTAAATAATAAGTTACAAACAATCATACAACATATGTTTAGCCAGACCGGGACACGGCGGTTGGTGGATAATGAAAGCGCTTCATTGGGCAGGGGAAAATATTTATATTACCCTCCTCCCCTTTGAACTAAAACTGGTAAATGACAATAAAACTCTTCAACGTTAGACGAATTTGTTATAAAAAAAACACATCAATTAATCATTACTTTCCTTAGGTTTTTGTAATTCCTCGCTGCGCCGCGAACCGCTGCGCGTTCGAGCCGCCGCGCGCCGTGCTCCTTATTAACAGCCTACGTGCCTTATTATAAACTAAAACCCATCATTATATACATTATTTTATAGTTAAAAATATTTTCTACAAGTTTTGTTGATTTTTTTTTGTTAACAGGCTCAGAAAAAAGTGATGTGCAAATATATTTTGAAATACTATTTTAAAAACTGATATTTTTCCTTTACTAATAAATTGTAGAGATTTCAAAGCTTTTCTCGCAAAAATGAAAGAATACAATTTTTTAGTATAACTAATTATAAACTAAAAAAAAAATAAATAATCTGATTTTATAAAACCATTAAGGAGATATTAGCGTATTCCGAAAGGCTTTGAAAAATATATTCAGGAGGGGATGGGGAAGGAAGCACAAGGGGGAAAGTCAGGGACTTTTGTAAAAATACATGTCTAAAGGTCTTCTAACATCTGTGAAAAATTCAGCTTCCGGGGAATTAGTTCCGACATTGGGTCTTTTTTTCCCTTCATTCACTGGGCTATATGGTGCTCACGGGAATTATATATATATATATAAACCGTCTCCACTCTATGTAAAAAAGTCATCTTATTTGGTATAACATTAATAAAACTAAGCAATTATAGTTGCACACGGGTTTTCTTAACAAAAAGTTGCGGTTTGTAAGACAAACAGAAAGCATCGAATTTGCAAACAGGTTGATAGACGTTGTAATGTGATTAATTACTCAACTAAAACACGCGACTAATGAACGGTTACATCGCGATCGCCCTCTAAATACATGTTTTAAGCGCCTAAAACAACGAACAATGCTAATATTGCTGCTGTTATTACAAGGTAAAACTCACAATATGTTATCATAAAATTTCCTTCCGCACAAATTAAAATTTATTGCTGTAAGTGCATACTTGTGTCGCCCGAAAGAAATTCTTCAGTACCACTGAACAAAGATTTCCTAGAATTGCAAAAAAAGTATCTTACTAATTTTTTCTTATTTCATAAATAAAAACAAAAATTTCGACTGAAATAAAAAACATTGTTACTAGGAACATAAATAACGTAGGTATCTGTAACATTATAAGCCATGTATTTCAAATAGGGAATACAAAATTTGTGAAAATAACAGTCACTATCCCAAAGAAATTAAATTATTTTCAAACTTTCTTCGACAGCGAGTATATCTGCCGAATTTCAGCTCTGGAAACTGACTCAGGATTGGATCTTCCCACCCAGGAACTGGAGTCGAAAACTCAACCTTGCCAAATGCCGATCGAGTAGGATGAACATTTATTTAAAATATCAATTGCGGTAATGTTATTCGATTTCAGAGAAATGAGTATTTCCGCGTGTGCGTTCGTGATTGCCACCAAAAGTTGATAAAGTGCATAGTCATCGACAACAAGTATATCTGCCGAGTTTCAGCTTGATCGGATATCGGAAGTGGGTTCATTCAAAAATTAAAATTCAAATAGATGTATATAAGGCAAGTATCCGTTGAAAGATGGTTTGAAAGGGAAATATGTAAATACGAATATTAGAGGGAGCGCGCTAATATTTAAAAAAAATATATATATATAATAATAATAATAAATAATAATAATAATTAAGCGAACATTGTGAAAATATTTAATAAAACAGGAATTGTTTGAAGTACAGCAAAAATCTCTCGACAAATACTTTAGTTGCATTTAAAGATACACTCTGAATTTTTTCGTGACTATAACGTATTAAATAACAGCACAAAACGTGTTTTAAATAATTTTCGGAGCTTACTTTGCAATTTTTTACAATCGAGGAAATTTCATATAATTAACGTTTCAGCATACCAAATGCACAGATATTATGTTCAAAAGTAAAATATATCTTTTTTGAACTTTCAAACTTAAAGAGTTAAAGAGAAACATGTTATAAATCGATAGAAATTAGGTACTCGGGGCTTAAAAAGCACTTCATTACGCTTATACAGGATTTTCCAATAAGAGGTGTTATTTTGATATTCAATCGTAAAAGATCAATGGTTTCGTTGCTTGTGTGACACGTAGCGCCATTTTTTTAAATGTAAACGTTGTTCAGATCAATACCTTCTAATTCCGGCTATAAAAAATCATCTCTCGATAGCGATCCATTCACCCTAACTCTTGCTCCAGCCTCATTTCCGAAAAAGTAAGGTCCAATGACTCCGCCGGACCATATGCCGCACCAAGGATAGAGAGGCTTTTCAACAATAACTCCTGGGTTTTCCGAGCCCCAGATGCGACAATTTTGCTTGTTGACGAAGCCACCGAGGTGGAAATGGGCCTCATCACTCAAGATGATTTGCATTTGATTCACTCAAGTGAATTTTAATAATTTCAATGAGTTGTTGAAGCGTGTATCGTTCCATTTTTATTAATGGCGTAGTTTCTACTTGTCAAATGTCAAAAATGACAGCTTCAAAAGTAACATCTACCGAAATAGCGGACTATTCAAAATAACACCTCTTATTGGAAAACCCTATATATAAGCGTAATGAAGTATATATATATATAATAATTATATTCAAGAAATAATACTTGAAAAGGTTTAATTTATTATAAGTAATAAAAATAAAGCTTTTTTCGATTTGTCACTCCTATCGATTATTTGTTCAGTGTTTAGGTTTCGGCAAGGGACTGAAAACAAACTCCCGCCAACTCGCTCGAGTGAAGTGTAAACGAAGATTATTGAATTACCTTGGAGACAAGGAGTGCGCAATTAATTTTACACTGAACTAGGAATTTAATTTGAAAATTCTGAAAAATCTTAATTAATTATGATGATAATATGATTTACTTAAGACGACATAAAAGTCTAATAACGGTGGTTTAACATATTACTAAAATCACAAGTGTTTCTAGAAGGATCCCTAAGGATGTTTTTTTTTCAAATAAAATTTACATTAGATTCACAACCGCCATGCTAGGGATGTAGGGATACCCCTGTGTTATGGCGGGTGAAGTTTACATATTGAAGATTTTCACATATATATAATAGTTAGTAAATTATACAATTCCAGGAAAAAATTCGGTTTATGGGAGTCACTCGAATAACCGAAATTGAACTTGATTTAGACTAATTTAGGGCTGGGGAATCCGAATCTGTAAGAATTAGGTGGGGGTCGGCACTATTAACTGAGTTATAGGGTTTTGAAATTTCGTACGCGATACATAGAAACCATTTATTATTTATCAATTATGACATAAGAAAATCAAATTAGTGACTTTTTAATATTTTGACATTTCAGAAGTGCCAACCAAAAAATAAAAAGTGTTGCCATATAATAATAATATCAATGCATGGAAAATTCAGAAAATTAAATATCATTTGCCAGATTTGTAGTTTATTATTTAAAATCTTGTAAATATTAAATTTATATATATATATATATAACCTAACCTAACTGTGATTTTCTATAACAAAAAAATTACCCTTTAATAACGCCCACTCGCGTCCCCTTTAGAGTTATATCCCAGTTTTCAAGTAGTTTGTGGGCTACGCTAGGTTTGTATAGACTGGTTTGTGATTTAATTCTAATACCTTTTTTCCATGTTATTTCCTGTTACAAAAAATTGCCCCTTTAATAACGCCTGCTCGCGTCCCCTTTAGAGTTACATCCCAGTTTTCAAATAGTTTGTGGGCTACGCTAGGTTTGTATAGACTGGTTTGTGATTTAATTCTAATACCTTTTTTCCATGTTATTTCCTGTTACAAAAAATTGCCCCTTTAATAACGCCTGCTCGCGTCCCCTTTAGAGTTACATCCCAGTTTTCAAATAGTTTGTGGGCTACGCTAGGTTTGTATAGACTGGTTTGTGATTTAATTCTAATACCTTTTTTCCATGGTATTTCCTGTTACAAAAAAATGCCCCTTTAATAACGCCTGCTCGCGTCCCCTTTAGAGTTATATCCCAGTTTTCAAGTAGTTTGTGGGCTACGCTAGGTTTGTATAGACTGGTTTGTGATTTAATTCTAATACCTTTTTCCCATGTTCTTCTGCCTACTCTAACCCAAACTAAAAACCTAACCTATTTTGTATAAAAATATTATTATTATATGGCAACACTTTTTATTTTTTGGTTGGCACTTCTGAAATGTCAAAATATTAAAAAGTCACTAATTTGATTTTCTTATGTCATAATTGATAAATAATAAATGGTTTCTATGTATCGCGTACGAAATTTCAAAACCCTATAACTCAGTTAATAGTGCCGACCCCCACCTAATTCTTACAGATTCGGATTCCCCAGCCCTAAATTAGTCTAAATCAAGTTCAATTTCGGTTATTCGAGTGACTCCCATAAACCGAATTTTACCCCAATTCCAATTAAGTTGGTATTGTATGTAACGTGTTTTATTACACGTAAATGAACTGTGCATCAAATCCACAATAAATACGACAATGAAGAGCTCATTCAATTGGTTTTGAATAAATCACGGGAAAAAGTGGAATGAAGGAACAGCCTACCTTGAATTTCCCAGAATCCCAGCAATAGGGCTGTCGACGTACTTGCACTGTTCACGGGGTGAAATTTTTCTCCGAAACAAGATAATCTTTAATATGATTTTGATATTAAGTACCAGCATGCGAATAATACAACGAAGACACTACGATTGCACCTTCTTGCCACACGACACGAACTCGAATGTTGTACTTGCGACAATTTACAATGCAACAAAAATCTTCTTATTTTCAAGTGTGGGTAAGGCTGCTTTTAAGAAAGGAAATGGTAGTAGGTATGTCAGTGGGTATATGATGGGAAAAATTGTAGACATATCCAAAACTGTTTCAATACTAAACATTGTATGTGAAAAATAATAAGTTAATAATTGATTAAACTTTGATAAGTATTATATTTTATATGAATTAATTCAATTGAGGAATGTGAGAGAAGTGTGAATAGAGATTAAGGGGTTAAAGTGTAGAATGTATGGGTGTTGTAATTGAAATGTATTGCAGATGTAAGGATCTTTAGAGTTATTTGCGATTTGAAAGTACGGAGTTGAGTTGAGGTTTTTAGGATATCAGAAGGTTGAAGGTTTTGGGAGCTAGATTGGTGAATTGTCTTTGTGCTGATGTAGCATGAGGTTTAGGTACGTTGTAGTGTCGTTTGGTTATATTTTTATTGGTGTAAGTCATTTATATTTAAAATATTTCATATAAACCGTTTTTCAACTATAGTACTAGCGGTAAGCACCAGATTTTATTTTTTTAAACCATGTATTAAAACTTCCCGAGGGATACCTCTAGAAAAAAATTAGATTTTAGTAATACGTTCATCAAAAAAAATAAACAAAACGGAAAGGTGGATTTACTAGGCCTGTTAGGGCAAAGTCGGCCGTAGGTCCGTCCATTACGCCAGGCCGCGCGCCAAACACTGTTTTTACTCGACTTCATCACTTATGTCGTTAAGATTCTGGCCTTTATTTTGGTAGATTTGATAGAGCGAATTCAACCGCAGGTCTGTCCAATACACAGCGCCGTGCGTCGCATTTCTGAACGGTTGCTTCACCCTCTTGCTTTATTTTGGCCCTTTTCATACAAACCTTAAATTTGGATTTGAAGCCAAAACACTTGAGCAAACTGAAAAATTGTCATTTTAATCCAAAGGCTTAGTAAATATATACTCGTACGTGCAACTTAAATTATTTTTGTTTTAATTACATTACATGTATTTAAAATAATTACATTTTTCTTGATTTTAGAGATAGTAATCATTTGTGAATTAATTAAAATTATTCAAATAAAATTGTCCTATTTACATATAAATATGAAATAAAATTTAAAGATGCCTTAAAAAAGCGTCTTGATGAAATTTAATTTAAGGGACTGATTTACGTTGGATCATAATTTTTATTTTTTACGAATTTTTATTTTTTATCAAATTTAATCTGGCTAAATCCGCCGTTCAGGTTTTGACAAATACAGAATAGTTTTTTAAGTCACATTTTTAGACAGTCGGAGGTCAAATCTGAAATTTTTTATTTATTAATAAATTTTTTGTTACATACATATAAATTTTATATTAAGTAAAAAAGAAAGAAATATATATATTTTTATCTTATATGTAGATATAAGATTAAAAAAATATACAATTAAACAAAAAATATAATACAATAGTATGCATATATGTATAATATAAAAAATCACACATAGGCATCGCCAGTTCGTGGGTATACTTATGTTTTACTATGCAGTTAAGATTAGATAAATAATTTGATTCTTCTATCACCGAAATTTACGTAAATTGCCCAGTTTTATAAGCATAGACTATACTATTATACAGGGTTTTCCAATAAGTTGTGTTATTTTGAATAGCCCGCTATTTCGGTAGGTGTTACTTTTGAGGCTGTCATTTTTTGACATTTCAAATCAAATCAAATCAAAAATTATTTATTGTAAAATAAAAATTACAAAAGGTGTAGCTTATGGGTAGACCCCATTTCTTCCAGCTAACCACATTTATTTAATTACAATGTTTATATAATATTTTTTGTACAATGTTTATACAGATAAAATAACAATATACCAATGAAAAAATAAAAAAATACAAATATATATACCAATAAAAATAGGCGTTTCATTTACGTGAGGTATTCACTCAACGTGTAGTGACATTTATTAACAAGGAAAGTGTTTAGTAACGATTTGAATTTGTGTGTATCTTGTATTTGTTTAATGTTATGTGGAAGGTTGTTATATACTTTAATGGCCATGTAGTATGGTCCTTTTTGGAATATTGTTTTGTTTGCTTTTGGTATTAGTAAGTTTTCTGTGAGCCTTGTAGCGTATTTATGTGTCGAGTTTTTTAGTGGGAACTTGTCTGTAAATGATCGCACTAACATGCATAACTCCATAATATATATATCTGTGACTGTCATAATTTTCAGATTTTTAAACATAGGTCTACATGAATCTAAACGATCAGAGTTTGTAATTTTTCTTATGCATCTCTTTTGTATGATGAAAACATCTTTAGCGTTTACCGAGTTTCCCCAAAAAATAATACCGTATTTTATTATTGAATATACATAACCATAGTATGCGGCTATTACTGATTCGGTGTTTAATATTTTTCTCAAGGTACCCAGAACATAAGAAAAACTACTGATTTTTGCTACAATTTTTGAGACATGTTCTTTCCAGTTTATGTTTGTATCTAATTCTATTCCCAGTAGTGAACAGGTTTGGGAAGGTTCGATTATATTATTATTAATGTTTACATTTATATTTATAGGTGTAGCTTGCACTGGACAAAATTTTAAAATTTGGGTTTTGTTTGTGTTGAGTGATAGATGTTGCGATAACAGCCAGTTTGCTATTAATTGGCAAGTCTCGTTAACTTGTTTGTTAAATTCGTCAACGTCTCCATTACATTCAAACAACAAAGCGGTGTCATCAGCAAACATTGAACATTCTGTGCCAGCAATTATTGGAAGTTCGTTTATATAGATAAGGAAGAGGAGAGGCCCAAGGAAGCTATCCTTCCTTCAACATTGTTAGTAAAATATTCCTCAAGCAATTCAGGGTCAGCAGTAGAGTGACCACTGGGTATAATATAGAGAACTATTTTAGGTAGTATACTCTGTGGTTAAACCATTTTGATGCCACTAGCCGACAATTTTTAAAAATCACATACAATACGTGTATTATATATTGCTGATATCTAGGCTTACTCGACATTTCTACCAAGTTGAGCTTAAAATCAACTGATATACCGGGCCTATGATTATCGTCGTATTTTATGTATGATGCGTATATTTTTGTTTTTCATGAGAAAACATTAAACCACGCTATAATTTATTACGTGTGCTTACATACAGGCACAGAAAGCTAATCTTACAGAGTGTTTTAGACTTTTAGAGGAAACAGATGCCTTGTAATGTTTTAAATGTTTGATAGGTGCGATCTTCGTCTATCGGCGCACAGTGGAACATTACCATTAAACATGGCCACAATTAATTTTAAACAATATTTGCATCTTTTATGCGTTAGTCTAGTTTGACGGCCTCCATGGTCGAGGGGTAAGATTCTCGACTAGAAATGCTGTAAGTCGCGGGTTCAAATCCCGAGGTGTGCATGTAAATTTTATGCGATACGTTCCAGAGTAGAAGATAATCTTAGTATCGCCCTGGTGTTAGACGACCTTTCATAATCAAAATGTTGCATGATATGGCTTAATCCAGGTACTACCCCACCTTTCTCTCCCACATCTCCTTTCGTTCCCCACTGCCTTCAGCCTCACAACAAATTCCAATTGGGGATGCCAAAGTCCCACTGGCTCCAGACGGTTAACCATAGTCCCTTCCCCCTCCCTCCTTATTCAGTATTTTATATTCATCTTAAAAGGCTATCTTCAGCATCACCACAGCTGTGACGCTAGTTAACCTAAACAAATCTTTCACAATTTTTGAATGCCATTAAATGGCTTTTACAATATAGTGATAATCGAATTAAAAGCGTACAGTGGTAAACAGGATATTAATTGCAATAAATTAAAGAACAATTATTGTGTACACAAAAACATTATTGCAAGTGATGCAGTTATTAATATAAGTGCGTTAAGACAATGCATAATTCAAAAGAAATATATACCAGTGTAACGATAGTTGAACTAATTTATACTAGGCTTGTAAGACCTGTCATGAGTCGAAGTATGAGGTGTCTATGATAACAGTCAGTAGTGAGTTTATTGTTACTCACAAAACTAATTGTACTTGAAATAGCCGAGTAGGCATCGCAACTTGGAATTAATAATTCAGGGCTGTCAGCGATTCAATAATACTTATGGATAAGAAATAATAATTTTACTACGTTGTTTTTTTCAAAAAGGTTTGCAAGGTCTACTGTTCACAAAACTTTATTTTTCTTTGCCATAAATCTGTACCTGTTTACCATTATTTCTTTGGTAATTGTACCAAAAACTAACTTTTCCAGAGCTTTCCAAAAGCAAGAATAAAAATTAATCTCTTAAAACACTTTCAATATTTTGACGATTTGCTTCACTGTGCGGCACCAACACCAACACCAACAGCCCCTTTCTCTAGGGCTTGACTTGCTCTCTTCTGATGCTCTATTCTCCTTAATGGCTGCAATATCTCTCAGGACTTCGATTAAGAAGGAAAAGAACGAAGCAGCTGACAAGATTGATAACAGCTGAGCCTCTATTTCTTTCGACACTAGGGAAGGGAAACTGGGGATGTCGATCGCAAATCACACATTAGACAAAGGCTATAATCCAACAGACGCGTGCTGTGAATAAGGGTTAATTTTTATTCTTTTACCAGCTGTTTGAAAATGACTTAGTAATGACATCAGTGCCTGAACTGCTGTCATCTTTCAAATGTGATCATAAATATGTTCGTCTTGAATACTTAAAGATTAAAACTCTTAAAATTTGAAGGTATTGTTCATTTGATTGATCTAATATGTTTAAATAAAATAAATCACTATCATATTCATACTATATCATGTCTTAGTAATATTGATATAAATATTCGCAATTTCTATTGTTTAAGACGCCATAGCATGTTTCACCTGAATATATTAAAAATAAATATTTATTTGACCTCTGACAAAAACACAAAGAAATACGTATACGAGTGATGATGGTGATGATGTAGTCCCCATACACAGAGTCCAACTCATCTTTGGTTTGTGTAGGCGTATTGCCTTTCAAAAACAAACAATTAATAACGGCTCGATACTCATTTTTTTCCATTTTTACAAAAACACACACATCGACTCACTCAAACGACTGTCAACTAAAACTGCGCGTCTAAAATGGCCAAAACTTTGGTGAGTAACTGTCAAAAGATGCACAACTACATTCACTAGCTTTTATTGACGAGTACCGCCATCTTTGCGTTGAAGTTGGAAACTTTTCAAACCACCTTCGTATGTACGTGATTGACAATGATTGAAATGTATTGTCATCGACAACGAGTCTATTTGCTGAGTTTCAGCTCGATTGGATGTCAGGAAGTGGGTTAATTTTCGGTTTAAACCAAACTAATTTTTAACAAAATTTAAACGGGCCTCTGCTGTGGGTAGATGAGATTGACAGTAATATGGATGATCCATATTGGCGACACGTTCCATGGCCTATTTCCCTTGTTTCTGTAATGGCTCGCGGTTAAATCCATTCTGCGTCACCCTATGAAATTTTGTATAATTTTTTAAGAGCTTTTTCAGAACTTAGAATCTGAACTTCGCTGTGATTCCTCTAACCTGCCGATAGCTGATAACGCCGTAATATTGAAAAAGTTGTTTTTTTTTTAATAAGTTCTTTCAGGAATACATCAAAATTCCACTCCGCAACTCAGTTAATTTCTTTCAAATTAATTTTACACGAATGGTTTTTTGTGTAAGGTACCAAGCAATGTTTTGAGAATATTTTTTTAAAAACAATTTTCGCTTTCATAATTAGGTCCTTCTCCGAACAAATTGATTTGAAACCCAATGCGATAACATTTAGGACGGATTTTGTCACAGAATTTGAACAATTCATCAATTTTCAAAGATGATTTACAACTTTTGTGAAGGTTCTATTCAATTTCTGTTATTATTTCCATTTTGTGAAACAATTGGCCAATAATGATACGATAAAGGAACTTGAATAGAACCTTCACAGAACTTGAAAATCGACTTTGACAATTCCGTGTAAAATTCCTTCCTTCGTTATCCACACAATTGGTTTTGTTATGCACCTATTTTTTTTTTCAAATTTAATTCAAATAAATTTGAAAGTAACTATTATGTTCGTTTTTGTTATTGTTACAGCTGTTTCGGCTTTCAAGGACATTTTCAAACTGTCTTTTCAAATGGCCTTGAAAGCCGAAACAGCTGTAACAATAAAAAAACCAAAAATACTTGCAGAACACAAAAACAATAAATAAAAATGTACCTACATATTATGTAGAGTGTGTAAACGAAATAACATAGAATTTGAATATATCTTTAGAACCCCATTTTTTTTTAAATTAGCTTGTTAGTAAGATAAATTAGTATATTAATTTTTATGTCCATGTAAAACGTTATTTTTTACGTGAAGACAGCAAAAGAGTCCCAACCATCTGGAGCCAGTGAGACTATGACATCCCAAAATGGAGTTTGCTGTGAGGCTAAAGGTAGTGGGAAGGGGAAGGAGATAAGGAAGAGTAAGATTGGGAAGTACCTGGTTATTCAGATCTGGCTAAATCCCAATTGGGTATTGACATTTATTTCGGCAATTAACTAAGAATTACTCAATTAATTAACTAAATTACTTAATTAATTAACTAAATTACTCAATTAATTAACTAAATTACTCAATTAATTAACTAAAGTACTCAATTAATTAACTAAATTACTCAATTAATTAACTAAATTACTCAATTAATTAACTAAATTAATCAATTAATTAACTAAATTACTCAATTAATTAACTAAATTACTGAATTAATTAACTAAATTACTCAATTAACTAACTTACGAACTAGTTCTAGTTCAAACAAGGTATTTGACAGAACTAATTTGTCAAAAACTTTAACAACACAACAGAATCTGTTGTCATCGACATCGAGTCTATCTGCCGAGTTTCAGCCCGAACGGATCTCGGGAAGTTGGTTATTTTCCACTTCCTAGATTCAACATCATTCATCTGTTGCAATTTTGAAAATGGCTGTTAAAAATATTATATTATATGTCGTCACTCTATTTTCCAAACAAACACTTGAAACAAACACAAAATGACGTTTAAATTCATAAGCAAAATATCTAGAGTTCATTGAACCGAAGTAACAGACAAACGTCCAACCGAAAACAGTTTAACTAGCAGAATAATAATCAATACTCGATTAATGTTCCTTAAAAAGATACCGTTATTTTATTTGCTATTTCAAAACTACTGCAGATTTTCATTTAACAACAAATATAACATAAATAATAACCACAATTCGTTGTTTGGACAAGTACAATCCGGAACCATAATCAGAACACAACAAATGATGGCAAACAAATTTAATTGAATGAATACATCATTAAATAAAGCGGCGGCAATAGGCAACGTCATCAGATTGTAGGGTCACTATCAGGACAGGCTGGTCACAGTGCATTTAAGATTGCGAAATGGTAGAAATATAATGATATTGCATACATGAAACTTTTCTTATACATACATTTTGACAGTTTAAATGAAGGTCTTCAGAGTCCGCCTAAAGAAAGTGACGGAAAACCCCCCTAGGTGAAGGGAAAGGGGGGGAATTATACTTAAATTAAAATAATAACTAGGTCGAGTGAGGTATCGTTTATAATGTTTTCATTCGAGTTGAATCGAATGCGATCACTCCCAAATCGATATTTGGTGAGATAAGACAGGCTCAAAGAAATGTAAGAAAAATCATAACGGATTATTTTTTTCATTATTATACATCTATTTTAAAAACGGTTTGACCGAGGGTTGAACTGACTGACTGACTGAAGTCAACCACGTTAACAACCTTGCCAAATGCCGATCACCAGATAGGATCGACATTTATTACGTATATTAACTGTTGTAGTGTCATAAAGAGAAATATTTAAGTACATTTCCGCATTTATGTGCGTGATTGACACCAATAGGATATTTATTTTATTTATATTTTAAATGCATATTCATAGAATAAAAAATTCCAATAACAAAGATACATTATAAATTCACATACACAATCGTAATTGCCTAATTAGCGATTTAAATTTATTAATGCTCAGGTGGAAAATGTCGATGTCAGAGGCTAGTGAGTTTAGAAGGACTATCATTCTTCCAAGAGGCATTGCTAATGGTAAGTTAGTCCTACATCTCGGAAGAATGAATTGTTTGTGCCTACGCGCTCTTGCGAAGTTATCAGGGACGTGAAATAAAATTTAATTCAAAATTTCTGGATTGTTGATGTGACCGTTCAACAAGTTATAGGCCCATCATCAGCAACGCAGCTTTCCGCCTGTTGACAAGACTATCGATACCCAGCATTCCGGAAAGGAAGGCTGATGGGTATAAATAGGGATAGTACCCGAAGTCTCTAAGATAAAGATAACGTAAAAACATCTTTTGCACTTTCTCCACCATTGTAGTGTACGTAGCATCCCCGGGTCCCCATATTATTGAGCCACATTTCAAAATACTACGTACTAAGCTAAAATATAGCAAGCGAACCACGGATATTATATGATACGATGCATTGCCATCAACGACGAGTCTATCTGCCGAGTTTCATCTCGATCGGATGTCAGAAAGGGTGTCAATTTTCGCATCAAAGATTTGCATTTATTCAATGTCGAAAACAAAATTCAAATTCAAATAGACGTATTTTAAAAAAAAGAAATTGGCAAGCGTCAACCTCCTAGAGGGGTGTTCCGTCACTTTTTTTTGGGTGGAATCTGCAGATCTTAATTTCTGCTGCCAATGCATGATTTTTGTCATTTATTTTCTTTATTTTGATGTTATACTAAAACCCATACTTATTAGTCCTGAGAAAAAGCTAACAATATTATGAAAGGTGAAATGAATTTTTACGTAGAACGCTGTCATCATTTATGATGAGGAATTTATTCATATTAAAGTTCCCACAACTATTATACACGTACCGTCATTAGTAAAAAAAAATAGTAATTTGAGTAAAGTTTTTTATACCTTCGAAGAAATCTTCGGTTCGGATGAAGGTTTTTGAAGAACAACCTCGATATTTATTAACCTCTCATACGCCCATCTAAAACAAGCTCATTGAACTGTCCCGGGACAAATTTTCGTCTTATAATAAATACACACTGTCGCAAATAAATCTTTTTTCTTGTTTTCTTCTACGGGTGATTAAAGTCTAATGAAGATGATTAACAGGGTCAATAGAATATATTTTTTATTTGTCGTTATCAAGCTTAATTTGAAGAACGCCTTTTTTATTTTTTGTAAGCTTATTCCGCTGTATGAAAATTCAGCTGAAAATAGAATTATTATTTTAATAATTTATGCGTATCTAAAAATAATTAATAGAACTTAAATGCATTTTTTACCACCTCTCAGCACATGATTAGTTATTTCTTGTATATATTAAGTTGAAACCAAGTGCTATTGTATGTATAAACTAACTCAATAAAAAAAGATATGTAAAAAAATCTCCGAAAGTTCTTCACCGATTGCTTTGAAATTTTGACACAACATCGCTTTCGTATATGTATGTGTTTTTTTATACCTATATTATACAGATGTTTGACGTAAAACAACACGCGCTGTTGTTTATCTATCTGTAAAGACAGACTGAACCACAGCAACGCTTGGCGGGGTACAGGTAGTGTATTCAATAATATTGTAATTGAATTAATTTAAATAAAGTTATGTTGTGTTATTCTTACAACACGCTTTAGCTGTTTTGCCTTCTAAGCTTTGGCTTAGACTAGACTCCTAATGTTAGGAGAATGCGAACGGATACGTTTTTTTTGTTAGAAATGTTCATTTCTTGTACTATAAATTAATATTAATTTAATTTAAAACAACGTTTGCATAATATTGATCGATGACACTATATAGTTTACAAATAAATTCGTGTTGAACAGGTGCAAAAAATAGCAGCCAAACAATATCTTGAAATTAGTTATTATATTAGAATTCTAAGATTGAGATTGCAACCGACAAAAATGACATCAATTCAGATCTCAATGGCCAAATATTTAAGACCATATTAATTAAATTACTAAATCAACTCAGGGGCGCAAACAATGACTACAAACTTTATATTATTTGTGATACTCGAAACACAATTCTTTATAACAATACTTTTAATAAAAAAGTTCATTAACAATGATAAAGTAATTGAGTTTCAATAAAAAAATAAACATTTTCAAGCGATTTTGTAACCAAAAAACGCTTTTCACCAATTTCGTGTATTTCTTGAACTAAAGCTTTCTTTCACTCAGTCAGTTTTAGGTAAAAGCTGCCGTTATCATATTATTCCTGGAATGAAGCGAGCATAAATGTACTACTGGGATTTTTAAAAGCTTCCAGGCTAAAAAACGTATGTGTACTTAAAAAAGTGGAAATTTCCATGTCTCTGTAACTTCTGTACCAATCACCGCAGCGTCACGTCCCGGAACATGATGAAATGCAAATATATACAATAACATGTAGACGGGAACCAGAATCCGGGATTTGGATTTGTGGAAATGGCGTGTGAACATTTCGAGTATCCCGGCTAAGCCTGGTAAGACCGCAGTTCCATCGAGAGCTGCGGTTCCACTGTGGACGCTCTCCACAATGCGCAAATGGAAAAACCGCTGACTGGCGAATTGAGGAAATTGGATTTTTCCCTAACGAATTTGATTTTCAAATTATTCGATCCGCATTACTGCGTTCGTGCCTTATCGCTCGCGACTCGGTCCAATTCCTGCCGAAGTGAGGATGAAGGGCAAAAAATGGCAATTAGTAAAACTGCCATTTTATACTAGATGTTGGAGATAGGGGAATTCGGCCACCGATCAAGAAATCAGGCCTAAAGGTTATATCATATCGGCGGAGGTGCCGAAGTGTAAATTAGGACAAGGGGAAATGTATAGTAGATTAGGGATTATTGGTGTGATAATTGAAATTATTGAAACATGAAACTTGCACTGCCCTGAAATCAGTACAGTTCTTGTCAAAGTTTCGTGGTGCAATAAGTGATAATTAGTGTAACTCGGCCGCAGTTCAAGAAATCAGGCCAGATTTAAAAATATCGCCGAAGTGTAAATTAGGAAAAGAGGAAATGTATAGTAGATCAGGGATTATTGGTGTGATAGTTGGATATATTGGTGGAATCTTGTGTTGCTCTCAAATCAGTCCAGTTTTTGTCAAGAGTGTAGTGCAAATAGTGACAATTAGTTGACACTGACAGTTTACAGCAGATGTCACTTATATTCAAACTCGGCCGCCGACCAAAAAAGCGATTAGATTTAATCATGATTTAATTGGAGGTGCCGACAAGTCTGAAAATGGAAGTTTAAAAATGATACAGATGAGGGGTGTTCACTGTTCAGTTCGCCATAATACAATGGACGACAAAACTTGTTTGGCCAGTTGGTTTACAGAATACGAACAATTCATAAATATTCTAAGTTAATTTTAAAGTTCTGCTATTATTTCATTACTATGGGCAAGTTGTTCCACAGAACTTGAAAATTAACTTTGAAATTTGATGAATTTTTCAAATTTTGTGAAACATATGGTTTTTAGTCAAGAGTATATGTATATGTACACCCATATATGAATTAAAGTTTTGACCCTTTGTGATAGACACACGTACCATAATAAAGCAAAGGAAAATATTTTACAATAATTGTAAGTAAACCACTTATTCATTTCTTTTAACAAACTTACCAAAAAATTCAAAACTTCGGATGGGTTGTTTCACAAAATTTGAGCAATTCATCAAATTTCAACGTCAAATTTCAAGTTCACTTTCAGTTAATTTTCCAAGAAAAGTTCTATTCAAGTTCTGTTTTTAATTCAGTTCTGTGAAGCAACTGGCTCATAATAATGTAATAACAGAACATGAATAAGACTTTTACAGAACTTGAAATTAAACGTTGAAATTTGATGAATAGTTTTTTAAAAGTAATATTTTGTGGAATGAATTCGAAAAAAAACATAAAAGAATAAAACGTATACACGTAATGCACAATACACACATCATTATAATATACAACCGTACCTCTTAATATTTATTTATTTTTATTTTTTTATTTATTAATCTTAAGTTAGCTCACATCTTCGTGTGTGCTAATAGTTTTATAAACATATAAACATGTACATTGTTTGGCAAACATAATCTCTCTTTAAATATATCAATAAAGTCACAAAAAAAGAAACATTAATAATTGAGATAGACATATTTTCTTAATTCATTTTTGAACTTATTAATATTTTCTATCACAGCAATTTCCTTCGGGATTTTGTTATAGAGTATTGGCCGATATTGGCCGACTATTTTTTCATTACCGCCATTATTATTGTATTGTTTTCATTTCGTTTCAGTTTTAGTTTATTTTGTTTCAATATATCATTATATACTATCATTTTATTGAATATTCTTAAATTGTAAAACAGACGGGGAAAATATGTAAAGTTTTTGAAAAGTTGTGAACTGAGAAAAGTAAAAAAATTTAAAAAAAAGTAAACTAAAAAAATTTAAAAAAACATTCTCAATCGGGTTTGACATAAATTTATTATAGATCATGCACGAATAATAACTAATTTGCATTCAGTTATAAGTGGAGCAGGCCTCTTCAGCAACTCGCTATACATAGAAGCAGGCTGGAAGAGCAGGTGCAGAAGACACAACGACACAATCAATGATGAGAAGATATTGAATGAAAACATTGAAAAATATAATTCTTTTCAATATTATTCTCAATGTACCCATATAATGGATGGCAATTGTACCTTAGAAAAACTACCAGTCTTTCTCTGGTCCAATAATTGACTTCCAAAGACGTTTATTTTCTTTTCTTGTGTCACATTCAATAAAGCTGTGAAGTTCGTCAAATTTCACTTTGCTCTTTAAATATTCATTTACAAATTTTGATCTTAGTAAGTCGTCCTCAAATTCACTTTCAGAAGACATGACAAAGCAACGAAGTGTAACTTAACCTAAAAAATAAACGTTAAATCAACTGACGTGGCTTCGTAATCGACATTCCCGATCTCGCAACGTTTGGTCAGAGTATTGGCACATTGCTAGTCAATCCAAGGGAGCTTGCTTTGCCTCAATACAAAGGACTATCCCATCAAAACCGTGCTTTCAACAATTCCCTCATTTCTCCAAAGAAAAAATCCTCACTTATCCGATTGAGGATTAGACATTGTTTCGTTCCTTCTCAATTTTTTTTAAATTCACGTGTTGGACTCCTCAGATTGTACATTCTGTGGTCTAGAAGTGGAAACTTTAGTTCCCATATTTTATCAACAAATATCCTCTCTTCTATCAAGCCTTACCTAAAACTGCCTCCCCTCATTTCGATATTTCTTCTAAGAATTCGAATCCCATCTTCCATATAATTTTAAAATCTGCCCATTTAAACAAAATTAATTCATAAATTCACCTTCCTTCTCTCGATAATTTGAAACGATGGCCTAGAACACCCTTGAAGAGTGAAAGCCAGAAACATTTGAAAAAAAAAACAACTCATCACACGCGTTGCGTGCGTAGAACCAGTGAGCACGTCGTTCTGGAAACATGTATTTCTTCCTTTAATGATTTAGTTAATATTATTTTTAGAAATGTGATCGATCTTCAAATTGTCGTTATATATATTAAGAAGGTATTAGTACCTAATTACAAATCTTACAATTTCAGAGAAAAAATTGTTGATTTATTAATTGAGCGAAAATTATAAATATGTTTTTTTGGACGCGATTTCTACATACTGTTATTACACAGAATTACTATTAGTTACAGTCTTCCAGTAGCTTCTAATACACGGAATATTGCTAATTTATTGAGAATCTCTTTAAAATATTGGTAATCCGATTAATAACGGGATTGCAGGCCTTTAACGAATGAATTACCTAAAAGGTTTCCTGATAAAATTAAAAAAAACTGCGGATATATTATTACGATGTTGGAAAACTTGTTCCGTTAAAATATTCGCAGCTTACTAAAAGTTTATCAGAAAACCCTCATTTTTCTCTGTGTGAGCTTAAAAAAATTGTTTTTAAGAGTTTAGTCATTAAATAATGCTCCATCTCTCATGATGGAAACACACTTTTAAAGCATTGTGCAGCTGTGCCTACCTACCTAGAAAGTACAGACAAATAAAGATGTTCAGTTTTCTGCTTTATAGTTAAGATTGATAAGATACACCGAAGATTTCAACGAAATTTAAATTTTCTTCTGAAAAAATCCTACACAAAATCTTTTATTTGAGCACATAGCAAGACCTCACCGTTCGAGAGTTTTAACTGCTTCAGACCAATAGATTCTTGCTTCATAGTTAAGATACAAACACTCGGAATACCTCCCTAAACAATTATTCAAAACGGAATTTATAAGTAACACGCATTGCCAGTTAAACGCCATTAATTACCGTATCGTTTTAAATGCGTTTGAGTAAGGTCGAACAGAATGAACCTAGCAGAGCCGGAACAAGCTACCCACTCCAAAACGCGCCGCACAATATGTTCCAATTTCGATAAAGGAAAATGCGATGTTATATTATGATTCCATTATTTAAACACATGCGATTTTTTTGCGTCCAAAAAATGCTAGCGTTTTTTCTAGAGGCGCAGACGACGCATTTTGTAGAAAAATATAAAATGTACCTAATGCTCAACGTTTTTATCGGAACAGGGTCGCACTTGGTAATTATTTTTAATGATTGTTTTTCAGGTTTTTTACATTCTTGAAGGCCTTGAAGTGACAATCTATATCTAAGTGTAGTAAATATTTTTAAATCTAGCGCAGACGCGTGAAAATTCAGATATATTATAATTGTAGGATTTGTGAAGCGGTAAGTATTTTAAAAATAAATACATATTTTTGGTATTCGATTTGGTTTTCGTGAACGGATGAATGCAAATTTAGAAGAATAAATTAACCAACTTCCCGAAATTCGTTACAGCCGAAACTAGGCAGATTGACTTGATGTTGATGACAATGCATTCTATCAACTTTTGGTGGCAATCATGCATATACACTCGGACAAATAGGCATTTACATTAAATTTGATGACATTACAGAAAATAATATATGAAATTAATGTCGGTCCCAGCCGATCGGCATTTGGCAAAGATGTTAGTCCAGTCCCTGGAAAGGAAGGTATTGCTTGTTTTTGATCGGTTGATTTTTAATATAATACAATTAAATAATATAATTAAAGAGACAAACAGACATTTGCCTTTGAAATGAACACCGTTAGTAAACTTAAAAAAATCATCAATCTTTCAACAATATTAACAAAGAAAATCCATATGGAATATTATGAATGAATTAATTAACACAAATATGAACATCAAATAGCTTGTCGGAAATATTTTTCACATAATCTATTCCATTTTTCAAATTCAAAGCAAATTAATAATTAATGCACTGACAACCGAAATTAGTTTGATTATTATGATATAATACTTTGTGTTTTGGTTAGGGTACCGCCGCCCCGGGAACCATTAATTGTATAACCAACACCTCTGCCATAGGTCACTCCAATTGATTCGCTACATTTAGTGATTTAGCAGGGGTGCCCGGGTTCATCAGGTGAGGTGTGTTCAGGATGCGCCTGCCCACCAGCTGCGTGGCGTGCCAGATCGGTAGAGGCTGGTTTGGGGAGACCCTTTGACCTCTCCAACTAGTCTCTCGACCCATCGCCTTTACCCATTTATACTTCACTCCTGGACACACTGATCCTTAGAATCATAACCAATCCTCTCTTTTTCCTTCCCAGAACTTCCTTTCCTTCATCTCTTCAATAAAATACCATCTCCACAGATGATTCAGGCTCTTACGGAGATTATTATCTCCAGGGCTTCCTGTGCGGGGTTCGAGTAAAAAAAACTTTAAAACATTAGAGAAAAAATTTGCTCTCTAAGCCATGTTTTGTGTTTTTGAAATCCATGTGCATCATATTTTTTATTTTATTTATTTATTTTTATTTTTTTTTTGATATACATATATATCTTTCACTAGTAATAAGATAAAAGATATTATGATATGATTAATATTTATTATTTTTCAATGTTCTCCCATAATAAGCAATTGCTTGCGTGTATGGGATGAGGTATTATTTGTTTAGTTTCTTAGATTTTTATTTTATTTTTTAAATTTTTGTTTTTGTTTTTCTATTATTTATTTACGTTTTTTTTATTTAGTTTAGGTTTTCAGTAATTTTTTAAATTGTGTTTTGTATTCTTTGAAACTATCATTTATTTGCAAACTTAACAGAAAATACCTTATATATGTTTCAGTAAAATTTGAACACGATTAAATTTCACAAATGGTGGGGTCTGATAATATGAGAAATTTGCATTTATTTTGTTATTGGAATATCAACGCCAACTCAATGGTTTTCAGGATGTTACATAATTTTGAATAACAATTTCAACATAATTTTAATTTTTACTTCAGTATTGCCAATGAATACAACTCAAATTACTTGATGAAAAAATTAAAATTATTAAAAATCTCAGATCGAAGAATTATATACGTGTTGAAAATTGTAAATGGTAGTGTAGACAGTGTTACCGTGGAATTAAGTGGCAACAAATGAATGTAAGGATGGTTTTATTATATAGAAATAAAAAAGTATTTAAAAATACTAAAATGTATTACAATAAAAAAGACAAAATAAAAAATAAATTAATTAGCATCCTACAATTAAATCTGTCTTGCAAAGAGCTTGCATAGGTAAAATGAAGGTGTGATACCAGTTCGTTCTTGATGCGAAGTAGTAGGTTCTGGTTCAACACAGCAACTGTCCCAGTTTATAATTTATCCAAAAAAATAATGCTGTAGTCCATTGCAAAATAGCCTCGCGCTGTTGGTCTCCAAAAAGGTCCCCCTTAACCAATCAGGATCGGCAGATGTCATCCGATTCCATCAATCCAATGGTCAATGCTCCATATGCAAAAGCTGATGCTCACAAAATTGGTGAATGTGTTCGTCGAACCTCAGCCAAGAGGAATGCCCGCTGCTCTGGGCTGGTGATCAAAGAATGGCGACTGCTTCCAATGCAAATCACAGATTCTAGCTCCCTCAGGTTTGGTCACTCTCCAAGTCAAAATTCCAGGGCTGTCAATTTGACCAATAGCAAAATGACAATGTGTAGGTACTTAACAGTCCCACACACCAAGACCATATATGCGATGTAAGTAAAGTGATGCACACACCTTGTTACAAACCTTATATGTAACAACAGCCTTGATTTAATTAACCTCATTGAATTTCATATAACCTTAAGAGCTACTCGTTCTAAGACCCTCTTTAATTGTAATAATTCCAGGCCTGAGCATTTCAAACACTCGCTTGTACCTAGATTACATGAAGTTAGTAATAGGTAGGCAGATGTAGTGGATCTGTATAACTGCACAGAAGCTAGGTACAAAAAGGCTTTACTATAATATATTCTAAATCATTATTAATTAGACCTAACTCTACTCATACTTGTTTATAATAATTAGTATGTACTTGTATCTCCTTCTAGAGCTTGTATTAATTTTATACTTTTTGCAGTCATTTTATGATCAAATGCCACAGTTAATTGTTATTTTTGTTTAAATTATTACTAGTGTTTGATTATGCCTGTATTCTGTGACATGTAATTATTGTGTATGGTATATTTATACCGTGGATATTAAATAAATAAATAATTCATACCACGCAGAGTAAGGTCAAATTATTCGTTTTCCTGTTATAAACGGGACTGCAGGCCTTTAACGAATGAATTGATAGAGTTACTAACAAAATATCAGTTAATAGCGAGTGTTTTATGAGGACGGCGGAACACGTGTTCATACAAATACTGATATTGATATAGGTATACTGATATTGTCACATTCCGTAATGATATTTATTAGAAAAAGAACACGTGATCTCGATATATTCTTAATGAAAATTTTATCAGGAACTAGGCATGCTATAACATTTTTAATTTAAAAAAAAAATGTATATTAAAAAAAATTATCGTCGACTATTTATGACTCCCTTTAAATATAGCGCCCGGAGCTTGTCCGTTATTGCTAATTCCTTGTACCGGCCTTGGAAGTTTAAACCCTTGACGGAAGGGTGGCTTCAGGTTCTACTGCAAACAGGAGCCTGACAGCCTGAAGGTTCCGCATCCCTTACACCCGCCCTCACACTAACTAATTAAAGTTAGACTAGACGTTTCAAATTAATGCGCGCCCTAGCTTTCGAATGAATTTAGGCTCTTAATTTATGGTTAAAATAAATCAAATGTTTTTGCTTGCGGAAATAGCTGCCAATTGATGGCCTCCGTGGTTGAGGGGTAAGTCAATAGACTAACAAGCTGGAGGTCATGGGTTCAAATCCCGGAGTGCACGGGTAAATTTTATATGATTAATTTGTGTTACTTCACAAATTACTCATTCAAAATAATATATAGTATATTTGTGGAACGTTCCAGAGTGGAAGATACTCTTGTATTGCACTGGTGTAAGACCACCATTAAGAATTGAAACGTTGCTTGAAATGGCGTGTTTGGTAACCAGATCTGAATAGCCAGGTACTTGCCTCTTCCACATCTTCTTCCCCTCCCACTACCCTCAGCCAAGAAGGTACTTATTTTTTGCTTTGATTTGACAGTATATCATTTTAACCCCATTTTTGTGGGGACTCGGGTGACTTTGTTTTACGTAACTCTATTCTTAAGATTCTCTTCACTGCCTTGGTAAGAAGTAATTTAGAGTACAATTCTACTCTCTGGTCACCATACCATAAAGCGCATCAAATTAAAATTGACAGATTTGAACACACATTTCTAAGGTTCATCAATTTCAAACTATCCATACCTATTGACCAAATAAATTATGTAAATTTAATGAAATTACTTGATTTAACCGACTTGTCTTGCAGAGGAACCATGAGCCATTTGATACTTTTATACGAATTAGTTAACGGATGCACCTGAGTAAGCTAATAACGTTCCGAGTACCAAATCGTAACACGAATCTTCCTGAGTTGTTCTTTGTTCATTAATCTAAAATCAACTATTTTATTAATATTAATTCACAAATACAGAGGCTACATAGGCTGGGAAATGAATTCAGTTATTATTTTATTATATAATTTTAAATTAATGCTGATTTTTGTTATTTACTTTTTCTCTCTTTTTATTTTTTGTGCTTATGTGTATTGATTGTACATTGATTCATTTTGTTTTATTCCATTGTTGCTGTACGCACTGCCAATAAATTAAATTGTAAATTCCATTCATTCAGCTGGGAATAGAATGTTATTATTTAATTTATGATGTTCCATTTTAATGCACTGTAAGGTTATTAATTTATTCTTGTTTTTATGTGAAAGTCCAACGGACGTAAATAAATAAAGATCGCTTTCACCAATCTCACATCGTATTTATAAATTAAAAATACCTTCACTATTGTAAATTTAACAGTAAAAATACTCTATTTCACACATTTTTTAAAAGTGATATAAAGTCATTAAAAGTGTTGAAAAAAAGCCCTCTATAACATAACTTAGTTTTTTTTTAAATTTAATTTTTTTAAATTATTTAATATTTTTTTAAAATTATTTTTTATTTTTTTTAAATTATTTTTTATTTTTTTTAAATTATTTTTTATTTTTTTAAATTATTTTTTATTTTCTTATATATTAAATAATATTGTTATTTGGTTTATAAAAACAGTTTATTTTTAAACAAGTTGTGCTGTGTAATTAGTATTACGCGTGACAGCTGTTTCGCCCTCTGAAGGCATTATCAAACTGTCTTGATAATGCCTTCAGAGGGCGAAACGTTGATTTGCATTTGATTCACTCAAGTGAATTTTAATAATTTCAATGCATTGTTAAAGCGTGTATTTTTCCATTTTTATTAATGGAGTAGTTTCTACTTGTCAAATGTCAAAAAATAACAGCTTCAAAAGTAAAATCTATTGAAATAGCGGGCTATTCAAAATAACACCTCTTATTGAAAAACCCTGTATTTTGCAATATCAGATCGTATTTATTTTTTTATGACGGACCCCTTTAGTATATCTTAATCATTTAGTGTTTTAAAATGGAAGAGAATGATTATTTTAAATCAATCGTTGATATAAAAAAAATCAAATGTATCTGCCTCGCATTCGTGTCGGTAATGCAATACTCTACTCTGCAACTATATTGATTATCTGCTAAGACGCTGTACATTGAATACAAAATATTATTATCAATTTAACCTGTTTTCAATTAAGCCTATTGCAATTGTTTATTTTGATTTACGTGGATAATACGCGAAAATCCCTTAGTATTTCCTGCCGAAAAGTTGTGGATTAGTGTTTCAACCATCACGGGGGTGTTTATTTCACGGACCTGGGGGGTTGTTACGGATTGGGATGGGGTGGGGGCTCCAAGGGGATTTAATTACTGAGATTCGAACTGGACGTATACTTAATTGAAAATGCTGGTATTCATTTAAAAACGGAAGCGTCAGCACTAAATGTTATGTATGTTTTCATAAACACCGCGTTTCATGATTGTGTGCTTGTTTTAGTGTATGAGTTTTATTGAGGGAAACATAATAAAAAGTATTAAAATACTTTGTAAAGTACCTGACAAACAAATGAGATGGGAGTACATTAAATTTTTTAGAGTTTTTTTGTAATTTTCCAGAACAAAATGCTGACGGTTTAAAAATCCCTTTTTAAAAGAAAAAAGTGAACGACATGAAAAATAATCCTTTTCAGTTTGTTCCGTACAAAGCGGCAACGTTTTTACTTTACACAAAATTGTTTGCAAAACGAGATTGTTTACTATAGGAAGTGTTTAAGGTATGTACTTGTAAATGTACAACATTTAAAAGAGATACGTTGGCAAATTGTTTCTCTTGGAGAAAGGTCAAGAAAGGTAATTATTTATTGATTTTAGGTTTGAAATTGTGGGGTGCTGAGTTAAATAAGTCTAATTCACTGTATGAAGTATTAAAATTGTTTGAAGCACTGTGAATAAAAGCATTTTGTTTTGAGTTCGTGTTACATTGAGGGATGTTTAATGTGTGATTTTGTCTGGTTTGTCTGATGCAAAGATATTAGAATGATGGGTACTCTTAATTGAATTCTTTCTAATAATTCCGGGCAATCTATTACAGAGGTGGCAATTTTTTGTAAAAATAGTACCGCGAGTTAGTATATAGTGAGTTTCTACGACTTTCCAGTGACGAAATCCTGAAAAACGCTGCTGACTCCTCGTGACTCAGATGAGGACGATAGGCCCGAAAATCAAGGTATCGTAGAAAACGATATTGAACTTTCTCAATCCTTTCTATGTGTGACTTATACGTGGGATTCCAGACTTGAGAGGCATACTCCAGAGAACTGCGTACATATGCAAAGTACAGCATTTTCAAGGTATTTACTTTTTTTTAATTTTTGCAGGTTCTGAGTACAAAACCAAGTATCTTGGAAGTAAACAATATAGTTAACAATCTCGTTTTGTCGAAATGCGAAATGTTACTACCATCTCATTTGTTGTTTCAAACAAATGAGATGGTAGTAAAATTTCTCATTTCGACAACATTTAAAAGAGATCCAACCCTTTAGCTTATTCCCACCTTATTACAAATTAACTATTGTGTGTATTTGTCGTCCTATTGAGATTATGTATTTACTTCTGAAATTGTGACAAGATCTAACAAAATAAACTTCTTAATTACTGTCGAAATGAGAAATTTTACTACTCAGAATGCTTGAAAAATAATAATTACTATTTAGTCCTCAGGCCAATCATACACGGAGATACTTATAAGCGATTCGAGTTTTGTGCGCGTAGCATACGCGCCGCTCGTGAGTACATGACATACTATTTTGCTAGTCGACGACGACGGGATGCGTGGATTACGGGTTTGGCGTTAGTTGCACGCTACTGACAGTAGTGCTGGTAGCAAGCACGCTACGCGAGTTACATTTGAATCTACTACTCGTTTGACAAAAATTATGTTCGAACATGATTTGAATGTTAAATTTGTTCTGGAGGTACGAAATATCAATGTTTATTTACTGTAATAAAATACTTTAGAAAGGATTTACCGGAGAAGACGTGGATTGGGGTTGGAATAAAAACCAATTTGACATATAGTTCTGTATAATTCGGGAATCGCAGTGTACAAAAAACAGCTTTTAATAGTAGTGTAACGAAGGTCATTCTGCAAATTTAATCTTAAAATAAAAATTTTCTAAAATATTTCCGCTTCACGCCACTGGCCAATACAAAGCAGATTCTAGCCAGAATCCACTAAAAATTTAACAATTCAAAAAGCATGATATCGCGCGGCTGACACACTGCACCCGGCTTGTTAAATTTCTCTTAAACCATGAGAAAATCATTTTTTTATTTTTTTTTATTCATAAAAATATATTTGGATACAGGTTTTTTACATGCTTTTCGACTCCCACACTAGACACATGTCCGTATTATGGTAGTCGAAATTTGTGTATAATTATATAAATGTAATACATGATTCATTCAGTTGTAAAATAGGTATAGGTTAAATAGGTTTAACTGAAAATAAGAAAGAGATGAAAATAAAGATAAATTAATTAATTATTTTAAAAAGAAATTTTAAACACAATTGAAATGAAAAAAAAAGAATAATAAAACAAATGAACTTAATTTAACGATGTCAGGTATTCTTTAAAATAGTTCTTTCCCTTTCTTTACACCAATACTATCTCTTTTAAATCTTACGTATATTTTTTATGTTTATTTTACTCCACAGCGGCAGTAAAATAAATTTAAAAAAATTATTTGATACACTGCCAATGGGGAGGTATTACACTGTTTAAATAGATTAAAGTACTTGTTTTATATTTTCATTTTTGAGTCAGAAGTTTTATATTTTTGCCTGTACAAATTCCAGGAAAATCGTAGCGTAGCGGAATAAACAGATTTCAGAGGGACCCACGGGGAACTTACAGAGTTCCTAAATAATGCGTTTGCGGACTCTAGCATAATTGCAAATTTGGAGTTTCTATTTAAACTTTACGTGCGATGATTTTAATATGTTGAGGTGAAATGAAACTTAAAAGTATACTGCGACTTGGGACAGAATTTATTTATTTTTATATACTAAATTGCCTACTCCTTGCGGAAGATTACTTTATTATTTGGTAAGAAAATGTACACAAATAAGATTTAGCAAAAACGAAGTCAGTTATTACGAAAATAGTATCAGCCGGTGTACAGAAGGCGAATGACATTTTGTCCATAACATTCCAAGGGTTCAAATAATCTTATTGTCAAGGGTTCATCTATAAAGGCTGTAAAGCTGACCGAAGTATTTATTTGGAAAATCTGAGGAAGTTGCCATTTTTTTGTGAATTCATAGCTTTAAAGCCAATATGGACTACTAGTCTTTTTCACACGTTTTCGCTTTTATTTGTCATTGGATAGTAAGAAATACAAAAAACCTTAGTTTACGTCATTTTTCAAAAATAAAACAATCACTCAACTATCTCATTTTTCGTACCATTTGGAATTTAGGAGGTTTTAAAACCTCCTCTGGGTAGAGATCAGAATTATGTTCATACATTTAAACATAATCGGTATTAACAAAGATTTCCTTCAACCGGAATATCGTTCCTGTTTACTCCACTTAAATCCGAGCCCCGAAACTACAACATTTATTTTCTTTATATTATGGGCAGAGGGCATATTACATAATAACAAGGAGGTTACGTGCGCACGTTTTGCACGTACGCGCTACGTCGATGGACGCCGAGCTTTGCTTCCGCCGGTGCTGAATAATGCGCTACGTGCTGCCTGCAAATCAGCCGTGATATTCATACGAGACATAGCATTCCTCAAGGTACACTTCTAGTACCTCTATTAATATGACACTGTTAACTACCGCCTACTGACTTCTTAAGTATGAGATTGTAGTAAGTATACTGATAATACATACTGCAATCGTAAAGGAATTTTTTTCTTTAATAAATTACGAGAAGAAATAAGAAGCATTAATGATTAAAAAATAAAATCTGTCAATCATTTTTGAGAAATCATCAACAAAAACTTTTAATTATTAAAGACAATATTAGCGATTCTTTAATAAAAATTTGAAACAAAAAAATAAAAAAAAAGATACTTTACATCTAGTACTGAAATTAATTAATTAATTAATTAATTATTTCACAAAATTATGAATGTACCATAATATGTATTGATTTATTCATTTACATCCGTCGGGATTTTACATTAAACGGGTATAAATTAATTACATAACATAGTACAAGAAATAATAATATTTTAAATTATCGGAACAAAGTGAATTTATTTAATACACAATACAAAAAATCCAAAAAAGAAGAGAAGAGAAAAAAAGGTATTTATTCCTGCCTGGTGTAAATAACAAAAATCAACATTAAAAAATCAACACGAAATCGAAATATTTAAATAAAAAAGTAGGTAAGTTACAGATTATATAATACGAGTTGGCCCGGGCAGACGGTGTTGCTACGGATCGCCTTCTATGTAGACGGTATTTTTTATAGACCGCCTTGTTTCTGTTGTCGGATATTTTATGCATACATTTTTTATTGTTGATTATTCTACATATGAATATTCAAGTGTAATAAATAATATTAAAATTGTAAATTGATAATGGTTAAAAATTAAATGTTATAAATTATGTAAATAAAGATTGATTCTCGAGTGTTGTTTTAAAATAAAGTAATAAATTTTAATTTAATGTTTTGCTAATTATAATATGCGACTTATATAAGAATATATTTTTTTTATTTTTTCAGCCAAAATGAATAGATTAAGCTTGCACAGCCTAAAAATTAATTACGAACCTTTTTTTTTCATAAAAAACCTTGAAATAGCATTTCAAAATATTGAGGGGATGAAGAGAAAAATAAGAAAAAAAAACAAAATTCGTTGATAATTGTTTAGATCTCGACAACAGCACCACCTATCGGGTCCAAAACTCTCTTATGTTTTAAGCTGAAACCAACCATACACATTCACAAAGTTTCATTGCGATAGGTTGGGCGGTTTCGGAGATTAGCTTGTACGAACAGTGACATGTGATTTTTATAGATTAAGAGAGATAATGATGGCAAAAAAAAATTGTATGGAATAAATGAAAATATCAACGGAACTGAATTCATTTCCAAACCCATGTAGCCTCTAGAGTGGTGAATAAATAAAATAATTGGTTTTAGATTAATGAACAAAGAACAACTCAGGAAAGCTCGTGTTATGATTTGTTACTCGGAACGTTATTAATTTAGTCAAGGCAGGTGCATTCATTATGTCATTAACAAATTTGAATAAAAGTGTCAAATCGCTCATGGTTCTTCTGCAAGATAAGTCGGTTAAATCCACTAAATTTTAATAAAAATATTAAATATACTTAAACTGTTAATTTTTTAGTACACTCCTCTTCCATCCCACAAGCCACTTCTGGTGGAAGAGTAATATTGGTTATTTCATAATTAATAAAAATAATTATGACTTATCCGATTTTATGTCCGGGTTAAATCTTCCCCATAGGATAAACTAAACCCTGCCACACACTTTTCCACAAATGATCATCTAGTCAATCAACATTATGCAAGTGCATTATATAAGCAAAATAAATGCAAAACAATACAAGAACAATACGTCAACTCACCAGAGATCAAATGGGAAAATAATTCACCGACTCCAGATATTTTCATATCAGAGGGTTCGGCTCGGTAGAACTCCTAACAGGGCCTATAAATCCTACTGATCCCTCAACATAAATATTAAAGAAAATCTTTCGTAATCCTACATGTATTTAAAATGATTGATTTTTGCATTTTATATATAAATTTTTTGATAGATCTAATACGCCTAAATTTTTAATGAGAGAACTAGGTATAATGCCAGTAGCCGAAATAACAATTGGTAATATTTTTATTGTCTGAGAATGCCAAGTTCTTTTTATGTCATCTCCTAAATCTGTGTGTTTTCTTATTTTTTCATTAACAGATTTTTGAAAAAAACTGGAATTTGGAATAGCGACATCAATGATATAAGTTTTTTTTTTAATTTTGTCATGTAAAACTATATCGGGTCTATTATGACCAATCGTTCGGTCTGTTAGTATAGTTTTATCATAATATATTTTATAAAATTCGTTTTCTAAAAATGAATTTGGTTCGTATTCATAATATGGTATTATATTACGGCAGTCAATCAAGTTATGTTTAATTACCAAACTTTGGTGAATTATTTTTAAAACTTGATTGTGCCTAAATTAATTATTACCAGAAAAATAAACATTTTCACACGGTTTTAACGGTATTCTTTATAATCTTAATAATATTAATTTAAATACTAATATATATATACTAATTTATGATATAACCAATTATTGTAAATCCAAAAGGGGTATTTTCATAAAATATGAATACCGTTAAAACCGTGTGGAATATTTAATCTTTATTTTTCTGGTAACGATAAATGGTAATAGTAAGTCATAATTATTTTATTATTTTCAAAAAAATATCTAAAACCGCAAATTCCAAAGGTTCCAACTTGATGACTTGATGATTATGACGTAGAAGACGCCACTAGCTGCTAAGACTGCCACTAACTGTGCCCGGCGTGACGTCAAAGCCTCCATATTCACAAATAAAAATGAACTGTCGTTTTGGCAGCAAATCAAAAATGGAAAATTTTAAATGTCATTGAAAATTTGTTCGTCCAAAAAAAAATTAAGTAAAAATACCTTAATTGACATTTTTTATTTCATAAAAAAGCATTGAAAATACACTGTTATTGTACCTTCCTATGGAAAAAAGGTGTTATTAAACAAATAAATGAAAAGTACTTTAAAGAATTATTTATTGCGTGGTAATGATATAAAATAAAATGTTAATCACTTATGATTTTGGGTAAACTTGCGTAAAATGTATCCCGTTCAAAACTCAGTAAATTAAATTAAATTAAAAATATTGTCTGATGAATTATCTACATTTTGTATATGGAGCCCGCACGCGCTGTTGTGTTTTGGGCAGTTCTTGATAGAACATGTTATAATTAATGTGGGGATGAAGTTAATAATGATTATAAACCGCGGGTAAATATTGCACAACTTTGTTTGCAAAATAAAATTAATAACACCAATAAAATGTTAGTAAATTCTGATTTAAATTTTTAGTAAGGAATAATTGAAAATATCAAGGGAACTGAATTTATTTCTAAGCCTATATAGCCTTTAGGATGGTGAATCAATAAAATAATTGGTTTTAGTTGAATGAACAAAGAACAACTAAGAAATAAAAACAAATGGAATATTTCCAAACGAATCCGAAAACTACAAACTTTTAATAAAATACGATTTCAAATTTTATTATAAGAAATAAACACATATTTAATGCACACAAAAAAGTTTTAAAAATTGTTTACATTATTGACACATTATTTATTAACAAATCTGTCACCTCGTTTTTTGTAGTTTTGTATAAAATCAATGAATAAATAATTCACGAAGTTTAATATTTTTTCTCAAATTGCTGTCGATACCATTCGTTTCTCAGCGGTGTACATTTTAAGGATTTGAATATGAAGCGTGGTGTTTTTCTTTCTAATTACTTTTAGTGCATATTTCTCATCATGACAGTAAGGAAGATACAAGGATTTTTATGATACTACATAAGCTGTTCCTAAAGGCTAACAATTACCCTGAGAGGTTTGAAGTCATATTTTGAATTTTCGCGGTGAGCATAAATATGTCAATATTTTTCTCTGCTTAACATCGTAGTTATCTTTAGTTTACCAGCTGATCAATATGGTTAAGTCCATCCAAACTAAGTTGAACTGCAACAACCCCAAGACCCACACGATATCATAACATTATTAGCCTGAAATACCTTAATGCAGGTGTAATTAGCAATCTCAATAATGCACCGTTAATACTGTTATACCAGGGAGTATGCAACAACTAGATACTGGATATGGGGGTGTGGAGGCTTTTGCTATATTAACGGGAAATAGGAGAGCCTCCCTTAAAGCTAGATGCACCCCTGGTGTAATGTGGAGGGCAGGGGGAGGTGGCACTCCAGAGATTTCAAAGTAGGGGCTGCTAAAACCGTTTTATTAAACTGATTATTATTATAACAAACAGCATTATGCAGAAAACGTCTCTATCAACATGTAAAGACAAGCATATAGGCAAGCCAAAAGAAAGACAATTGTAGTGCTTTCAAATTCATATTTTTAGTACTAAACTGCAACGCGTCGCATAAGGTCGTGTGCTACCTCTACGTAAATTATATTAAAAATCTCCAAAACGCCCTCGTGTGTGATGATAACACTAGTAAATTGGCAAAATGCCCTCGTGTGTGATGATAACCCTAGTAAAGTGCTAAAATGCCCTCGTGTGTGATGATAACACTAGTAAAGTGCTAAAATGCCCTCGTGTGTGATGATAACACTAGTAAAATGCCATAGTGCCCTCGTGTGTGATGATAACACTAGTAAAGTGGCAAAATGCCCTCGTGTGTGATGATAACACTAGTAAAATGCCAAAGTGCCCTCGTGTGTGATGATAACACTAGTAAAGCGCCAAAATGTCATCGTGTGAGATGATAGCACCAGTAAAGTGCCAAAATGCTCTCGTGTGTGATGATAACACTAGTGAAAGCCAGATAATAAAAATTCTTTCTTCAATTCACACAAATTAGTGTATTATTATGAAATAATACAATTATTTTGATTGTTTCGAAATTTCGAATTTGGAAAATGAGATAGAAAATGTTGGAACATACAAGTATAGCGATGCTACTAGAATATTCGGGAATGTTCGCCAATGCAAAACTCATCGTACCTAGAACTCTCTAGATACGATGCTCGACGCACTGGGTGCTATAAAACGGGCGCGTCAAGACGTGCTCAGTCATCAATTAGCAGTTACTACAGTGCGGGCATGTGGGCCCTTCAAACGTCCGCCACTTTGCCGGCGCCCCCCACGTCGCGCCCCGCCTTTACTCCACCGCGACGCACAGTGGGCTGAAAATCGCCTTTCATAGACATAGAGACTTGAATTTTCAAGCGTATTTTTTTTGGCTAGAAATGGATTCTATGATTCTTATATGATTACTATGCTATAAAATTTCGTATGAAGCAATTGCGTGTACAAATGAAGGAGTTATAATTTTTTTAAGAAAAAATTGTATGGCACTGACATTAAAAATGAGGTTATCTCTGGAATCATAAGGTTGGCCATTATATCCTTACACACAGATATACTACTATTTATTTGTATGTTTTTGACATACTTTGTATTGTGGCGAAACTTGCGATTTTTTTTTTCAAATCCTCAAAGTTGAAAAAAAAACTTTTTTATGTTGACGATTCATTTTAATGCTTAAATGCTTTACATATGAGTAGGCTTGCAGTGTAAATAAAATATTGTAAACTAGACAAAGCATACTCATATGTAAATGTCATATATAATGGTCAACCTTATGGTTCCAGAGATAGCCTCATTTTTAATGTCAGTGCCATACAATTTTTTTTTTAAATGATGACTCCTTCATTTGTACACGCAATTGTTTCATACGAAATTTTAAAGCATAGTAATGATCAGCAGAATCCATTTATAGCCAAAAAAATACCCTTGAAAATTCAAGTCTCTATGTCTATGAAAGGCGATTTTCAGCCCACTGTGCGACGCTACAGACTACGGACCTACTTACCATGCCTGGCTTTAAACGGACGTTATAGGAGAGGCTACGGATTACCATAGAGTCCTCGGAATCACATCAATTAGTTCTTATGTGATACATTATTAATAAATTAATATCTTTGTATCATTATTATAATTTGTATCTTTGTTTTATAATTTCAATAAAAATTTAAGATGAAAATTTTTATTTAAGTTTCCTTAATTCTTTAATCCATATGTTAAATTTACTGTGAAATGTTTTCCTCATTTTTAGTCTTGTGTGTAAGATTGGTGAATGCTTTTATTGCCTGGTATTTGTAGTGTCTTTGTTCAAAGCTTGTGCTTATTGACGGAGTTTTTATGTTTTATATGTACGCTAATCTAAGTTGTTTATGGTTGTTGGCATTTTTGATTCAATTTGCGCTTTTGTTCAAAAATGTACTTTAGTTATGTTTTATGTACATTTGGCGTATATCTAGTTCGTCAAACATGTTGAATATCTAATCAGTATCATTAATTCTATCATTTTTTTAATTCGTTCCATAGCGAACCAATCAATTATAACAGCCCTGGGATGATGACGCGACTCCCCAAGGCGAACAATTTTGGAACCATGGCCCTTGGGAGGACACAGGGTGGGATGGGGTGGGGAAAGTGGGCGGTGTGGAGAGGTTTAGGATTACACTGCCTTCTCCAGGCGTGAAAAAATTACAGGTGCTTTATCATAATATTCTGGTTTCAGAGAATATTCGGCTAAAAATTCTTTCACAAAGGAAAATCGTAAATATGTTTTTTTTTGTCACAAATCTTAACTATAACGCGGTAAATCTGTATACTTAAGGTTAAACGTGAGGCTCGTTATATTCTACGTTTTCATAGATGGCGTTAATTAATTTATTTTATTAAAATACGCTTTTTGCGAGGTATTGTTTTACAATATTAAGACAAATTATTTTTTTTGCGCTCGTACATACTCAATATGAATATAAATAAATAGTTAATTCCGTAAAAACTCAATTCTTTTGAAAAATGCATACAGATACAATATTGTGCCGACGATTCAATCCAATATTGTATTTGTAAGCGATAAAAGAGGTACCAACATAATTTTATTGAACATACTAATTTTATTGAACATACTAATTTTATTGAACATACTAATTTTATTGAACATACTAATTTTATTGAACATACTAATTTTATTGAACATACTAATTTTATTGAACATACTAATTTTATTGAACATACTAATTTCGGAGGTCGAGGGCGTGAGATGAGGGCGTATTTTGAATTAAAAGGCGATGAAGTAGGCATCAAAAGAATCTATAACTCTTTTATTTGAAATGTGTAGGTGTATTTCGTTTATTTAAATCTTTAACGGATGTCATATTTTTTCAAGTTTAATAACATTTTAAAGATAATGTTATTATTAAGTTCGGGAATGAGATCCCTGAGGCGTATGTGTGGTAAAACCATGTATGACCGTGTGAGGAATGTGGATATCCGCAAAGAGTGCAAGGCTGATGTAAGCGTAATGAGTAAGATCAAGAAAGGGACGCTTAGATGGTTTGGGCATGTAGAGCGAATGAGCGAAGAAAGGAGTGAAAGGAGAATATACGATGCAAATGTGAATGCAGAAGCAATAGCAGAAGTCGGGGACGCCCGAGGAAGACATGGCACGACCAAGTGAATCAGATACTTGAGTCGGGCCATGTCAAGAGTCAGAACAATAGAAGAGTATGTATGAGACGATGTATGAATGTGAACGAGGCAAGGAATGTGTGCCAAGACCGAGTTGTTTGGCGGTCCGTCCTCTCTGCCTACCCCTGCGGGGAAACGGCGTGATGGTTAGTTAGTTAGGGAATTATTTTAGTTTTATATTATTGTGGCAGCAGTTTCGGCGTACAAAGCAATTTTCAAAATGTGGTTAGGCCACGTTGGGACGACTTATATAATTCTAACTCAATTTCAATTTGTATGACGACTTAAATGTGATAAAGTAAGGAAAATTATTTATTACTATTATTACCTACTTATTATGTTCACAAGACCTAAACAATTTAACGAATTTAAATAAACACCAGTCACGTCAATATTAATCAAGTAAGAAAACATAGCCATTTAATGTGTGGAAAGCAGACTTCAAAATACCCCACAGAATAAAAAATCCGTTGTCATAAATATTTCTCCATAAATAGGTTTAACCGTTAATATAACATTTCAGACATCGTAAAAATTGAACTAGATTCAAATGAATAAGTCGCTTCAACGTGGCCTAAACACAGTTTAAAAATGGCCTTAACGTCGGAACAGCTGTCACAATAATACTTGCAGAACTTAATAATGACATTTTTACTAAATTTGATTTACAATCAATAAAAAATGGTGTTCTACGAATTAAACAAAAAAACAATTAATTCGAACAATAAATTGTTTCTTTTGCTGTTACGCATAATAAAAATTACACAGCAGAACTTGTCTATAAATACACTGTTTTATAAGTTGATTATTTAAATATTTTATATATAGATATAATATATAACATAAAAAAGAACATATTATCACAGACGACCTGAAAGACATCGAGGATATGGGAAGGCAAAGAATAGCGATATTCGTTAGAGAAGGTATGTTGTCAAGGCGTTTTCATTTTTGCAGTACAAAGGTGAAAAAGATACTGTTCAACGCATTCTGCACACGTCAAAACTATGGGTAGATTACACTGCATCCCAATGGCGTAAGCTAAAAGTCGCTAACATTAATGCTTATCGCCAACTATTCCGCCTACGGAGATACTGCAGCGTCACGGAAATGTTCCTGGAGGGACGAGTACAATCTTTCAGAGTGTTCTCCACCATCACATGGGAAGCTTATGGCGCAGACTACGCTAGTCAAGTAACACAATCGTCACTGCCATGGTGGCCTGGACGGAGTCCCCCCTGGTGGCCCTCAGGAGACGGGAGATGTACAAATATCCTCCATAAACGGCTGCTCACACACATTGTTGTGTTTGTCTTTTTTTCATTTAAATTCCGCATTTTCTGTGCCTATCGGAACATTATTATTTTTCTTATTCTAATTTATTTTATTTATTGTTTCATTACATTGTATCTTTTTTACGTTAGAATTTTTAACCTCTCTAGGACAAGACTGTGTTGAGGTTAATAATTTTACAAAATGATAAATAGCACAAAGATTATAACGTTTCTACGAATTGGGTACCTAAATGGTACCTAATAATCTAATTCCAGCCAATTCTTTACAGTATAATGTAGTAAGCATGTAGGGTGACCATGATATACATTGATATTTAATTGCAAGAAAATATAATAAACTATTATTTTAAATAGGAGAGAAGAAAGAAAGAGAAGAACAAAAAACATTATAAAGAAAAAGGATGGAAAAGATTTACAAATTAAAAATATTATGCCACAATTTAAAAAGACAAGGTGAAAGAATATGTTGGAAATCCTCGAATAGCACAAATAATTTAACATTATTTTTAAATGTACACAAGGAATTTGACGACTTAATGTGATCTGGAAGGCTATTAAATAGAAGTGGAGCCTGGTACAAATAATGTCTTTGCCTAAATGAGGATTTAGGATGAATTGCCATAAAGTTCAGACCAGAGTCAATTCTTGTAGTACGAACTTGCTGCATTCTTTTCGCAGAACTATTATTGTTAAAAAAAAAACTGCACAGCGTTTGTATGATAAATACTTGTTTTAAATTCATGATAAATTCATTATAAAGTAACTGTGTTGGATAAATAAATTATATATATATATATTATTTCAAAATATGGAATGTATTGCAATGCATTACCCCTGCATACATTCTGGAATAAATTCTTACTGTTATTATTATTAATATTACAAATATATATGGACTTGCACAATTTAAACTTGCTAACAATAAATACTAAAGAAATACATACATTTCCACAGTATAGATGGATACGTTGCTGAGAGGTCAGTTACAACTTAAATACGTTACAATTTCAAGTTACAACTGATGGAGCCCAATCCCCTACCCCTCCCCAAGGTCCACAGCACACAGCCAGCAAACAATCATCTCATGTTACGATTGTTTGTAGTCCGCCACAACAGCTATGTCAATTAGAACAACTTGAATGGATTCTGATTAGATCTGGCAAAAGGTAGATCCGTAGTTTCAAGTCTCCTTGATACGGGATAACTTGTAGTTTTTTTTAAACGTGAAAATGCACAAGAGTCCCAATTGCCCCCATACGTCTGAAACCAGTGAGACTACGGCATCCACAATTGGGGTATGTTGTGGGCTGAAGGTAGAAGGGAGGGGAAAGAGATCAGAGATCATTTAAAGCAACGTTCCAATTCTGAATGGTTCTCTTACACCAGGGAGATACTGAGAATATATTCCACTCAATGTGTAACGTGCCGCAAATATACATTATTTTATATTGATAAATCTTGAAATGACAAAAATTAATTAAATAAAATTTACTTGCGCACGCCACCCGCACGCTTGATAGTCGAGAACATTTCTCCTCGACCACGTAGGCCATCTAAAGTTCAATAAAGGGTGAATTGAAGGAAGGGAAGGGAGGGTCAGTAGGTCTGCGAGCCAGTCTAGGGCCTTAGGCGTTGCCATGTGAACCTCATCAATCCCGCCGGGGAATGAATGGAGCGGGCATTCGTTGACCACATGTTCGGTGGTCTGCACCGCACCACATTCACACATCGCCGACTCTCTAATGCCCCATTTGTGCATCATGTGGGCACAGCGGCTATGGGAGCACCTTAACCTATTGATGATGGACCAGATTTTGCGAGGCAATGAGAACCCAGGCTGTTTCTCGGTGGGGTCCTGTATGAGATGGGCATTTCCCACGTTGTAATTATTGAAGAAGAAGATAAAATGAATAAATCGGAACGAAACAAGAAACAGAACAAGACACAGAAAATGAAAAAATTAATTCCCTTTTTTTGGATACAATCTTCGTGTGATTGCAAAGTTCTACACGAATATATTTGTAACATATATATATTCTCGGATGTACAAATCTGATTTTTTAAATTTATTTGGGACACCTATTGACTTTTCTAAATCGGATTAAATTGAGTTCACAAAGTTCTTAAAACACGAAATAGCACGAAACAATATTAGTAAAACAGTATTACCAACGCTACTATAATTTGTAGGATTCAACATAGATCTGGTATAGATTACGCTTAGTTCTATAAATGGAGTCAGTAAATATATCAATAGCACCCCCAAATTTGTTGTCACCCTATTGGTTAGGGAGTGTGTCTAATAGTTGGTTGTGTATGTATTGCAGAATAATGTAATATTTTGTCTTGTTTTGTACATGGAATAATTGATGGACATTCAAAAGTTATTGCAATAAATTAAAACACTGTTATTTTTCAAGCTTACCACTTGGGACGGATACTTCGTTCCGTATTTGTCACCAAATGAAATTTCCTCATAAAACTCAGATAATATAAAATGATTTATAAAGAGAGAACACGAAGCTTTTCTTTTCGTTCAAAAGCTTACAATAGACTCTCCTGTATAAATTCAAATTATTCTAGAAAATATAGAAATATAAAAAGTAGGGTAAATTTTTCAAAATAATTATTTCATACAAACCGAAAAAATAAATTATAATATGTTTCTCTTACTAAATTGGTTTTCTAGTTTCGTATAAAGAGGTAAATAAAATTGAAAAAAAAAACACCAGTAAACGATTAAAAAACTCGTAAAGTTTTTTTGAATAGTAATATGTCCTTTCGTTTAATCTGCGAGAGTTCTTCATCTGCTTACAAAAACAGTATTTCATTTTGAGATTCGTTCAAAAACAGCTAATCTATTTGAAATTTAATGTCAAGCAAAAATATTTGTCGAAATTTTTTGTCTGAACCTGACAGGTTAATCCAAAATTAATTTTTAGTTCAGACCTTTTTGCCAAGTATTAACTCTTGTTGAAAGGGGAATAACTCGTTTACCCGCTGCGAGTATCGACTTAGGTCGGCGACAGTCAGTCAAACATCCTACCATGCAGGCCAGCTTGCAAATAAATCCATCTCTAGTTTCCCAGATCAGGTTTTATTTCGAAACTCAATTTAGACGGTGCCTTAAAACAAACAGATTAATGGTTTGTGGACGAGTTATCTAAAGCATCGGGTTCTTAGCAAGAGTTGAGAGGCCACGAGGCATTTTTATGTTACTATGTTCTACCCCCGAAGTTAAAACTTAAAATTAAAAAAGTTTTAACTTTTTTTATTGGCTTTAAACTATTTTTAAAAGAACAAGAAGAAATCCAATAGAAAAAAATCTTAGAGTACATTCCAACCCATATCACTCCATTAAAATATTTTTTTGAAATTACGATTGTTTATTTGTTTGGTAATATGTATTCAATTTTTCTTTTTATTCAAAAAGCCCAAAACACATTAAAACAATTGTATCTTCGATTCCCGTCCATTATGCGAATGTCATTCGCCCGGGCGGTCGTTTCTTGACGCTCTGTTCTTTAAGATGAATGACCCGCTCATTCCGTGGTCGGGTCTCGCGACCTACTCTCGCGACCCTCTCTTTGCTTTTTTGCTTTCTTATAAAATTATTTACAAAATAAATAAAAACTAGTTTTTTGCTTGAAATCGAAAGTTTCTAGACTCCGTTTGTCAAGCGATTTTACTGCCTATTACCTACGATATAAGGTATACCAAGAATAAACACATTTTTGGCTTGTAGCTTCCTCTTAACCTGAAATCTTTTGCATTTATGATTACGTACTTATTATGGCAAATTATTTTTTTATTTTTTTTTAATTTTAATAATAGATAGATCTTATACCTTTGAACCTCTGTAGTTTCTCCATACGCACTTGAACCAGTGATTCATGACATTGGAGTGTAATTTTTTTTATCTTCAAAACTAAAAAAAAAATGTCTTCCAAATGTAACTGGTTACTCAATCGAGTAACCGCCAAACCGATCGCCCGACTCTGATAAACTCTGGTTTTCTTACGATTTAATTTGAAGAAAAAAAACATCTACGAAGTCACGGAGACCAAAATTTCATTTACATTGTTAATTTCAAATATTGTCAGGAATTAGTGGTTAAAGTAAGTCAAGTACATCCCTTAAAACTCTTTACATAAATTATATATTTATATGCGTACATTAATTTATCATACTTAAATATTCATCACATTTTGACTTCAATAATGTCCACGTAAATCCAAGATTTATATTCCTTCATCACCGAAAAAGAGTGAAATTCAAATTGAGGAAAATAATTTCCCTTAGGGCCTATGTCATCTTGGGGGATGCTGTGTAAAGGGTATTTGTATGAAAATAAATTAAAGGGAGTTCCGGGAAGGAAAAAGGTATGAAGGGTGGGTAGGAATTTAGGGGCCTATGAGGGGCAAAGGTCCGGCTGGAGAGGTCAAAAGGTCTCCCTCAACCAGTAACTCAGTAGTTAGGCAAATGCATCCACCGCCAAGAGCTAGACAAACCTCACTTCTAAGTCACAAAACGTTACTATCCACTTAGGGTGACCTATGACAGGTGTGTTGGTTATCCAATAAATGGTTCCCGAGGCGGCGGTACCCATACCGGCCTCCTAAATAGAACGTGTATTATAATACCAGCTCGTTCTATACGACGTTCAATTTGCCAACCATCCGATTATTCATCGTGTAGGTGAACATAATTAACTTCAATTAATAATTTAAGTCAATTAAGTTAAAAAAAATAAATTAACTTGACTAAAATGTAAATTAATGTTTTTTTTACATTTCTAATTAACTTTACGGAGAAGATAAAACTCTCTAAGTAAACAAGGGTGAGAGAAATACATAGGATAACTCGAGAGGGATGAAGGGTGTGACAAACACTTCCAAAGTGGGAGTTACGGCAAACTTTCAGCTGGTAAAAGTTTGAGTTGTTTACGAAAACGTTGTTAGAGTTTTAATTTTTTAAATTTATATATTAATGTCGATCGAGAAATGGTAATTCCATAATAAATTTCTGATTTCAAGTTAGGTTAGATAAGATACGATCAAGAAATGGTAATTCTACAATACATCTCTGATATTAATTTACGTTCGGTAAGATAAGATTCGATCGGCAAAAGGTAACTTTATAATACATCTCTGACATTAAATTACGTTAGATTCGATAAGATTCGACCGGGAAATGGTAATTCTATAATACATTTTTGATACCATATTACTTTGGTTAAGTAAAATACGATCGACAAATGGTAATTCTATAATACATCTCTGATATCAACTTAGGTTAGGTTGGATAAGATTCGATCGAGAAATGGTAATTCTAAAATACACCTCTGATATCAAGTTAGGTTAGGTTAGATGATACTCGATCGAGAAATGGTAATTCTATAATACATCTTTGATATCAAGTTAGGCGAGGTTAGATGAGATTCAATGGAGAAATGTAAATTCTATAATACACCTTTGATATCAAGTTACGTTAGGTTAGATAAGATTCGATCGAGAAATGTAAATTCTATAATTCACCTTTGATATCAAGTTACGTTAGGTTAGATAAGATTCGATCGAGAAATGGTAATTATTTAATACATCTCTGATATCAAGTTAGGTTAAGATAAATCGAGAAATTTTAATTCTGTAATACACCTCTAATATCGAGTTAGGTTAGGTTAGATAAGATACAATCGAGAAATGGTAATTTTACAATACATCTCTAATATCAAGTTAGGTTAGGTTAAATGAGATTTGATCGAGAAATGAAAATTCTACAATACACTTTTATATCAAGTTAGGTTGGGTTCGTTAAGATGCGTTCTAGAAATCTTAATTTTATAATACATTTCTGATATCGAGTTAGGTTAAGATAAATCGAGAAATTTTAATTCTGTAATACACCTCTAATATCGAGTTAGGTTAGGTAAGATAAGATGCAATCGAAAAATGATAATTTTACAATACATCTCTAATATCAAGGTTAGGTTAGATGAGATTTGATCGAGAAATGGAAATTCTACAATACACTTTTATATCAAGTTAGGTTAGGTTCGTTAAGATCCGTTCTAGAAATCTTAATTCTATAATACATTTCTGATATCCAGTTAGGTTGATACGGTCGAGAAATGGTAATTCTATAATACACCTCTGATATCAAGTTAGGTTAGGTTAGATGATACTCGATCGAGAAATGGTAATTCTATAATACACCTCTGATATCAAGTTAGGTTAGGTTAGATGATACTCGATCGAGAAATGGTAATTCTATAATACGATCTAGTTGTTTTAGTAAATGTTTCCTCTCGTAATGTAACTATTATTCAAGCATCCATTTGTTTGTTAATTCTTCCGTCTGAAGAATTAACAAACAAATTATTAAATTTAGCCACTCAGTATCAAGTGACAACGACTGTGACTAACTGTGTATTGTATATATTATGTATAATATTTAGGTCCAATTATTTATTCTCCGAAGAGCGCTTAAAGTCAGCCGCGTGGCAAGTCATTATAATTTGTTCGGGCTTTGTTTCACTGAACAAAGCATGAAGACATTAATATATAGTCATAAATTTATACGAGCCCAATCTGTTTAAATTTATACCATTACAAACCTTATATTCAGACCTTCCCGGTTTTGAGAACCCTGTCTAGAGGGGTAAGGCTCTCGTCTAGCAAGCCGGAGGTCGCGGGGTCATTATAGTAAAGTTTATTTGATTAATTCTTATTATTTCACAATTTTCTCACTGAAACTAAAATATTGTATATGTGGAAGAGGATACTCTTCCACATTCACTCTTCTTTGTTGTAAAACAATTATTAAGAATTCAAAAGAGGCTTGAAATGTCTTTGGCCGTGTTTGACTAGATCTGGATAGCCAGAACTTCCCTACCTTCCTCTTCCCTATTTCCTTTCCATCGCCACTATCTTCATTCTTACAACATACCCCAATTAGCGGTGCGATAGTCTCAGCCAGGACAGAAAAAAACATTACAAATGAAAGGAGATATGGCATGAAATCGTAGCGGCTGTCGCCTGAGCCGGGCTCCGAATGCTAAATTAGGTGTTCGTTATTATCAGCGCCTTGGCTCCTTAGCTCCTTGACAAGTCGGCGCGCGGAATGGATGTTCCGCCTGCCAAAAGCAGGCCCTGACTGTCGCCTACAAACTATGATTAAACTGCACAGAATGTAAAAGCGGCGCTTGTAAGGTACCGCCGCCCCGGGAACCATTCATTCACCAAAGCATCTGGACCAAGTAGTTCGCTCCGTTTGGTGACTTGGCAGTGCTGCCCAAAGATATTAGAAGAACGAGATGTGCTATGAGCAGTTCATACTGTGTGGAATTGTTTTGCCCAGTGTCGCCGGCTTTGTTCACCAATACTACTGCACACCTTCGCTTACGCTAAGGTATCCGCAATAATACATAGAACAGATTTCTGTGCGTACACGTCCCGATAGTATTTAAAGTACCCTAATTAGGTAGTACTCCGCCTACGGTCCGGCGGCTAACATAGCATATCTCATTCTTCTAATATCTTTGGTGCTGCCCGTATTCACAGGGTGAGGTTTATCCTACTAACTCTCTAGCCCAATTGGTTTGCACCGAACTGAAAGAGGTGATTTCATACAAATTAACAAATAGACCCCTAAATACCCATCCACCCCCATAAAAAAACCACCTCACGGCATCCCCAAAGATGACAGAGGGCCTGAGGGAAATTATTTTCCCCAGAGCCTTTCTGTGACGAGTTAATGTAAAAAAATATATCAAAAATTAAAGTTATGTATTTTCTGGTGTTATAGGCCGCTGTTTAAAATGCAGTAAGTAGTATTTATAGTTGAACAATGTTGTCATCGTGCCGTTATTTGCCCATCTTCCTTGTTTTTTGTAATATATGTCCCTGTTCTTCGTACAAAAGAAATTTGCGTCCTTTTTTGTCATTTTGTAGGCATCGTGTAAGAATCCCAAATTCCTGGAATCAGTGGGATGGTGACATCCTCAGTTGGGAAATGTTATGAGGCGGATCGAAGTGGGAAATAGTAAAATGAAGGGAGAATGAGATGCTCGGAAAACACTTGGAACGGCTACCTTATACAATTTAAATAGGCCTTGAGATAATTGGATCACAGAACGGAACCATTCAAAATAGAGCAAAACAGTTTTTTTCCTTGACCAATCTAATATAGTTAAATAACTAATCACTACACAGGGGTAGGCAGAGAGAATAGAATGACAAATTTTTATTTAACTTTTTTTAAATACTAGTGGATCCCCCACAATGCTTCGCTATCGCTAATGACATTCTCGGGCGCCCCCGACTCCGTTATTGCGTTATTAAGTATTCCTCGAGTGTCCCTGACTTCTTCTACCATTTAAACATCTCTAAACTGCCCTGGTACTAATAACAACAAACTTAGAAATTTTCAGCGACATCGTCAGGTCGAGTACTTTTCGAATTTTGCGAGCACAAACATAAGCATGTTGAATTTTTATATATTAAGATTGGAAAACAGTTAGAATTAAACTGAACCTTTTGGAATGCATTTTATAATATGAGACGTTGTCCTGCCAAAAGCAAATATTATTTTATATTTTTTCGAAGTTTCATTATATCAAAGAGATCGTAGAACCTTTTTATCTTTCCGAGAATTAATTACATAATATAACATTCCTCCTTTATCTGATTATTTTCTGAGCCAGTGAAGGCCTCTAATTATCCCTGCAAATGTATCAGAAATCTGCGTGTTTTTCTTTAAAAAAAAACTGTATCATTCATTTCCTGTTCCAAAATTGAATGTAGCAGTTCCAGAAGATGACACTAGGGCAGGCGCCTCGCAGAGTTCCAAATTCAAATCATTCGTCTCCCGTTCTCCGGCTGGAGCGGACGTGTTCTCTCCGTGCGGGAAATTAAACTTTGTGAAATCAACGTAAGTTACGTTATTCCTGTGACAGTGCTATTACATCTGCCGATTTTAAACAAATTAAAGTCAAATTTCAATCAAAAAAATTATTGCTTATTGAAATTTGATATATCGAAAAAATTCAATTCTTTGTTGACATTTAAAAAAAAAACTTTTTAGTGACAGAAATAGTAATTCCAAGGGTTTTTATGCTTTAATCGTGTGCTTAGAGTTATTTCGTTGGATAGCTGCTTCCTGGGTTCAATAGCATACTTCGAAAGGCTCTTTAAAGGTAAGACACATTTTTATTTTTATATAATTTTTTATTTATTTATTTATTAACGTCATGAAGATTTTAAGGTAAGCAGATAATGAGTGTATATTATATATTATAATAGGCCGAGTACGGACAGTATAAGCAGGTACAATACTAGTTATGCTTGAGAGTTGTTTAATAAATAAATATAAATATAAGAGTACAAGATAACATTGTTGATTTCAGAAAAATAAATGTGAAATATATATTTTTTTTAATGATAAACTAATGTTTATAATACAAGGTTTTATGCATAGCAAAAATGATAAGAAATAATTATAAGCAATAATCAGTCGCCTGTAATATCAATACAAATTGAAAATATCTCTCGAGTAAAAAAATCACCTGCTCTCAGAGCACCTGACCGGACATCAGGAGGTAAGGGTTCAATTCCCGTTGGCGGCATTTATTTTTACTCGGGAGATATTTTCAATTTGTATTGATATTTCAGGGGACTAATTATTGCTTATAATGAAATATATGTGGTTAAGCATTACTGCCAGATTATTATTACATATAATTTCAAAGTGACAACATTATTTTAGGTATAAATATTGCACAATTACTCCATTTTAAGATTAAGGCGATGCACTACGTCGTGTAATATTTTGAAGCGAGCCGCTATCGATAACAAGTTTTACGTAGATGGAGATAAGGCTTAAATTCCCGCTTCACACCATCCACCTGTTTTGATTTATGCAAGAAAAAAACATGGCCAAAAAGTGCCTTTTATTTTATTTTGTGGATGTTCAGGCACAAATATTTAAATTTTTTTTCTATCATTTTATAAATTACTTAATTCGCCACATTATACAATAAAACCATAACCGAAAATGGGTTCGTAAGTAGGAGATTTTGAACTTTGAAGCAGTTTTCATAGGCCTTATACATTATTTTTTTCTGGGCTTATAAAAAGACTTACCTAAAAAATACTCGATTATTTCAAAGGCCAAGATGTATTCTACTCGCAGTATTTAATTAAAGCATCTGAAACATTTCTAGATGACCAAATTTCCAAAACCAAAAACACATGATTTTAAATTACTACGTACTGCATCGCATTAAAATAACTATGTTATTGTATTGTTTCAAATTGACAACATTTCAAAAGTGACTAATTTTCCCGTATTTTCGATGTTGATCCATTAAAAAAATTGTCATAATAGTTATGCGCATCACTTATTATTTTAATAGTCATCCGAATCTGTGTTATCAAAAAAGATATTATATACATGAACATCTAATTTTTGTTTTTTTAAACTTGACAACTTGACAATATGATTTAAGATTTTCACGGCCAAAAGTATTTTTGTTATTTGTTTTTGGGGTGTTATGCCGTGTTTCGCTAACTCCTTCTTTAGCCAACGTTTCGGACAGCATTGCAATGTCCATCATCAGGGCAGATGTGTTATTTGAGGTTGTGGTGAGGTCACATTTTAACACAACCTCAAATAACACCCCAAAAACAAATAACAAAAATTTAAAAAATGTTTTATGGCAAATCTCCGAAAATACATTTAAGTTCATTCCAGTGAAGTAATTTGTTCATCTTAACCCTTCAGTACTTTTGTACAGTTTGCAATGTTTTCTGTGTATTTCACATGTACATATTATTTTTTAATTTTACGTAAAAAAATACTGTTTTTGAAACGCGATAAAATTTTCTTTCCGGTGTTATGCATTTAAAATAAAGATTACTATTTTTAAATAATAAAATTTTAATATCAAACGTGAAAAATGTTGTCAAAAACGGTAACCACTTTTGTATTTACATTTTTACTCCAATCATAGAAAAATTGAGAGAATTTTCTAGTTGCTATGGGTATTAAAAAATCGTTTTTAATTTGACTCCGTATCTAATTCCCGTGCAGAGATAATGCGTAAAATCTTCATCGGGCATCCGCAACTTCTTCTACCATTCAAAACACCCTCTAAACACTCCTGGCACTAATAAAAAACAATCTTTGAAATTTTCATCGAAACCGTCCAGTCATTTCAAGTATATAAGGTACAAAAAAACCATTCATTTTAATGTACTTATGTAGATTTTTAAATCAAGTTTAATTTGTAAAACTCTAGTTTAACCAACAGTTTGATAATGCATTCAGAGGGTGAAATAGCTATCACGCGTCATTATAATTATACAGCGGAAGTTGTTACCTATTATATTATTAATTACTTATAAATAACTACCATAATGTACTGTGCACTCATCTTCCAAACACAAGCTAACTCTTCTACGGAAGATTAGTATTCAAATCACTTTTTATGTTAAAACCCAATTTAAATACGATTCTATATGTAATTACTTCATAACTTTAATAAAAAATTGTTAAAAATTTTAAAAATAAATTAAAAATAATCGATATTTATAAAAAAAAAATGTTTTTTTTTTTGGAATTTGTAAGAAAACTGTTAAGTACTTCATTTTTATCTCGTTCATATAATAAAAAAATAAGATATTATTTTTAAAATTAAACCGATTTTTACGATAGCGGCGCAAAATCTGAATTATTCATTTTGGCTATTTTTAGGATTTTACTGATGGTTTCCGTTATAAATATTTGAGGTAAATTGGTTATTTAATTAAATTATTTTTATTTTTTACGTCAAAAAAATTAAGTATTTCCGCATGATAGAAAAAAAGATAAAAATACTTTTATGAAATATGGACACCCGGTCATACATGTCCCTCTAACGCTGGAGGGGAAAAATATTGTTTTTATAATCTTTTGTCATTGATATATTATTTCTTCATAAAGTACAGCAAAACAATTCATTAATATTAAATTTATAATCAATCTTACAATATCTCTTCTATTTGAAAAAAAAGATTTTTTCTTTGTTTTTCCCCTCAATAGACTCAAAAACTACTTGACCAGTATCACTGAAAATTTCAAAGTTTGTTCTTATTAGTCTCTGGAGTGTTTAGAGAGTTGTTTGAATGGTAGAAGAAGTTGGGACGCCCGAGGAAGACTTAGGGCGAAGCTCAATGCTAAATCACTATTTTGATTCATCTTTATAACGAATTGGTGTACATTATGAATACCAAAAATATGCTTTAGATAAATTGAAGGTTTTCCTATCGTTTCGCTTGAGTAGAATACAAATAAAAAAATAAATTACTCAAAAAAATTATAAATGTAATCTAAAAAAAAAAAAAAATTTTCAATATAAATTTATGAACGCGTAAAGGCAACAACTTTTAAAAAATACAGTATTGTAGCTAAGATTATCTGTGACAGTTTCACTTGATTAACTTTTTTGCTTTTCTTATAAAATTATTTACAAAATAAATAAAAAAACAGTTTTGTGCTTGAAATCGAAGTTTCTAGACTGCGTTTTTCAAGCGATTTAAATGACTATTACTCTAATATAAGGTACCAAGAATATACAAATTTTCGGCTTGTAGCTTCCTCTTAACGTACACAGAAGACATGGCACGAACAAGTGAAACAAAATTTGTAAAAAGCAACTTTTTCAATTCTTTAGCATAATATTATTTCCATCATAAAAATAGACCCAGTTTTCAGCTACACTAAAACACACGTCAGTTAAATAAAATGAAAAACTTTAATCCTGTCGGTTTTACATTCCTTGCATTGCGTTTTCCTCAATTTAATTAAACATAATATCCTTCGTATCTTAGATCTGTCAGTTGAACATTTCGACTTGTTCCTTATTAAAATATCTTTAAAAGAAGTAAAACACGAGAGTAAATCTGTAACGCATTATTGAAATTCCGTTCAATTTCGCTTTTTCAAATAACAGAAAGATCACAAGCATCTTTTCAATGCTCTTTGTAAAAAAATAATTACTTTCTACAAACGTAATAAAAATACGCAAAAACCATCACAACTTACATGGAAGTCGATGGAATGTTTTAGAAAATTTCCCGAAAGCGGAAATTATTTTACCAACATTTCCTTTTCTTACTTTACGAATGTTTTTCTATTTCTTTGATAAGATATCAGATATTGCGAGTGAAGTTAGTTGAAAGGTTGTATATAGTCTATAATTTTACACGGAGAATATTATTATGTAGGTGCAAAATATACCATCAATATATCTTTTTAAAATGTAAAATGTAACATTTAAAATAATCATACTTGTCTCCTACCGTAGATTTTTTGTACAGTATGAACACTTCTTAATTTGGCATATTTTGTCAGAAGATCAGCATATATCCGCTTTGCAATAAAATCCAAATTAATGGAGTATTACTGGATGTATCTGAAAACTAAAAATTGTTTTTGAATGGGATAAAATACGCTATCTCATTATATAAGAAATGAACACATAATTTTTTAAATATTTTATAATTAAGACTTTTTAAGAAAATGTATCACAAACGTTAGTGTCCCCTCACTTTTCGTCTAGTATAAAAATTATTATTAAAAAAAATCACGAAATTTTTCTCACAATGCGGTCGAAAACATTGGATTAGTTTCATGAAGTTGCACATTTTAATTCTTTTGTGGTTAAATTCGAGATTTTAATATAAAGCGCAGTTTTTTTTCTTTCTATCACCGTTTAAATCATATTTCTCACCATGAAAATAAGGGAGATACAATGATGTCTATGAGACATGTATGAGCTGTTCCTAAAAACGAACAAATTAGCATGAGGGGTTAAGAGCTATGACTGTCTGGAATCGGTGAGACTATGGTAACCCCCACTGGGCTATTTTGTGTGGCAGAAGGGAGTAGGGAGGTGGACAAGATTGGAAGAGAAACGATCGAAATATCTGGCTATTCAAACCTGGTCACAAAACACGGCTGAAGTAATTAAAAGGAACAATTCGATTCTAAATGGTGGTCTTTCACAATGAGAGAATCTACCACTGGCGATTTATTGGCGATTCCGGTTATATCCGTGACTGCAGGCCTTTAAATAAATTAACAGGTTTCTTGATAAACTTTTACTAAATTACGAATATATTATAATGATGTCGTAATACGTGTTCATAAAAAATCGACTATTTTTGCATTCTAACGCAAATTCTTCATATCGTCATGATATTCTTATCAGGGCAAATCGATAAAACCTGTTGATAAAAGACCTGTTTATATATCATAAGGGAAAATAATGATTTTTTCCATGTAGGCTCCGTGGTCGAGGAGTGAGTGTCTCGACTCGCAAGCCGGAGTCAGTTTTATTTGATTAATTTGTGTTATTTCACCGTTTACTCGTATAAAATAATATATCTATCCAAGATACTCTCAGTATCGCTCTGGCGTAAGATCACCATTTAGAATTAGAACGTTGCTTGATATGGATTTGTCAGTGTTTTGTAACCAGATCTGAATAGTAATGTACTTCTCCACATTCCTCTTACTCATCTTCACACTACCTTCAGTCTCACAATTGGGGATGCCATAGTCCCACTGGCTCCAGGCGGTTGGAAGCAGTTAGGACTCTTATGCGGTTTTAAATAAAAAAAACTAGTTACTCTTTTTGTTTATTTTAAATATTCAATTTTTTGCATGTGTCGGGATTTGAATTCTTGATTTGAATTAGGCAGTCATCATCAATGAGCATTAAATTTCTACCTGAGAGTTTTTTGTGTCGTGAATTTTAGTCTTGTATTTCTATCTTAATTTTCTAGGTAAAAGTAACTATTTTCAAGAAATAATAAATGTGTTCAAGTCCAAAGGAGAGGAAAAGGTTGAAGGTGGATGGAAAAAAATAAGAATGATTCTGGTGGGAATAGAAATAACGTTGACATTTGAGAAAGAACCCCGTATTTCAGAAGGCAGCTTGAATGGACTGAACTTTATATTTCTCTCTCAAAGTAACTACTCATTTTCAGTTTTTAACGTATTTTCCAGTATGGGTTAAAGAATTTTGAAATAACTACTACACTTTAAAGAAAGTGAGATAAGTTGTCATAATGTATAAAATATTTTTTTGGCTCAGTCAAATTATAATTTAAGAAAAAGGATTTAATTAAATCTGCTTTTTTTAATAGGGTTTAATTCAACAAGCGTAATATTTTTTAATTCGATAGAATTTGGGAGGCGGGTTTTGGTACCGCCTCTGGCATAGGTCGCAAGTGGTTCGCTACGTTTGGTGACTAAGCAGGGGTGCCCGGGTTCATCGGGTGAAGTTTGTTCAGGATGCGCCTGCCCACCAGCTATGTGGCGTGCCAGATCGGGAGAGGCTGGTTTGGGGAGACAATTTGTCCTCTCAAACTGGTATCTTGACCAATCATCTTACGCCGCGGTAGGAGGAATATATTCACTACTGGACACAATGGTTCCTAGATTCCTACCCAACCCTCATACCTTTTATCGAACGATAACGGAGAAGCCTAAGCATATTGTCAAATATGGTTGGCCGCAAATTTTGCAAATACAGCAATACTGTTCAACGCATTCTGTACTGGCCTGTACACGTGCGAGACGTGGTGTCACTACCGTACTTGCTCGATAGACGACTCTGAATCCAATATAATGACGCATGTAGAATCATATTTGGATGCAGAAGATCGACAGCAGCGCATTGACAGTGTTCACGGAATTAAGACGAAATGGATTTGCCGGCCTGATGAGGCACCGGGTCACTGGAGCCAGGATGCGGCTAATGGCCTCTGCCAACACGGTGGCCAAGCAGCCCACCAGCACCAAGCGCCACTCCTCAGTAAGCGCTGGGCCAAGCTCACTCAAGACCACGCCCTACATAATGGTCCTTAATTGCTAATTTAATTTCTTCATCTATTTTCGCTTTTTTTCACATATCTATTGTAAAAAAAGTATGTACATCTAAGATACTCAATTTTTTTCCATTTTCACAAAAACACACACATCGACTCTCTCAAACGACTGTCAACTAAAAGCTGCGTCTCCATAATGGCCAAAACTTTGGTGAGTAACTGTCAAAAGATGCACAGCTACAGTCACTAACTTTTATTGACGAGTACCGCCATCTTTGCGTTGAGGTCGGAAACTTTTCAGACCATCCTCGTATATGGGACGTGTGGGATTGCACTAACCTCCCCACTTATTGTACAATTTATCTTACCAGAAGTTATTTCTTTCTTTAAAAGTACCTTCCACACAGCATCCCCAAAAATGACATAGGCCCTTAATGGTAATGTTTAATGTAAAAAAAAAACAAAATCATGGACGAAACCTGCGGTAAAAATTCCCAACTCTCTGATTTTTGTTGTTTATATATATATTATGTAGACGTTTAATTCTTTGAGTTTTTAAACATAAAAAAAAATATGTATGTTATTTTAGAAGATGGTTTCTATTCAGATGCCGAGTTCAAAAAGCAATTATATTAAGTCCCCTTGATAGAAAAAAATCGCAAAATATGCTCAGAAATTATAAAAAACATATGTTGTTCTGTTATTTAACTTCTCAGGTCTCAGGCCAATTCCGTAAGAAAGTCGGAGTTTTTCCAAATAAATTGAATATTTAAAACGGATCCGAAAATTGAAAACTATTTTTGAAAGTTAATGAAGTAAGTTTTCAAATTGTATTATTAGAAATGAACACAAATGTTTTATTAAGGAAGGGTTGTTTCGAAGAATTTGAACAATTCATCAAATTTCAATGTTCATTTTCGGGTTCTGTGAAAGTCCTATTCAAGTTCTGTTATTATGTCATTATGAGCTTGTTGCTTGACAGAACTAAAATAATAACAGAATTATCACAGAACTTAAAAAACATCTTTGTAATTAGAAGAATTGTTAAAATTATCTGAAACAACCCGTCCTAAATGTTTTAATTTTGAATTCAAACATTAAAAAAAGTTTGAATGGTTTACTTTAGGTTTTTTGTTACTAAAATTACTGGTAATGAAAACGTATATTAAAAAACACACTTACTTTATTAGAAAAATGTATGATGAAAAAAAAAAGTCTCAGTTTCAGTTTGAAACTGTTTTCTTCTTGAGTTTAAAATTGGTTTGAATGATATAACGGGTTTTCTAATAAGAGGTGTTATTTTGAATAGCCCGCTATTTCGTTAGATGTTACTTTTGAAGCTGTCATTTTTTGACACTTGACAATTAAAAACTATGCCATTAATAAAAATGGAACGATACACGCTTCAACAACACATTGAAATTATTAAAATTCACTTGAGTGAATCAAATGCAAATCATCTTGAGTGATGAGGCTCATTTCCACCTCGGTGGCTTCGTCAACAAGCAAAATTGTCGCATCTGGGGCTCGAAAAACCCAAGAGTTATTGTTGAAAAGCCTCTTAATCCTCAACGTGTGACTGTTTGGTGCGGCTTATGGTCTGGCGGAGTCATTGGACCTTATTTTCTCGAAAATGAGGCTGGAGCAACAGTTACGGTGAATGGATTGCGCTATCGAGAAATGATTAATGATTTTTTATAGCCGGAATTGGATGGTATTGATCTGGACAACGTTTACTTTCAACAAAACAGCGCTACGTGCCACACAAGGAACGAAACCATTGATCTTTTACGATTGAATATCAAAATAACACCTCTTATTGGAAAACCATGTATGTGTAGTAAACACAAAATTAAATGTAGATATTTCTGAATAGCGATCAATAGACGAAAAAACTATCTGTGTAGGATAAAGGAATCAACTTCAATGGGGGAATTCTTTGATAATAGGTTTGTTCGTACAACTTGTGACCCTTTCTTCGGGTTCAATCAAATAATGTTATCTTTTACGCTCGTTGGTTTTTCAGATTACGTTTTCTTTCTTAATACAATTCGAAATTTTGGTTGTATTATTATTTTATTTTTATTCTTGCATCTATCACTCAAGAGTTCCAATTGTTCACAACCACGTCTGAAGTCAGCGAAACTATGGCATCGCCAATTGGGGTTTGTTGTGAGATTGACGGTAGTGAGGAGGACAGGAGATGGTGGTGAAAAAATGAATAAAGCCATTTCAACCAACGCCTCAACACTGAATGGTGGAATTTTTTCCGCACAGGAGGTCCTGAGAAAAGTAATTTTTCTCAGGGCTTAAGTCATCTTTAGGTCATCGGTGGAGGGTCTTTTTTAAGGAAAGGAAGGAGAGGAATGATAGGAAAGTCTGGGAAGAAAAAGGGTATGAGGTGTGGCTAGGAATCTTGGGGTCAGTGTGTCCAGGAGTGACGAACGGAGTGGTCAGAAGCATCCGCCGCCAACACCTAGACAATCCTCACTCTATGAACCCAGGCACTCCTGCCAAGACACCAAAAGTATCGAACTCTTTGAGGTGACCTATGGCAGAGTTGTCAGTTATCCAATGAAGGGTTCCCGGGGCGGCGGTACCCATATCTGCCACCCGAATTATGAATACTTGAATACATTGAAATGCTGAAATAACAGAAATTGAACAAATTAAATTTACTGGCGCACGCCGGGATTTGAACCTGCAACCTCCAGAATCGTAACCAAATGATCGTAACCAGTGGAACCATTCAATGACGGAGGCCGTCAATTGTGGTTATATTCTAAGAAAAGCATTTGGTTAGCTCTCTAAGCATTTACAAAAAAATTGTGAGAATTTCCATTGTCATCCAACTGTCAACGTATTACAACTGAAAAACTTTTTGGTAGAATGATAAGTTACTTGGAGTGGCGTGTTCAAATCTGTATGTGACCTTAGGAGGAAGCTACAAGCCGAAAATGTGTATATTCTTGGTATACCTTATATTGTAGGTAATAGGCATTAAAATCGCTTGACGAACGGAGTCTAGAAACGTTCGATTTGAAGCACAAAACTAGTTTTTATTTATTTTGTAAATAATTTTATAAGGAAGCAAAAAAATTAATCAAGTGAAACTGTCACAGAAAATCTTAGCCGAATAATACTGTATTTTTTAAGTGGTTTCGTTTACGCGTTCATACATTTGTATTGAAAAAAAAATTTTTGGTAGTTTACATTTATATTTTTTAATTGAGTATTTTATTTTTTATTTGTATTCTACCTTCAATTTATCTAAAGCATATTTTTTGGTATTCATAATGTGTCACTTTGTTATAAATATTAATCAAAAGAGTGATTTGGCATTAAGCTTTGCCTCAAGCTGACTTACTCACCATCACGCCGTTCCGCAGGTGTAGGCAGAGAAGACAGACCGCTAAACAATTCTATCTTGCACACAATCCTTGCCCCATTCATAAATTCTCTCATATAAACTCTTCTATTATTTTGACTCTTGACATAATCCGACTCTATATCTGGTTTACTCGATAATGTCATATCTTAACCGGATATCCCCGACTATTTCTACTATTCACATTTAAGTCATATATTCTCGTTACACTCCTTTTTTCATTAATTTGCTCTTAATGCCGTAACCATCTAAAGCTAATTATGGATTTAACGTTCGCCCTAACAGTATACGCAAAGTATGAACTCTTCTCTATAATCAAGTTTAACACTGAAAAAAAGCTGAATCACTATTTTGATTAATCTTTATAACAAATTAGTGTGCATTATGAATACCAAAAAATATGCTTCAGATAAATTGAAGGTTTTCCTATCGTTTCGCTTGAGTAGAATACAAATAAAATAATAAATTACTCAAGTAAAAATATAAACAACTTGTTTAATTGGTGTATATGCAATAAACTGGCACTTAACATTAGTAAATGTCAAATAATAAGATTTTATAAAATAAAGAAACCGACAATTTATGAATACAATCTTGACAAAATTATATTAAACTCAGTAGAAACAATAAATGATCTAGGTATTATTTTTAACTCAAAACTTACATTTGTTAGCCATATAACTAATATTATTAATAGAGCAATGAAGATTTTAGGATTTATTATTAGAATAACCAAAAAAATTTGTAACATTGATACTATTCGCATTTTATACATAACGCTAGTGAGAAGCATTTTGGAATATAACTCTACGATTTGGGCTCCACATTACAATATCCATATTCAAGCGATTGAAAAAGTCCAGCATAGATTCCTTAGGTATATTAATTTTAAATTAGGTATTCCAAGAGAATCCGTGGACTATAATTTGTTATTAAACTGGACTTATCTCGTAAATTTATCAGGTCGCAGAAAAATCTGTGATCTATCAATATTATATAAAATAATTCACTCGGTCCTGGATACCCCTGATTTAATAGAACTAATACGATTCTGGTCGCGCTAACAATAGACTGACTCTACCGTTCTACTATAATAACACACATACATTATCACATTATTACTCACCAATCAGTCGATTACACATTTTGGTAAATGAACATGCTAACATCGGCGACATTTATTTCTTAAAATTAGCGCAATATAAACATGCACTCAAAAATTATTTTTCCATAATGTAACTTTATATACGCAATATGTACATGTTTAAATGAAATGATGATATTTCTCATTGTTCTTTTTTTGTTATTTTTGGTTGTGATACACAAAATAATTGTATGTTATTTTTAAGTTTAAAACTACTATTATGTAATGATATTATTTTTCTTACTTTTGTACTCTATTATATGTTTATTTTTAAAAGGCATTTATGTATTTAAATATGCCGTATGGCCGTTTATGTATTTAAAATAAAAATAAAATAAAATAAATGTAAACTACTAAAAAAAATATTTTTTCAAATGAATTGTAGTAACGCGTAAAGAAAACAACTTTTAAAAAATACAGTATTATAATGAGTCTAGTTTTTGCACTGTTAATTCGTGGTGGAATACCATTGTAATAGAATTAAAATTAAAAAACTTTTTCACTTTTTTCCACTTATTTATTATTACCAGGACCGGTTTCATCCTACTACGGACATTTTCAGACTGGTAGTTGAAACTCTTATGCTACTGATTTTATACAAACTTAGGCAGGTGTACACAACATTGTTTATATATAATGAATGATTCTATTTTGTTAATTTGAGGTAGGTATTATGAGTTATTTTGTTAATTTAGGGTACATTAGGTAATTATAAAGTTTATTTTTACAAATTATGAATGATGTTACAAAGCAAGTAGATATTTATAGTTCATATGAATATAAAAGAATTTATATAATTAAAAAGGTTTGTGATTTCTGATATTTTATTTTTGTAATGTTGGGATATTCCCTCCTTGTTGCTTAGGGCTTATTGTCAAATATTGATAGCAATTAAGTAATTATTATTATTAGGGTTCCCCACATATTTGGGTTATTACATCTTTAAATTGCATACTTAAATTATACCACTGCTCTCTGAAGTAAAATTATTCTAAGTGAATTATAATGGGTAAATTAATGGTGATTGAGCATTATGTTCCAACTGTTTATTCATAACATATTGGCGATCTATTTTCTTCGTTAAGCGATTGATTTCTAGTGACTCTAATCTGTCTAATTTTTGTCCTTTGTTGCAAACATGAAGGATTTTTACATCTCTATCTTTGTCAAAAGTATGTTGGTTTTCTAGTAGATGCAAGGCAACGTTCGATAAATCTCCTTTTTGATTAACCCAACTAGCGAAATGTTCTTTTATACGGGTTGATACTGCTCTTCCTGTTTGTCCTACGTAATACGCGGGGCAATTCGAGCAGTTCACCTGGTAGACTCCAGAGTTTTCCAGATTACCTCTTTTATCTTTATTGTTTATAAATATTTTACCCAAAGAATTTACATTATAAAAGGCTGTCTTACATTTTTTATCACTGTCTATTAAAAATAAATATTCTATTAATATAAAAATAAACTTTATAATTACCTAATGTACCCTAAATTAACAAAATAACTCATAATACCTACCTCAAATTAACAAAATAGAATCATTCATTATATATAAACAATGTTGTGTACCCCTGCCTAAGTTTGTATAAAATCAGTAGCATAAGAGTTTCAACTACCAGTCTGAAAATGTCCGTAGTAGGATGAAACCGGTCCTGGTAATAATAAATAAGTGGAAAAAAGTGAAAAAGTTTTTTAATTTTAATTCTATTACAGTATTATAACTAAAATTATCTCTGACAGTTTTTACTTAATTAACTTTTTGCTTTCTTATAAAATTATTTACAAAATAAATAAAAACCAGTTTTGTGCTGAAAACGAACGTTTCTATACTCCGTTTGTCAAGCGATTTTAATGCCTATTACCCACAATATAAGGTATACCAAGAATATACACATTTTTGGCTTGAAGTTTCCTCTTAATAGTTACTTATAAAAATTCTGTGCAAATACCTAACGCATCCTTTTAAATATTACTGTACTACCTATAGTTGTTAGAATCTATATAAACGTTAATTTGTTACCGACTTCTTCATATTTTCAATTCAAATTTTTTAACATGATTTTATAGGCCATGTTTTGTCTACCTTAAGAGCCAACATACATTTTAAATAATCAATAAAGGCAACATAATACTAGGGGGTTTCTCAACCCTCGCATTTTAATTTTTAATTTTTTAATTTTTTATTATTTAATAAATGTTTACATGTTACATTTTTTGACATTTTTTTAACTACCATACTAGGCTAATTCCCGTGTTGTGGTAGTTATACATGAAATAATAATAAAAATAACATAAAAGAAATAAAAAATAATATTTTATAGAAACATAAGTATGCAAGCATGAATAATACATGAAATAATAATAAAAATAACATAAAAGAACTGAAAAATACTATTTTATACAAACATAAGTATGCAAGCATGAATCATACATGAAATAAAATTAAAAACAAATATATTAAAATTAATAGTAAACTGAAAAATAAAGAAAAAGTATATGTATATTTAAAAAGAAACAAATAAAAATCAAAAATATTAAAATATAAACATAATTAATATAGATTGTTTAATGCATATAATTGTTTGTGTGCATATTTATTTATCATAGGTATTATCTATAAGACAACATGTTTATGTTCAACACTTCATTTTAATTTTCGTGATATGAGACAAGTTGGACAGAAGTTTTTATAATTTACATTTTTATTGTGTTAGGAACTCATATAATCTTTAAAGAAAGGTCGTCCCCTTTCAAATATCCATTGATGTACACGGGCAGTAAATATGGATATAGAATTACTTGACTTTAAGTCGGTACTCAATGCATTGTATATTTTAGGCGCGATGAACCAGAATTGCCGTTGAGCGAATGAGGTTTTAGTTTGAGAAACCACGCAACCCAGGTTTGATGAAAAGCGGGTGTGAGCTTGGTGTTGTGGAGCCACCAGAAGGTTATTTTTTCGTATGTAACAAATGCTTACCTTAGTAAATAATTGTCGTATATCTAAGACCCTGATTTTAGCAAAGAGTTCATTAGAGGGATGGGTAGGTTGGCATTTAAATATAATTCTCAAAATTAGTTTTTGAACTGTAATAATAGGATTAATAATGGATTCAGCACAACCACCCCATCCCACTATACCATATGCTGCTATAGATTGGAAAAGGGCAAAATATACGCTTCTTAAAGTCTGTAAATCAAGGATGGACCTAAGGGAGCAGAATACATGGCAGAGTTTACGAAGTTTGTTTATTGTGTCACTGATATGGGCTTCCCACCGTAGTTGGTTGTCTATGATTATTCCCAAATATTTACCTGCATTTGATGATTTAAGGGTAGAACACGTGCAATTTATATTAGGTGTGATTTCGTGAGTGTGTAAATTGAGTGAACACGAGTGAATGATAGGTTTAGGGCAGTTGTTGGGTATATTATGTTTGCGGATGGAAAATGTCATATATTGTGTTTTATCGATGTTAAGTGTGAGGAGCTTTGTGTCCAGCCAATGTTTTACTTTTAATAGACCATTATTAGCTTTGTTAGTGACTGATTCCCATGTTACATCTTCGAATATTAGAACAGTGTCATCGGCAAATGATAATATTTTACCTCCAATATTCATTGCACATAGTGAGTTTATGTATACAAGACATAAAATTGGTCCTAGTATACTGCCTTGAGGTACACCAAAGGACACAGGTATTTTTTCGCTTATATGTGTTTTGTCAGAGTGGATGAGAGTTTTTTGTGTTCGGTTCATTAGATAGTTTTCAAACCATGTGTAGGCTACTCCTGTTATTCCAACCTGATGTAGTTTTTTTAGCAGTAAGGAATGAGAGACCGTATCAAATGCTTTTGCAAGATCGAGAAAGACAGCCAGTGGTTTGCGACCAATGTCAAGATTATAGGAAACGATTTTTGTGAGGGCAGCTATTGCATCAGATGTACTCCTACCTTTGCGAAAGCTATAATGATTGTCTGATAATATGTTGTTATCTTCGAGGAACTTACAGAGTCTATGTTTCACAGCTTTTTCTACAATTTTAGATATTGTGCTTAGTAAGGATATCGGTCGGTAGTTATTTACAGATAATTTGTCACCTGCTTTGAAGATTGGGATAATTGTAGCCTGTTTTAAAGAGTTAGGAAAAGTGCCAGTTTTGAAGCTTAAGTTGATTATGTGTTTAAGAGGGGGGCGATAAATTTTTGGAGGTGTTTAATAATTTTTGCTGAGATGTGATCTATTCCGGTGGAGTTACTGTTTTTGAGAGATGCTATTAGTTCCATAATTTCTGATTCAGTAGTGGGAGTGAAGTGAAACGTGTTGTAGCTCAGAGTACTGATAGGTATACTATTTGCAAGATCTTTCTCTGAGACGTTTTTTCTGGCTAAAATTTTTTTGCTAAGTTAGGACCGATATTGCAAAAAAATTGATTGAAATGGTCGGATATTTTTTCAGGTTCAGAATTATTTATTAATTAATTAATTAATTATTAATTAGTTATTTCTGATAAATGTATTACTAATATCTCAAATGTTTCTAGAGGGATCCCTACGGATGTAAGTTATTTATATTTAAAATTAATGAAAACAGGACGTTACCATTAGAATATTTGATGTAAAATGGTTTTTAAATTTTATAAAACGTTTTTCAACTATAAAATTAGCTGTAAGCAACAAAATTTATTTTTGTAGACGATGAATTAATAACTTCCCGAGGGATCCCCACCGAACCTGCACACAAGCGGCCATGTGGCAGCTTCGTGGACTATCTATACATTGTATAAAAAAAAAATGTAAAAAATTTTCAGTCAATAAAGATCAGCTTAAAAAAAATTACGATTCGTAACAAAGAATAGTGATTTCACTGATAGCTTCGCTTTTTGGCCCCAGAATGCTAATATTTTATAATAGTAATTGTATTTGCAAATTATAAAAAAAAATGTACTTGCCAAAAAAAAAAAAAAACATTAGAAATTTTAGTAATTCGTTCATCAGAAATAATTAAAATAAACGCTACGGTAAAGTCGACAGTAGGTCCGTTTGTTTTTGCACGACTTCATCACTTATGTCGTTATGATTTCCATTTTATTTTAGAGATTTAAATGGTCAAATTCAACCACAGGCCTATCCAATACACCAAAAAAAATTAAATACATCTATTTATAAAAATGTATTAAATTTAAAAGCTTTTTAGCGGTTGACTTTTAAAATTTTACACTATTCGCGTTCACACCACCGTGGCACCGCCTTAAGCCCCCGCATACCCAATTTATAACATATTTCTCTTTAACCCTTTAGGGTTTTAATTTCCAAAAAATATATGCTACTTTTGAAGATAATATCTAAACATTTGTTATGTCGAAACGTTAATTATATGAAATTCCCTCGATAGAAAAAATCGCAAAGAAAGTTAAGAAAATTATTTGAAACACGTTTTGTTATGTTATGTAATATGTTATAAGCATGAAAAAATTCACAATGCATCTTTAAATGCAACTAAAGCGCGTGTCGAGAGATTTTTGCTCTATTTCAAACGAGTCGTGTTTTATTAAATATTTTGACTATTTTAGCTTAATTATTTTCTTTTTTTTAATATTAGCGCGCTCCCTCTAACATTCGTATTTACATATCTCCCTTTCAAACCATCTTTGAACGCTTATTACGGGGCCTTAATACATGAGTAATATCAACTGAAAAAATAAGCAGGAATAAAGGGGTAAGTTATATTACGCTCGTTCAAAGTTAATCTTCTTATCTCGGGAAACCGCCTTATCTCGACACGAATTAATCTGTAGAGCGCATTAGGAGCGACTGAAGCTTGAACAATTTCAGAGCCTAAGTTCAAAGGTGTGGTTTTCTATAGAAACAAATAAACAGGCGGAATAATACACTTCGGTTGGATCCTTTATTTAGGTACAGGGTGAGGGGCGAGGCCACAAACTAACTGCGCATTATATGCTTCTTCCCACACATTATGGGTGGTTAAATAAATGGTTTTGTTTTCAGCTTTTGTAGCGTATCAAATGTACGTATATCATAATGCTATTTTGGTATTATATAAGAGCCTATATCCAATTTTGTGAATCGATCGGGAATAGTTTATTTATCGATTTTTTCGCATAAAACCGCTGAATCAATATTTTGACTTCTGTTTTTCTAAATACTTATAAGCATTAATTAGTCGCCTGAAATATATTGAAAATATCTCCCGAGTAAAAATAAATGCCGCCAACGGGAATTGAACCTGTGCCTTCTGATGTCCGGTCAGGTGCTCTGAAACCACTGAGCTATGTCGGCTTATTTCCAACCCGCCAAATAATTCAATATGTACTAGTACCTCAATCAACAATTACTGCTTATTATGTCTGCATCAGAAGAGATATTTTCAATTTGTATTGATATTTCAGGCGACCAATTATTACTTATAATTATTTTTTATCCTTTATGCTATGCATAAAAGCTTGTCTTATAAACATTAGTTTATCATTAAAAAAATAATCAATTTTTTTAAGCTATTAAAATGTATTTTATATCTAGTATACGTTTTATGTCTAATCTAAAATTACAAAAAATATATTCCGGTGATGCGCAAATCTTTCGTTCGCAATTGTGCGGGGTTGCGGTAAGTGCGATAAAGACTTAGACAAATCAAAAACGAATTGAATTTGCCTTAGTGTTTACAAGAGGAAATGAGTGGGAAACGCCAAAGACTTACCCCTAAGTCTCGTTCTCCGTAGCCGCTGGTTCCTTTACACTTATCAGCTTGCATACAATTAAGGGCAATTGCTTTTAACACTCGCTCACTCAACACGAAAAACAGTGACATTCACTGTGGCGGGTAAAAACGTTTCACTGGACGATGTGATGCTCGAGTTCAACATATGCGGGTATTCACAAAAAGATGACACGAATGTTCGCGGTGACCAAGATGCAACGATGATAATGTTCCTTGTCGTTTGGCCCGGGTCAAGGAAAGGGGTCAAGGGGCAAAGGGGGGGGGGATGAAGGGTACACATTTTAAGGCTATTCAATTGTAAAACCTCACGCACAACTATATTCTATTACCTACGTACTCAAATTTGGATTTCAAAACTGAAGATATTTCTGTGATTAGTTTAATTAAAAACATATATTTTTTTTAATTTCACAACTAATTAAACTCATTTTAAAATTAATTACGTAATATTTTTTAAATTATTCATCATAAAAAACATCGAAAAGTATAAATCATAGGTTACATTTATTTTCATTACTTTTCATAACTTTATAGCACTTTTTATAGGTGTGTTGAATTGTCATTTTTATCATTGACCATTTAGGGTCATGTTTTTTTCCCCATCAACGCCGGGTACACGTCAGCTAGTTGAATATAAATTATTCTTTAACGTAATACTTAAAGCCACTGAAGACATAAATACTCTTAAGAATTTCTTCGACATTAATTTGCTATCACTAAATAGCGATAAAACATATGTAATTCCATTTGCAATACACACAAAAGACATCCCTAAAAATTTTAACATTATCATTCATGACAATTCCAAAATACATAATAAAAATTACTGTCTCCAAAACTGCACAATACTAAAAAACACAAACACAATCAAATATCTAGGAGTAATTATCGATAAAAATTTGAATTGGAAGGAACAAATATGTCAAATTGTAAAAAAAATCTGAAAACTGATATATGTATTTTTAAGAATCAGAAATTTTTTGTCTTTAAAAAACCTATATTTAATATATTATGCCTTGGTCCAATCAACTCTACAATATGGTATCATTAGTTGGGGATCCACATACAAAACTAACCTTACTCTAATAGAAGTGGTACAAAGGTTAATAATTAAAATAATATTACGAAAACCTTCCGATTACCCAACGGATCGATTATTCGAAGAATTTCAAGTGCCTTCATTTAAAGATCTTTATACTAAAAATGCATTAACTCAAATCATAAAAGAAAAAGACAAGTATCAATTTCTAACTGAAAACCGTACTCAACTTAAATATATTTTCCCATGCCCAAAATTAAACACTTCCTTTGAACAAAATTATTACACTTACCGGGCAAGATTTTTTTTCAATCGACTACCTGAAGAAATTAGAAACATTAATGATAATAAACAATAATAAACACTGTGAAAAAATATTTTAAAGACAAACTTACAAAAAATAAAAATGTTTCCAATTGAAATAATCTTAAGAATAACTCACTTCAAATAAGTTTAAAATCATTTTATTTTTAATTACTTACTTATTGTAATAAAACAATGTACACTCCTCTTCCAGCCACAAGCTAATGCTTCTATGGACGAGGGGTATTGAAATATTTGATCATCTATTGTAACAAATAAACAAAAATGTACTTATACAATAAATAATAAAAAAAAAATAATAATAATAATTATACAATAATAATATTATTGATTGGATTATTAGTATAGCGCCGTTTTCGTGAGAAAATCACATCAAGGGCGCTTAACAACTTAATGTATGAATTCAATTTATTCGTATCACTTAGACTTATGACTTATTACTTTTGGCTTATAACTAAGTTTCATAGCTAGAGACTTATAACTAAGATTAATTTCGAGTGATTTTGTAGGTTCTCAGTTAGACCAATACTGATCGGGGGTTGGAGTTGCGGGAGGAGGGCAGGTGGTTAGGGGGGTAGGTCGGTTGGCTGAGACTTAGCCCCTTATTTCCCAGAGGAGTGCCCCCTCCTGGTGGGAAGTGGATTTCATGAAAAATACAAGTCCATTGAAAGGCATCCGTTACTCCTTGCGAACAAATATATTTCTCTAGTTTTATTTTCATTTTTTACCTCGGCGTCTTATTCCCGATGGGTTAACACGTCAGTAGATTGAATAACCGACAAACGTGTGTCAGTGAGTGCACGTCTGTATTCTGAAATGATATATGTGTGGATCGGAGGAGGTTTATTACAAATCTTTACCTATTTTAACATCTGGTGGTGAGTTTTTGTTAAACGAAATGATTTTCTATAACATTTTTAAATATTAAATGTTTGTCCGCTGAATTGGAAGAGAAAAATTGTAAATTAATATAAAAGAAACCGAAAATATTACTGAAAATTTGTTTTCAGGGCAAACTTAAAATTATTCATAAACTGCTCGCTCATGGAGTGCGCTAATTTAATTACTTTAGGAAAAAAACAATTTGCAAGGTATGCTGTAACATTTTAAGGTGAATAATTGTTTTTTGCGCATGTACATACGGAATATTTTTTTTTTAATTTTTTTTATTTATAAGTACATGTTACATGATTAATACATTTATTTAGAGAAGATACATTAGAGCACCATACTAGGCAGCTGCCTGTTTCATGGTGACCAATGGAGGAATGGTTAGTTTGAATTTAAGTCTAGTGTAAAAATATTTTGGTAGAAATATTTAAAAAAAATTGAAAATTCGTAAAAAAATGTTTTCAATAACTCACAAAGTTTTCTATAAAATAAACACAAATATATAAAGTAGTACACATTTACATACATACATACACATGCAAGTATATATACATACATACATGTATGAATGTAAATAAACATTTAATCATCGAAGACAACATTAATGACTCTCAAACGATGTGAAACATAATAGACCGATTCATCCTAAACTTGTAAAAACGTCAATAGATGTCACACATTAAAATGAAAATGTACAAATATTTTTCGAAGACACTATCTAGATTGCACTTGGTTCGGGTAGAATCATTTAATTATACACAAGGATAGCAGCAAAAATAGGTGTTAAGAAAATGATTGTAATGTTGATAGCTCTCAGTCTTGAAGTATGATCCATTTATATGTGACGTAATTTGATATGGTCGAATTAGTTCAGTGGTCAGTAGCACTTCCTCGGCAAAAATGAGGTTCTTGGTTCAATTCATACATGCGACTGAATGATTTTCTGTCCTTTCGGTTTCTCTACATCTTTAGTTTGGAAGTGGTTTATATTGTAATATTTAATCATTGCAAAATGTTTGCGACTCTCGAACGAAAGTTTGAAACAGAAAAATCAGAAAAAGAAATCGGTAGAATCTAGGAAGAATATGAAGATAACGTTGGTAGTTCTTAGTCGAAGTATGATACAGTTAAATATGACCGAAGGGGATAGGGTCGAATTAGCTTAGTGGTAGAGCAAATCCCCTGCAAAGGTTCTGGGTTCATTTTCTAGATGTAACCGAATTTTTCTCTGATTTTTCTCATACAAATTTTCATTTGAGATTCGCAATATTGTATTCAATGATTAAATATTACAATTAGGGGTTTTACTCATTAACTTATTCCACTGAAGAAAAATGAAAACTTCTTCAATAATTGCAAAATTACTGTGTGACGTCATTTTAATTGACAATATTGGACTGAATCACTGATGTAGTATTATATTTGTATGCTCTTCTTGAAATAATTGAGTTTTTATTATAATAAAACTATTTATTCATATTCCATACTTACATGAGCAAACAAATAATCATTCATCATAATATATTACAGCATAACTCTTAATTTGGGAGGCGGGTATGGCTACCGCCGCCTAGTAAACAATTTATTTAATTTAGGAGGCGGGTATGGCTACCGCCGCCTAGCAAACAATTTATTTAATTTAGGAGGCGGGTATAGCTAACGCCGCCTAGCAAACAATTTATTTAATTTAGGAGGCGGGTATGGCTACCGCCGCCTAGCAAACAATTTATTTAATTTAGGAGGCGGGTATAGCTAACGCCGCCTAGCAAACAATTTATTTAATTTAGGAGGCGGGTATGGCTACCGCCGCCTAGCAAACAATTTATTTAATTTAGGAGGCGGGTATAGCTAACGCCGCCTAGCAAACAATTTATTTAATTTAGGAGGCGGGTATGGCTACCGCCGCCTAGCAAACAATTTATTTAATTTAGGAGGCGGGTATAGCTAACGCCGCCTAGCAAACAATTTATTTAATTTAGGAGGCGGGTATGGCTACCGCCGCCTAGCAAACAATTTATTTTATTTAGGAGGCGGTTATGGCTACTACCGCCTAGCAAACAATTTATTTAGTTTGGGAGGCGGGTATGGCTACAGCCGCCTAGCAAACAATTTATTTAATTTAGGAGGCGGGTATGGCTACCGCCGCCTAGCTATCAATTTATTTTATTTAGGAGGCGGGTATGGCTACTGCCGCCTAGCAAACAATTATATAATAAACAACACCTCTGCCATAAGGTCACCCCAAGTGGTTCGTTACATTTGGAGACTTAACAGGGGTGCCCGGGTTTATGGGGTGAAGTTTACCCGTGTCTTGGTGGCGGATGCGTCTGCCTACCAGCAGCGTGGCAGGACGGATCGGGAGACACTGATTGACGGAGACCCTTTGGCCTCTCCATCAGGACTCTCTCGAACAATCGCTAAGCACCGCAGTGGGAGGATTCAAACATCCGTCACTCCTGGACGCACAGACATCCAAATTCCTACCCACCCCTCTTACCTATTACCTCGCCAAAATTTCCGTAAAAGACCCTCCACACAGCATTCTCAAAGATGACACATGCCCGACGGAAATAATTGTTCTCGTGTCGTTATTGTAAAAACTGTTAAGCTTTATAGTTTTAAAAGAATTCCCATCCACCGTCTACATTATCACAATCTAACTTCAATTGGGACGACATAGTCCCACTGCTCCGGGTAATAGTTATAATATAAAATCCCCTGTCATTAAGCGCATATACTTTTCAGACCTCATCGTTCTTCCACAAACTTCATCAAATTATTCATTATTCCTCTATAATCTTGCAGCCTTTCTTCATAAAGGCGAATCATCCGATACTATCGAAGTCAATTTTAAAAGCGGTTCCCCCTCCGTTCACTCCCACTCTCATTCCGGCGGCAATATATTTTACCTCGCAACTGAGTTACCGGCGGGCGGGGAGATGATGTGAAATATTTATAGCAATCGTAACCCTGGAGAACAACGCGGGGTGCTGAAAACCCCGTTAATAATAATTTCAACTTTTCCCGAGAACCTGTGCAAAATAATTAACCCTGGACAAGCGGTGTGCGTAGTTTTATTTTAAAAAAGAGAGTCATAAACCATTATTAGTTTGAAAACGTGCATTAACCTTTCCTCATCTGTGGTGTGTATTTACTATGGTTCCATGATAACTCAACACAGTGACAATTCAACACAATTTTAAAAAGTGATATGAAGTCATTAGAAACAATAATTTTTTTTTTAACCTAACCTTACCTTACCTACTTAACTCAGTTAATAAAGTTTTTGTTTCACTTTAAATGACTTTATATAACTTTTTAAAGATGTGATGAATTATCATTGTGGTGATTTATCCGGTCACAATTTACTACACATTGCTTCTAATGACTTTAATAAATCTATAAATATAATAAATTCTGGGTTCAGATTTTAGGTATTCCTTCGTTATACATTTATGCACTGAACTAAAAATAATATTTAACATAGTTTTCAAATTCAATTAAAAATCAGATTTTTGTTAAAAATCGGTAACAAATACACCAATAAAATCAACCGTGCGACACTGCTTCGCAAAGAGTGTGCGAGGAAATTATACGCTATTGATGTGCCGCTTTAGTTCGCTATGCAGAAACATGGTATTTTGATTTAGATCATCGATACCTATGACCGCATAGATGTGTGTGTGCAGTCCAGCGCCTGTTGTGCCAGCTGGCCGTTAGTCGGCCGCGGACCGTCGTTAGACGTGGATCCTTCGCACGTTTTTTGCCGATGGTTTTTTCATGTTTTCAGCAATTAAATTACAATTATTATCACTTTAGATATAAAACATAATAAACATAACAGATTAGCTATGAATATTCATATTTTTCCGATATTAAATCGCTTATGTAGAGATATGTATTGACTTCACAGCACTGGAAAGCGTGGATTTTTTTAGCACAGTAAGGGAAAGGTTAAAGGCGCCAAAGTCGTTCATTCATCCATATTAGTGCAAATCGCATTGGTTTACACACCAAACGCGTTACTTTGATAGTCCGTGCAGTTCGTCGTAGCTCAGCGACAGTCAGCATGCTTCCTTGCAATATCTCCTTTTGTTTCCACTATGGTTATTCCGAAGGCGAAATATACCTGACGAATATAGTAGATATTGTTATATAAAAGGTGGTTACACCATTGGCCAGACCGCTGTACTTGTGAGATAGTATAGTTGTATTTCCGTAATTTCCAAAATACCTTGTCTCCCGTCATACTTCTCACCGCTCGTGCGTGTGAGTTCACTCGCCGTTTTCTTCAAGATTACATCTTACAGATGAAAAACGCAAGTTCGTTCATCGCCTTTTCGCAAATAAACTAACGTCTAATTAAATTCGCCGCCCGCTTTTTTGTGACTCATTTACAAATTGAACACTAATCGGTTCGTTCGAAAATGAAGATTTACTGGATGAAGCAGTTTGCTCCAAATACACTGTCCTTTTTCCTTTTCCTTGTAAAAATTCTTTCTCCTTCGTAAAGTGGTCATTTGTACACAAATTTTCACCTTCGATTACACATCATCACACATAAATTACACTTCAAAAGGTGTCCGAAAACTAGTAGTATAAACGGGAAACTGGCAGCTAAAGGGTTAAAAATACACTTTAAGAACCTGGTCTAGCAACGGTTTTTTGTTTCCAAATTTATAATATTATCTCGATTTATACGAAAACTAAAGCTCAAATGAAAAAAAAGTTAAACTACAAAATTGACTCCATATGTAATACCTATAGATTCACCCGCTTGTACTACGATTTTCCGCATACCGTATAATTTCACGATATTTAACAAACATGTACATTCTCGTTTCTTAGCCACTAGTCAATGAATAATGGCCCATCTGATTATAAATTGCCAAACGTCTATAAAATTAATCTTCAAAGTATGACCGGAGAAGATTTTCTATGGCAATATATATTTCACCTCTCAACTGAGTTACCGGCGGGTGCGGAGATGGTGTGAAATATTTTTTATGAATTGTTACCCTGCAGGACACCGCGGGATGCTGACAACCCCATTATTAATAAACTGAACCTTCCCCGACAACTTGTGCAAAACAATTAACCTTAGGTTAGGGCTATACATTACACCTGAGGTGAAATATGTGACAGACGTACAGACTCGACGTACTGAGATACTGCGTTTACTACGGTTCACGCATCGACCTACTGAGATACAACCGTTCCCACGGCGACGTACTGAGATACTACAATTCACGCAGCGACGTACTAAGATACTACGGTTCACGCAGCAACCTACTGAGATACTACGGTTCACGCAGCAACCTACTGAGATACTACGGTTCACGCAGCAACCTACTGAGATACTACGGTTCACGCAGCAACCTACTGAGATACTACGGTTCACGCAGCAACCTACTAAGATACTACGGTTCACGCATCGACCTACTGAGATACAACCGTTCCCACGGCGACGTACTGAGATACTACAATTCACGCAGCGACGTACTAAGATACTACGGTTCACGCACCAACGTACTGAGATACTACGGTTCACGCAGCGACGCACTGAGATAATACGGTTCACGCATCGACCTACTGAGATACAACCGTTCCCACGGCGACGTACTGAGATACTACAATTCACGCAGCGACGTACTAAGATACTACGGTTCACGCAGCAACCTACTGAGATACTACGGTTCACGCAGCAACCTACTGAGATACTACGGTTCACGCAGCAACCTACTAAGATACTACGGTTCACGCATCGACCTACTGAGATACAACCGTTCCCACGGCGACGTACTGAGATACTACAATTCACGCAGCGACGTACTAAGATACTACGGTTCACGCAGCAACCTACTGAGATACTACGGTTCACGCAGCAACCTACTGAGATACTACGGTTCACGCAGCAACCTACTGAGATACTACGGTTCACGCAGCAACCTACTGAGATACTACGGTTCACGCAGCAACCTACTAAGATACTACGGTTCACGCATCGACCTACTGAGATACAACCGTTCCCACGGCGACGTACTGAGATACTACAATTCACGCAGCGACGTACTAAGATACTACGGTTCACGCACCAACGTACTGAGATACTACGGTTCACGCAGCGACGCACTGAGATAATACGGTTCACGCATCGACCTACTGAGATACAACCGTTCCCACGGCGACGTACTGAGATACTACAATTCACGCAGCGACGTACTAAGATACTACGGTTCACGCAGCAACCTACTGAGATACTACGGTTCACGCAGCAACCTACTGAGATACTACGGTTCACGCAGCAACCTACTGAGATACTACGGTTCACGCACCAACCTACTGAGATACTACGGTTCACGCAGCGACGCACTGAGATAATACGGTTCACGCATCGACCTACTGAGATACAACCGTTCCCACGGCGACGTACTGAGATACTACAATTCACGCAGCGACGTACTAAGATACTAGGGTTCACGCATCGACCTACTGAGATACTACGGTTCACGCAGCAACCTACTAAGATACTACGGTTCACGCATCGACCTACTGAGATACAACCGTTCCCACGGCGACGTACTGAGATACTACAATTCACGCAGCGACGTACTAAGATACTAGGGTTCACGCAGCAACCTACTGAGATACAACCGTTCCCACGGCGACGTACTGAGATACTACAATTCACGCAGCGACGTACTAAGATACTACGGTTCACGCAGCAACCTACTGAGATACTACGGTTCACGCAGCAACCTACTGAGATACTACGGTTCACGCACCAACGTACTGAGATACTACGGTTCACGCAGCGACGCACTGAGATAATACGGTTCACGCATCGACCTACTGAGATACAACCGTTCCCACGGCGACGTACTGAGATACTACAATTCACGCAGCGACGTACTAAGATACTACGGTTCACGCAGCAACCTACTGAGATACTACGGTTCACGCACCAACGTACTGAGATACTACGGTTCACGCAGCGACGCACTGAGATACTACGGTTCACGCAGCAACCTACTGAGATACTACGGTTCACGCAGCAACCTACTGAGATACTACGGTTCACGCACCAACGTACTGAGATACTACGGTTCACGCAGCAACCTACTGAGATACTACGGTTCACGCAGCAACCTACTGAGATACTACGGTTCACGCAGCAACCTACTGAGATACTACGGTTCACGCAGCAACCTACTGAGATACTACGGTTCACGCAGCAACCTACTGAGATACTACGGTTCACGCACCAACGTACTGAGATACTACGGTTCACGCAGCGACGCACTGAGATACTACGGTTCACGCAGCAACCTACTGAGATACTACGGTTCACGCAGCAACCTACTGAGATACTACGGTTCACGCACCAACGTACTGAGATACTACGGTTCACGCAGCAACCTACTGAGATACTACGGTTCACGCAGCAACCTACTGAGATACTACGGTTCACGCAGCAACCTACTGAGATACTACGGTTCACGCAGCAACCTACTGAGATACTACGGTTCACGCAGCAACCTACTGAGATACTACGGTTCACGCAGCAACCTACTGAGATACTACGGTTCACGCACCAACGTACTGAGATACTACGGTTCACGCAGCGACGCACTGAGATAATACGGTTCACGCATCGACCTACTGAGATACAACCGTTCCCACGGCGACGTACTGAGATACTACAATTCACGCAGCGACGTACTAAGATACTACGGTTCACGCAGCAACCTACTGAGATACTACGGTTCACGCAGCAACCTACTGAGATACTACGGTTCACGCAGCAACCTACTGAGATACTACGGTTCACGCAGCAACCTACTGAGATACTACGGTTCACGCAGCAACCTACTGAGATACTACGGTTCACGCAGCAACCTACTGAGATACTACGGTTCACGCACCAACGTACTGAGATACTACGGTTCACGCAGCGACGCACTGAGATAATACGGTTCACGCATCGACCTACTGAGATACAACCGTTCCCACGGCGACGTACTGAGATACTACAATTCACGCAGCGACGTACTAAGATACTACGGATCACGCATCGACGTTTTAAAATATTATATTATAAAGAAATAGCATTGTTTTGTGGTGAAATTTTTGACCAATTTTCTGTTAGGCGTTGTTGAAATTTTTACAGGCAAAATAACTATTTTATTTTTCGGAATAACTTTATTGAGTAAAACCTCAAATTGTAATATTTAAATATTGAAGACAATATTAGTGATTTTTAAACGAAAATCTGAAACAGAAAAATCAGAAAAGGAAACGGTCACATCTGGGACTCGAACCCAGGACCCTTGTCTTTCCGGGACAATGCTCTACCAACTGCGCTAATGGGACCCTATCCTCCTCAGTCCCAGATGTGACCGTTTCCTTTTCTGATTTTTCTGTTTCAGATTTTCGTTTAAAAATCACTAATATTGTCTTCAATATTTAAAATAACTATTGTATAATATTTTTGTGCCTTTTTAATGTGAAATATTGAATCTCAATTTTTTCTCCTCTTAATCGTTCCCACAATCAGTTCCACATTTGAAAATAGAAATAAATCTCAGTACTTACTAGGGTTGATTTGAACCCGAGTTACATATAGGAACAGAGGTCACTACCAAAGTTACATTTTTAATTACGTGAAAACACTAAAATAATATAATGAGCCATCACCAGAAGCCAAAGATCGAGAGATCCGTCGTTCGCTTTGTAGCACTTAGTACTGAAGTCTGTTACATTGCCCGTTTTAAACAAAAATTAAAGGATTTTTTTTTCACATTGAATCCAGTTCATGGTGGAATTCCATTTTAATATGACTTTTTATGGATTAAAACTTCTTTATACCTTTCTTCGACTAATAATTCCTTTATAACTTTCTTCGACATTTTTATTAATGACTGATCAACAACTTTATGACTTCTCCACTTTATTATTAAAGAACTAATAACACCTTTATAACTTTCTTCCACTTTTTTATTAATGACCGAAAAACATCTTTATAACTTTTTCCAATTTTTTTATTAATGATCCAAAAACACCTTTATTGCTTTCTTCCATTTTTAAATTAATGACCGAAATCTTTTATAACTTTCTTCCACTTTTTTATTAATGACCGAAAAACGTCTTTATAACTTTCTTCCACATTTTTATTAATGACTGATAAACAACTTTACGACTTCTCCACTTTATTATTAATGAACAACAACAACAACAACACCTTTATAATTTTCTTCCACTTTTTTATTAATGACCGAAAAACACCTTTATAACTTTTTCAAATTTTTTATTAATGATCCAAAAACACCTTTATAACTTTCTTCCATTTTTAAATTAATGACCGAAATCTTTTATAACTTTCTTCCAATTTTTTATTAATGACCGAAAAACATCTTTATAACTTTCTTCCACATTTTTATTAATGACTGATAAACAACTTTACGACTTCTCCACTTTATTATTAATGAACAACAACAACAACAACACCTTTATAATTTTCTTCCACTTTTTTATTAATGACCGAAAAACACCTTTATAACTTTTTCAAATTTTTTATTAATGATCCAAAAATATCTTTATAACTTTCTTCCATTTTTAAATTAATGACCGAAATCTTTTATAAGTTTCTTCCACTTTTTTATTAATGACCGAAAAACATCTTTATAACTTTTTTCCATTTTTTATTAACGATCGAACACTTTTACAACTTTCTTCCACTTTTTTATTACTGACAGAAAACCACCTTTATAACTTCTCCACTTTATTATTAATGAACTAATAACACCTTTTTAAACTTTTTTTCAATTATTTTTACTAATGTCCGAAAAACACCTTATAACTTTCTTTTACTTTTTATTATTGGACTAAAAACACCTTTATAACTTTTTTTTAATCACCGAAAAACACTTTTATACCTTTCTTTCACTTTTTATTAATGACTGAATATCTTTGAAAAAGTATAAAAAATTATAAAGGTGTTTTACGTCAGTTAATAAAAAAAGTGGTAAAAAGTTATAAAGACGTTTAACTGAAAAAATATCTTAGAAGGATCACTATTGCAAGCCACATAGATGTACAGTAAAAGTGTGGCTAATATATTTTGATCCCGAGGGTTTTCCTTGTTAGCACGAATGCATATCATTACGTGGTAGCTGTATCAAATGCTAAATAGTGCATGAAAATTCAAAAGAATATATCCAGCATGCAAATGAACACAACAAAAAATTCTTTGAATATTAAATTCTCTTGCCGCTTACACAACTTCTGAGAAAAAACAAACACTCTGTTTTTTCTCAGAAGTTGAAAACTCTGAGAAAAAACAGAGCAGTTTTGTATGGAAATATAAGCCCAAACTGGGCTTACAAGGCACGTCTTGTGTTATTCTTTATTATTATTTTTTCAGGCGTCTAAGAATCTAATTATCAAATATTACTCATTCAATGACTTATTCTTAGTATATTTTTTTGCATTTTCTGTATTTATTTATTTATTTAATATCCACGGTATAAATATACTAAACAAATTAATAACATTTCACAGAATGCAAGAATAATCAAACACAAGTAATAATTTAAACAAAAATAACAATTAACGGTGGTATTTGATCACAGAAAATATAAAATTAATACAAGCTCTAGAAGGAAATACAAGTACATACAAAATATTATAAACAAGTATTAGTAGACTTATGTTTAATTAATAATGAATTAAAAGATATGATAGTATAGATATATAATATTTACATTATCGACGAGAACGACTATAATGTTGAGTATGTCAACCTGATAAAATAGGGTTTGATTGAAAACTTTGGTCATACAAAAAAGTGGTGGAACAACCATCTAGGGGGTGGTGCGATGGGGAGGGAGAAGGTGGAGGGAGAGAATCTTGGAAAATACCTATTTACAAAACAGGTCGAGTGAGGTATCGATGACTATTGTTGCTTATTGTTTACTGTTTCATTACAGAATTTTTAACCTCACTAGGACAAGCTTGCGTTTAGGTAAATAATTTAAAAAAAAAATAAAAATAACACAAAGATTATATATACATTGAGAGAACAATATTGTTACATAATTTTTTCTACAAATTAGTTATCTAAATGTTACCTATTAAACTAATTCCAGCCAATTCATTACAGTATAATGTAGTAAACATGTAGGGTGACCATATGTTGATAATTTGATTGTAAAAAACCATTTTATTTTATTTTAATAATAGAAGATACAATATAATAAAATAATACATAACAATCTTAATTAACTAATTACAATTCCCGGTTGGTGGAGAATTATTCTTGAGTCTGACTGGGTAGTTAGTCAACTTACTAATTTATTTATTTTTTATAATTTTTAATTTTTTGTGTTTTTAATACTCTCCCATAATAAGCATTACTTGTGCGTATGGGAAGAGGTATTTTTTTTTTAGTGAAGGTTTTCAGTATATTTTTTTAATTGTGTTTTGAATTCTTTGAATCTATCATTAAGTGATATTATATTTTCAAGCAATTTATTGAAGAAATTCGTTACTTAGTATTTGAATTTTTTTTGACCCAAAACATAAACTATTAATTTAAAAAGGACCACAGAGAAGAAAAAAATCAATAATAACATTATGAAAGGATCAAAAAATATTCATATTATGCCATTAGTTTAAAAGGAAAAAGATGAAAAAAAATGTTGGAAATCCTCGGCTAGCACAAATAATTTAACATTCTTTTAAAAGTACAAAACGAATTAGACGACTTAATTTATACTAGAAGGCTATTAAATACAGGGTTTTCCAATAAGAGGTGTTATTTTGAATAGCCCGTTATTTCGGTAGATGTTACTTTTGAAGCTGTCATTTTTTGACATTTGACAAGTAGAAACTACGCCATTAATAAAAATGGAACGATACACGCTTTAACATTGCATTGAAATTATTAAAATTCACTTGAGTGAATCAAATGCAAATCATCTTGAGTGATGAGGCCCATTTCCACCTCGGTGGCTTCGTCAACAAGCAAAATTGTCGCATCTGGGGCTCGGAAAACCCAAGAGTTATTGTTGAAAAGCCTCTTTATCCTCACCGTGCGACTGTTTGGTACCGTTAACGGTCCGGCGGAGTCATTGGACCTTACTTTTTCGAAAATGAGGCTGGAGCAACAGTTACGGTGAATGGATTGCGCTATCGAGTGATGATTAATGATTTTTTATGGCCGGAATTGAATGGTATTGATCTGGACAACGTTTACTTTCAACAAAACGGCGTTACGTGCCACACAAGCAACGAAACCATTGATTTTTTACGAATGAATATCAAAATATCACCTCTTATTGGAAAACCCTGTAGAAGTGGAGCCTGATACAAATGATTTCTTTGACCAAATCAAGTTTTAGCGTGAATTGCCATAACGTTCAGATTTGAGCCACAATGTATTCATTCGTGTTGAATCGAATGAAACCACCCCCAAGTCGAAAGCATCAATACTTTGTAAAATAAGATTTTATAAATGAGGGAATGGGTGAAAGGGTCTATAGGTATTGTAAACATTAGGATAGACAACTACTAATAAAAAGAACAAAGCCTATGAGAATATGATTAGATTTTTTTCTTTCCGTTACGTATTTCATAACCGCCCTCCCACGCTAAACGTACTTCCGTCAAATTCAGATATTTCTTTCGTTTGAGCCTCATTCAGATGTGAATAAAATGTTCTTCGTCGAGATACTATTATATGGGAGTCGACATTCCGCTGTTCACATCAGCCATTCAATGTGACATGTGTTTACATTTTGAGTGAGACTTTTATTACATATTTTTCTTGGTTTTTTTAACAAACGCAGACGATGAGTTGTGCTTGTCAAATTGATAATCTATCTAGCTTTATATATAAAAATGATTGTGTCATTGTTTGTCCCCTATAGACTCAAAAACTATTTTTTATGCCCATGCAATCCATAAAGCACAGCAAAACAATTATTATTAAATTTGTCATCAATCTCACCAAGATGATAGTATTGTTCTGTTTCATGTTTAGTTTAGATTTATTAGTATTATATTCATCTTCATTGATTAATTACATTGATGGGTATAACCTTACAAAAAACAAAAAAGTTGTTCCTAAAGTTTAAATGAAAAAAAAACATTAATAGGTTATTTATCAATATTATATTGATTGTATTATCATAACTCATAACTCAATGATTTCTACAAAATGAAAACAAACACTTAGTTTTAAACCACTTTATTTTGATGTATATTCGTCGACCGGTTTCGATTGGACTCAATCTTCATCAGGACAATAAAATATAATGATATTTTATTGTCCTGATGAAGATTGAGTCCAATCGAAACCGGTCGACGAATATACATCAAAATAAAGTGGTTTAAAACTAAGTGTTTGTTTTCATTTTGTATAATGTCAAGCCACAAAGTGTTTGCTTTCTTCGATAATTCAATGATTTCTTTTGCATAGTTTGCATTTAGTAGTTGTTATCATCCTGGCTACAGAACACCATTTGGCATTTAGTAGTTACTATCATCCTGGTTACAGAACACCTTTTTGCATTTAGTAGTTACTATCATCCTGGTTACAGAACACCTTTTTGCATTTAGTAGTTACTATCATCCTGGTTACAGAACACCATTTGACATTTAATAGTAACTATCATCTTGGATACAAAACACCATTTTGCATTTAGTAGTTACTATCATCCTGGTTACAGAACACCATTTGACATTTAATAGTAACTATCATCCTGGATACAGAACACCATTTTGCATTTAGTAGTTACTATTATCGTGGTTACGGAACACCATTTTGAATTAAGTAATCTCTATCATCCTGGTAACAGAACACCATTTTGCATTTAGTAGTTACTATCATCCTGATTACAGAACACCATTTTAGCTTTAAGTTTCCCTTATAAGTGTTCTAAAAGCAGAAGAAGATAACGCGAATAGCGTACCATACATATGTTTTCAATTTTCGACCGAATCGCGCCATCATTTGGGCCGGCTTTAGGTCTGAAGTCAACCGCTCTAACAACTGTACCAAATCTCGGTTGGGTAGGTCCGAAATTTATCTGGTATATTAACTGCTTTGATGCCATTGAATTTCATCGCGGCACGTTCCAGAGTGGAAGATACAGTATCGTCCTGGTGTAAGACCACCCTTCAGAATTGAAACCTTGCTTTGAATGGCGTGTTTGTTCATCTGAATAGCCAGGTACTTCCCACCTTTCTCTTCCCCATCTCCTTCCCCTTCTCACTACCTCCATTCAGCCTCCATCAGAGGATGCCATAGTCTCACTGGCTCCAAACAGTTGGGAGCAGTTGAGACTTGATATTCACATTAAAAAAATCTGCCTGGAGACAGTGGGACAGTAGCATACCAATTTTAAGGAATGTTTAGTCTGAATGGAGAAGGAGAGAAGTGAAAAATATAGAAGAAGGTTTTTCAAGTACTCTGCTATTCAGACATTTACATTAAACATAGCTAAAGCCAATTATTCGAGGTATAGTTTGATTTCGAATTGCGTTCTCTTAACATGGGGATACTGGAAGCATTGTCCAATCTAGGTATGACAGTAACTATCGACAACTTGCCTGCCAACTAACGTCGGTCCGTAGAGTTTTCTAATCCAGTAAAACCTAACTAAAGATGTTGAATATTTCATGGCACTTGAAAACTCCTTTTCTGAATAAGGTTATTTCTTATTCAACCATTTTTCCTTTCGTTACTCTTTTTGGTTGGGTTAACAGCTATATTTTTTCACCGCGAACACCTCTTGTATTCCATCATTCTCCTTTTTGGTATTTTGTACAACTTATATTCAAAATCCTGGAACTAATACGCTAATGGATTACACTTTCAGTACATTACGTAATGGTATTTTTGAGTTGGTTTTAAAATATTAAATGTTTTGTGTTCTCATAAACATCACCAAATAAAGAATAAGTTTATATTAAACGAGGGATTTATTCAATACTTCGCGTATTACAATAGTGACTTCGATAGTCGACCTAACTAGGAGCTGGCTAAATGAGATCTGCAAAAAACATGTTTGTCTGGATGCAGCCTAACTGGCCCTGGCGACTACTGACTACTAGCTGCCATCTTGCGGACTTAAAAGCAAGCTCTTTACATTGCCCTCTATGAGTGCATCTGTGAAGCTCTAAGCTAACTCACTTCTTAAAAAAATGGTATTGAATTTCTGTATCGATTTATTTGCAAATCACAGTTTTGCTCAAAACATTGAAATTTTTTTGTGTTGTAACTACAGAGTTTTCCAATAAGAGGTGTTATTTTGATATTCAATCGGAAAAGATCAATGGTTTCGTTGCTTGTGTGGCACGTAGCGTCATCTCGTTGAAATTAAACGTTGTCCAGATCAATACCATTCAATTCCGGCCATAAAAAATCATTAATCATCTCTCGATAGCGCAATCCATTCACCATAACTGTTTCTCCAGCCTCATTTTCGAAAAGGTAAGGTCAAATGATTCCGCCGGACCATAAACCGCACCAAACAGTCACACGTTGAGAATAGAAAGGCTTTTCAACAATAACTCTTGGGTTTTCCGAGCCCCAGATGCGACAATTTCGCTTGTTGACGAAGCCACGGAGGTGAAAATGGGCCTCATCACTCAAGATGATTTGCATTTGATTCACTCAAGTGAATTTTAATAATTTCGACTAAAAATGACAGCTTCAAAAGTAACATCTACCGGAATAGCGGGCTATTCAAAATAACACCTCTTATTGGAAAACCCTGTATATTCACACCGCATGTTTCAGAGAGGTAGATATTGAATAGCGTCTGGTGGCTATTGACTAAAATGCTGAAGGTCCCGGGTTCGAGTCACAGCGTGCGCAAGTTAATTGAAAATGTTATGTAGTATAGAGGCAGTGGAAGATACTCTCAGTATCGCCCTGGTCAATGATCCCATTCAGAACGGGAACGTTGCGCGAAATGGCTTTAGCCGTGTTTGGTGACCAGATAAGAATAACCATTTACTTCCGTTGCTGTCGTAGTATCTGTCTCTGGCTACAGAAGGTTGTGAGCAGTTGGTACTCTTCTACGGTATTACTACGTTGTATCTCCCAAACAATATGCATTTATATTTTTCGAATTAAAAATAGTATACTTTGTTATAGAAAAAAGAGAGAGAGACAAAAGGTACAACGTTTAAGTAATTGGACATTGAAAGTGTTACGGAAAGTCATACATTTGAGCTTATATGTAAGACTTGGGAACTGAACTCACATAATCTCGGGGTTAGTTCTAGCACGGGGTCAATCGGTACAACTATTCCAGACCGGTCAATTCAAATTAAAACGCTAAATGTTGGTTATTCTCTACACATGAATATTTCAAAACCCATCCTAAATTAAACTCATTTTTTCAAAGCAAAGATATTGGAAGAACGAGATATGCTATGTTGGCCGTCGGACCGTAGGCGGAGTACTACCTAATTAGGGTACTTTGAATACTATCGGGACGTGTACGCACAGAAATCTGTTCTATGTTTTAGTGCGGATACCTTAGCGTAAGCGAAGGTGTGCAGTAGTATTGGTGAACAAAACCGGCGACACTGGGGAAAACAATTCCGCACAGTATGAACTGCTCATAGCACATCTCGTTCTTCTAATATCTTTGGTTCAAAGCAATGTGTGGACAGTAAAACATATACAAACAGAGCACGTCAGGCGCGTCAAGGCTATCCCCTGACGACGCATGATAAACTTACTTATTATAGTTAGTGAGTTATTCGCTTTGGTACTACTGACCCATGGTACAATTGTCCCCGGTCACACATAACAATATTATAAGCGACGATGCGACGTGACGCGTGACGTTATGAAATATGGCTCCGCCTGAACATTCCCCCCTCTTGCTGTGCAAGCCGATCGCTTGGAATGTGACTCGAGCGAAAAATCAATTATTTATAGCCGACACAAACTGATTAATCTCTGTTATAATTAAAAGGCTTCGCCGTGATTTCACGGTAAGGCTCGGCTTGGTTTGCGCTGAAGCCTCCCCACTGCCTCCGTTATACCGCCTACAGCCTGACGCCGAGATTCTCAAAATCAATTAATGGTTTCCGCTTTATCATGTCTATATGTAATACCTCTATTGACGTTTTTACAATCTACCCTCAATCTCTGAGGTTGAGAAGTTGATTCCAGATGTCGTCTGTCAAATCAGTTGTATGCACTGCATGGATATTTTAAATGAAAATAAAATATTTTGTAACAATTATTTTTATAAGCAATAATTATTTGCCTGAAATACTCATCCACATTGAAAAATCTCCCGATAAAAGATACATGACGCCAACGCACAGTGTGTCGAATCCCAATCTAGCTCCCCTTTATTCATTCCCATACTCTAAAATCATTTGTTTACAAGATACCAAACTTACAGAATTACAAAATACGTCATTTTAAAGGTAATTAAATAAGGAACAGTTTACAGAAATCGCATAATTTAAAAAAAATATTTACGTAGAAAGGCTTCAATTTTAATACTGAACAAATTAATACGTATTGGAGTGCGTTGATGTCTCTTTCACAACTTCTAAAGAATTATGATTTTTAAATAAGATATCATTAATAATACTTTGCATTTTAGGTCATTTTGAAGATTATTAAATACAAAAGTATTTAAAAAATAAAACGTATATAAACTTTAATTTTAAAGCTTTTCGCATGAATAAGAAGAGATTAAATTTTTCTTGTCTTTTCAATAAAAAATCTTCCCAATACTCCAATTTCAATTGAACAACATAAGATACTTATAGCCTTAAAACCTCCGTCATTTTGAAGGTAATTAAATATGAAAGTGTTTAAGAAAAAAAATTACTTAAAATATTATATAGGTAGGCAGTGTAGGCACCGCTTTAAGTACTATACTAATATTAATATACGTTAGAATATTTTTGTCCTTTCAATAATTTACCCTTCTACTCCATTGTCGTTTTTGTGAACAAGTTAGCATGTTTCGAGTCTTACGTCATTTTAAAGGTAGTTTAAAAAGAAGGAGTTTTGTGTAATAATATATTTCTAATTATTTTTTACACTGGCAGGCATCAATTTAAATATTGTTTGTACCTACAAAAACTTAATTGTTTTAGTATAATATTTATGTAAATATTTACCTATCTGTGTATTTTGGTATCAATCAGATTCCTGGTCGTCACTTTCTTCTGATAAAGTAGTCTCTGATCTCAATGGAGCAGATGGAGTCAGTGAGTCAAATGATTGTCTTGACAATGCTGTACTTATTACTTCTTCTTGAGAGCAGGCAATTCGGTTAACTGTATGATTAAGTAATGATTATGTAATAATGGTTTCGGTTATAATAATATCACCAGGGTCAGGATAACAAGCAGTTTTAGCCTTTTTCACTAAATAATATGAAGGATAAAGTGGACTATTTAGTTCTCTTGCCTGTTTCCTAATAAGTTTATATTGATTAGTAGTTAACTTAGCATTTACGATCAAAGACAGAGCTTGATTTGCCGTCAATGTTGCTTGTGTGGAACAAGGTATATTATTTTTTTTAATTTTTGTGGCATATCGCGGCGATGATGAAAATAATTTGCCCACCATTGAAGCAGCATCTTTTTTACCAGAAGCCCGTAGAGATGCTTGAGCCACCATGGATATTTGTGTTTTGTTGGAGAACTGAAGGATTTTTTTCACTTCTTTTGCTTTGGTTTTTTCGCAACAATCCGCAAAAAGTTTTTTTGGGCGACCGCGTCTGGAAGCACTTGTAACGTTTAACGTCGTATTGTAACTACAAGAAGGTATTGCACCATAAACAATATCACTAAAATTAATGTCTTTGTTGAGCCAAACGGAATAATTATTCACAAATTTATGAGCACGTCTTCCACTTTTCTTCCAACGCATGTGAATTCCAATGGTCACTACACTAATCAAATGTTTAAGTGATTTCAAAATATCGTCAGTAGGATCTACAAAACCGAAATGTCGAATAACATGACGTAATATCTTGTTTGCTCGGTCTTCCTTCGGGTTTCGTAACCAAATATCGAATATCGTTCGGTTAGAAATTGATGGCTGTATTACTGGAATGTGAAGAAATGGCATGAAAACGCAAACAGATGCAGAAAAATTTCAGCCAAATGAAATAAAGATGAGTCAACCTTACCGACAAAATTTTTTTGGAATCATAGAAATGCATAGAAATAAACTTTCAGACCATGTAATCTTTTGAAACCAGATAAATGAATAAATATTGCTTTATGTTATTTTTGATTAAATCTTACATGCAATCTGGAAAATATAAATGGTCTAACACGATGAAAAAAATTAATGCACACCTTGATTTGTCGCCTCCATTTCACAGAAAAATAATAAAATTTCACACAAATAAACCACAACCATTCAGCGCAGACGTTCAAAACAGACTGTTTACTGGGGTACAGCGCCGCGGCTCAAGTACAATGGACTTTAAATGTGATCAAACCTACCCCAAAGGCAATAAAAATAAAAATATTTTGCAGTTTTATCTACCTGGGATATTTAACAACTCAATGCTGAATATTTAAAAAATATTTGAAATACACCATTTTTGTATTAAAGGGGAGCTAGATTGGGATTCGGCACACCGTGCAACGGGACCCGTGTCCTTTCGATTTCCGGTCGACAGCTCTGACCGCTGAGCTATGGCGGCTTATCTCTTATCCGCGAAATAATTCAATATAAACTAGTGTTTCATTGAACAATTACTGCTTATTACATTTTTTCACCTGAAAACAACCAAATTTATTTTATATGAGAAAGGCATTGTAAGTGCTAACTCTCTCACTAGATGGCGTCGAGACAAATTGTCTACATTTTTTGGTGAAGATACTTGAACTTGTCAAATATTATTATTTTTTTTTTTTGGTAAACTAATGTTTAAGACAAGATTTTTTATGCATAGCACAAAGGGTAACAATTTGTATTCACCTATCCTATAAATTTGGGACATTATGGCAAGCGATCACTCAAAATGCTTTGCAAATTTGCCATAATATGACAAAAATCGCTCTAGTTGTTGCGTGGGTTATTAGGATTTTTGTATTAAAAATCTTTAGATATTTTACTTCTTTTTTAAAAATTTATTTACTAATTGATGATTAAGGTATCTCAAAAAATATAATATAATATTTTTTATTGTTATAAACTTAATTTTTTTATTCAATAATATTACTATTCAATTTCAAAAAAAAAACCTGTAATACCTACCATTGAATATACAAAAGAAAAACCGACAAAAAAAAACTTAAAAACTCATACGGTTCATAAGTCAAAAATTTGTATTAAAAGTTACACACGAGAACACAAGATTTATTAAAAATATACAAACACTAAACATAACAAATACATTATACATGAAAATATCTAATACTGAAAGTGGTAAAAGAACCATAGACCCTGAGGTTATACACATTTATGCACAATCTCCTTCCCGATAGCCTGAAATTGGAGAATCGAATAAATAGATCAAAAATAAACTGTTGAAAATAATCTCAAGACCAGAGGAAGGTTTTTATGATGTGCATACCAAACACGTCTAAAACCGTTTTATCCATTTATTTGATTGATGGGCGATACTGGAAGTTTCTAACTCTGTGAAACCATGTTATAAAGCTAAAATTTAGAACTCGATCACCTGGTCCTAATTTTTTTTAAAACAGAAAAGTCAAGCGTTTCCCAAACTTTCTCTATCCTTTCTCCTACCCCTCAAAGAATTCCTCAAAATGGGATTCCATAGTTCCACTGGCTGCGGACAGTTGTCACTCTTCACCATGAAAGATTGTTAACGCGTTATCATGTGACAAATATTAATACAATTGATGATCTGTAAAATTTAAACAAATGTTCTGTTGTGATGGGGTTGTTTTTGTTGGTAAAGAAAGAGTTACATATTTAAGAGTTATATTAAAAAATAATTACTTCTCAGTGTCTGGCAAAAACTATAAGGCGACAAGGCGACATAAGACTTTAATAACGTGGATTTGTTCAATGCTTACATTTTAATTATTTCTGATTATTACTTGATTTGCAAATGTTTTTAGAAAGATCCCCAAGGATGTAAGTTATTTGTGTTTAAGATTAATAAAAACAGGACATTACCATAAAAAATATAAATCGGTTTGAAAATTTTATAAAACGTTTTTCAGCTATAAAATTAGCGGTAAGTACCAGATTTTATTTTTCTCAACTATGAATTAGTAGCTTCCCGAGGAATCCCTTTAGAAATATTTGAGTTTTTAGTAATAGGTTCATTAGAAATAATGAATATAAATCCCACGGAAAAATCCATTTTCTAGGCCTGCTTGGGCAAAGTCGCCCGTAGGTCCATCCTTTACAGGATCCACACACCTTGTTACAAAGCCTTTATGTAACAAGATGGACGAAAAATTCCCGTCGGTCCATCGCGGGAAAATTTCATGATGCCCGCTTTACTTAATTCCATTTTTCCTTTGATTTGATAGCAACAGGAGGTAATGGGATTATTTATGGAATCCTAGACGTCGGACGGAGGAATTCAGAATAATTATTATTCTATCTAAATATAATCACCCGAGGCGTAGACCGGCTGCGACAGCCATAATTAAATAAGTTAAATGGATTGTCGCATTTGGACGGTTTAAAAAAAAGATTTTTTTGTATTCGCAGACCTTGACAATTAAACGAATCTACTTTTACGATATTTGTGAAGGTTTCTATTATATAAATTATTTTTTCGTTGGTTCCCGTTGAGTCCCGACTGCTCTCAACCGTCTGGAACCGGTGAGACTACTGCATTCCCAATTGAGGTATATTATGTTATGAGGCTGAATATAATGGGGAAGGGTGGGAGATGGGAAAGAGGAAGGTGGGAAAGTACCTGGCTATTCAGATCTGGTCACCAAACACGGACAAAAACAATTCAAGCGACGTTTCAATTCTGAATGGTGGTCTTACACCAGGGAGAAACTGAGAGTAACTTCCACTCTGGAACTTGCCGTAAATATAAAAAACCTACAAATTTCAGATAGTGAAAAATACCTGGGACTTCATATCGATAAACACTTATCTTTTAAACACCACATACAAAAAGTAAAAGAAAAAATTATCCCACTAATTGGTGTATTTGGTAGAATAGCCCATCTTCTACCAATACAAGTAAAGAGGGGATTATACTTTAGTTTAATTCAATCCCATCTAAATTATCTCATAGAAATATGGGGAAACTCAAACATCACATATCTAAACGAAATTCAAATAATACAAAACAAAGTTATAAAAAAACTTTTTAACTATAGACCAGATACCCCCACCAAAAGAGTATACCAAGAAACTAACTTACTTAAATATATTTATTACTAATTATATAAATGTTTTATTTGTGAAACACATGTCGAATATAGATGTCTTATTGTTTTTCTGGTGCCATCTTTAATCGCACATTGGTTATTATCGGGGCTATCTTACAACCGGAAAAAATTCTGCAGAACTGCGCTAGCACCAGTCATGTTGATGTAAAAGACAAAAGCGATCCACCTCTAATCATGCACTCACCACAAATACATTGCCTTTTTGATTTATACAAAAAACATCGCCTTAATCTTAGTTGAGTATAGAAGGCCAAAATGCATGTTTTATTTCGGGGGCTTAAGATCACAGAAGCCTAACTACAAAAGCTCGGTTTCGGTAAGGCCATAATCATATTTTAACTTTATTTCCAATATTAATTCTCCAACTAGGGTACAAGGTAATTCAAGCTCGTGTCTGGATCATATATATACCAGAAACATAAAAAGTTCAAATGGATTTATAATGCAGACCACAATTACTGACCACTACACCGTTACAATCAGTATCCCAAACTCAGCACCCAAAAAACAGAAAATAATAAAACATATTTCACACAATGAAGTAAAACTCACTCCATGGATTAGTAACGGACTTGTTAAATCTATACATAAAAGGAACCATCTTCATAAAATAGCGAAAAGTGACCCATTGAACGAAACTTAAAAACAAAACTATCACCGATACCGAAATATATGCAAAAACGTTATTCGTAAATGTAAAGAGCGTTATTATAAATCCTTACTTGATAAGGATAATTCCAGCAAAAATATGTGGAATGTTGTCAGAGACATAACAAAAACTCAACGTAAACTGGCACATCTATGAATGAATTAAGTATTGGAAATTTGACTATAACGGACCCTCAAACTATTGCGTGTCATACAAATCAATATTTTGCATCCCTTGGCTCTAAACTAGCAAAAAATATTTTAAAAGAGACTCACGGAAATCAAAACAAACAATCCAACCTTTTCATTTGAAATTACACCAACCACTGTAGAAGAGATCATAAAAATAATTAACAGTCTTAAAACTACACATGCAAAGGGCCCAGATAGTCTAAATAGAAAAATAATAAAAAAATACAATTTCAAATTGCCGCTCCGCTGTATATATTTATAATTTAAGCTTTGCTTCGGGAATATTTCCCGATCACTTAAAAATACAATAACTGTCCCAATTCAAAATAGTTGACCAAAATTTTTCGTTGAAAACTATAGACCAATATCACTGTTAAGCGAAATATCCAAAGTCATTGAAAAGATCTTCAAAACAAGGCTAAGCAAATATGTGGAGAACCATAAATTTCTAAGCCCAAACCAGTACAGCTTTTGGTCGGGTAAAGGAACGGATGATGACATCGCATGTCTCACGGAAACTATAGCAGAAAATGTGGACCGGGACAAGAAAACCATTGCCCTATTCCTGGACCTGGCCAAGGCTTTTGACACAATATCTCATAAAATACTCCTACAAAGACTGAGAAATATAGGAATAACCGGAAAAGCTTTTCAATGGATACAGAGTTATATTTCTAATCGATTCCAACAAACTAGAATTAATGGGGATATTAGCACTTCATTAGAAAATAATTTTGGTGTGCCACAAGGAAGTACGGTAGGTCCTCTTCTCTTCAATAATGAAGAGATATATATAAATATATTAACGAACTGTGTAATCAACATAATATGTTGATTACATACCCATATTATGGGTAGGAAAATTATTACGGAATCTCTTCAAGGAATTTAATGTACTAGATGTCCGACAGTGATATATAAAAAAAATTGTAATCCATGTTCATAAAAATTAAAAAAAAACAAAATGAAAACAGCCGAACACACACATCGATCCAGACGTAAAGAAAGAAATGACCCTTTCGTTCCAACAAGCAAAGCGGCTTATCAAAAAAAAATTCTCATATCTCGGTCCTAAAATATATAGTAAAATCCCCTCTCAGCTGAAACTGTGTGAATTGTCATCCTTCGGTCCAAGAGTGACAAAATGGTTGTTGGATCTAGGCAGGACTGATTCAGAAATGTTACTAAAAAATGTAATTTGATAATTATTTATCACGAACGCCTCTATGTATCTTTTTATCTATCTTTTACGTATCTTCGTTTTAACATACTTATTTTATCTAGTCTTAAATCCTGTATTCGTCTAGGATAACTTGAAACCTGTAAATTCGACTGTCCTAAAACGGGAATCCTTCCTAGTTGGAGAGTCAAAAGCATAAAATGTAATCAATATTATAAAAAATAAATAAAATAAAATATTTATTAGTGACATACAGTTGCTTAAGAGATACAGTTGGGTATATCAGTTGAATACATAAGCATTCCAATGTTAATTTGCGTTCTCAAAACTATGTTTTAATTAACTAAGGAATTCCTGTCAATTTTTAACATTTTTTATGAAAGTTCACCTTCTAACGTATATATTTATTGTAAGATTTCGTTTTTCAAAACCCGCTAAAACGATGGAAATCTGACGGGGTACACGTGACGTCATACGTACCTGAGTTTTGATGGTTAACATTAAGTTTAGCAACTCGGATCTGAACAAATCAACAAATCCGAATTTAAATATTTAACAAGATTTCCAAAAAACTAAAATTATTTTGAATCCGATCACACGGCTTTTATGTATGTTACGATTCTAATCGTTTTTAAATGACAATTTATTAATTCTATATACAATAATATATAATGTAACTATACAAATCATCCAAATATTATTATAATTATATAAATACTAAGTGTACCCCACCACGCGTTGCTGGGCTCAGTCCGTTTGTGAAGATAGAGTTCCTCATTGGTGCATTTTTGTACTTTTTGTAGTTAGCCTTGAAGGTGACATTTGAGAGGGCACATCGTCTCTAAATAGTATGAAATAAAGTCACTATCCGCGTCTGTCTGTTTGTGCGCTTAGCTCTTCTAAACTACGCAACGGATATTGATAGGGTTTTCATTATCATTTAAAGAATTTCTTCCGGAAGGTTTACATATATAATAAATGCATATTGTATTTATAGAAAGTAGAGAAAAGTCGTTGTTTTATAATCAAGTCGTAAACATATTTTTTGAGCACTACATTGCTAACGCTGCCTAAACCTTATGAGATAAATCAAAATAATGTTCTAAGGAATCGTATATCTTAAAAAGGCCTACAGAAAAGTCCAGGGTGGTATGTGTCTATCTTCTAAGGTGAACCCCCAGCAACGCCGGGTACACATCAGTTAGTATAATATAAAATTATCTGATTTTTTTATATTAAAAAAATTCTCGCGATTAAATTGATTGTTTCTATATAAAAAAAAACTTCCCTGCATTATTGTACTATTTCCGTCACCATATTAATTTGCTCCTCCGTCTAAATTCCTTCGTTTATGGGCACAATAAAAAATAAAAAAAGGAAAAAGCAATCTGATTTCTTCCCCATCTGACCTCATAACGTTTCGATTTATTGTTAACAATAAAACCTTTACCAAATAAAGCTATAAAGCGTAAAATAATACTGTACAAAGCATTAGTTGGTTCCGGTGAACGGGTGATCCGGTATTTGCCGTAATATTTCTTTTTTAGAGTGTGGTTGCCTTTATTTTATGGTGAGAACAAATTGAAATTTACTGCATGGATTGGACATGTTGTGTTTATATAATATAAAATCGCGCTACAGAGGCCGCGGAGGGTAAGCCAGCGCTGTAGCTGGCACCGGGCACATGGTCTACTAAACGCTTGCTAAAGGTATTACTTCCACCTTTATAAAGGGCCAACACGCCGTGGAAACAAAGATGGCCGCTGATTTTTTTGTCATTTTGCAACTTCTATTATAATATTAATTGAGGGTAAGCGCTAGAGTTTATTTTTATTTTATTTATTTATTAAACGCCATAAAAGGCTTTTACAATAATGTGATACATGAGATTATAAGTACACAGTGGTACATAGGCGAATATTAGTATTACATTTAAGAACACAACAATATGTATACAAAACGACATTGAATGTGATACAGCTGAAATTTTCTTAAGGCATAGAATGCTACAATAATAGAAAGCACTTCATTTAAACAGGATAAAATATACAGAAAAGGTGACTTGCCAACAGATATAATCTAGCAAAATATTATAATAGCGCAAATAGTAGTGAGTTTATTGTTACAATTAAATTTATCTCCACTTGGCCACTATTGCTGGAGGGTATGGCAAAGTAGCTTCAACAATTCAGGGCTGTCAGAGACTTGACAATTAAAAATAACATTTTTCATTAAAATAATATATCCGTTAGCCAACACTATAAGACATCTGAAGCAGTTTATAAAGATGCTATACATATACATGTTGGCACTGGGAAACGTACTAACGGACTGCGGATAATGACAATGCCGCCTGTATAAAAGGTACAGACGCTGGCAGTCTGACAGTCAAGATGACCACCAAACTTTAATGTACATCTTTTAGCACCAATTCAAATTATTATTATTATTATTTAAAGAGCAGGCAGCATTCTGCTGATGCACTCATATTTGATTTCACGATAAGTTTAACAGTAATTGAGTTGTTTTAAATTTAAATATTTAAAAGTTAATTTTTTCTTCTATCCAAATATGAATCCAACTAACTAACTAACCACTACACCGTTTCTGCAGGGGTAGGCAGAGAGGACGGACCGCCAAACAACTTGGTCTTGGCACACACTCCTTGGCACATACTCTTCTATTATTCTGACTCTTGACATGGCCCGACTCAATCACTTGGTCGTGCCATGTCTTCTTTGGGCGTCCCCGACTTCTTCTACCATTCAAATTTGCATTGTTCATTCTCCTTACACTCCTTTCTTCGCTCATTCGCTCTACATGCCCAAACCATCTAAGCGTCCCTTTCTTGATTTCACTCATTACGCTTACATCAGCCTTGCACTCTTTGCGAATCTCCACATTTCTCACACGATCATACATGGTTTTACCACACCTACGCCTCAGGGATCTCATTTCTAAGAATCCAATAGAGCTATAAATTGATTCATATTAGTAGAATCGATGAAATGTTGTGGAAGTTTGTTCCGTGCGTTCACTGCTCTATTTGCAAGGAAGTGTTTCCTAGGATTGAACGCAAGATTGTTTTAGTGAGTGTCCACAGTGCTTTATATTTTTGTTGATGGTGAAGATATCTTGGATGCCAAGGCAACTTTAAAGTCTAGATAAAAAAATTAATGTCTCTATCAAGCCGCCCCTTTCTCTACTTTTTTTTAACGTTGGTATTTTTAGTTCCTTGAGTCTATCTTCATTTTGCGGGTCTGTCAAAGCTTTTGGTATTTTTGTAAATTTTCTTTGTACTCTCTCTATTAAATCTTTTGCAAAATATGAACTCCATATTTCAGGAGAGGTCGCATATATGTTTTGTGTATTTAACACCAAGTCCGGTGTTAGGTCAAGGAAGCAGTTTAGTGTCATTTCACTTCAAGTGCGCTTAACTACTCGTATAACAAACTTAAAAAAATGGTAATTCAGTATTAGTGGTTCTTAAAATTATTCCTACAGTGTGCCTTACCCAATACAGATCTAATATTATAACACTAAATACACTGTTAATACAAAGTGATGATAAAACTTAGAATAACAATAACAGCAGGACAGGACAAAACAAGAATATTAAAACTAAAACATAATATAAAACAGGAGGCAGTTTGTGCTCAGGAATGAGAATTTTCTGAGCAGACACTTTAAAAAGGTACAATAAGGAGACAACCGAAATTAAACAATTACCGGAAGTTTTAGAATATGACTTATTATAAAATATTGAAAAGACGTTAAAATTTATGAATGGTAAGATTTTTTAAATAATTTTGTTTTTGGAGATTAGTAAGAGCTGAGGGAAGTCTATTCCAGATGAGAGGGCCTGTTACACGAAAAGAACGATCATAGTAAACGTCTCGATTTGACCTAGAAAGTTCGATTAGACAATTACTAACATCTAGATCTGCTGACCTTAGAGTAAGCTGTCTATTCCGGATGTGCTCTTTTGACAATTTCTCCCGTCCTGATTCGGTTGCAGTCTTGTGATAATAGTGAGGAACGATTTCAAACTGTTGCAGGATGACTGTGATCTAAATGCGATATGTGAATTTCGGCTATAATATCCGCTTTCACTTATAGAAAAAACGCTCTTAAAGCGAATCTTAATGTGAAATCAATCTTGTCGATTAATCTTTACTACAAATCGGCTTAATTTATAAATACCAATAAATATGCATAAATTGAAGCTTTTCCTATCGTTTCGCTTGAGTAGAATTAAAAATAAAATTTTGGGAATTATTCGGAATTGCTGGACACGGATTATACGAAATATTTTTAAGGCGATGCCATACGTAGTAATGCAAAATCATGTGATTTTGGTTTGAAAATTTGGTCGCCTATGAATGTTTCAGATGCTTTAATTAAATACTGCGAGTAGAATACATCTTGATCTTGGTAATAATCGAGTATTTTTTTATATAAGTTTTTTTATAAGCCCAGAAAAAAATAATGTATAGGCCTATGAAAACTGCTTTAAAGTTCAAAATCTCCTACTTACGAACCCATTTTTAGTTATGATTTTATTGTATAATGTGTCAAATTTAGTTATTTATAAATTGATCGGAAAAAAAATAAATATTTCTGCCTGAACATCCACAAAATAAAATAAAAGGCACTTATTGGCCATGTTTTTTTCTTGCATAAATCAAAACAGGCGGATGGTGTTAAGCGGGAATTTAAACCTTATCGCCATCTACGTAAGGGCTGTTATTGATAGCGGCTCAATTTAAAATATTACACGACGTAGTGCATCGCCTTAAATAAAACATTCTGATTTCCCATAAAGACTATAAAAGGAATCAGTCAGTCAAAATCATTTAGGAAATTTTTAATTTTAGCATTTTAATTTTTAATTACGTAAATCGAAAATTCACTTTCGTCGTATGAGATGACAGCTGCAATGATTTCTGTTGATGACATTTTCTTTTGTTGGTATTCCTGATATGAGTGGCTAGAATTTTAACCATTTACTCTATTCAAATACTAGGTAGGTACTATTTTGGCCAAACTCGACAAAATAAAATATTTTTGTGTTACTTAAAAAGCATAAATTATTTTTATTTTGGTATTATTGTAATTATTGTTTTATTTAACCTAACCTATAATAACCCAACCTAACCTATAATAATCCAACTTAACCTAGTCTAACCTATATCCTAACCTAACCTAACCTTTCTTAACTATGGAACAAATTTTGATAGGGTTTTTCACTATCATTTATAGAATTTCTTCCGGAATGTTTATATATATAATACATGTAAATTATATTTATAGAAAGTAGAGAAAAGTTGATGTTTTGTAATTAGGTCGTAATAAAACATTTTCAGGCGCTTACATTAATAACGCTGGCTAAACTTTATAAGATACATCGAAATAATGTACAACGGAATTGTATATCTTGAACAGGCCTACAGAAAATTTTTAAATGGTATATGTCTATCCACTAAGGATTAGCAACGCTGGGTACACGTCAGTTACTAATTAAATAAATGAACGAAGTGATATCTTGTGGACATAATCTCAATACCTTCATTTAGAAAACCTTAAATTACCATTATTTTTTAACACTGGGATGTTCAGAAACGGAATAGTACGACAGAGTTAAATTCTCGCGCTCCTTGGTCCATAGGTCATTCTTTATGGGTAGCCCTTTCTTCTTATTATCAATATTAATCCACGCTAAGGGGAGTTAATCACCCCCCAGAGAGATGAAAGCTTACAATAGTGATGCACAACCTGCGGCCCGCGAGCGGGACGCCTTCTTGTTACTGCAGCGGTATTGTCTGTCTGAAGAATAAAATATCAAATTGTTTGCACACTAATATGATATAATATTACATAAACAATGTTTGCAAATAAATAATTATAAATCATTGTTTCCAAATAACGTGGGTTAGTGTTTGTTTAATTTCTAAAGCTCTGAACCAATGACGTTACAAAATATTTATACTCATTATTATCTCAAAAAATGTTACAAGTAAAAATCACTCTTGTTTTCAGTAAATTCTTAATTCAAACGTTGTTAATGTATGACAAAGATAAACATTCAAAGAATGTGTACGTTCTAATGAAATATCGTACGGTATTTTCGTATTTGCGTCGAATATTACATTCTTCGTCACAGGCGTGACTGAGATTACAAGATACGCTTTCTCGCTTACACTGTAAGACGAATACGGAATACTGTATGAGACGACCTACTGCTATTATGTTGTTCTTCTAATACTTGTGTGTTGCGCCTATCTCACTTTCCCTGATGGCGCTGAAAATCTTCAGAAAGCTATCGAAATAATTGTATTTTGTATGATAATAAAATAATTTGTATTTGCCAAGTAATGAAAACATTTCTTCATCACACACAAGGGCATTTTTGGTACTTTTTGAAAGCAATTTACAATAGTATTAAAACTACGAAATTGAAAGCAACACAATTGTCTTGCTTTTACTTGCCACTTTGAAATTTCTACAGCGCGTCTGCATATATTTTAACGTCATTGGACTGAAAAAAAATAGAATTTGTCAAATAATACATGTCTCTTCAGTTTTTTTAATTTATCAATTGAATAATATTTGTCTAACCTCAAACATTGTCATTTTTCGGATTCACTGCCCAAATTCAAACGTGGCATCATGTCAATAATATAAACTGTTCAATGCGCATACATATACACACACAAAACACACACACATATACCTGTATACTACACACTATATACTCACCTGGTAATTAAAGAATATACGTACCACTTACCATACATTACAAGGAAACATATCATAGGTACGCAAAATGAAATATCTAATTCCTGTAAATCGTTTCATCACTGTAACTCATGTACCGTTTGTTTGTATAATATCAAATAAATAAACAAAATAAATTTGAAATTATTTTTAACAGTTGATCCCTGTTTTATCATAGTAACCAGTTTCTTAAATTTGTCAATAAGGCGAAATTAGTAGATTCCTGTTTTACCATAGTAACCATTATTCCTTTGTATTATGATATAGTTTTTCTCTTTACAACAGTTTGTCGTCCTTCTATTTTATTAATATAAAACAAAGGAAGTAAATAATAAATGTGACTGACACCATAAACAGTGCCTTTTTTAACAGTATTTGTTCTCTTATCCCTGCAACCATGATATTTATCCCACGATTGAACGGATAGGTACTTAGTCCTATCGTGAAAAAGGTTCTGTATTCCTGGATAAGACTCTGGGGCCACTTAGATTCTTGGCTTTATATATATATATAAGATCACGGAATATCTTATTTTAGCACATTTTTAGGAATAGGTAAATTAATAATTCATGGTTAATGCGCCTATGAGCTTAGAGTAAAATGGGCACGTAACCGAAGGAGAAATTTAATTTGGGTTTATGTTGTGTCTTTATTATGTATTGTATTTTTATGCTATGTCTTTATTGCATAATTTATTTTTATGTTATTGCGTAGAATTCACTCACGAATATGCTTGGCGGATCTGTCCGCCAAGCATGCTCGATGGACAGATCAGCTTGCCGAGCATGACCTCATCCGCAGTCGTTTGTCCTGCAGAGTGGTTGTTTCAACTAGGTTTTATGACGTACTCAAGTACCTACTGCATTTTGGGTTTTATTTAGGGTTAGTTTTAAGTTCTTGAGAATTTTGAAGTTTCCAGAAATTTCTCTAGATTGTGTGGTTTTCCTTAGAAAAGTTTTTTTCCCAACATGTTGGACTCACTGTATGAGATACTAGCCGCTCAAATGTCCGAATGTGCGAGTGTTGCCGTCGGCCGATCGGCTCGGCGGACATATCCGCCGAGCAGATCCGTGTGTGAATTCTGCGCTTAAGTTTTTATTACATAATTTATTTTGATGTTATATCGTTATTTAATACACATTTTTATGTTACGTCTATAATTATTTCATTTTCTATGTTATGTTTTTATTATAAATATTGGCTTTCTGCTCGTGAAAATTGATAATAAGGAATATTAACAACGAATTTATATTAGGAAATTAACGGGAAAGTCTATTAAGGACATGCCATGACTTTTTGTTACGATTTTAAAAAATTATGAAACATTCCTGAAAGTACTTTCATGGAAGTGAGATCATTTTTCAGTTTATTCAATGTAAAATGTAAAAATATGAGAAATAATAATTTTTTGTAATTCACCGCTAGAAGGCGGTGTACCATACGGTACACGAAATCAAAATAATTTTTTTATATTTCCAAGGAAATCTGAAATCCTTAAGTGAAAAAAATGTGTTCATTATTTATTTATTTATTTATTCAAACGACATATAATGGCTCTTATAATACAGTGATAATCGAACTACAAGCGTACAGTGGTAAACAGTATAATACTAGTAATAAATTAAAGAACAATTAATGTGTAAATAAAAACACTATTGCAAGTGAAGCAGTTTTGTTTTTCGCTGCTTTGTTCATTTTTCCCTGATTGGCTCGTAATTCAAGTAATCCTAAAGATTTATACTACATACGGTGGGTGGCTGAGTTGACATCGCGTTTGGGTCCCACCCAGGCGTAGTGCGTTCAATTCCTCGGCAGGCTAAGTCCTCCATCACAAAACAAGCAAGATTTTCCGCTTACTGTGGAGGTAGTAGGAAATTTTCAAATATTATCAGGTTATTTGCATATATAAATATATAAAAATGTATTTTTTAATAACTAAATAAAAACACGCAAAAGAAATAAAATAATTATGGAGGCAATTGAAATACATAAGAATTCCATCTCTGTTAACAAAGACGATGGGGCTAAGCTCAATAGTTCTTGGTGTCCGGTTAATTGACGACTACACCAAAACTAAACGCAGAAAACCATATATACATAAATAAGCACACTCTTCATTACAATCTTCGATTTCACGTCTGCCCTAATGATGAACACTGCAATGCTCTCCGAAAGGTTTACAAAAGAAAGAGGTAGCTCAACACGGCATAATACCCCCAAAACATATCACTATAAGAAAATTTTTCTTCATATCTTACATCTTTCAATTCTTTTGAAAGATCTCGAATTTTAGAAACCGACATTATTAGACTCCTTCCCTTAGCCTCTTTCCAACTCACCCGAAATATTTCTCAACGGGTCATTAATAATTTTAATTAACCGGTTAGTGGCTGAGTTGGCATCGCGTCTGGTTCCCACCCATGCTTCTTAAGTTTAATTCCTCGGCTAGCTTAGTCCTCCAGCACGACATTTAAATCTGAGATTTTCAAATATTATCCGATTATTATTGATCCGAGAATTTGCATTTCTTTTAAAAAAAAAAAATCTTAAGGGGTCCCAAAAATGCTCTTAAAGCGATGTACCGCATCGTGTAAAATTTGGAATCGGGCTGCTAACAATAATACTCCTTATTTAGTTGACGATAAGGTTCAGATTCCCGCTTAACACCAGCCGGCTATTTTCATTTATTTAAGAAAAAACATCGTCATAAAGTGTATTTTATTTTATTTTGCGATGTTCGGACACAATTAATGTTTATAAACAAATGTTTCAAAATAATTTTCTAGTGATCTTAATTTGCCACATTACACCATGACCATTAAATTTTTATTCATTAAACATTAAATTTTTCTGGGCTTATAAAAAGATTTATCAAAAAATCACTCAATTATTTCAAAGACCAAGATGTGTTGTACTTACAGTATTTAATTAGAGCATATTAAATATTTGTAGGTTATCAAATTTTCAAAACAAAAACACGCGATTTTGCATTACTTGTAGAGCTTCGCCTTAATGGCATATATGGTAACCAATAAAAAAAACTGAAGTATTATCGAGTGCTGTATGTTACCTTTAACGTAATTATCTCACCAATGTTCCGCGAAGGATACCTGCCACGCTTTATATCTCTTTGTTCCTCCGATGTCGATGAGATCTGTTATTGTTTGTTCCCCGTAAACTTCCTTGGGCAACATTATTTCATTTATCTTTACGCTAAGCACTCGAACTTGCTGCTTGTCTACACAATGCCGTGTTGTTTCCATACTGAATAATTTATTATGTTCTTCCGCCGGGAATATTATTCTGGGAAAATTATAATCAACTTGTCCGTGTTGTATCCTAATGAAAAAAATGCTTCCTCGGAGGAAGCATTACATTTAGTAAGTTCAAAATATACTTAGATAATATTAATGCATATTATTATGGATAAAAAACGATTTATGTAGATTCCGTAGGCACTGGTAAGAGTGGTAGATACTCTCGGTATCACCCTGGTGAATATAACTCATCTCATGCATTAACGACGCATACGCGAAGCGCCTTAAACGCAAGTGAATTTGCACAACTTTGAGTCATGCGTAATCAAATGCATCTGGAATGTATTCGTTCAGGTATACTAATTTACAATGTTAGTGCTACAACATTCACACATTGGCACTCATGCGCGGTTGATTGAATTGCGCGTCCTTAACTCTCGAGATGATTTTGCAAATTATGAGGTAACAGCATTATTTATTCAATTATTTTACAAATGTAACTTAGTTGAGAAAATTAATTGCAGTCGGTGCACCCGTTAAATGATTTACTACGCTTATATTACGTTCTTAAAAGTGAAATGCACTGCTGGAAATTTCAGTCACCATCCGCTTCTGGTAATTTTCTCTCCTAACAGCTTTATGTGTTTCCTGAGGTAATAATGTCATGCTACTAGCTTCTCCAATAACCAATATCCACTTTTCTTTAGACAAACAATATAATTTTATTGATTTTTTTAATAAATGCCATAAAAAATAAATAATCACTTCGCATATTTAATTGATTTTTAATTTCTTTTGTTAACAAGCATAATAAACACAGATATGCCAATAATGTGGATATTCCATTTCCTACGGTCCCCTACAGTAAAAAATTTAAGTAAATTTTCAATAAGTTCCTTTGAAACTATTTATATAATATTTCTTAATAAAGTTTCAAAAGTTATTTGATCGTAAGAATTTTTTATTGAAAATTGGCGATTTGATAATAGTTGAGTTGAATGCCTTAGCCCAATATTACATGGTAAAGGTTGAATAAGATTTGGTAAGGTTGCATAAGGCAAGTAAGGTAAGTTTAGGTAAAGTCAAAATTTTTTGCTCTTCATTCTACTTCATAGAGTTTTTAAAATTAAATCACACAACTTATCCCAATATTACAAGAACAGTTGGTAAGGTAAATAAGTGAAGAAGTTTAGGTAAGGTAAAATTTTCTTAAGACAACACAATACACTAAAATGAAGTTGTAATCATAACGACGTAAGTGAAGAAGGCGGATACAAAAATATGCGACGCGCCGTCCAGGTGTGTTGGACGGACCTACGGTCTAATTTGCCCTAGCAGGCCTGTAAAAATGATATTACCACGGGGTTTATTTTAATTCATTCTGATCAACGTATTACTAAAATCTTAGATGTTTTTTAAATGAAGTTATTTATTCGACATTCGGTAAGTAACTTATTCACGGTGTAGAAAAGTAAACATTAATTTTATATTTTTATTTTTGAATAACTTAATTCGTAAAACCCCAAATTGTAATATTCAAGTATTGAAGACAATATAAGCGATTTTTGAACGAAATTTCGAAACAGAAAAAAACATAAAAAGATACCATCACATCTAGGACATGAACCCAGGATCTTCGCCATATCGGGGAGCCGCTCTTCAAGTCAAAGGTGCTGGGTTCAAGTCTTAGATGTGATCGTATCTTTTTCTGATTTTTCAGTTTTAAATTTTCTTTAAAAATCGCCAATTTTGTAGTTCACCATGGCAGATGTGCAGATGGATACTGTAACGTTGTCCGAAACGTTGGCAAAATAAGGAGTTAGCGCAAAACGGCATAACACCCCAAAAACAAATAACCAAACAAAAAAAAAGTAAATCGGATTGAAATTTTTTTTAAACGTTTTTCAACTACATAATCGGCGATTTTTGAAGAAAATTAAAATACAGCAACACCCCCAAAACAAATAACAAAAATACTTTTGGCCGTGAAAATCTTAAATAAAATCCGATTTAAGACTAAGGGACTGTATTTATTCATCTTAAATATAAATTATTTTCATCCGTGGGTCTGAAAAAAGGTGATATTAGGTTAAGTTACGAATTCGTCGGAATTAATTAAAATATGTAGCTCGAGCAAACCCCCATTATTAGAGTCTTGTGTTGCCTTAATCTTTATTTTACTTCACAGAATTTAAGAATTGAATCCCCAGATAAACACATTGTGTAATGCGTAATGGAAATATGATAAATGTAAAAGTTTTAAATTTGCTTACGAGTCCTGCCGGGGAAGTTTAGTCGGGAGACTTCGCCGAGATAAAGCGCTATTTACCGAACTTTCCACGACAAAATGGGGAAAGTTTATTTTTTACCATTACCATAAGTATTGTGTTTTATCCGGCCTCCTCCAACAAACCGACAAACAAACTACTTTCACGAGAAATAAATAAACAAATTTAACTGGATGAACAGAAAAAATACTTCGGAGTTTACACCTTAGTTATACTTGCTTTTGAAATGATCTAAAGAAAGTAAACTAGATTATAAAATGTTATTTTAAGGATCATATAGAATATATTTTAGAAAAACCTTATAAGCAATTGGGCTTTATTATATGCATAACAAAGCCTTTATTGTAGCACACACACTCTTATTCTGCTATATATGTCATATGTAAGGTCACAACTCGAGTTTGCCTCAGTCAATTGGAATCCTCAATATCAAACATACATTGATCGTATTGAAAATATCCAATTCAAATTTATCAAACACCCATCGTGTCGCTTTAATGATCATCCGCTCGTATTGACTACCGTTTCATATAAACGCACAATAGAATCTGATGCCTTATTCATGTACAAATACGTGAATTGTCTTGTTGATTCATCACATCTGTTAGAATACAATTTCTTATTAAATACTCTAAAAATACATACATTAGAAGATAGACGTATAATAAACGATTTAACGTTCTTATTCAAAATACTTAACTCTAAACTCTAAATGTTGTGAACTCCTGCAACTTATAAACATACATACACCCACAGTAACAACACGACAAAATACAATATTCTACATACAACGACTTCACACCATGGGAAATCATTACTTGGGTGATGTTGACATATTCAATACCAACTTGGCAAGTTTTGTGGATCATTTAAAACATTTATTTCAACAATACTCCTAAACACATCATGTAAACCTACAAATAGCTGTAATTTTCTGTTTTTGTTTCTTGTGTTTGTATGACTTGTTGCATAGCTTTTATCAAATGTAATTTTATTCTTATTTTTTATGTTTCAAAGTATCTGTCAAATTAAAATTATACTACCAACCATGCAAAAGCCCTCTGGGCGTTAAATAAATAAATAAAATATATATATATATAATGCATTCTGTTTCACCGATAACACCAGATCGAACGATGTATTTTTTATTTGGTACAATATTTTTAACATTTCAAAGTTTTCCAGTAATGTTGGCCTCACTGGGTGGTGGCCCGTGCTGAGGCCGGAAAAGCCACCCAGTGAGGCCACAATGTTAATCCAAATACGTGCAAAACTCTTTTATCCCTTCCAGCGTTTTAGGGTCATATATGACCTGGCGCCCATATTTTATAAAAATATTTTTATCTTTTTTTCTATGATGTGTTAATACATAATTTTTTTGAAGTTACAATGAGAATTAATAATTCTTTCCGCTTTGCCTCAAATATTTATAGTGGATTCCATTAATAAAATCCTAAAAACAGTTTAAATGAATTATTCATATTTCGCACCGCTATCGTTACAATCAAACTCTAAAAATTATTTCTTATTTTTTTATTATACGAACGAGATAAAAGCGAAGGTACAGATTTCTTAAAAATTCCTCGGAGTCATGTTATATATTGTTTTTGACAACATTTTTCGCGTTTGATATTTAAGTTTTATTATTTTTAAATAGTAATGTTTTTGTTAAATACATAAACAGGAAATATAATATTATTTAGTTTCTAAAACAGTATTTTTTTTATTTAAAAAATGAGATGTATATAGCGCATTTGAAAATGCACAGAAAACATTGCAAACTTAACAAATGTGATGAAAGTACTGAAGGATCAGTTAAAAAGTTTTCAGACTCCGGGAATAACTACCATAAAACTTCAAGAATTCTTCAATGTTCCATACCAATCCTTTCTTCCAAACAAAATAAATCAATTTAACAAGTGCCAAGAGCTATGAAATAAGTAACTCTTGAAGTATTGTCACACCCCAGCTATCTATTAACTTCGCTCGCCTTCATAGTGGAACTTGCATAGAACGCGAAGCACGGGGTATGTATGAGTTATAAGACATAAGTGTAGCTGCGCCGTGAAGTGAATAAGCATGGCTCGCCTATCCCTACCAGTTTTTGTTCCAACAAACTATCGTGAAAAGTTTAGGAACTTCTGCTCCTGATGGTATTCCACTATTCACTACTCACTAGTCGTTCACGTGAATCACAATGGTAATAGCTCAAATACAATAATTAAAAAATCCTTTTAAAACAATATTTTGTACAGGGGGCCTAAAGAGGAATTTAACTTAGTACCAGTAGTTCTGTGAACGGCAGACCTTACCATTAAAAAAATATATTTGCAATTCGTCCAACCAATCACAACTATTTCAGTGACAATTATTTTTTTAACACTTTTTTTAATTTTTTTAACCATTATATTAAAAAAAATAAAATAGGAAAGTCCAAATAAAACCGACTTTATCATATTTAAAAACATATATCTTTATTGAACCATTAAAATGGCCTTACAAATAAATTTACAGACATTAATGCAAAACAACAGAATTTCTTTTAAACAGGACTTCGCTACGCTCGGTTAATTACTTACTTTTTCGTCTCAAATAGGTAATAACCTTATTTACAGTACACACTACACACTCTCGTTACAGTACACACTACATACAATACCGTTAAAACAGTATTAATGTTTGATGTACAATACGTCTGTAGCGCAATGTTCTAAGCATTTATTTTTTACGTGCGTTCCCAGTGAGTCAAACGGAGTATATTGACATCTAACTGCAGTGTACCCGGCGTTGTCCGGGGTTATAAGAAATAAGCCATGTAGTCAGCTCCAATTTTTAAAAATAACACTTAAATTCAAAGCATATTTGAGTTGATTTTATGCAGGGGTAACGCACAGCACAAACACACGAAATGTATGTAGTATGTTCGATGATATTTTGGAAGTTTTTAAATCCACATTAGCCGTCGTACCTACTAATTTGTTTCTTACACGACCGTTTAACGTTGGTGTGGTAAAACCAGCATCGAGCCTGGTTTAAGAGCGTTTTAACCAAACAAACGCCATGGTAATAAGTCATGTTTTTCACTGTTCTGACCTTACGCGCCGCTTAATATTTACACCACGGTTTTTAGTAACGCTGTGAATGTCGTCTTGTTAAAAAAATATCTTCACAAATCCTATTTACTTCCTTCATTGAAAACATATTGTATTATGTATTTTTTTTACAGAAATAAGATATCGATAGGTTTATTTTTATAAATCCAGTGAGCATATTTGATATGTCCCCTTTGATCTCATTTAAAGGTGAGTATTTGAGTCTTTTGAATACGAGTAAATATTCTTTCAAACGTCATAAATCATATCACTTTACATCTTACCTCATCTGTTTCCTTCTTCGCTTACATTCTCTTCCTTGCCCCCCGTCATCTGACACCCCAACCGCCAGTCGAACTAGTACTTCACAATATAATATCTCGTCGTGTGTTTGACATTTGTGAATACTTGAACTTCTGAACAATTTGTTGTTCTTAAATAATGCGTTCTTCCCACATTGAAATTCATAACGAAAATTGAGCCATTTGCTCTGGAACAAAAACACTAAATTATAAAGAAGGTACTAGCTGACGGGCACCCGGCTTTGCTCGGGGTTATTAATGGTTTGAGGTTGTGAATTCAAATGTTCTTGAGAACGGGGTGCATTTTTAAGATAGAAATTCAGTTTCTTGTTTCACTTGATTGTGCCATGAGCTCTTCAGGCTTCCTTAACTTTTATTTTATTTATTTGGGAAAATAAACAGATTATTTACATATATAAGAATAAACTTAATAATAAAGATAAAATCCAATAACAGATTATCACTTAAAATTATAATAATAATAAAAAATATTTTAAAACAAAACTAAGGGTTCTGTACCCGTGGCCTGAGAGATTTACAAAAAATACAATATTGTAAATAATAATAAAAAATAATAGAAGATGTAAGAACACAAATAAATAAAAAATTAAAGTTAACTGACATACTAATAACAAGCTAAAATTCAAAACCTAATGTATTGTAAAATTTCAACACAGCGGCAATCAATAAAAGCACTACACAATAGCAATAATAACAACATAATAAATGTATACCTACAACTAAATTGAACACATGAGTTTAAATTGGAAGGTGAGTAACTGGAAAGGATTCAAAGCAACAACATGATAACTTCCAGTAGAATATTTAAAATTATTTAATGTTAGTTATTACATATCTTTTAAAAGACTTCTTCTACTAATCACATATAATACATTCTCCTAAACACATTTTTTATGCCATTCTCTTTGTGTAGTTACATGAAATTAACATTTTTACTCTTGAAAAAATACATCATATCGACTTTAATTCGACTCCATATCTCATTTCAGTGAAGAGATAACGCGGTAAGTCTTTATCAGACGTTCCCCAAATATCCCACCATTAACTTACTGCATACTATAATAGTACTATTAAAAACTACATTTATTTTTTTTATTTTTTTTTTATTAATATCAATAGCAAAATTTGTACATTATGTAGGTTTAAAGTATAATATAAGTATATTTTTTGTATTTTTTTCACAGTCCTCCTCACTAGGGTTTCCTGTTCTGAGGCGGCCTGTAGTTTTTCTTAAATTTTTGTATTTAGTTTTGAATTGTCTTTACATTGTCTTCATAATGTTTGTAAGTTGATTATTACTTTGATCTCTAAGCCATGTGACGACATATTCGAAATTTTCGGCAAAATCGGTCAAGTAGTTTTTGAGTCAATAGGGACAAACAGATAAACCAACATTTATTTATATAGATTAAATTAACACAAGAACCGAACTACCACTGTTTTCATTTAATCTTTTATAGTTTACAGGAATTATGTTATGTTTCTGAAATAAAATAAAGCCTTTGATACAGTTTCTCATAAAATTCTCATTTTGAAATTAGGAAAGCTTGGTATATGTGGCAATACATTAGCCTGGTTTGAAAGCTATCTTACTTGAAGACAACAAATTGTTTGAATTAAATCCTCCCTATCGGAAAAAAAAATAATGCAACAAGTGGAGTACCACAAGGTTCACACCTTGGCCCAATCTTATTTATCTTGTGTATATATGATCTTACAAAAATATTTCATCAACATTGATAATACAAATCAAAGACTTAGGCATCATTTTTCAATCAAATCTTTCATTTATTAACCACATAACAAAAATCTCTAATAAGGGCTTAAAAATGTTGGGATTAATAACTAGGCTAACCAGAAATTTTAACAATATAAAGTGTATTAAATTGTTATATTTTGCCTATGTAAGAAGTCAACTTGAGTATAATTCTTCTGTCTGGAACCCACATTATAATATACATGTTCAAGTTCTTGAAAGAATACAAAACAAATTCTTACGTTTTAAAAATTTTAAAATGGGTATTCCAGCGATTATGTTGAACTACATCACTCTTGTCAGACAGAGGAATTTTCACTGACTTGGTATTTCAATATAAAATTCTAAATGATTTAGTGGATTGTCCGGTATTGCTAGAATTGATAAGCTTCCGGATTCCACAACGTAATACTAGAAGTCAGGATTTATTTCAGTACAGAAATTCTGGGACTAACTACCATATGTATTCCTCTTTGCCCAGAATACTAATGGAGGGAAACAATTATACCAAGTCAGTGGACATCTTCAATTTATCTTTAAACAAATATAAAATGTTGTTAATGAAGCAATTCAGTTATGTAAAATAAATAATGTATATTTCCTAATATTCTTATGTAAAAGCCCCGAAAAAGGGCGTTAATAAATAAATAAAATTTATCAATTTATTTATGATTAAGGTTTGATACGCATTTCGTAATTAACACATTTAATTGATGTTTGAAAACATAATTTATTCAGAACAAAATAACACGAATGCCTTGTCGGTTAGGAAAATAATAATTCTAAGTTGTCAGTGAACGTTTTTTTGTCGATAAACGACTAAATATTATATTGTTCAGCTAAAATAAACAATCAATGTCTTTGCCATTTAAATGATAGGCTCTCACCAAAACATATAATTTCCACGGACATTTAACACGATAAACTAGCCCATCAGGGAAAGAGGAATAAATCAAGTTGAGCGGAGCGCAGACGAGGCGTGCCTGTATCCCATTCTGTAATTTGTCAATAAATTAATCTGACAGTATGCAGGCAACTCGCTTTGTAATATCACCATTTAGTCTGCACAAATAAAATCTGCTTACGAATTACGATGCGAAGCGCATAAAACTAAAAATCACTCCTATGCGCCTATTCCTCGATGCCGCACTTATTTACTAATAAAATGCACAACACAAGAAAAGTTTTGTCTTATACTGTGTTTAGCAAGCCATTTTTTAAAAATACAACGTGTTACTGAATTAATGTGATATTATAAAGGAAAATTTTGAAAAACTGTGATAGTACAAAGAAATTTCTATTAGAAAAGGTTGTAAGTCATCAGCAAATAATATAACAATTTAATCAATGTATATTATAAAAGTAAGTATAAAATGTGCTTGTGGCTAAAACTCAGAAACAAGTCCCGGTACGTCCAAGGGAGTTATATGGTGTGGTAGCCCTCTATCCCCCATCCATGAAGAAGTTTCCCGTTTTTACCCGAAGGGCGTGCTTTTCAAGATATAATGGCTGGAAGTTTCACCATCTCAAAATTGCTAGAACAGTCCAGAACATTCGACAGTTTTCGAGAACATTCCACAACATTCCAGAACATCTCGGAAAATTTTGGAACGTTCGGGAACATCTTACTATATAAACATATAGCCTGACTTTGTTTTCGCTCGCAAAACTCGAAAAGTAGTCGACCGGCATAGGTGAAAATTTTAAACTTTGTTATTATTAGTTCTAGGAGTGTTTAGAGATGGTGGGGATGGGATTTATAAATGGTAGAAGAAGTTGGGTATGCCCGAGGAATACTCAACGCAATATCTCTGCACCGGAATGAGATTCAGAGTCGAATTAAAATCGATTTAATGTAGTTTTTTACACAGTAGTGGATGGTGGAAGAAGTCAGAGGCGCCCGAGAAGACATTAGCAATAGCGAAGCATTGCTGGGGATACACTATTATATTTATAGAAAGCAGGGAAAATTCGAGCAACGCCGGATACACGTCAGGTAGTAACAAATATAAAAGCATTAAAAAAACTAAATAAAAACAAAAAAAGTCGAATATGCACAGAATATCATTCCAAAAACAGACTTTTTGGAATGATATTCTGTTGTTTTGGGATACCTACACCCAGAACCAATAAACATTATACAAACCTCTCTTTGGTTTTTTTGAAAATTCTCAGTCTGTAATCGTTATTTTTTTTATATTTAGTCAATTTAGACATCATACATTTGCACACAGCAATGGCATACAGATTCTTAACGACTTCTTAGTAAAAATCCTCTTTTTTGCTTATGTTTTGTATTTCTTTCTATTTGCTGATTGCCAACGACAGGTAATGCTTTTAGTCACACTTTTTCAATATATTTTGTAAATATTTTCTCTAATCGAAACCTTTTTTCGTTATTCAATAATAAAAATAAAATAGTTTTTCACGTTCAGATGGTACTTTACAATATCCCAATAAGTCAGCAACACTTTGTATTTAAATTGTTTTGGCTAACCAAATACAGAATAAGACAAATTTTTTCTTATGGTAGGCTTTTTTTGGTAAGTCAGTGCGACATCATGAAATTGATGAGCTGGAGTATTTTGAGTTTTACGCGGTTCGCGTCGAATACAATGCGACTTACTAGAAAGAGTTGCAAGAGCGAGAAAAAATAGTCCAAAACGGTCCACCACAAATAATAATAATAAAAGTTAATTGAAATGCGCTCTGTGAAGAGTTCTAATAACATGTCAAAAAATAGTTTTTGTGAAAATTTAAGGTTAGTTTCGCCACTCGAAGACGTCATCGTAGATCAATCAAAGTTTTACGCTTTGTCTAGTATAGGTCAATGATTAATCATACAGGGATATTTAAAAAAAAATGGAACCAATAAAAACTGCGACCTTACTGCAGTCATGGAGCGACATTGCCAAGTCGAAGGTAGACGTTGTAAAAGAGTATCACTTGAGAGTGAAAGAGTCTAAGAAAGTTTTTAGCTTTCAGGAAAATAACACTCGGCTGCGTCATGTTTCAAAAGTCGAACAATTCTTTCTTTTAGAACAACCACTGTACTCATTGTACTCAGTACCTTCTCTGTATACTCTTTACTCGGTGCTCTTGACTATATATAGTCTGTATACTCTGTAGTTAGTACTCCTTATAGTCTGTTCTTATAAAGTCCGTACTCTCTTCTTCCACTCCACGCCGAAGTAGACAGTGCACTTCATTCAAGTTCTAGTCTTCTTGCCTTTCTTTGATTCCGCATCAAGGCCCTCCATTACCTATCTTTGTCTGTGGACGTTAGTTTAGCTTTATATATGGTTAATTAATCTGGTATAGCCAAATGAAAAATAACAGAATATTTTAGCATCGTTTTGCAGATCTCACGTCACTACAGGGATAGAGATTTTTTTTCAAACATATTTATAATCAATTCAATCCAATATTTGGAAAAAAATATTTCTATTTCTTCATATGAAGCGGTTACTTTGTGATGTGACATTATAATTTTTGCTTTAATAGCTGTACTTGCTAATATTATTTCTTCATATGAAGCGGTTACTTTGTGATGTGACATTATATTGTTTAATTTTAAAATATTTCTATTATTGATTGATAAATACACCGCAGCACTAAAGACCAGGAGATCTATAAAGATCCGATCAATAAAGCCCTACGTCAGTATGGTATCTACGGTCAAATAGTGATATTTGCGAGCACAGTCAAGTCAGATAAGCTGTCAATATGCATAGCTTTTTGGATAAAATTCATTATGCAATATAACTAACTTCTTAATGAATGGGGGGGTGAACTTACAAAGCTCTTGGAACTGAAAGTTCCATATAAAGATCCATAGTCTTAATTAATTCATTTAAGATGCGATCGATTGATTCCGTTCGAGCATCGAGAAAGATTGTTTTTTAGTTATGTATGACTAATGACCTCGTGACCTAATTAAATCTCTTTATGATATCATTGAATCGCTGACGCCCTGAATTGTTATTGACAAGTTGCAATGCCTACTCAGCTGTTCCAAGTACAATTGCTTTTGTGGGTAACAATAAACTCACTAGGTACTGACTATTATCATAGACACCTCATACTTCAACTAATGACAGATCTTCTACAAGCGTAGTATAAATTAGTTCAAATATTGTTACACTGGTATATATTTCTTTTGAATTATGCATTGTCTTACTGCACTTATGTTAATAACTGCATCACTTGCAATAGTGTTTTTGTTTAGACTTTAATTTATTGCTATTATTATCCTGTTTACGCTGTACGTTTGAAAATCTATTATCACTGTATTGTAAAAGCCATTTTATGGCGCTTTGAATAAATAAATAAATAAAAAGTACATGCGGACTGCCAATGCATATTAAAGTTAACATGTATACCATTCGACATTATCAAGTTTTTTAGTATTTTTAACTTTTACGTAGCCATCTGAAATTTAGGAATGTCAATTCATAGAGAGATGCGCCATTGTTGCCAGCTTATATCGAATTCTGATATATTACTTTATCAATATCGTTCTGGATATCAACAGTACGACCGTGCTCTAATATTGTAAAGTAATCGATTTCAGTGTGCTAGACCCCCTGGGAGATACAAACCACTCTGATTCTGGATTCTGGAGTTCCGGAACTCACATCCTATGAAACTTTGTATAAACATGTGGTCTTTAGGTATTAAGATCGTATAAAGATCTTGTGTACATTAATTAACACTCTCAATACTCTGTACATAACGGTAGTCAGAAGCATTCTAGAATATAATTCCTCTCTCTGATCACCTTTACTGAACAAGGATTCACATAAAATTAAAAGAATACAGCATACATTTTTAAGGCACAAAAAGTATAAAATAGTATTATAATTCGTTAAGGATCACAGTTTTGCGAAAACAGAAATAAAAAAAAATTAAATGCCCAAATGCCCAACTGTATGCCCTACTAATATGCACAACTGTCCATCTCTTAAGAGGAAGCTACAAGCTAAAAATGTGCATATTCTTGGTATACCTTATATTGTAAGTAATAGGCATTAAAATCGCTTGATAAACGGAGTCTAGAAACGTTCGATTTCAAGCACAAAGGTGGTTTTTATTTATTTTCTAAATAATTGTATAAGAAAGCAAATAAGTCATTAAAGGAAAACTATCATGGATAATCTTAGCTATAATACTGAATTTTTATATAGTTGTTTTCTTTACGCGTTCATGCATTTCTATTGAAAAAATATTAAATTTTAGTAGTTATATTTATATTTTTTATTTAGTAATTTATTTTTTTATTTGTATTCTACTCAAAGGAAACGATAGGAAAATCTTCAATTTATCTAAAGCATATTTTTGGTATTCATAATGTAAGAGAAATCGTTATAAAGATTAATGAAAATAGTGATTTGGCATTAAGGTCCGCCTTGTACGTACGAGATAGTAGAGCTTCCTTTCACTAATAAACGTGATAATGGTTACCGAAATAATAATATGATTACCGAAAACAAGCTTAACTCACAACACCAGTTTCTGTAGTTAGGCCCCTGTGATTCTAAACCCCTGAATTGAAAATCTAAATTAAAGCGTGTTAATGCCATTTTCTGAACTACCCAAATTGTCACTGCGAAAAAAAAATGGGGATATTTTATTATTATTCTAAGGACGGTTAGTTTCAGAGAATTTGAACAATTCTTCAAATTTAAAACTACAGACGGGTTGTTTTACAGAATTTGAACAATTCATCAAATTTCAAAGTTTATTTTTAAGTTCGGTGAAGGTTGAACTTGAATAGAACCTTCAAAGAACATGAAAATATATTTTGAAATTTGATAAATTGTTCAAATTCTGTGAAACAACCCATACTTAGTTTTCAAGTTCTTTTATTATTTCAGTTCTACTGGTTTATAATAATATAATAACAGAAGTTGAATAGAACTTTCACAGAACCCGATAATGAACGTAGAAATTTGATGAATTGTTCAAATTCTGTGAAATATCCCATCCCTGTTAAGCCCAGTTCTGATGGGTATGATCAATTATTATAACGAACACAATAAATACAACACTAAACTGCATGATCCATTTCGTGTATTTGCTTCTCGCACAAATGTTATGTACAATTATTATTCACAGAGATAGCATCGTGTAGGGAATGAAATTTATTCTGTCGACGTATTGAATTTTAATACCATTGCTACATTTAAAAGCAAAGGTTCGTGCAGACGTATCAGTTTTTTTTCAATGCTGAAAATCAGCGTTTAATGTAATGCAATTCTTACATTTTCATACATAAAAGAGATTAACATTATTAGAAGTTACCATAAGTAATTGTCTATATATTTAATTGTTGTTTACCTAGATGTTTTACATTACCTAGACCTGTTCTAAGTTAGGTGACATGAATGTTAAGTCATATATTTCACATATTTCATCGCCATGTTATTGATAGACAATTACGAAATGTTATATTTTGATAAATATTGAAAAGAAGAATTAATAAAGTGTGAAGTGTCAAAAGAAGATGAAAAACGGTACATTTTTAGACACCTGGTTATATAATCAAAAATTAGATTATATAAACATAAATTAAATAATATAAAATAAAAATGCAAGACATGTAAGCAATGCAAATAAATAACAAGTTCTAAGCTGTTAATTTATTCGATACCTCCCTATTTGAGAATAATTCTTAGGTGTATTGTTTTTTATGATTATAAGATTATTTTTTCTATTATGTACATACATTTTTATTATATTTTTATTTATATATTTTAATATGTACATGGTTTTCCAATAAGAGGTGTTATTTTGAATAGACCGCTATTTCGGTAGATGTTACTTTTGAAGCTGTCATTTTTTGACATTTGACAAGTAGAAACTAAGTCATTAATTAAAATGGAACGATACACGCTTTAACAACGCATTGAAATTATAAAAATCCACTTGAGTGAATCAAATGCAAATCATCTTGAGTGATGAGGCCCATTTCCACCTCGGTGGCTTCGTCAACAAGCAAAATTGTCGCATCTGGTGCTCGGAAAACCCAAGAGTTATTGTTGAAAAGCCTCTTTATTCTCAACGTGTGACTGTTTGGTCCGGTTTATGGTCCGGCGGACCTTACTTTTTCGAAAATGAAGCTGGAGCAACAGTTACGGTGAATGGATTACGCTATCGAGAGATGATTAATGATTTTTTATGGCCAGAATTGGATGGTATTGATCTGGGCAACGTTTACTTTCAACAAGACGGCGCTACGTGCCACACAAGCAACGAAACCATTGATCCATTATTTTAATATTTATTTATATTTTTTAATAACTCGTAAGAAAGAAGGTATTTTTATCTATTTTAAAACGGCTTTTAATACTAAAAAAATGGTTAGACCGAGGATGAAACCTTCCTACCCAGAATCAAAAAGTCGACAACTTATTCTAACTCGACCGAAATTTATTTCGTATATTAACTGCCTATCACCCGAAGTGAGAAAAATGCTTAAATGTCAGCGTATGTGTACATGGTTGTACCAGACACTTGTTGTCGAAAACAATTTAGTTGATAATGCATTGTCATCGACAAAAAGTCTATGTGCCGAGTTTCCATTCATTACCGAAAACAAAATTAAAATTAAAATAGATTTAGAAATAATGGAAAGTTACATTTTTTTCCTTCAATATCTCGGTTACAAGAATTCATATAAATTATCTTTACTCCTTTCATTGCTCTGATTCTCGGTGACCAAATTTCGTCCTCTGAGTTACCCTTTCAGGGAACTTTGAAGGATCTCAGAGGTGGTTCAACAACTTTGATGAATAAAAGTGCTGAATCTGTTTGAATCATCAGGGAAGTTCTTGTTAGAGATATAATAAGATTGATCTGCAAATATCTACGTTTAAATTATTTTGAAGATAAGTATAAGATATGTGAACAATATTCAATGAGTAATTTAATAACTACAAACGTAATTTTGAAAAACAATAATAATAAGCAAAGTGTTTAATAGTATAATACTAAGTATTAAATATAAAAATAACGTATATCATTGATGTCGCTATTCCAGATTCCTGTAATATTCAAAAATCTGCAAATGAAAAAATAAGAAAATACACAGATTTAGGAAATGAGATTAAAAGAATTTGGCATTCTCAGACCATAAAAATATTACCATTCGTTATTCCGGCTACTGGCATTATACCTAGCTCTCTCATTAAAAATTTAGGTGTATTAGATCTATAAAAAAAATTATATACAAAAATGCAAAAATCAGTTATTTTAAATACATGTAGGATAACGAAAGATTTTTTAAATATTTATGTTGAGGGATCAGTAGGATTTATAGGCCCTGTTAGGAGTTCTACCGAGCCGAACCCTCTGATATGAAAATATCTGGAGTCGGTGAATTATTTTCCCATTTGATCTCTGGTGGGTTGACGTGTTGTTCTTGTATTGTTTTGTATTTATTTTGCTTATATAATGCACTTGCGTATTGTTGATTGACTAGATGATCATTTGTGGAAAAGTGTGTGGAAGAGTTTAGTTTTTCCCATGGGGAAGAGTTAACCCGGACACAAAACCGGAAAATTTATTAAGGTATTATATTAGTATAATAAAAAATAAAACCTAATTTTTTTTATATTTAATTATTGAAGATGATTTAGCGATTCTGAAACGAAAATTTGAAACTGAAAAAAAGATATGGTCGCATCTAGGACATGAACCCTGGACCCTAGCCTTACCGGGGCGCTGCTTTACCAACTGAGCTAACCTTTTCTAATTTGGTCATATTTTAACTGATTATCTTCATTTTCTCACCCTCACATTTTTATGATTGCAAGATTCAACTCAAACTAAATGCAGTATTTTGGATAAATTATCATTTTTTTAATAGGCGACATCTATTGAAGTTTCTGCAAGTATAGGATGAATATTTATTTATGGAATAACTTAATTAGTAAAACCTCAAATTGTAATATTTAATTATTAATGACAATATTAACGATTCTAAAACGAAAATTTCAAGTTTTTGTATAAGAATCGCTAATATTTTCTTCATAAGACAAAATCGATTTGTCTTATCAAATTGTTAGTTTTCAGAATTTGCGTAAAACATCTTTTCATTAGAATTAAAGTTGCTTTTATGATTTCTTTAATGCACTTTGGTAGAATGATTTTGTGTTTTGACATACCAGATATTTAAAAAAATGAAACTGATTATTTTGGATCGATAGCTCGATAGGGGGTTAAAATCAGCTGTGCAATGCAATTTTAATTGCTTCGCAGCACAGTTCCGGCTCCAAAATTTTTTTTTACCCTTTAATTGCCGAAAAAACTATAAAAGCAAAAAAAAAAACTAAATGCTCAGATAGAAAAAAAGTTTTTTTTGTGATTTTCTGAGTAGATTCACCAGTTTCCCATTTGTGATACGAGGTTCAAGATACCGTGTATATTCCTCTCATTACTTTTATTTAAATTTAACTTAAAACTAAACATGTTAAAGTTGACACTGACAAATATAAAACCGTCGCGTCAAGAATCGAGAACCATTCCCGTTTGTAGAGAAATTATGATAACAGTTAGGCAAGTTATAGTTTTGTGTGCTCTGCATTTGTGCAGAACAAGCTGAGACAGTTTCTCGGACATATAATGTATGTAATCATATAATGTTGGAGAAACATTTTGTGGTCAGTAGGGTTTGCGGACTGGGAGGTCTCAAAGTTCTTGGAAGGAACACGAAGCGACTGCTACAGGAAACACTCCGAGTCGTAAGGTAAAGCAAAACAGGATATCCATGAATTTTATATTTCAAAATTGAATTACGTAATCAAACATCAGGGTGTTTACATTCTTTGAATTGCGTGGAAGCATGATTGCAATTCATAATCAATAAAACCAGCACGAACTTTGTGTCTAATGTTTTCAAGGGTCTAAAAAAATCCGGAAGTGATCATGAACAATTTGTTAATTGATAATGTACATTAAAGTGTGATTGACACAACTTCAATCGACCATTATTTAAGATATTCACGGCCAAAAGTATTTTTGCTATTTGTTTTTGGGGTGTTGCGCTAACTCCTTCTTTAGCCAAAGGTTCGGACGACGTTACAGTGTCCACCATCGGGGTGTGACACATCTGCCATAGCACATTCGTGTTTTACTTACATTTTACTAGGAAATCTGCCAATTCACTCGTTAAGGCTCCGTAGTAAGCATTCAAAAAGAACCAGAAGATGGTTCGAAAGGAAGAGATGTATATACGGATGTTATAAGGATCGAGAGGATAGCATATTTATTAAAATACCACTCGTTTAAAATAGATCAAAAATCTCTTGAGAAATACCTAATTTACACTTAAAATTTTTTTATGCCTACAAAATGTTGAATAACAGAAAAAAATGTGTTTTTAATATATATATTTCTATTAGGGGAATTTAAAATAAATACTTTTTCTGCTCTACAAATCTATAAATATTGTCTTCAAAATCAACATATATGAGATGAGTTATAAGTCGGTAGAAATTAGGAATGCGGGGCTTTTAGGCCTGCAGTCACGTTTTTAACAGGAATACAAATAATATTAAATGAAGAGATTTTAAATAATTTAGTAATATTTTATTTCAGTAAATTTTCTCCGTGTATAGTGCCTATTCAGTCAACCAAAACACACATTATTCCCCCAGTCAATAGGCAGTCTTAATTATTGTCAATAGTTTCATTTACCTACAATAATCCCCTAGCGAACGATTTTTTTTTCAAATTTTACCTCGAAACTTACAACTTCGGAAACGAAAGCTCAAATCAAAAAAAGGAATACCATAAAATTATCTCCAAACGCGATGTAGATTCACAAGTTTTCCCCTTGTACTACGAGTTATTAGACTATTCAGATTTGTCAAAGTGGAAGATTTTTTTACTTATTTAATATCAACGGTACACATTATTATACCAAAAACACTAATTGCACGTCCCCGTAATAGCCAATTACTAAAATATAAAAAATAATAATAAATATACATATCTTCCGTGTAGAAACAGATCCGCCACATCTGCGCATATATTGTTAACTTCATGTAATCTAGGTACAAGCGAGCAGCAATAATATTGTTAACTTCATGTAATCTAGGTACAAGCGAGCAGCAATAATATTGTTAACTTCATGTAATCTAGGTACAAGCGAGCAGCAATAATATTGTTAACTTCATGTACTCTAGGTACAAGCGAGCAGCAATAATATTGTTAACTCATGTAATCTAGGTACAAGCGAGCAGCAATAATATTGTTAACTTCATGTAATCTAGGTACAAGCGAGCAGCAATAAAATTTAAATTATCAATCCTGGTATTGTTACATTTAAACAGGATTTCGGAACGATTGTGGCTTTATGAAATTCAATGAGATTAAAAGTAAATCAGGGCTATCAATATTACCATTTACAATTTTGAACATATACATTTCGCTGTTAGTATTGGATAATATTGTTATCAAGATTATTGTAATCCACAGGGACAAAACGTATATTAGCCAATTGTTGAACTGAAATAATACCATCCCTTTCTAAGCCGAAGTGATAATATGAACTTTGTGTGGGCAACGTCTTCTCCCAAAGCGTTTATGCATAAATAATACCTATGTACGTGTGTGTAGGTAGGTACGCCTTACCTTCACCGTATGATCCCTTCAAACCATATTCTAAGTACTGTAGTACACATACACCCGATAAAAACCGTACCAAAATTAATGGTAATAACTTATAACAGGTGTATTTAAGAAAATTAATCAAAGCGTTTCACTACATAGTAATGCAAAATCATGTGTTTTTTGTTTGAAAATTTGGTCGCCTAGAAATGTTTCAGATGCTTTAATTAAATACTGCGAGTAGAATACATCTTGGCCTTTGAAATAATCGAGTATTTTTCAGATAAGTCTTTTTATAAGCCCAGAAAAAAATAATGTATCAGGCCTATGAAAACTGCTTTAAAGTTCAAAATCTCCTACTTACGAACCCATTTTCGGTTATAATTTTATTGTATAATGTGGCAAATTAAGTTATGTATAAAATGATCGGAAAAAAATTAAATATTTATGCCTGAACATCCACAAAATAAAATAAAAGACACCTTTTGGCCATATTTTTTTCTTGCATAAATCAAAATAGGCGGATGGTGTTAAGCGGGAATTTTTTTTTTTTATTTTATTTTTTTTTTTTTATTGTACAACAGAACATTCATTCCAGTTACAGTACAAATTTACATCATATCAGCATTTCGGTAAGTGACTCTTCAATAGTTGTTTAAGGTCATTTAGAGAACAGTCACTTACATCCAAATTCTTTGCTAGTTCGTTCTGGATGCATGCTATGCTTTGCCAGGACGTCGGTTTTACCTTTTGGTACTCTGAATAAGTCATGGTATCGACTTCGGCTGTAGTGGTCTGGAACATATAAATCATAGCATCCCAAGAGGAATGGGCTATCAATAAAATTGTTCCAAATTTTGAAAGATATAATGGCTAGGCTTGCTTTCCGCCTAGTTTCCAGACTCACAGAATTAGTTTCCTCAAGTAAGTCGATATGGTGCATGAACCTGGGATAGGTTCCATGCGTCCGCATATAGACATACCTGAGGAATTTCTTCTGGATTTGCTCTATCATTTCAATGTACTTCTGGTGGTACGGTGCCCAAACATCGCTCGCATACTCCAGCTTGCTTCTCAGTATGCCATCGAACAATGCTAACATAGCATCTTTGTTATTGAACTGCTTGCATGTCCTAATGAAGAACCCAAGCAGTTTGTAGCAAGACTGAGTAAGCTACGATATATGGCCAGAGAATTTCAGTTCATGATCAAATACTACACCGAGATCCTTTACGGAATTTACACGTGATAGTGTTTCGCCCTTTATCTTATAATCGTAAAGTAGAATCGTAATATAAGTAGAAGTTTATTTAAACCTTATCGCCATCTACGTAAGGGGTGCTATTGATAGCGGCTCGATTTAAAATATTACACGACGTAGTGCATCGTCTTAAGAATATTTAACATTATTCCGTAGTTGTAAACGATGAATTTATTTATTGCATCTCACTATATATAAAATAGGATTCTATGTCCCGGATAATTTTGCGCGAGGCCGCCAACACAGGCTTTTGATTCTTCCTAGGTTAAGAACTAACTTACCAATGGTGATGCCCTTGGGAAGAATCAATAGGATAATTAACTGCCTCGCAGGACATGTGGATATTTTCCACATGTCCTCCAACGTATTTAAACGTGAAATATTATTAATCAAGACTTAACATTGTAAACCTATATTAAAATTCTTTTTTTTTGCCCCACTTTTAGATGGATTTGTTATTCACTTTTTTGTAATTTTTAATTACCGATAATGCAATGTACAGGTTTATACTGTTTTTCAAAAACATAAATATATCATGTTTTTTCTCGTATAAATCAACCTCACTAGGACTTAAGCCTGTATCGATGTAAACAATTTACATTTTAGTGAAGCAAACATAAAGTAATTCTACATACAAACACAAAATATTTCAAAAGTAAAGAAAAATATGTGTTAGATGTGTTACCAGATGGGTAATTTGATAGGATATTTCAACAATATTTGAACCACAATTAACCATAATGAATACTTGGAGCAGATTGATAAGTTTGTTTATTTCGGGTACAGCGAAGCAGACAGTGCAGTTTTGAAGTGGGGGTGGGAACCTGGGTAGGGTCTCATTGTGTCGGGAGGGTCTTGCCGTTTTCAGGTGTTACCGTGGTTTAGTCCGGACAACTCTAAGGCTTCACAGTTTCTTGAAAATGGCAATTCTTTCGTCTCTCTGAGGCTACCTGAAAGAATTTTTTTAAACAACAGCCTTATAAGAACTTTAGGAATCAACCTTATTATTTACTATACCTTAGACTTAATCATAAAAATGAATTCATTGACTTGAGTTGAAAAGTCTCAACTTTCTGGACAAATGAGAATAGTATCCTTTTAGTAGTTTATTGTTGATTACATATTGTTATATTTATCATGTTTGAATAACATGGGATTGTTGTGATTTATTTTTGGGGTATTATGCCGTGTTTATATACTCCATATGTTCCAGATGTGACAAGGTAGGCCAAACGGAACGGACGATATCCAAAAGAATATCAGAACACTTTCGAGCATGTAAACTCGGCCACCCTGACAAATCGGCAATTTCCAGGCACTTGATTGAAACCAACATCACTGCGTGCTAGGTTGGATTGATAGAGACTGGTTGAGGGAGATCTTTTGACCTCTCCAACTGAACTCTCTCAGAACATTGCCTGGCACTGCAGTAAGAGGGATGGACTTACTGACCCCCAGATTTCTACACACCCCTCGTACATTTTTCTTTCTCAGAACTTTTCATCCTTCCTCCTGTGGAGATGTGGAGAAAATGTGTTATTTTGGAAAATGCATTGAAGTTGAAAAAGAAATTGTCACTATTATCTTTTCGTTTACTATTTTACCGGTATTTACACATATCCCACAGATTAAGGCACATCAAAAAATATAATAACAGTTTTGAGCTTTTTTTTATATTTCTTGAAAATATTACTGAAGGGCGCTTTATCAAGTTATAAATTAAGTAAACACTTAATTAAAATTAAGAAACGTAATATTTTGAATAAATTGTGGACTTTATTACTAAACGTTTTTAAATTTCAAATATTCAATTACCTATTTCAGTAATTATAAAGATCTTGGAAAGGTTTTTTCACTTGAAACACTTATTTTTATCAGTAAATTGGTTTAACCGGTAATAAATCATTTTAAATTTGGGAGGGGGTAAAATAGAATCATATTAATAAGTCGTCTGAACGTGGCTAAACCACAGTTTGAAAATGGCCTTGAAAGCCGAAACAGCTGTAACAATAACAAAAACCAAAAAATACTTGCAGAACTTAATAATTATATTATTAAATTTGATTTTAATTAATTTTTTAAAGAAAAAACTGAAACGTATATTTCAAGAATTATATTTATAAGTAATTTCTTTTTAGTTACTGTACTCCAGTTTTAATAAATTATCCAATGAACTCTGACGGGGCTTACTCAGAAAAAAATTAATTAATGGGACTTTCTACGAATAAACTATACATTTCTTAGAAAAGGTAAAAATGAAACTCTGATATCGAGGTGATGCTTCCTAAGACCTTTTAATCGAAATAAAACATAGTTTCCTTTAAAAAATTAATTGTTGAAGCTTTCGCTCGAGCGATTTTTGGCGTATTATGGAAAATTTGCAAGAACGCTTTGAGCGATCGCTTGTCATCATTTGCCATCTTTATAGATCCTAAAAATATGGAATAAACGGCGAAATCTAGATAGATTCACCGGCTTTAAATATATATAAACATTAACCCTACAAAGGGGGCCCTGAGATAATTAATTTCTCTCAGAGCCTATGTCATCTTTTGGGATGGAAGGAAGGAGGGGATGTTCTGGGTAGGTAAAACGTATGAGGATTGGGTAGGAATCTAGGGATCAGTGTGTCCAGGTGTGATGAAGGTATGAATAAATCCCTCCCACTGCGGCACAAGGTGATGGGTCGAGAGACCGGTTGGAGAGGTCAAAGGGTCTCCCCAAACCAGCCTCTCCCGATCTGGCACGCTACGCAGCTTGTCGGCAGGCGCATCATGAAAACACCCACCCGCTGAACCCGGGCACCCCTGCTAAAAGGGGTGACCTATAGATGATTTCAATGTATAGAAATAAATAAATTAATAAATAGCAGGGGTGTTGGTTATCCAATAAATAGTTCCCAGGGCGACGGTATCCAAACCCGCGTCCCAAATTGAAATATATTTCCATATTAAAATTTCGAAGAATGGAATTATTGAAGAAAAATGATAAATGTATGTATATACAACCAATCGCTCGAGTGCTTATTAAAATATTATTTTTGAAGATAATCTCTGGGCGTTTGTCGAGTTGAACAAGTAATAATAATAGTCATTTCCACGTGAAGTATGTTGTGATGCTGAAGATTGTGGGGAGGAGAAGGAGAGGGAAAGAAATGGAAGGTGGGGAAAGAAAGGCTCCTTGTTATTCAGATCTGTTCTCTAAACACTACTAAAGCCATTTCAAGAAACGTTTCAAACCTGACTGGTGGTCTTACACCATGGCGATACTGAGAGTATCTTCAATTCTGGACGTGTGCAAATACACTATTTATTGACAAAACAATAAAACAAATTGATCAAATAAAATTTACTTATTTGAAACCGCGATCTTAAGATTTCAAGTCTAGTCGCTTACCCCCAGACCACAGAGCTTGTAAAATTCCGGGCATTTTTTAATTAACAGCTTTTCTCTCTTGACGAGGTTTTGTTTTTATTCGGCCACCGTGCACTGAGCACACATTACCACCCAGTCCTGCCAGGTTAGACAAACAGGACGGAGCCACGACCCCAAATTGAACAAGTTAAAATACCTTAATTAAATATGAGCACCCTACACCCTCGTAAAGCCTTTTACTGTACCTCCCTTAACGATATCGCTTTACGGTGACGTTACCGAACTCAACCCCTCCTCCTCACCACCGTGTGGGACGAATACCAAAATAACTTCGTCCATACAGACCACACAATGCACAACGCACATTTCCAAATAGCAAATAAAATCAGTCAAAAGGGTACAATAAAGCGTATGAAATCATTTGTGACATTGATAGTATATTAATGTCACAAACAATGGCGGTTCTTCCCTTAGGTCAATTGGTGTTAGACCCTCCAAAATTATAAGACAACAATAATAATCAATTATGTGCATCAAAACAACTGGTCTTATTCTTAATTTATTTAAAATGTAACGCGAAACAGCAGGGCTGCGAGCGGCGGCGGCGAGTGACTAGCAGTTACATCTGTTGTCTATAATATAAGCTTTCATTCACAAGTCGACACTATTCGCTGGGTCAATTTAAAGAATGTCCACTTTGGCATCTTCTGTCCCTATGCGCGCCATAGAATAAACGAGATGGCACTATATTTTTCGTCGAAGTAAAAAATAGGTACCGAAGAAAGCTTATGGACGCTTAGGTCATGACCGCGAGGGAGACAACACGATGAATATTATATGTTTTACAGAAATGGTGACATAAACAAATGTCGTTTTTTTATTTATTTTCACGCTTGTAGTGTGTGGAACAATGGTTGTTTTTCAATTGGAAGGTTTGGAATAATTATTTATATTGTTATCGATTTAGAATGAAGCTGAAGAATAAAAAAAAAATAAAAAGAACGTAAAAGATCATTGTCAAATAGAATCAAACTCTTATTTTATTTACTTTAATGTTGTGCACAACTACATTAAAACATAATATCTTAAAAATAATTTTCCGTTAGTACATGGATTGTGTATTTATTTCCAATTTACTATATTAACATCGTCGCGGACTCTAAATACTATAACAAATTGATATAGAAAATAATATATGGGCATTTTTCACAATATCAAATAAAGATTAGTCACACATTTTTTCAAGTGACCTGACTGGATCCTTAGAGCCGCCTCTGGTCACAAATCAATTTTTTATCAATTTTCATGTATTATTTATTAATACGCTTGCTAGTTGAAAACTGCTCACACGATGACTTTTCGTTGTCTGAATGAAGGTTTTAGAGATGGACGTATTAATTGTTTTTATTTCATATCGCCAATCGCAAGTTTATAAAAGACAAGTGTCAGTAACCCTTGAGAAATCCAACTCAAATTGCTTGAGTTAAATTCTATTGGAAGATTGGGATTTTATTATGGATTTATGTTTTATGTTATCTATATGATGACTATCTATATTTAGGCTTACAAATCCTTGAACTTGCATACGAGTAGGTACTACAGGGTTTTCCAATAAGAGGTGTTATTTTTATATTCAATCGTAAAAGATCAATGGTTTCGTTGCTTGTGTGGCACGTAGCGCCGTCTCGTTAAAAGTAAACGTTGTCCAGATCAATACCATTCAATTCCAGCCATAAAAAATCATTAATCATTTCTCGATAGCGCAATCCATTCACCGTAACTGTTGCTCCAGCCCCATTTTCGAAAAAGTAAGGTCCAATGACTCCACCGGATCATAAACCGCACCAAACAGTCACACGTTGAGAATAAAAAGGCTTTTCAATAATAACTCTTGGGTTTTCCGAGCCCCAAATGCGACAATTTTTCTTGTTGACGAAGCCACCGAGGTGGAAATGGGCCTCACCACTCAAGATGATTTGCATTTGATTCACTCAAGTGAATTTTAATAATTTCAATGCGTTGTTGAAGCGTGTATCGTTCCATTTTTTTAATGGCGTAGTTTCTGCTTGTCAAATGTAAAAAAATGACAGCTTCAAAAGTAACATCTACCGAAATAGCGGGCTATTCAAAATAACACCTCTTATTGGAAAACCCTGAATTGGGCCCAGGCAGACCTTGTCCTGCTACAGACCTCCTTCCATGTGAGCTGCATATTATAAAGACCTTATTTTATTTTTATACATTTGACATACACAGAAAAATGCGCAATTCACATGCATCGAAGAATTTTGTTTTATCGTTTCATTTGATATCGACCATTTCAGCAGCACCACATATCTGGTCCAAAACTATCCTATCTTTGAAGCAGTAACTAATCCTACACATTCACAAAATTTCATTGAAATCGGTTTGGCGGTTTCGTAGATTAGCGTGTACGAATACGTAATTTTTATATTTTAAGAATAGAGAAAAATAAAATTTGGCCCATATTTTGTCATTTCAAGAAATATAAATAAAGTGGAACATTAATTAAATTTCATACTAAATATTTCCTATTTACTTTGAAAAAAATAATTTCTTCGTAGTTAGGTTAATTATTTTGACCTCAAATCTAAATTCAGGTTTTGTATAAAAATACCATGTAGCCGTTCCTCTTAATTAGAGTGGTTCTTGCAATCTGTGTTTATTTTTTTAATTGGTGTAATTTTTATCGTTTCCAGTAGCACATTATACTATTCCATCCCTTTGTAGATGAAACTTATTAGCTTTGTCATTTTGTTAGTCTGATTACGTAAGGGTACGTATACATTTGCAAACCGAAACGCGAACCGTGCCACGAATTACGGGAAAAGAACGAATCAACTGCAAGCGGCGTTTCGCGCCATTTGCGGTCGCTTCGTTACTTTCCAATAAGTTGAGGTTCAGTTCGGCAGTTCGGCTCGTGGATGTATACGTAGCATTTGTTTAAATGTCAAAATCACTATTTTATACTCGGCTTTTTAAAATAATTACTTACTTTGGCTAAACGCTCATTTTAATAATTCTAATCATAATCAACATATTTTGTACCTATTGTTTGCTATATTTTCATTTACCCAATGTAAATATTGAACTACAACATTCTGTTAAATTATATGAATATGCTCAAATTGTCAGACAGAAGAATTTTCACTGACTTGGTATTTCTATATAAAATTCTAAATGATTTAGTTGATAGTCCGGTATTGCTAGAATTGATAAGCTTTCAGATTCCACAACGTAATATCAGAAGTCAGGATTTATTTCAGTGCAGAAATTCTGGGACTAACTACCATATGTATTCCTCTTTGCCCAGAATACTGATGGAGGGAAATAATTATACCACGTCAGTGGACATCTTCAATTTATGTTTAAACAAATATAAAATGTTGTTAATGAAGCAATTCGGTTTTGTACAATAAATAATATATATTTCTTAATATCCTCATGTAAAAGCCCCGAAAAAGGGCGTTAATAAATAAATAAATAAATTTAAGCGTTTCGTATTTGCTCCACTTTATGGTTGCAATAATTTGAGAATTGCTTTTGATAACCTATTTCGGAATCAAAGTGTTGCTTGAAATGTCTGAAGCAAATGAGACCATAATTTGGGTATATTGTGGGGCTGAAGGAGGGAAAGGAGATATGAAAGATGAAAAGTGGGGGAATACCTGTCTATTCCGATCTGGTCACCAAACACGCCTGAAGCTATTTCAAGCAACATTTCAATTCTGAATGGTTGTCTTACACCAGGGCGACATTGTGAGTATCTTAAGCGAGATGCAAATATACCATTTATTATTTTAAATGAAAAAATGTGAAATAACATAAATTAAATAAATAAAATTGGTTGGCTGAGTTGAAATCGCATTTGGGTCCCACCCAGGCGTAGTGTGTTCAATTCCTCGGCTGTCTTAGTTCTCTATCACAACGCAAGCAACATTTTCCGCTTACTGTGGTGGTAGTATGAGAATTTCAAATATTTTCAGGTTATTCGTAACCCAGGAATACTTGTCTAATTTAAAAAAAAAAAATACTTGCGCACATCGGGATTTCAACCCGCAACCTCTGGATTGCTAGCTGGGAGTGTTACCCTTTAACAACATATTCCACAAAACTATTTTCTTGTATCACAATCGGCAGCAAAAAAATTAACACTGAAATTTTTATTTTATTTTTTCCTACTAACAAACGAGGCGAAAATTTATATTTTTCAATTGCAAATTTTTTCATGATGGCGTTATTTTTTTATGCACAGTGTTAACATATTTTTTAGCCTATCTGCTGCAGATTCTCAAAGGCCGTTGCTTTGTGTCGGGCGTTAAACCCCGGAAGAGATCCTGGTAATGCAGCCCGACTACAAAAGGCTTTTTTTTTGCATTTCACAGGACCCCAATTAGTTGTAAGGGGCCGGGCCCTCACCGCGACCATTAGCATTCCGAGCAGCCGTGATAATTTGCCGGCTAAACTGCATCCTTTAACCGGAAAACTTTACAGAACGCTGCGTTGCAAGAGACTCGCTGCGCTTTGCACATAGAACTTTGCATACTGCACTGGTGCAGGCCAAAACGGATTAAATATGTTTTTTGATATTTTTCAAATTGTTCACACAAAGTTTTTACCGGAAATGTATTTATATTTTTGAAAATTATTTTTAATTGGCAAACATTTAAATACAGGATTTTCCAATAAGAGGTGTTATTTTGATATTCAATCGAAAAAGATCAATGGTTTTGTTGCTTGTGTGGCACGTAGCGCCATCTCGTTGAAAGTAAACGCTGTACAGATCAATACCATCCAATTCCGGCTATAAAAAAATCATTAATCATCTCTCGATAGCGCAATCCATTCACCGTAACTGTTGCTCCAGCCTCATTTTCGAAAAAGTAAGGTCCAATGACTCTGTCAGACCATAAACCGCAACAAACAGTCACAAGTTGAGAATAGAGAGGCTTTTCAACAATAACTCTTGGATTTTATGAGCCTCAGATGCGACAATTTTGCTTGTTGACGAAGCCACCGAGGTGGAAATGGGCCTCATCACTCAAGATGATTTGCATTTGATTCACCCAAGTGAATTTTAATAATTTCAATGCGTTGTTGAAGCGTGTATCGTTCCATTTTTATTAATGGCGTAGTTTTTACTTGTCAAATGTTAAAAAATGATAGCTTCAAAAGTAACATCTACCGAAATGGCGGGCAATTCAAAATAACACCTCTTATTGGAAAATCCTGTAGTTTACAATCCTACTAACTAGGGCATTGCTTACTTAGGAGCACTAAGATTGTATTGTTAGTTCAAATCATATCAAATCAAATATACTAAGTTCGGCTGTCTGTGAGGTTGCCTGCTTCAATAAACTCAAATTTACTTTGATTTTAAGTGTCATTTTAGAAATTAGAACTGATTGTGTGAAAGAATAAATAAAAAATACGTACTAAAAGTATAATATTTAAACAGAAAATTATTTAAGTTATCCTTTTAAAAATTGGGATCATTATATCAGACAGTAGGACCATGATCGTGCAAAATCTGGCGGAACAAAAAGGTAGTATCCGACAAGGCCACTATGTTGAACCCGAACAAACAAAATTACAGACAGATGAAATGCCGAATGGTCGAGTTACGACAGGATTTCGCTACACTTAGACAATACGGATACGAATACGAGAAGTTGGCATAGATTGCTATATTAGCTGCTTCCCTTAATTGATGGTAGGATTGGATTCAAGAGATGGACCTAAATGTTTTGGTGTGGTTACAGCGGTTAGCCATCCTTTAATGTTCCAGGAACTCCAAGCTTACCTCTAGGCAGAATGGTTTTTCTCCGGATGTTCCTAAATAGTTCTCCGAACACTGTGACGCCTTTGGACAGGTATTCGAGCTTAGATATTTGATAAACGTACTGAATTTTCCGACAGTTGGCTAGAGACAGTTTATATTGAAAACCGGGTACCAATATTTTGGCTTCATCCGTGTTTGGTGTCCAGATCTGAATAGACAGATTCTGCCTTACCTTCCTCTTCCCTATCTTCCTCCACTCTGCACTCTCTTCACACTCACAACATAACCTAATTGGGGATGTCACAGTTACACGAAATCTTCTTTATCTCTAAATAGTATAAAACAAAGTCGCTATCCGCGTTTTTCTCTCTGTGCGCTTAGTTCTTCTAAACTACGCAACGGATTTCTATAGAGTTTTCACCATCGCTTGGAAATTTTTTTCGAAAGGTTCATATGTATAATACATGCATAGTATATTTATATAATTTTCCAAGTTAGATTCAAAAATTAAAATAGAAAATTTGTGAACTTAGCCTGTCTCAACACAGGATAGCCTTAGTGAGACAGTTACAGTAAAAAATGTGTAAACCCTACTCTTATCGATTTGCCTATCTATATATATAAAAATCTCGTGTCACACATGTTTGTGGTCGCACTCCTCCGAAACGGCTCGACCGATTTTTATGATTTTTTTTAGGTATATCTGTTAGGAATGAGAATAGGTTCCTAAGTATATTTCATAGCGTTAGGTGATTAGGGTGACCCTATCCAGAATTTTTTTGACAAAATTAATTTTTTTTATTATTTGGTATCAAAAAATATCTAAAACCCCAAATTTTCACCCCCCTACCCCCACCCTACCATTTTTTAATCGTGATTTTAGTGTTTTTGTATGAGAAAATTTAACCGTAGTTCATTTTTCAAACGACACGAAATTATTTACGTTGTTAAATAACAGATGGCCCTGCGTTCGCCTCATCAAACATTCATTCACACATGCGCAAGTCATTCATGAGAAGGTGATTGGTTTATTTGAGCGTCGCGACTTTTTGACATTTCATTTGGCATTTGTTATGTATCACAACGCAGTGCGTGCATAATTTCGTACGATTTATTTTAATTATTGAAGACAATATTAGCGATTCTTAAACGAAAATCTGAAACAGAAAAATCAGAAAAGGATACGGTCACATCTAGGACTCGAACCCAGGACCCTTGCCTTGCCAGGGCACGCTCTACCACTGAGCTAATGGGACCCTATCCGCTTCGGTCACTTTTAACCCTTTCACACCCGCATTATTGTTTCCACACATATAAAATATGTAATGCTTGATAATACCTCAGAAAATTATTTAAAAATTTTTGGCATTTAATTTTAATACAAATAACTGTTTCATGTCAAAAATGCACATTGACAATGTAGTGATAATCTCTAAGGTACAAACAAATAAAATTTTAACTAAAATTCATTCATAAATAAAGATATAATCTAGGATAATAAATATTTAAAAATTCGCCATAATAGTCAAAAACCTGTCCCTCACTACCAGTGTTAATTTGAATGAACATTGAAATTCATTTACAATATTCTGGGAAATGACTGTGATCAGTGAATTGAACTGATGTTATTACTATAGAACACATCTTGATATATAGAATGCGTTAAAATATTTGTAATTCGAGTATAAAATATTGATATCTCACCTTAAATTAAGTAATCAATGACGGCAGAAATTCGATGAAACTCACAATGAGCAGATGTCAAAATATTTATCGTTGTTGTGGCGGGAATAAGGATTTCAACCGAGCGGAAAAAATAGACGCCACAGAAAAGACTATAAACTATAATAAAACGAAAACATGGCTTTTCTAAATCGCTACAGTTACGGTAAAAAAATTCACAAAGCTCATGTTAATTTGAATTAACACTGGGGCTGAAAGGGTTAACTGTATCATACTTCGAATAAGAAATACCAACAATGTCTTCATTTTTTCACCGCACATTATTTATTGGCAACTATCTTTATGTATGATCGCAAGATTCAACCCAAACTAAATGCAATCTAGACCGCGTCTTTTTTTTGATAAACCTATCATATTTTTTTTATTTTATTTTAATGTGCGACATCTATTGACTTTTCTGCAAGTCTATGATGAATATTTATTTATACGTGCCCCGGCAAGGCAAGGGTCTTGCCAGCAAGACGCAAGGGGGCCATCGAACGAATAAAGCAACAAACGTACGAAATAGTAGAGCAGAAAAAACAGACCTACAAATCCAACAAGATATCGAAAATGTGCGTGTGAGTATGTCGCAATTGGGTAAATCTCAATCTCAAGAGGAACGAGCTGAACGAAATCAACAACGACAATTGGAACGGAGAGAAGCGCGCCAGTTCGTAGTTGACACACGCATAAGAAATAACCGACATCGCACAACAAGTACATCGAGCATTTACATCTGCTTCGTTCCTTCGTCTCGCATTCAAGTACGAGCCTGCTATTGAATATTCCACTCATCCAAAAGTGCTGTTTGGTGCTAAAGACAAAGAATGTCATCATTGTCATGCGCTAAAATTCAAATATGAGTCAGCCGGGATGTGTTGCGCATCAGGAAAAGTGCAACTACCTGAAATTGAGGCACCACCAGAACCATTGAACGGCTTGCTCATCGGCACGGATCCAGAATCAAAACTGTTCCTGAACTCCATTTGCACATTCAATTCATGCTTCCAAATGACTTCGTTCGGAGCAACACAAATAGTTCACAATACTGCGGCAAATGGTCAACGATTCAATTCAACTTTCAAAACCAAAGGCCAAGTGTACCACAAAGTAGGATCATTGCTACCGATGTCAAACGAATCACATAATTTTTTACAAATATACTTCATGGGCGGTGAGGACATCAAACGTGTCCTCACTATGCCAGGCGCATCGTCGGCAAATTGAACGACCTATTGAATGAGCACAGTGAATTATTGAAATTCTTCCAATCACACATGCACGAATTGCAAAGTGACAATCACGCTATTGACATCAATCCTGATAAAACACCAGCTGGAGAGCAAGTGTGTAAATTCAATGCACCTGTTGTTGACGACGTTGCTGGAATAATGGTTGGCGACCGCACATCTACGCGAGAAATCGTGATTCGAAGAAGAAACAACAATCTGGAGTTCATCGCCGACACACACCGTTCATACGACACTCTCCCCCTAATCCGCTAATTTTCTGGAAGGGACAAGACGGATATTGCATAAATATTAAACAACGAGATCTTGCCACAGGTTATTCATTCATTATGAACATCATTACTCATTTTGAATTAATATTTTTGAAAATTTTGTTACAGGAGCTGAAACAAACAAAAAGTGAGCTCGATGGAATTTTATGCGTATAGTATGATGATTCGACGCGGTCAGGACAACGTCATTCTGCGATGTCGTGAGCTATGCCAATAATAATAATAATAATAACGTAGCATTTATATAGCGCAGTTTTGTGTTGTTTCACTTCAAGTGCGCTTAACTATAATAAACTTAAAATAAAATTTCCTATTGTGTTCCTTTAAAAAAAATTAATTACATAATATGAAATAAAGAATAAACGGTTTACACAAAAGCAGAGAATAAAATTTAACAATAACAGTGCTATTTTAGTAGAGGACAACAATAAAGACAGTGACAGTGCACGAAAAATAAGAACTTTAAAATTAAAATATTATATAAAACAGGAAAACATTAAAATATTATATAATAGGTGGACATTAAACATAAAAGTACAATAAGGAGGAGACCGAAACCAAACAATTACCGGAAAACTTCAAAACCTGGCATTTTATAGTATATTAAAAAAGAAGCTTAGATTCATGAGAGTATAAATGATTTTAAATCATTAAATATGATTTTTTGAATTATTTTGTTTTTAAAACCCGTTTAAATTCAGCCAAATTTTGTATATTGGTAAGGGCTGGGGGAAGTTTATTCCAAATGAGTGGGCCAGCTACACGAAAAGAGCGATCATAGTAAACAGCTCGATTTGACCGAGAAAGTTCGATTAAACGATTGGTAACATCTAGATCTGCTGACCTCAGAGTAAGCTGTCTATCGCTTAGGTTTCGTCGGACACATAATTCCGATATATAGGCTGGCGCCATTCCCTGCAATGCTTTGAAGGTCATTAAGCAGATCTTGAACTCTATTCTTTCAGGGCATCGAAGCCAATGAAGACGATCCCTTAGAAGCGGGGTTATACGACAATGCTTAGATTCACCAAAAATCATTCTCGCCGCAGCATTGAAAACGGACTGGATTCTGTTGAATTGTTTTTTAGGTAGGCCAGCATATGCACTATTACAATAGTCCATACGCGAGACAACGAACGAATTTATGAGTGATTTTGCTCCATCAGAGGGAAGGCATCTCCTAATTGATTTTATCTGCCTTAGGTGGAAAAAGCCAGCACTTACAGTTTTTGAAATTTGCGATTCAAGAGAAAGACAATTGTCTAAAGTGAAACCTAGAAATTTTATTTCCGTAGAAGGGATTATATTTGTATTCTGAATACGGATTGGACTGGAGTCAATGAGGGCTTGTCTTCCAGGAGAAGCTATCCAAATAAATTCCGTCTTTGTCGGATTAAGTTTGAGTTTATTAACAGACATCCAACTTGAAACCGTGTCAATGAAACTAACCACCTCGTTTTTAAGGACGTCTTTTTCATCCGGGGAGCAAAACTTGAAAATCAAACGATCATCCGCGTAGCCTTGTGATTCAAAGCCAGCTGAGTGAATGAGTCGTTCGAGACGATTAGTATATAGAATAAAGAGAATGGGACCCAGTACAGAACCCTGGGGAACTCCAAATTCGATGGGAGTTTCAGGTGATGTATATTTATTGAAAGTTACTGAAGCTACTCGTCCAGACAGGTACGATGACATCCATTGGAGTACATCACCTCGAACGCCAAATTCGGTTTCAAGCACATTTAATAAAATACTATGATCTACAGTGGCAAATGCCGCACTCATATAAAGAACAGATACCAAACCCAACTTACCTGCTTCCATCCCGATGATCAAATCTGAAATCACCCGCAAAAGGACAGTTTCCGTTGAATGAAACTGTCGATAACAATTCATGGTCGACATGTACGCAAAGGTAGAGAGCGAACGACTGCGATTCCTACGACACAATCAATAGAAGTTGCGTGCGGAAGAATACATTCACTTGCGAGATGCTATCACCTTTCTGCCACATATCTCATCCCCACACACTTACATTACATTCGTTATTTTTATTTAACAACAGAAATATCAATATGAATAATTTATATGGCAGAACAACGTTTGACGGGTTAGCTAGAAATAAACAAAATTTTGAAAATTGTAACACACTGTGGAAACGCTTCAGAGAAGTGATAAAGTAGGTACAAAAAATTTAATTAATAATTCTATATTTAAAATGTGTATTTCTTTTGTTTAAATTTTTGACAGATGTTGAAATTTTTTTATCTTCTTTTGAACATCAACGATCCCGTAGCAAATATTTTTTAATGAATACTTTCAGCATCACAAATCTTACAATTATATCATCCCCTAATTTTTCACGTTTTAGCTGCGAGGTGGGCTAGTCATAAAAATAAAACCGAACAAAATATATTTTTTGAAATATTTCTTTTAATTTAATTTAATTATTTATTTCTCCTTTATAACGACATACATACTTTTCTACATACAATATTATATAATATTATGGAAATTGCATTATAAAATGACATTTTTACGAATACCATGATTCGGGCATGAGCCTAGGGCCGAGACAACTCAAATAAAATAAAATAAAAAACACTTTTTTCATGAAATATTCTGAAATATTGCAAAGAAGGCACCATTTCTTATGTTTGCACTAAACGGCCAAGATGGAACCTCATTTTAACTTATAAAATCCAATCAGTACTCGATTCGATATACTTTTTGCAGCTTCAGAAAACAGATTTCTGTTTTAGAGTGAAGAATTTTTTATTGCAAGAAATCTTCTCAACAAAATTACTAGCGAATTTTACTGCAAACTCAACGGCAAATTTCTAATTTAAAATCGAATCTGTATGCAAATGCACCCGACAGCACCCAGCACAGAGCACACAGGAGACAGGGGGCGATGGAACGCTGGAGCCAGTATACAATGTAGTTTCAGCGAAAAATAGGAAAAAAAGTGTTCGGGTCGAGGCCGCTGCAACGTCAACCTTACTTGCTTGCAGGGGTGGAGTGAGCAGGGAAGCTTTTGGAATATTGCCGTTGAATTGGGCTAATTTTTAAGCCACGTATTAAGAATTCCTAACGATTTATAACATATGTAGTTATCGTTCGTGTTCTTCAATATTAATAAATTACGACTTAATTTGGTTAGAGCGGTTTATTATATTGCATCCAAAAATAAACGTAGAAAACAAAAGCAGAACGTTTTACAAAAGGAAAAATCGAGATATAATTTCACGCGCCTCACGTAGGCAAATAACTCGGTCTCAGTGTCAAGGTTGCTGGTTACTGTCGAGTTCCTTCCTGCTGTCGCTTATATAGGTGAGAAACGTTCTAGAACATTCCAGTTGCTATAGTTACAAATATTGCCAAACAAGCTTCTTGGCAAAGGCCGAAACTTCTAGTATGTTCTATAATGACCGTCCGACGCAAGTAGTGGCGTACCACTACACATATTTCTCTTGAACACTATGTTTTTAAGATCCTAAAAAAATTTATGTTGTTTTATACCGTAGAGGAAAAAATCACAAAGAATGTTCCGAAAATTATTAAAAACACAATTTTTTCTGTTATTTAATGTGTTTCAGGTATGAAAAAATTCACTGTGTTTCTTTAAACGCAACTTAGGCATTTATAGAGAGATTTTTACTCTATTTTAAATGAGTCGTGTTTTATCTAATAGTTTCACAATTTTCTCAAAGATATATACACAAAAAATAGAATGTTAGAATGAGAAGATTGTACTGTAATTGGATTATCAATCTGTTGTACTTTTTTTTAAATCTCTCTTTCAAACCATCTTCTTGAAACATTCGTTGAACATTAAAAAAAAAAAAAAAATTAATTATATTATTATAAAACGTTAATCTTATGGTACGTATACATTTGAGAACCAAAACGCGAAACGCGAATCTATTTGCGGTTGCTTTATTCCTTTCCCATAAGTTGAGGTTCAGTTCGGCAGTTCGGCTGGCGTATGTATACATGGCATTACAATCATCAAAATCGTGCAATAAATCATCAAGCCAGGCATAGACATATGAATATTAGTAGACCTGCCCTAAGTGATTAAAAGCGTATTATCCCCACTCCCCATACCGGTTCCATTGGAGCCGGCTGTGCTCGCGTATGGCCTCAAGTGAAATTTGAAAACGTGACGTCATCATTCTTGTGCGAACTATGGTCGAGGCATCATCGGTTCATTTTACGAAATAACACGGCAGAATGTTGACTTGTGCTATGAAAACTTGTAAAAATAGATGTGAAAAAGAGAATAAACCCAATTGTCGTATTACATTCCATATATAAGCATTATTTTAAGCATATTCACATCGTATAATATAGATCAGTAAAGTTGTTACTATCACATCGAGAAACGTCTGGACGTGAAACACAATGCTGGTTGGTTGCTGGGAAGTAAATTATGAACATTTATAAAAGTGTCTTAACTAAATACTTAAACGAAATATTCGATTCTGAAAATAGAACCGAATTTTTTTGCCGAATTTGGACTTCGCAAATTTGTTCATAACGTGGCGAGTAATTTGCGCTCCCGTGTAAAAATGTCTATTCATTCAAAAGCAGATTTTGTTAAGATGCAGGGCTAGTTTTAATTTAAAATTTAACATCTGAACCGGGCGGAAACAAAAACACTTCTTAGCTGGGCAGTCAACGGGTGGGATCGTGAACTGCACAGCTGACAGTCACGGTGATTTTTATTTTGGAGTAATTAGTTGTATGGATGGATTCCATTCTTTCTTTTGTACCGTAAAATGCGAGTTTGCTTCGGGCACGACGGGATTCTTTTCCGCAACCTGTTAAACAACCATTCCCGATGTGGGTAATGGTGATTTCTTTGAAAGAAATGGTGTACGAGCGAACCACGCGACAATCGTAATCCGGTAATCAGCCGACAGCGGTAATCCGTAAATAATTGTCCCATCCGGCGTGAGATGAAATTATATTCAATCCTAAATTCGGCTTACGCAAAACCGTCAAGCGGGAGCCTCGTTATTTTGGACGTGTGATGTTTGGGAATACTAACCGCACGTGGATGGCGGCCGAGAGAAAGCTACTGGCCTAAGTTGCAGCATCCTCAGAACCCGAATACATCCGCGTTATTAGCTGGAGATCGTGGATGTGGCCGGGAGATATATTCCTGCCCCTTTCGGAGGCCCGATCCACGCTTCACGGGGTCACGTCAGCCGCTGGATGGAGTCCGGGGGACGTTCCGTCGCTTCGCCAATAAGAAGTCACAGTGTTCAGTAATAGGAGACGTAGTGATTCGCTCTCGTAGAGTAGATTATGATAACGGATACAGGTCGGTCTTGGGGTAAGTCCAAAATGTATAATTTTATAAATGTTTCTGTCATACTAGGGCTCACAGGTTAAATTTTATGTTTCTCAATACATGTAATAACATACTATGCACCGCTTTTTATTTTATTTACTATGTAAGACCATCCCTAAGAACAAAACAGGATTCTGACACGCGACCTTGGTTGCGAACCTTCACACCTGAGATCATTTTTTTTTTTTTTTTTTTTTTTTTTTTATTTAATATTTGTAAGTTTTTTACAATAAATTTACAATTATACATATTATACAGTGTTATCAAGGTAAATAATAATAGCTTTTCCTCACCATAAAGAGACGAGGCTCTTGTGTTTGGTGAGTGAATCCTAGCTCAATTATATGGAATCATGTAAGTAAGTAAATAATATATTTGCAAAACCAATGGGATAAGTAAGAAATAGGCAAGATTTATCAATAATACAGTTTCAAGATTTGAAGGAAATAATAATAAGAGTAAGATATGGACTTTTATAGTAGTTTTAGGTAATTTTTTAATTTTATTTTAAATTCCTGAATATCTTCAATATTTTTTAGATATAATGGAAGGATGTTAAAATATGTTATACCTAGATAGAGATAGGTATTTTGTGTGTGCTTTGTATTAAGTTTTGGGATTTTGATAGTTTTTTGATATCTTGCTGATGAATTGAATTGTAAGTTATTTAACTGTATTTCTTTATAAATTTGTAGAATTGAATATTTTTTATATATATTGTCTATTGTGGGTACATTGAATATTGAAAAGAGAATCTCAGTAGAAAATTTGGATGGTTTTTTCAATATTACTTTAATTATCAATCTTTGAACTATTTTAAGTGGATTTAATATATTGTTATAAGTTCCTCCCCAGCCAATAATACCATATTGTAATATAGATTGTACAATTGCATAGTACACTCTTTTTAGGTTTTCTAGTCTAAGAATATTTCTAAGTCTTATAAATATATAAATACATTTTCTAATTCTTTTTACAAGTTCACAAATTTGTTTTTTCCATTTAAAATGTTGATCTATATATATACCAAGATATTTAATTTCAGAAGTTAGACTAAGTATAGAACATTCTTGATTGCAATTAGTTCTGTTACATTTAAGGTGATGTATTATAATTTTTAATTCTGGTATTGATTTAAATTTGTTGATAGAGAATGGGATACATTTTGTTTTTTCAGTATTTAATGAGAGGAGGTTTTTATCGAACCAATTTTTCAGTATATTAATATCAGTATTTGCTAAGTTATTAACATTATTCCAATCAGTACCTTCAATTATTATGACAGTGTCATCAGCATAAGATATTATTTTTCCATTTAATCTTTGATTGAATATGTCATTTACATAAATGATAAACAGTAACGGTCCCAGGACTGTACCTTGAGGTATGCCGAAGTGACTTGTTTTTTGTTGACTAAGTACATCGTTGATTTTTACGACTTGAGGGCGTTTGAAAAGGTAGCTTTTTATCCATTCTATAGCTGTACCACTTAATCCAATGTTTCTTAATTTACTTATAAGTTTGTCGTGTGATATGCTATCAAAAGCTTTTTTAAGATCTATGAAGATTCCAATGCATTTTAATGATTTATCTAATGAATTATGAACAAGACTTGTTAATTTTGCAATTGCATCCTGAGTGCTTCTACCTTCCATAAAACCGAACTGATTTTCATTAATTAATTTATTACATTTTACAAATTGGTTTATCCTTTTTTTAACTATCTTTTCAAAAATTTTCGCTATGTTCGAAAATTTTCAAAAGTTTTCAAAAATTTTCGCTATATTAAGTATAAACATTCTAGATGATTAATTCTAACCTAGATTGGCGCGTTCTACCGAACAAAGTTTATACAATTATTATTTGTACCCTAGGTCAAACCTACTTAAAAATTGGCTGCCCGCGTTTTTAATAAAAAAACGGCGTAAGTCGTGTGTCAGGATTATGTTTTTTTTTGGATGGTTTAGGGTTATTTTGTTCTCTTGGAGCTCTGATACATAACCTAAAATGTTAACCTTGTTTGTTAAATGTTAACCCGATAACTGTAAAAGTGACAGCAGTGAAATTGTTATCGCATGATTGTATGAATTTCTTATGTGCGTTGTTTTAGGAATTGTGTGAATGTTAGGGATCATTCCTCCTTTATGGTACCGTTAAATAATAAATTGAAACATGTTTATTTATTAATGCAGTTGACAACTGAATATTATTATACACAAATAACAACGCATATCGAAGTAACGGGAGTCGGTTCATTGCCATTAGTTCATAGCATGGGTTGCGTCTTCGCTAATAATTTCAAATAATAAATGTATATTCTAATTAGGTAATTGTTTTCATTTTGAAAAGTGATTCTTTTTTTTTCTCGTGTGGATTTAATACGAGAATAAATAATATTCTACGGAAAAATATAATAATATAAATATAATAATAGTACGGAAAAACCAGGGCTGGCAAAAGAAATAAATATTTTATCAAGGTTGCCACAAATATTTTTCAGGGTTGCGAAATTTATTTTTATTAATTTTTAATTGGAAAAAGGTACGCACTATACTGATGTGTTTCTACTTAATATACTTCTTTTGAGTTTTTGCTTTCTAGTATTGTCATAATATGTTATAGACAAATTCTTTCGGATTTTTGAAACTAACGGTCATCTTTTTTTTCTATTTTTTATCAAGAATAACTTCTGACGTCATCATGTCTACTCCAATTCCGAATGTGAACAACGCTTCCAAGGAGGAGCTAATTAAGGAACTAACGGCGCGGTCAATCAAACCAGATAATACATTCCAAGCGTTACGCGCACAAGCGCGCGCTTTTAATAAAAGACAAAAACAAATTTCTAACGCGGATTCAGAGATTAATGATTCAGATTGTGACTCCGAAGTTGAAACGTCGGGTAATAATTCGGACGGGGAAATAAATAGTGAAGTTAAGGGGAAGGTTACCCTAATTAAAGAAACCAAAATAATATATGAGGAATCTTCGTCGCGTGGCCTTGGTAACTGGGATTACAAGTTCGATGGTAAAACCTGTATACGGGACTTTTTGAGTTTGTTAGATGAACGTTGCAGATCACGGAGCATTACGCACAAAGAAATAGTGAAATCTTTTAATGAAATTCTAGATGGTCTTGCCTTGCTGTGGTATAGGTCTATTTACACCCCAGATTTAAAGTGGGATGACCTATCCAAGCTATTAATCAACCAGTTCGAGGGAGAGGGTAAACAGATTGAATTAAAAAAAGAACTTTTTAATTTGAAACAGCCTAAGGGTATGTCTGTTTTTGAGTTTACTTTGAGAATGAAGGCAATAAATAATAAACTTGATGCCAAACTGCCAGAGGCAGAACTGCTGCAATTAGCAATGAAGGCACTGCTACCATCATATGCAAACTTACTAGCAGCAAGAGATTTTATCTCTTTCGAAGATCTATCTAAGGCAGCAGCAAAATTAGAATCACTAACTGAAGCTTCAACATCTTCTTCTTCTAATCAAAAAGTGGTTGAACTACCTGAAAAAACTAGTAACTTTAAAAAGTTTTCGTCTTTCAATAACAAGGCTAGCTTCAATAATAGCCACAACACTTCGACCTTTCATCAAAAACAACAAAGTCATCAGAATACGTACAAGAATGATGTGTTCACGCGTAAGACGTCTTCTCTTCCAAATAATAAGATTATTTGTGACTTTGAGTGAGCATAAGGTAACGGAATGCTGGAAGAAAGCCTCCAATTCTAAAAATGCTAACGTTGGTACCGTACATACTGGTACCATGAATCACACTCAAAAAAACTAGCTTGGAGTCAATCTGGACACGCTTCTCCCTGTGCGCAAAGGGAACGGGAGTGGCAGAGTTGGCTCCGACTGGTTCGTCAGTTTTTGTCAACACCGTCTTCTGGGGTGGTGGGCCCGCTACCACAGAAGCCGGAGGTTGTGGGAGATAATCGTCCATTCGTTAATATATATATATTAGATAATAAGTTTTCTGCTCTCTTAGACAGTGGAGCAACAGTCTCTTGTTTAGGGGGAGATAGTTTTAAGCAATTTGTAGATTTAGGCGTAGAATTAGAAAAAGTGGATTTTAAAGTTAAAACAGCTGACGGTTCGAGTCAGTCTGTTCTGGGTACTTTAACCTTGCCGGTGACGTACAGGACAATCACGAAGGAGGTTGTCTTTTACGTCATCCCATCATTATCACCTGATTTTATCTTAGGAGTCAATTTTGGAGGCAGTTTCGAATCGCACCGGAAATGTTTCCAGAAGTTCACGAACCTGACCATGAAGGTCACCTTAATGAATTAAGAGCAATACGGCCGGCTTCTTCATTATCTGTTTCTGAGAGTAAAGCTCTTTCAAAAATAATTAATAAATTCGAATCTATTTCTTACGAAAGGAAAGGTCTGGGTTTAACTCATTTAGTAAAACATAAAATCGTTACCAATGGTCCGCCGATTAAGCAGCGCTACTATCCTCTGTCTCCGGCAAGACAAAGGCAACTTGACGCGGAAGTGGATGAGATGCTAAATTTGGGAGTAATCCGTCCCTCTCGTTCACCGTGGTCTAGCCCAGTTGTTATTGTACAGAAGAAGGATGGGACAGGGAGATTTTGCCTGGATTCAAGGAAGATTAATAATGTCACGGTCAGAGATAGTTATCCACTACCTCATATCGCACGTATCTTGGACAAACTTGGTGGCGCAAGATATGTGTCTTCGATAGACTTGAGTAAGGCCTTTTGGCAGGTAGCGCTGGATAAAGACTCTTGCGAGAAAACGGCATTCGTCGTCCCAGGTCGGGGACTCTTCAAATTTACTCGTATGCCGTTTGGGTTAAAAAATGCACCCTCTGAACTCCAAAGACTGGCTGACGCTCTTTTTGGACATGAATTTGATGATAACGCTTTCTGTTATCTGGACGATTTAATTTTAATCTCGGAAGATTTTAATTCACATATGAGACTACTTAATAAAGTTTTCGAAAGACTGAGAGACGCGGGTCTCACATTAAATCAAAAAAAAACAGAGTTCTGTAGATCGGAGCTTAAGTACTTGGGGTACATAGTAGATTCACAGGAGCTTCGCACGGACCCGGTAAAAATTGAAAGCATTAAGGATTTCCCTATTCCAAAAAACGCGAAAGGAATTCGAGCTTTTATTGGCCTTTCAGGGTATTTTAGACGTTTTGTCAAAGGCTTCTCCAGTATAGCCGCTCCGTTAACAAAGCTTACTGGATCAAAGAATGGAGTTAGTAAATTTAAGTGGACTCCAGAAGCTGATAAAGCGTTTAATGATCTAAAACAAGCTCTTATTAGTGCTCCAGTTCTAAGCTGCCCAAATTTTTCTGAACCGTTCGCGATTCATTGCGATGCAAGCTCCGTTGGAATTGGTGGTGTTCTAATTCAAAATATAGACGGTGCCGAACACCCGATCGCGTACTATTTACGTTGTCTTAATACCCACGAACGTAACTATGGCATCACGGAAAGAGAGCTTTTAGCGGTATTAGATTCTGTCACCCATTTTAGACCCTTCATAGAAGGGGCTCATTTCACGGTAATTACAGACCATTCGAGCCTGAAATGGCTTGGATCCTTGTCAAACCCAAGTGGTCGTCTGGCGCGTTGGAGCACTCGTCTTTCTCAGTTTTCCTTTGACGTCATCCATCGTAAAGGTACGCAGCATATTGTACCAGACGTACTGTCTCGCATGGATCTCGCGCTAATTTCGGGTCTTGACTCTCAACCTACGTCGGACAAATGGTACCAAAATGCATGGCAAGGTTGCCAGGATTTTCCTCAAAGATTTTCTAACTTCCAAATTACAGATAACGAATTGTATCGCCATACGAAAACTCAATTAGTCTTACGGGAAGACACTGCTTGGAAGAAGGTGATTCCTCAGGAAAAAAGGAAAGCTATTATTTCAGACTCCCACGAGTCGACTCGTTCATGTCATCCAGGAGTTTTTAAAACATATAAAAAGTTACAACTTCGCTATTTTTGGCCTAACATGTACAAAGATGTCAAAGAATTTATTAGTCATTGTGCTGTTTGCAAAGCGCATAAAATCAGCACGGCACCACCGAACGGTTTATCTTCTAACCCGAAAAAAGTAACAAGGCCTATGCAGATGCTATCTTTAGATTTGGTAGGACCTTTGCCTCGTAATTATTCAGGACATACGGTAATTTAAACTTGCGTCGATGTTTTCTCCAAATTCACGTGGTTATTTCCGCTGCGCAAAGGCACCGCGGGAAGCATAGTAAAGAATTTAGAGGAAAATATTTTCCTAGTACACGGTGTACCGAAAACTATTATTTGTGACAACGGGCCCCAATTCATCTCAAAAGAATTTAAGGACCTCCTTAAGAGTTATAATGTTCCACCCCCATTTTATAACTCGTATTATACTCCTCAGAATAATGTCGTCGAAAGATACAACCAAACTCTTGGAACCGCGTTGTCAATCCTGGTGGAATCAGACCACCGTAACTGGGCTAAATTTCTGCCACAGGTTCAGTCCGCAATGAACAACACTGTTAATTGCGCGACAAATTATACACCGTACTTCCTTATGCACGGCAGGGAGCAAATTCTCGACGGAGATTTGCACCGTATACCTATAGATAATGGGGAAATTAACTCGGAAAGAGGAGCTTCGCCCTCCGCTTATGCTCAAAGGCTACAGGGTCTAGCAAACATATACAAGCAGGTTTCAGACGCTTTGTTCAAAGCCTACAAGACGGGAGCAAATCGTTATAACTTACGCAGAAGAAACGTCACATTTCAAGTAGGGGACGTCGTGTGGAGACGAAACTTTGTTCAGTCAAACGCATTAAATTACTTCTCTCAAAAATTGTCCCCACGCTTCGTGCAAAATGTTATAATAAAGAAGAAATCGGATTTAGTGTATACCCTGGCAGACCTCACAGGAAAAGTATCTGGCGATTTCCATGTAAAGGATATCGTCAAGACGGACAATGTTCCGGTATAAATTCTTTTCGAACATCAGTGCCTCCGAAGGTCTGGCCAACTTTCGTGAGGATTGATATTATTAATAATTAGGAACTTCGGTTCCTTATTAGAATTTCTAAGCACGGAAAACTTCACCGGCCTGATCAACCGAGTTGAAGAATTCCCATGCCATCTGACAGACTTTTGTCCTGTCATAATTTCATTTCGGAAGAAATGTTTAAATACCTCGCGAGGGCGTTTTTTTTTATATATCTGTTATTGTTAATTATAAGCTACTTGCTTAAAACAATTAACCATCAACTCCGGTATGAATGCTCGAATTGAATGGACTAGAAATAAAAATTTTTAGAATTAGTAATAATTAAAGTAGTATTTATTTATTAGTAATAATTTATTTATTTACTTAAACTTAAGTACACAACAGACTCCAAGTGAACAAATGAACACTCATTCAAAAATATTATGAATTTTGTATAATGAAATTGGCTAATATACCTTAACATGTAGTATGTGTTAGGATATAACATCTTGAAATGTAAAGAGTTACATTCCCACTGTCTCTTTCGTTTCATGATGGTGAAAACAAAGAAGCATTGTCTACAAATTACGTGCTTGAACACTGGTTCTCGTTTCATCATTAATATGTAAACGGATATTTTTGTCATTGTTTTACAGTAAATGTCTTGATGGGTCCTGAAAATATATTAAAGACTGCACCAAGCGGTGCACTGAACATTTAATCTCCTAGTGATAAAATGGAGCTGTTCGCTTTATTGCTGATGAAACGAGACATAACTTACTTGTTTTCCTTTATAAGTACGGTTCTGACTTATAATGTGGAACGATATCCCACCACCGATCCTTCCACATTTTAAGCCACTTTGTTGATATGTTGATCCTTGAATCATATTTTCTTATATTTAACCTTAAGACCAGAACATGGGGAGATGTACTGAGACCTTTCCTTATGTTCTGAGTCAAATTTTTCTCGATAAACGTTAATTTTATTTATTGTTTATCCATTTACTTCTCATCAGTTATGTCTGTAAATACACTGGTGTTACTTGTTACAATTAATGTTTCAATTTATGAATTTTTGTTTTTTTTTTTTTTGTATTAAATCTTGCTATCATGTAAGTAACCTGGGATGTTCCTTTCCTATTGTTATAGAATTCATATTATGAATATTATAAGTTTGTATTACATACTTGTTGGTATTGTCCTGCGAGAATTACTATTATCAACTTTGTTGAACAACGGTTTACAGAGAAAACCATAAGTTGTTTCATAACAATATCGATTACGCCTTCGTTACTGTTGGACGTATACCTAGATCACTGCACTAATAATAGTTGAATATCACTTAACACGATTGCACCTTCTATATTGATGGCTGTATACTATATTACTTTGGCTCCATTCTTATGCGATGGTTGTTGACTGCTTAACACTCTTTGTTGAAATAAGATTGTGTATTTTCATTAACGGCTCTGTTCTTTTGTGTGCACCCCCATACGACCTAGTTAGGTAGATTAGGTAGAAACATCGACAAAGTGTTTTCTTATCTCCTATGGAGAAGTAGAGTCAGTGATAAGTGAGGGTTGCTATGCTCCCTAAAAAGTGTTGCCTGACGGGCTTATAACCCTATTTTTGGACAGTGATGCATTTTTGCATTTGGTTGTGTAAAATGAATGTGATAGACATTAAGGTATTACGTTAGTTATAAATGTAACGTCAACGGTTGTCCATGACGCTAAGTCAATTAGTCTTCACCCAGCATATTCAAGCTGTGGGTGTTGGCGGATCCCGTTCACGTAACATTGGTTGTTATGTTTAGATTAAGTTTTTAAGTTTAGTTCCTACAATATTATAGTTATTTAAGTAAGAATGGCTGCACCGCAAACCTGTTCATCCTGCCTTACGTTCGATGAAGTGCGACCGGAGTTGCGGCACGCCCATTCGCTATTCTCACTTTGGTTTAATTTTTGTTCTTTGAATACTTCCTATTGATGATTATTATCTACTGTTGATATTTATTGTTAACTTTGTTCTTCTGTTGTAGTAGACCCTTGGACCGACCTGGAAAGAATAGGGTTAGGTTATTTCGACAATTTTATATGTTTGAGGGCAAACATTTGGTGGCGAGGGGGGTAATGTTATGATGCAGGGCTAGACTCCTTTTGTTTTAATATTTTATTCATTAATTTATTCTGCATCATCACATTTATCCTCGCCGATTCTCTAACCTAGTTAGGAACTGGGCGATTGTCGCTGGTATTGGTTTTAGTAAAATTTCGAATTTTAATTTAAAATTTAACATCTGAACCGGGCGGAAACAAAAACACTTCTTAGCTGGGCAGTCAACGGGTGGGATCGTGAACTGCACAGCTGACAGTCACGGTGATTTTTATTTTGGAGTAATTAGTTGTATGGATGGATTCCATTCTTTCTTTTGTACCGTAAAATGCGAGTTTGCTTCGGGCACGACGGGATTCTTTTCCGCAACCTGTTAAACAACCATTCCCGATGTGGGTAATGGTGATTTCTTTGAAAGAAATGGTGTACGAGCGAACCACGCGACAATCGTAATCCGGTAATCAGCCGACAGCGGTAATCCGTAAATAATTGTCCCATCCGGCGTGAGATGAAATTATATTCAATCCTAAATTCGGCTTACGCAAAACCGTCAAGCGGGAGCCTCGTTATTTTGGACGTGTGATGTTTGGGAATACTAACCGCACGTGGCCGGCGGCCGAGAGAAAGCTACTGGCCTAAGTTGCAGCATCCTCAGAACCCGGATACATCCGCGTTATTAGCTGGAGATCGTGGATGTGGCCGGGAGATATATTCCTGCCCCTTTCGGAGGCCCGATCCACGCTTCACGGGGTCACGTCAGCCGCTGGATGGAGTCCGGGGGACGTTCCGTCGCTTCGCCAATAAGAAGTCACAGTGTTCAGTAATAGGAGACGTAGTGATTCGCTCTCGTAGAGTAGATTATGATAACGGATACAGGTCGGTCTTGGGGTATGTCCAAAATGTATAATTTTATATATGTTTCTGTCATACTAGGGCTCACAGGTTACATTTTATGTTTCTCAATACATGTAATAACATACTATGCACCGCTTTTTATTTTATTTACTATGTAAGACCATCCCTAAGAACAAAACAGGATTCTGACACGCGACCTTGGTTGCGAACCTTCACACCTGAGATCATTAAGTATAAACATTCTAGATGATTAATTCTGACCTAGATTGGCGCGTTCTACCGAACAAAGTTTATACAATTATTATTTGTACCCTAGGTCAAACCTACTTAACAATTTTACTTTTAAGAAGTAAATGGTGATATTATAATGCGAGATGCCTATTTACTGTCAGATTGATTTATTGACGAATCACAGTCAGCTTCACTCCCTTCGTTCTTCAACAGTTGATTTTACCCCTCGCCATTATCTTCTCGTCTATTAATTCCTATGTCTGTGAAGCCAGGTCAAATATTTCTACCGAAATGTAACATACTTTGAATTACTATTTTGTTTTGTTGTAAGAATTTTTGGATGAATGGTAACTTAGAATTTAAAATTAATTCACCTACCGACATCTGATCGAGTTGAGACTCGTTGTCGATGACAATGCATTCTATCAACCGTTGGAAACACTCACACATTTTGCTGAAATTGAATGACACTCGGTGTCTATCTGGTAAACAGAAAAATTCATATGCATCCGAATCTTTTTCTGATTTTTCTTTTGAGAGTCGTTAATATTGTTCTCAGTGATTAAGATACCGTCCACAGTAACAGTAACCTAACAAAAATTATGTTTGTTGCAGGTTTAAATTGTGTGCTCAACCCAGAGCCGGCTGCATAAAGAGTGTTTCACAAGCGAGTATAGCTATGCTAGAGAGCATGCAGCTCGCACTGACGCTAGCGCTGCTGGCGCTGGCGAGCGTGGCTCGGGCCGGCTCTTGCCGCGAGGCCAAGCTGTGCTGCGCCGGGCGCGACTCGTCCTGCGTGGTGCAGCGCGCGCCTCTCAACGCGGTCGTGGAGGACCTCGGTGATAAGCCGTGCTACTGCGACCATGCGTGTCTCAAGCTGGGTGACTGCTGCACGGACTTCAAGGACGCTTGCGGGGGTACGTTATTTTTTACTATTATTTTTTTTTAAATCCTGAGAAATCAGATTTGAGGGTATTACATTTGATAAAAAAAAACGGCATAACCATGTGTGTGACGGTCTTGCAAAGCCGGGAATATTCCAGTAGTCGCAATTCGCAAGTAGATCGGTGCGCCTTGAATCTAGAAGGTTCCATGCGTAATACGCGCTGCTTATACTGATGGTCTCGAACGTTCTAGGTTCAATGTTAATTTCAGGTTAATTTAAACAAAAAATATTTGAGTGATAATATATTGCAAAATAGTTACAATAATTTTTATATTAATTATTATTCCCAATGAGTTCAATAAAACTCCTTTCGGGGAATACCAAATTTTACAGTCAAAAGTAAATTATGTTGACATAAGAATAAGAATTTAAAAAGAAGTTCATCGAAGAGTGTATGTAGCTTTTAAAACAGGCAAAACAGACTTAACACAGTTAATTGAAAAGTATTTGATAAAACATTATGAAAAATATACAAAAGTTAGAGAAATTCAAAGAAAGATTGTGTCATAAGTTAATAAAACTGATGAGGAAATATCATTTTGCCATTTTTTTGTTTATTTGTTACGGGAAGTTTTAGGTTACGAGGTAATGCATTGTTTTGCGTGTATGTTATATATTGTAATGCGTTAATTCCAAATTTAGTCGTGCAAGTAGATGACGATAGTTGTATTTGATTTTGTGTTGGTGTATGTCGGAATTAAGTACTGGTTTAGTGTTGGTGTGTGAGGAGTGTTGAATTATTTGTAGAATGGCAGTTGTGATGTCTGTTTGGCATTTGGAATCGTAAAAGGAAGTATTTGTGTCTGTGAGTATACATACAACTTTGGCATGTGTATGCCGTGGTATATGGTGGGGTTACTGCCAAAAGTTGGTAACTAACAAAAACATGTTTCGGAGTATACTCAATTTGAAAGTTTGGTCTTTATTATAAAGTCAGGGTTTTGGGAAATGGTGTTAATGTTAATTTAACAAAATTCATTAAAATATTGTTTTTTTTAGCAAACATGCTTATTTTTTAACTGCTTTTACAATATTTTTCATCTAAAATATTCATAATAATTGAAATTACAAAGATTTACAAATACATAGACATAGATTTTTTTATTTTTATTTTTTATAATTTTTTATTTCTTGCTAGAGAACTCCCGATGAGTTAATAAACTTAACGTAGGACGAGAGGAACTTACAATACAGAGGTGGGAGTTGATACCATTTTAATTTGGTATTTTGATATCGACATTATAAGTTTCACATGCAAAACAGTACAATAATAGAAAAATGATCAAATTGTAAGTTTCACATACAAAAATAGAAAAGGGGAGGTTATGTAGAACAAACAAGAATAACCAAAAAAAAACAGACTGGAATATACACATAATAAAAAAGCATTAAAATACATTAACATGAAAATACATAAGGATTAAAATACATAAATATTAAAATACACAAACATTAAAATACATAAATATTAAAATACACAAACATTAAAATAAAATTAAAATACATAAACATTAAAATAAGATTAAAATACATAAATATTAAATTACATAAAGATTAAAGTACATAAAAATTAAAATACATAAAGATTAAAAAACATAAAAATTAAAATCAAAGCTAACTCAAAATCCAAAAAAATAAAGTTACCAATTTTTGGCACGATATTTTCCTTACGGCTTTATTTTGGATTTTTGTATTTCGAATATTTGTTTCTTGGTAACGGTGCCCCAGATACTATCTTGATAACTCAGATGGGACTGGATCATAGCATCATATGTGCCATGCAGAAGAGATACAGGGAATACATCTTGAAGTTTACATAGTAAACAGGTTGTCAAGGAAATTTTGTATTTAATATATTTTAAAATTCATTTACTCGAGAAGTAGTAATAGGAGATTAGAAGTGAGATTAATTAGAGAAAGTAGGTAATAGGAGTAGAGAAACGAAATTCTTGGAGTAATGTTCCATTCATTGATAATCTTACGTTAATTTTTATTTATTTTTTGCGAATACCTGTCAACCGCATTTTCAGATTCCTGATATAGCTTATAATATAGGTAAAGCAGAATGTTATCGATGTAAGATGGTATCCTTTGGCCTCCGTGGTCGAGGGGTAAGGCTCTCAACTAGCAATCCGATGGTCGCGATTTTTCACAATTTATTCATTAAAAATAATACATAGTTAACTTATTCAGAGTGGAAGATACTCTTAGGACGGGTTGTTTCGGAGAATTTGAACAATAATTCATCAAATTTCAACGTTCATTTTCGGGTTCTGTGAAAGTCCTATTCAAGTTCTGCTATTATATCATTGTAGGCTAGTTGCTTGACGAAACTGAAATAAAAACAAAACTTTAAAAAATCTTTCACAGAACTTGAAAATGAACGTTGAAATTTGATGAATTGTTCAAATTCTCCGAAACAACCCGTCCTTAGTATCCTCAGTATCGCACTGGTGCAGACCACCATTCAACGTTGCTTGAAATAGCTATAGCCACGTTTATTGACCAGATCTGAATAGCCAGGTACTTTCCTCTTCCCCATATCTTTCCCCTTCCCTCTACCTTCAGCCTCACAAAATACCCCAATTGGGAATGCTATAGTCTCACTGGCTCCAGACGGTTGGGAGCAGTTGGGACTTTTAAGGGACATTCATTTTTTTTTAAATGTTAAGGGAGAAAGGGAAGAATTGTAAACAGTGGCGGCTCGTGACTTTTGAGTGTGATAGGGTGCTAATTTTGACAAATTCGACATTTTTGGTGTTGTTGTAGCCGAAAATGTTTTTTTTTTTTTTGAAAATTCGGTTTTTTGCATGAAGATTTTCAGGAAATCCGAGCGGTGCACGGTCAAACTAAAATTTCCTGAAAATCTTCATACAAAAACCGAATTTTCAAAAAAAATATAAATCATTTTCGGACTTTTTTGTAATATCAGCACTCTAGTACACCCAAAAGTCACGAGCCGCCACTGATTGTAAGGTTCTAATTATTCGTTTTTTGTGCTACATAAATAGTTAAAAATATTATTGAGCAACATGTTTTGGATCCTGGATGTTGGACTCCTTCCATGGCGACACTGAGAGTTTTTTCCAATTTAACGTGATATACCTAATTATTTGTTTTTAATAAAGATTAGGTACTGTGAAACCCGTATCAATTAGACACGTCGCATTATTTCCCCTTCAATTCGCTAACCCACTTCAGATTTGATAATATAAAGGGGGGATGCTTCGATTATCCCGAAATTTCATGCCTGACTGAACAATGATATCTACTGCATAGTTAATCGATTAGGGGCAGAATGGTCTGAGGCGACGGGTTCCCCGGGCAATATCCTAAACACACAACTACTGGACCATTCCTACCGCTGCTACTGCTCCCCTCAGAGGAGTAATAGAAATTCTCGCACGGGTAGACTATCCAGAATTTTCAACCCTTAATAATCTATATTACGTACCGTTAAATATTCATTGACATTACTAAGTGGAAAATACACTGTTTATAAGCGTATTACTCAACTTCTCTTCCGCTCCTTAAATATATATTTTTACACGGAGAAAAATGAGTATTGCTTATTTATTAAGAATCCCTTAAAATTATTGGTAATCCGGTTAAAATGGGTGTGATCGCAATAGGCGAATCAAGAGTGGACTGTAAAAATTAATTGTGAACTTTGAAGTTGACACAACTATGGTTGGAGATGGTGAACATGAAGTAAAGAAGGAATCCGACTTACCCCTTTGATGTTCTTCAAACATATTTATGGTTGGTTTCACTCGAGGGAGATGTGATTTATTTCACACACAAGCTTCCATAACATCCAGGTTGAATAAGAAACACACTGAGGGAACCGAATATGTTCACTGCACAGGCCTTCTACCCCGAGTTGATATCAATAAAAAGCACTGATCACAAAGAGATGTTAATCAAACAGGCTTCATCAATAAACTGGTTTGACAGTTACGTTTATTGTTGTAAAATGTCACACATACGTGGGTATAGTCGGATAATGACAGGTACTTGTAGGTAGAATAGGATGGGAAAAATTGCAAGGACAATATTAAAGGAAGATAGTTGCGTCAACAATGGGATTACCATGACCATTTTCTTTTTTTATATGAATACAACCGTCTGGAGCTAGTGAGACTATGGCGTCCCCAATTGGGGTATGTTGTGAGGCTGAAGGAAGTGGGGAGGGGAAAAGGAAAGTTGGGAATACCTGAAACCAGGGCGATACTGGGAGTATCTGCAACTCTGGAACGTGTTGCAAGCATACTATATATTATTTTAAATAGCACAAATATCTTCCACTCCGGAAAGTGCTGCATGAATAGGGTATGTAACTTTAAATGAATACATTGTGAAATAACACAAATTCACCAAAAATAAAATTTACTTGCGCACGCCGATATTTGCACACGCGACCTTCGAATTGCTAGTCGAGAGCCTTATCCCTCGACCGCGGAGGCTGTCAAGGCTATTTCTATACTTTACTAATCGGGAGAAACCGGGTAGCAAAATCAGTACTTCATTAAATTAGTGGTTAGTACAAAATGATTGCCATTTTATTTGAAAGTTTTATAAATATAATATGTGGATATCCCTTTTCTCGTGTGATTTTCAAATGTAAAAAAAGTGTCTACAGTAGGTAATCAATTATTTTGCTTTCGGAAGAACTCAAAGCAAGTGTATAACAAAAGCCGTTATCATACCCTTACATAACTGATCCATCTCTCTTTTCCATATTAGCACACGCGTCCAAAGTTGAATACAACATTATATTCATATTAGGAGATTTCATTCCGTACCAACTCCCGCTGAAGGAGTTTTAGGCAGTTCAGTTTGGTATATAGCGGTGCCTGAAACGAGTTGGATTGGGGGGTGGATAGAGGGGCCGTATTAAGCCCGGGCAAACTGGGCAGATGTCTTGGGCGGCTAATTTTATGGGGCGGTATTTTATTTATTTATTTCACGCCTATTAAGGCTTTTACATACATATATAAAAAAATATATTTAAGAAATTATGCACGCAAATAGTGCAGGAAATGATTATTTAAACAATTGCACAAAAAATAATATAAAGTTAACATATCACTTGATCCACACAGCATGCAGGCACAAAACATAAAAAATTCAGTCAACAAAATTTTTATGTGTTAGTAAAATTAAATACCTGTATTAAAATATTCCACTACTTGATGAAAAAAACTTCAATAAGGTATGCTTGTATATTGAAATTGATGTACTAAATATATCAACAACATCGTAGTATTTGTTTCCTAGTTGTTGAATCCGTCGCATAGGAGTGTAGTATTGGGACATTGATGTGGAATTGCTACAATAATACGGTAGGTACTGTCTTGTAACTGACCTGCTTGGAGTATGAATAGATATTACACGTAATAAATCATGGGTATCAAACATCAAATTAATGATTTTATACAGGTTAACAGGTTAAATCTGAAATGATTCTACGATCAGATTATTTTATTAAATTTAATGAACAAAGTACGTTATCGGAATTTAGGCATTCTCTACGAATGCCTATTTTAAAATTTACATATCTTAAAAATTTATTTTGTTTTCTTTCAATCGCATGGAATTAACCTTATAGTTTGGGGACCAAGTCGTAGAATTGTATTCTACGTGATTCCTTACTAGTGACATATATAATGTTTTTACAGTATTTACATTTTTGAAATCACTAGATACCCTTATAATAAATCCCAAAATTTTCAAAGCTTTGTTGGTTACTATTTCTATATGCTTGATAAAGTTGAGTTTTGTGTCAAACCAAATACCTAAATCATTCATTTCAGAGACAGATACTAAGGACATATTGTTAATGGAATAATCAAAGAATTAAAAGACTAGTTAGTTTTGTTTGTGTTCCAACTAAAATTAAATACTTAGGTATTATTTTTGACAGCAATTTAAAGTGGAAACAACATATAACCACTACAGCAAACAAACTTAGAAAATTCATTTACTTTTTTAGACAAACTCGCAACTTTCTCAACCTAAGCCAGCTCAAAACAATCTACTATGCACTTTGTCAATCTTTAATAGAGTATGGTATCATAGCATGGGGAGGAGCAAACGCTGCCGCCATTGATCCAATATCTAAAGCTCAGAAACTTATAATAAAGATTATCCTCAAACTACCAATCACAAGCAGTTCGGATGAAATCTTTAGGAAAATCTGTGTTATGGACATTAGGCAACTTTATGCCAAAAACATACTAACATACCTCTTCAAACACAAAACTACTTTTGAAAATATCCAAACTGCTCGTGATACTAGAACCAAAGGACATAATTTCTTACAAATCCCTTTCGCTAAAACAAGGCCAGAGAAATTTTAGATACTTTGCAACAAGGCTATATAATGCTCTCCCACTAGCCATTAGACTGAACGAATTTTTTTTTAAATATAAAACAGACATCAAGTCTTGGATCATCAGCCAAGACAGATCCATGATCAAAAATTTTATAAAAATCCCTACATAAGTATGTACTCCAACTAGATGCTGATTAACAAATTTATTATTATTAATTATTATTTTTTTTATCTTTTTCACAATGTCATTTAATGTAATGAAATATTTTATGTATCAAAAAATATGTAAACATTAATTAATGTATTAAATACGTCTGTCTCGATGCAGGTTTATCCTAGTGAGACAGACATCGAAAAAAAAAAAAAAAAAAAAAAAAAAAAAATCCAAACTATGAGATCCCCAAATTAGGTGTGTTGTAAGGCTGAAGGTGGTGTAGAGGAGAAGAAGATGGGGTGGAGGACGGTGAAGAATTACTTGGCTATTCAGACCTGATCACACAACACCGATAAAGCCATTTTAAGCAACTTTTCAATGCTAAATGATGGTCTTACACCAGGACGATACTGAGAGTATCTTACACTCTGGAACGTGCCTATATACCTCATATTATTTAAATGAATTAGTTGCAAAAAACACAAATCAATCAATCAAAATTTACTTGCATACGCTGGGATTCGTGACCTTCGGCTTACCTCTCAACCACGGATGCAATCGAGTTACCACGGTCCGCATGAAATTATGCAAATAAAATAAATAAACATATATTTTTTTACATTAGCTCCACATACTCAGCTGAGTGGAGGGTCTTTTAGGGAAGAAAAAAAACGTAGTTATTTGAAGGAAAATGCATGAGGGCTGGGTAGAAATCTGGAGTCAGTGCGTCAGGGAGTGACGGACGTATGAATCCATCCCTGGAGAGGTGAAAACGTTTTTTGACAAACGTTTGTGGACAAACGCATCCGCCGCCAGGACCCGGACAAACCTCACCACTTGAACCATGAATGCAAAAATTTAAATATTTTTAGGCACAATTAAAACAATGTACCTATAAGTTGTTTTCAAATTATGACCAGAAGGTAGAATATCTCGCTACAACTGTTCTGAATAATCAATTTCTGTAAAATTGTTTTGGTAATTCGTGCAATCAATATCTCTGGAAAGATTTCAGACCTCTAAGCAAGGAGAGATCCTCTTGTCACATGTTTTCCATGTTCGATCCACTCGCCTAATTAAACTGGCTCATGTGCTGCTTATTGTACCACTTCTGCAATATTCTTCTACTGGAATTGAGTAATTTTTGTTTAATTATGTGAAAGAGGACAAAACATGTATCTATCCCAAGCTATCCCCTGGAAACACATTTTTAACACATGAACTCAAACAAGAATAAAAAAAATCCTATACTTTTATATGTTAGTAAATGGTGTTTTTTTAATTTTTGTTTTCATGCATTTGTAATTGAATCAGGAAAAATTTCCCATCGAAATTTTTACTTCGTAAATGAAAAGCGTTTTTCTCTAAAATGCGTTTGTGAAGTGAACTTTCATAAAAAAAGTAAAAAAATATTACAAATATGTATGATGATTATCACAACCTGACAAATAATGACATACATATTGCTTAGTTTTATAACTGTCTTAATTATTTGGTTTCTTTATTTGCTGACAAACTGCTCTGACAGTTTAGCGGGTATTATATTGAAGAATAAAAAATAAAAATAAATTACACTGCTTTATTATATTTTGTATCGAAGAATTTCATACGAATTGGTTTAATTTAACACAATTTCAACATAGTCTGCTTTATTTACTTACATAATTTGTCACATAAAATTGTAAAATTGGGGCCTCAGCACGGGTAAAGCAACCAGTGACACTCACATTACCAAGTAATATATATTTTTTTAATTAATTTTACCACACTTTAAACAGGGCGTCAATCAAATTACGTGCCCAATAGCGAGTCCCAAATTAATCTAAAATGTGCGTTATAAATTAGGACAGTAAATAGTTCATAAAAAACTTACAAGTAACGCTTCAGCGGTAAATAGTGAAAACGTGCAATTCTTGGGAATCTTCTAGCTATCCAAACACCAAACATTATTTGTACCACTTTTATCGGTGACTATCGTATTTTCATTGTTATTAAAAATAAGCCAAAAAACTTTTTATACAAAAAGTGAACAGTTTCTTGTATACATAATTATTTTCTTATTTAAAACAATTTTTTGTATTGTAATTTTTCATATTCATTAGATACTATGTTGTAAAGATTCGCCTTATTGGGTATTTCCACAAATTACGAATACCATTAAAAATGTGTGGAAGATTTAAAGTTTATTTCTCTAATTCTAAATACTGTACTGGAAATGTTTAATTTTAATATTTTCATTCATGATTATTGATTTGAAAAACTGCTTATTCTGAACAGTTCCAAACGGCTTCAACGTCATTATGACATATAAAATGCCAACGTCTGGTAAGACTGCTGTCACCAACGCCGCAGAATCTCTAAATAGTATAAAATGTTTGTTGTTAATGTCGCGTCTGTATGTTTGTGCGTTTAGTTCTTCTAAACTACGCACTGGATTTAAATAGAGTTTTTAACATCATTTAGAAAATTTCTCCCGGAATGTTTACATATATAATACGTGCATATTTTATTTATTGAAAAAAGTGAAAAGTCGATGTTTTATAATAAAGTCGAAAAAATATATTTTATGGCATTACATTGCTAACGCTGTCTAAACCTTATTAGATATATCAAAATGATATGATACGAAATTAATTATCTTAAAAAGGCCTACAGAAAATTCAGGTACTGTACATGTCTATCTCCTAAGGATAACCCACAGCAACGCCTGCTACAAGTCATGTAGTTTTATGTAAAGAAGAGTGTCTGTTACCGTTCGGGCGGACACAAGGCGTGCGTTGTTTGTTGTAGCCGCCTATGTAGGTGATCACTGTATTCAATAATGTTTGGATTATTTTTTATTTTTGTGTGGCACGGTTTTTATAAAAAATATAATATCAAGAGCTATGTGTTAGAGAGGTTGCAGCGCCTTGGAAATTCGGCCCCTGGAGCGGATTGCTGCAATTGCGCCCGCATAGGGCCATCCCTGGATTGTGGTAAAGTGTTTGTAAATAGATGTGGAAGTGACGTTGAAAGCATTAATCCATTTAGTATGGGTTTTGGCAGTTAGTATGTTATAGCCGTCTAATACCAGATAACGAGAACTATTAATAAAGTTGTCCTCTAGTCCCTATTAATATTTTTTGTCGATTTCAATAGCATCCGAAAATAGGCCTACCGGATGCATTCATTCGTTTATTTGTTTTATTTATTTTATTTTATTCCTTAGTAAGGAGTAGACTTGAAAGTGGGTCGGTGATTTGGAGTCCACACCAGGTAAAGTATTCTCTCATGTTGGAGAGAGTTCAGAAGAAATTCTTGAGATTTCTCCACATGAGGGAGTATGGCTACTACCCGTGGCTCTATCCCACTGACTTTCTTTTGGGTATGCTCGGAATGAACTATCTACGGGTCAGGAGAGATGTGCGCATTGCTACACATTTCTTTAGACTGATTCGTGGATGGTTTGAAAACTCGGTCATCATGGAGAGCATTCATTTCTATGTTCCCGATTGTTATCTACGTCACCTAACTTCTGCAGAACTAACTTGCCAATGGTCACGCCTGTGGGGAGAATAATCTGGCTGTTGAACAGAATCAATTCGGATATCGACATGTTTTGCATCAATGAAGCTTCCTTTAAAAGGCAAGCTCTATTATCACTGATATAGTTGATATACACACTGTAAATATTAATCTTAGAATTCTTATTATAAAAATATTATAAAAACGCATTGAAATGAACAATTTTGTAATGTTTTTGAAATTAATAAACAAATTGAATTGAATTGAATTCTAGCTCTTCCAATCACTTCTCCAAGATACAGAGTGTTTATCACCTGTGGTAGGTGGTTGGACCCTGAGCGATTTGATTTTTAAACAAATCGCCAGTTTAATTACGAGATTGGCCGAATTTTTCACACTTGACCTTCGAAGCATGAAAAAGATCGCTGTCAACAGACTGCGCAGTCTGTTGACAGCGCAGCTGATGCAAATAAATATAAAAAAACAATACTCCTGTCTTAAATATTAAAACAACAGTAAAATAGGACGCAAGCCCTTACCTAGCAATTGGTAGAATAAGGCTAAATGAAAAAAAAAGAATAGTGAAAATGCAAGTCCGCAACACGGTATTACCAAATCCAACGGACTACCATCAAATTTCCTGGAAATCTAAAACCAAACCAATCAAAAATTTTACAAACTCTATTCGATTGCATTGCTATTAATACTGGATATGGATTCATTCTATTCGCTATTGTGTGTGATGGGAGTTACTCAAGTTGTAGCTGATGTAACTGATTTGATAAGCAGATTGCCTTTAGAAATCGCCTCTATTATCTTCAGAAAACTTGATGACAATTCCTTGCTATCGGCATCCAAGGTTGACCCCGTGTGGTCTTCAGTCATCAAGGGAGATAAAGTTCTAAGGACCCGACTTCGCAGATATGTGCGTTCGTCAAGGATCTGTGATCCTCTCAATCTTCGGCGTTTCAATACCGAAGAGCTTTTGACAAAGAAAACTTCCAAGTCGATGTTTGTTGCTGGTGCTACCTTTGGTTTCAACGCTGTGAAAACTTTTGGGCCTGGGGCCAGTAGGCTTCTGAAACGTAAGATGGTTGATGATTGTTCCATCATAATTCAAAAGAAGAAAATGATGAGATTTTAAATTGTTTGTTGTTGCTTGTATAATATAAATATGTTTAATATAAAAAATCTGCTAAATAACAAAACTATTTTTTCTTTGACACTATTATAATTATATTATATATATATTTTAACTTAACTTTTGAACAGAATATAAAAATAAGAAGACAGCCTGAACGCGCAAATTTAGAAACTTCAAAATATAATTATTACTCTTGAAGAATAGAAAGAAATAATTAAGAGTGAGAAAAAATCATTTCCATTGAAAAAAACTTGTCATGTGCCAATTTAAACCAAACCCTTAAAATGAAAAATATATTTTTTATTTTTTTATTATTTTAATAAAGATCATATGGGTTACATTAATACATACATATTTTGCAAAATATAATATTTAGGTTCATAATTGGTCATGTATACCATATCAGAGAAGAGGAGCTCTTGTGCCTGATAAGGGAGCCAAAAATATTATTAGTGTATGGATTGATTGAATAATTTAATTTAATTTTATAAGTTTGAACTGTCTGAAATTTTGAAAAACTTTACACGGGCAACGCCGGGACCTTCAGCTAGTTCATGAATAAAAACGGACGTGCTGTTTTGGCAGCAATTTGAAAATGGCACATTTTAAATAGTTATAGAAATTTTATCCTTCAACGTTAAAATAAAATAAAAATACATTACTATCGTAATCTTTTTCTAGAGTAAAACTAAATTGAATATACTCCACTGTATCTTGTTGCTAGGTCACTAATCTCTGGTGCAGTGATGTGATGTAATAAACCCTACTGTATCTTGTTGCTAGGTCACTTATCTCTGGTGCAGTGATGTGATGTAATATACCCTACACTATTTTGTTGCAAGGTCACTAATCTCTGGTGCAGCGATGTGATGTAATATACCCTACAGTATTTTGTTGCTAGGTCACTAATCTCTGGTGCAGTGATGTGATGTAATTATTTTAAATCTAGAGGAAAAATATATTAGCTCTTTAAAGTCCCGAATTCTCACGTCTTTAAAAATAAATATATTAACTCTACTTTTGACACAAATCTTCTAATAAATATAATATCTAAAATTATTTGAGGGTACAATAGCAAATGACCGGTCGGTGGACGAGTTGACATCGCGTTTGGGTCCCAACCAGGTGTAGTATGTTCAATTCCTCGGCTTTCTAAGTCCTCCATCACAACACAAGCAACATTTTCAGCTTACTGTGGTGGTAGTAGGAGATTTTCAAATATTGTCAGGTTATTCGTAACCCGGGAATGTTTGTCTTTCTTTAAAAAAAAATCGAATTCTAATGTTTTTATTACAGTGCTCTCTGCGTGCAAATTCGTAAACTTTTTGATAAAAATGTGTTTATCTGAAGTGACCTACCAGGTAAATATGTTTTTTTTTTGTATTTGTACATAATGAGTATGTTTTTCTGAATATGTTTGTAATTAATGAAAATATATACAGCCTAGGAACTCGTAATATATTGTAAAACGCCTTGAGATAATTTTTCACGAAAAACGGCGGTATATAAATTACTCTATTATTAATATGAAAAATAACAGCACAAAATATTTTCTCACCTTTACGGGTTAACAAAGTGGGGCAAAGGTGATTTCCTAGGGCGGCTTGTTGCCTAAATACGGCCCTGGTAGTTGGCTGTTGGTACGCTGATGATGATGGATGGCAGACTGATTATGTGGAGCCACAATGGCTGAACACAATCCAACACATTTCAACGTTTCGTTATTGTAAATCTCTCATAATGCCGCATTGTAATCTCACGGAGTGGAAGAGTACATTGTAATGATGTGGTACTCTCGGATACAAGTAATATAATGTATTTATTTAAAGTTGTGTTAAGGCGATGCCATACGTAGTAATGCAAAATCATGTGTTTTTGGTTTGAAAATTTGGTCGCCTAGAAATGTTTCAGATGCTTTAATTAAATACTGCGAGTAGAATACTTCTTGGCCTTTGAAATAATCGAGTATTTTTCAGATAAGTCTTTTTTATAAGCCCAGAAAAAAATAATGTATAATGCCTATGAAAACTGCTTTAAAGTTCAAAATCTCCTACTTACAAACTCATTTTCCGTTATGATTTTATTGTATATTGTGACACAAATTAAGTTATTTATAAAATGATCGAAAAAAAAAAATTTTTAATGTCTGAACATCCACAAAATAAAATAAAAGGCACTTTTTGGCAATGTTTTTTTCTTGCATAAATCAAAACAGGCTTATGGTGTTACGCGGGAATTTATACCTTATCGCCATCTACATAAGGGTTGTTATTGATAGCGGCTCAATTTAATATATTACACGACGTAGTGCATCGCCTTAAGTGAAAATCCGCAGGATCTTAACTATGAACTAAAAATCTGTTCTTGTAAAGACTAAGACACTGAAGACAAAAACATTCAAACTGTAAGCTTTATTTAATTTCCGTACTTTTTACTTAGTAGTTTATTTTCAGTTCACATAATATTTTTTGTTCCTGTACGATAAAAAATAACTATTGTTAATTTATTAAAATTCTAACAAATTATTATAAGCAATAATTATTAGCCTGAAATATATAAATTAAAACGTTTTTTCAACGTATGAGGGTGTTTCAGATTAAAAAATATTGCTTATAATAATTTTTTAGATTTTTTTATAAATTAGCAAGTCATTTTTCATCTTATAGTAACAAAACATATTATGCGAAGTGATAATAAAAATACTACGAAGTAAAAACTTATCTCTGGTACTTTACATAAAAAACCTCATCTTGTAAACATAAGCTTATCTTTAAAAAATATTTAAATTTTTTGATAATCCGGTTAACCGGTCAGCAACGTAAGCAGATATACACGATAAAATAACGATAGCAGTCAAGTACAATAAGCGTGTTTACACGTCAACGCGTGTGTTTCCACAAAAATCGTCATAACTCCGTTATTCTTCTAGTGACATCCCTAAAACAAAAAGTAGAATATTCGTATTGAATGAAGCTTCACATCTCTATTCAAAGTTATCCATAGAAACCCGTAAAAAGACCTACTCAGTGGAAGCAAATTTTACCCGCCAAATCGTAAAACGACGCCAAGAAAGCCGTTTGACGTGCCGACCCGCCTCCCAGTTTTAATTATTTTTTTAAAAATATATTTTGTATGAAATGGTCAAAAAGTGAAGTGACAGAATTGTTTATTGTACATTTGTACGATGAAATAAGTGTTTTTTTTTTACATTATCCGTGATTTTAGTATCGTTTTTACATAAAACATTACAGGTGAGTCATTTTTACAATTTTTTCATGTTTCCATTCTAAATTTAAATATTTACAAATGTTAATATTTTTTACGATACAACAACTTGAAAGCCTATTTTGTAACCTTTCTAAAACAGTTTTTACTATTCGGCTCCGTTCAGTAATGTTTCATTTATAGAGCTTTGATTGTGAGGCGGTAATAACACAACGTTTTCGTGAAATTGACATTTCGGTAAAGACATTTTAGCTTCAAGTTCGCGAAAAGTCGGAAATGCAATGCCATACGTAGTAATGCAAAATCATGTGTTTTTGGTTTGAAAATTTGGTCGCCTAGAAATGTTTCAGATGCTTTAAATACTGCGAGTAGAATACATCTTGGCCTTTTTAATAATCGAGTATTTTTTATATAAGTCATTTTATAAGCCCAGAAAAAAATAATGTAAAGGCCTATGAAAACTGCTTTAAAGTTCGAAATCTCCTACTTACGAACCCATTTTCGGTTATAATTTTATTGTATAATGTGGCAAATTAAGTTATTTATAAAATGATCGGAAAAAAATTAAATATTTATGCCTGAAAAACCACAAAATAAAATAAAAGGCACTTTTTGGCCATGTTTTTTTCTTGCATAAATCAAAACAGGCGGATGGTGTTTAGCGTGAATTTAAACCTTATCGCCATCTAGGTAAGGGTAGTTATTGATAGCGGCTCAATTTAAAATATTACACGACGTAGTGCATCGCCTTAAAAACGGGACTGCAGACCTCTTCCTGATACATTTTTAGAAAATTTATAATATATTGGAATACGTGTTCAAGCGCCTGCATTTTTCGTGATAATATACAATGACAAAATGTAAAAATATTAGAATTTTTATGAGCCTGTGTCCGCGATAACACGTTCGCGTTTTACTAAAGTTTATTATTAAACCTATCGCTTCATTCGTTAAAGACCAGCAATCCCGTTTTTAATCGATTCTTAATAAATAAGCAATAAGTTTTCTTCGTGTGGCTACCAAATTCAATTGAAGATTTCCTTAATGTGATCCTTTGTGCTTTGTGTCTAAATATTTCTCTGTGGAAAGTAAAAAATACATAATCAGACAGTTCGTGCATATTATAGCCTTCTTGTTATTTTTTGCGGATGACTTGAAACAACACATTTTTTTTAATAAATTAATAACGTAAAATCTCTTATTGTAATATTTAATCATTGAAAACAGTATTAGCGACTATTAGTAGGTAAATTTAAAACAAAGATTCGGTCGCATTTAGGAATTAAACCAAGGACCTGAGCCCTGTCGGAGTTTTGCTGTACCACCAAGCTAATCCGACCCTATCCCCGCTAATATTTAACTGTATCATACTTCAACTAAGAACTACCAACATCATCTTCATTTTCTTAACGAATATTTTTATTAGCTGCTATCTTTATGTATGATTGCAAGATTCTCCCTGAACTAAATGTAGAACATTTAAATAATTTTTCTCTTTCAAATATGCGATAATTATCGTCAATCATTAAGGCCAAGCATAATGCTAACTCACTATTTTGATTAAACTTTATAACGAATTGGTTTACATTATGAATACCAAAACATATGCTTTAGATAAATTGATGGTTTTCCTATCGTTTCCCTTGAGTAGAATACAAATAAATAAATAAATTACTCAATAAAAAATATAAATGTGAACACTAAAAAAATATTTTTCAATAGTATATATGAACGCGTTAAGGAAATAACTTCTGAAAAATGCAGTATTTTTGCTAAGATTATCTGTGACAGTTTCCTTTGATTAACTTTTTTGCTTTCCTATAAAATTATATCCAAAATAAATAAAAACCAGTTTTGAGCTCGAAATCGAAAGTTTCTAGATTCCGTTTGTAAAGCGGTTTTAATGCCTTTTACATACAATATAAGGTATACCAAGAATATACAAACTTTTGGCTTGTAGCTTCCTCTTAAATGAAACTGCACGCGAAGACATGAGTCCTTTCTACAGAGTTTCAGCTCTATTGAATGTCGTGAAATGGGTTAATTTACGCTTCTATGTTTTGCTTTCACTCATTTCTGAAAACAAAAGTTAAATTCAAATAGATGTAAAAAAATAAACCAGTGAATAATAAAGTTTTTTTTTATGATATCTTAATAATTATAAGCAATAATTAGTCTCCTGAAATATTAATACACATTGAAAATATCTCCCGAGTAAAAATAAATGCCGCCAACGGTAATTGAACCCGTGCCTTCTGATGTCCGGTCAGGTGCTCGGTAACCACTGAGCTATGTCGGCTTATTTCTAACCCGCCAAATGATTCAGTATGTACTAGTACCTCAATCAACAATTACTGCGTATTGTATTTATTTTTACCACCTGTAAACAACCAACTTTATTTTTGTAGGAAAGGCTTTGTTATTGCCAAATTTCTCACTAGATGGCGTCGAGACATATGAAATATTTTTTGACTTTGTCAAATATTATTATTTTTTAATGATAAACTAATGTTTATAAGACAAGGTTTTATGCATAGCACAAAGGATAACAAATAATTAAAAGCAATAATTAGTCTCCTGAAATATTAATACAAATTGAAAATACTTGTCTTATAAACATTAGTTTATCATTAGAAAATAATAAATTTATAATATCTATATTTAAATGTCTATTAAAAGAAGAAAATGGTTTGACTAAGGATTGAAACATCCTCACCAGGAACTGGAGTCGACAACTCTACTAACCTCGCCAAATGCCGATAGGGCAGAACATACTATGGCTATTACAATGAAATCGCTTGCTTACCTTCACCGATCGGGTGTCGATAGATTACAGACATATAAGAAACATACAAAACAACGGTTGTAATAAATTAAACTTTATTGTTAATTTAAATTTATACACGAATCAATCGTAAATTTATCAGAAGGTAATAAGAACGAACTTTCAACGAAGGAAGAAAGATCCCGAATAATATTAAAAATGGCCAGCGCCCGGCAGTTAGAGGCTCGAGGCAGTGTGGCGTCGTCTAAATGTTGCCAGCGTCAAAAACAATCTTCTGCGTAAATTGTTGTTAGTTCTTATTCCCTACAATACTCTTATTTCGTTTATTAACTGCTGTAATGTCATCCGATTTCAGAGAAATGCATCGGAATGTGGGCTAAAATAAATGTCGGAAAGTGGGCTAGTTAACAAAAGTAAAATTTAAATAGATGTATTTAAAAATGTCTGCCGGGCAAACTATATTTTAATATCGATTATTTTTGTACCAGAAATTTTCCACCTTCTTTCGTCGTCTGTAATGAAATATTTTCAGTTTACGCTATTGTTCAAATTTAGATTTTCTTTTTCTTTTACACTCTTTTTTAAACAAACTTTTTTCGATTCATCTAAAAAAATCTGAACCATTTCACAGTCCGGGATATCTGTAAATTAATTCCACTTTTCGTTTATTTTACGACCCTTAAAACTTTAAATGTTAATTCAATTAATTAATTAACTTTTAATTAATTAAAACTCTTTGATTAGTTTTCATGTTAACTTTAACTATAGTTTTAAGTTTTTATAGCTTCCTTTAAAATTTTATTTTTAATATAATGCTAGCGCAGACCCGTACAGAATCATGAAATACTATTATAGTTATGGGATTTGTTAATTTGAATGTATTTAACACCATTAGTAAACTTGAAAAATTACAACATCTGCCAAAAAAAATTACGTTAGAGATGGACATGTCAATTATTGATTAATTAAATCATTTTGGTATCTATGTTATCGCTTGTCGAAATCGTCCCGACAGTCAGTTCCAATTTTGATAATCAAAGCTATTTTTTTAAGTGAAACCGCACAGGAGTGCCAACTGCCAGTGAGATTATAGTTTCCCCAAATCGGGTATGTTTTTAGGCTGAACGTAGTAAGGAGAGGAAGGGACTGGGGATGGTGAAGGTCAGAAAGTACCTGGCTATTCAGATCTGGTCACCAAACAAGCCAAAGCCATTCCAAGCAACGTTTCAATTGTGAATGATAATCTTACATCAGGGCAATACTGAGAGTATCTTTCACTCTGGAACGTGCCGCAAATATACTAAATATTATTTTAAATGAGTAAATTGTGAAATAACACAAATTAATTAAAATAAAATTTACTTGCGCACGCCGGGATTTGAACCGGTGACCTTCAGCTTCTAATCGAGAGCATTATTCCTCGACTACGGAGGCCATGGTATTCGAGAGTCCATTGCACCATTTATTGCGGAGTTACACTGAGAGACAACAACAAAATTATTATTTAAAAAAAATTAAGTATCTTCTAGCTTGAGTATAATTGCACGTAGAGACAATTCGCGCTTGGGGACGAATAATTAAAAAAAAACTCATCTTTTTAATACAATTTGCGGTGAGCGCTTCACTTATGTGGGAGTATATTGAGTGTATATGAAGCATTATTTCAGTAGTTCACAGAAGGTGTTTATTTATTGTTTTACTAAAAAAATCCAATTAATTATTTCGGACGTACCTTCATACTCCATTATCCAAACAGTATTATCAATCATCCGATTTTCCCACAAATTCACACCGGAAACAAAGTGAAATCACCCAACGGGTGACAGGGCATTCCGGCGACGCACAGTGGACGAATTAAAATAAATATTGAAATTATTGTGTACAAAATCTTTACTCTACCCACAGATTTTGAGATTGTGTATAATTTTAATAACCCATATCATATTTTTTTACGTAATTTTGTAATTACTCATTTGATTTTACAGTAATTATTGGAATTAAATTAACTCTATTAGCGATTATGATCTATGCTGAAAATATTAAAAATGTTTCGAAAAAATGTATTGTGGCATTTAATGCGAGATTTCTACAACAGATGTTTTCATCAAAATAATACTGTAATGTGTAATGTACCTTTATTACAATATGTAGACAGAATTCTCTGTTATTTTCGCAAAATATTACCTAATACATTATAGCTTAATATATAACCTTCTTACACAGAGCTTACTTAAGTGCGTGTGCATGTATCTAATAGTGCATTGCAAAACATCCAATGGTCCGGTGCATAGCGCGATATTTGCAAAATGCTATTATGCACTATTCACGCCGTTTCACTAGAGTCTTGATGAAAAGGCAAAGAGGATGTCTTGGCACACACTCCTAGCTTCATTCTCATACATGCATCACATATATAATAGGCTCTTTTGTTTTCTAGTCCCTGGAAATGACTCCACTTCATTAACCATTTCAACACCGCACTTTTGTTTCCACATTTAGACCATATTCTATGCTTGATAATATCTTAGAAAATTATTCGAAAAAAATTTGTACATATTTTTTTGTTGCTTTCTAATTTTGATTTATTATTATTTTCATGGATCAACGGATTATTTTTTATTCGTAAATTCCTGTCACATAAACAAATACCTTATTGAAAAAATCTTAGTTAACAGGCATAAATATAAAGATAACATAAAAATCCTAATCTAAGCAAGACAGCCAAAATGGGATCTGTCATTATGTTTACAGTATTTGTTGCTGGAATAAAGATTGCAAACAGCAGAAAAAAAAGATGCCAATGAGAAAACCCTTCACAAGCGATAACACAAAAACAGGGCTACTTGTTTCACAAAAACGAGAAATATACATTTTTTTCTTCATGTTCCTAGGGAAAAACTTTGGTATTGAAAGGGTTAATCAGTATTCACCAAGTAAAATCAACAAAACGAAGACAGCGGTTAACGAGTGTAAACAAATTTAAATGCGATACTGTTATAAAATGTGATGGATGTAAGTGTAAAACCACTTTCACTTTTTTTTTAATTTCACCCTCTGTGCGGCAGGCGCGTGGGTGGAATTTCCCCGCTAGCCGTTCTCGCGGACAATGGGCGGGGGTTTCGCGGTGGTAAAGTGAGGGTAGAGTGGGTAGGGTAGGCGGGTCGAGTCCTCCAGCCTACACTAGAGGTGGCCTCCACAAGAATGGCACTCCCCCTCTGTTCACTTTGGGCTTGAGTGATTTTTAATGTACAACGGGCCTCTCTTTATGGTTGATAATGAAAGGGATGAAATAACAGAAATATCACCTGTAATATACCCTCTCTCAACAATGTGATACTTTTTTAACACCGCAGTAGATATGTGAGATTTTATTTTGGTAGGTTTTTATGTAATGATTCGGAGCTTACGTTTTCCATGTTAAAATCTTATTTTCGTTCAATTATGTTATTGTATGTACCATTACGATTGGCGTAATTTAGCTGTACGGAGCATTATCATTGTACTTATTCACGCATTAAAGGCTTTTACATATTGATACCTATATTATTATGGATAAGTTTTACGAAGGAGTGTGATAAGATGTTAGTACATAACTATATTATCAAAAAGTTAAGTATATACAGCGCAATGTATAGTAAGTTTGTTATTATTTTTTAATGTTAAGTTACACAGGAGTACTAATTTCTCTCTAGCGGTCACTAGCTAGTGGTACAATGGCACCCCCAATTGGGGTATGTTGTGAAGCTGAAGGTAGTGTAGGGGAGAGGAGGTGGGGAAAGGAAAAGGTGGGAAAGTACCTGGCTATTTAGATCTGGTCGCCAAACATTACTAATGCCATTTCAAGCAACGTATCAATTCTGAATTATAGTCTTACATCAGGGAGAGACTGAGGTTAACTTCCACTCTGGAGCGTTCAAAAAATATTATAATATAAAATAAAAATTTTATTTTAAACGAATAAATTATACAAACAATACAAATCAATCAAATAAAAATTGCCACCTCCGGATCGCTAGGCAAGAACTTTACCCTTCCACCACGGAGACCGTCATTGTTGTAAATGTTTATTACGCCCAATAGTGTGCCAACGGAGGCTATCATTGTTGTAAATGTCTATTACGCCCAATGGGGTGCCAACGGAGGCCGTAATTGTTGTAAATGTTTATTACGCCTAATGGGGTGGCAACGGAGGCCGTCATTGTTGTAAATGTCTATTACGCCCAATGGGGTGCCAACGGAGGCCGTCATTGTTGTAAATGTCTATTACGCCCAATGGGGTGCCAACGGAGGCCGTAATTGTTGTAAATGTTTATTACGCCTAATGGGGTGGCAACGGAGGCCGTCATTGTTGTAAATGTCTATTACGCCCAATGGGGTGCCAACGGAGGCCGTCATTGTTGTAAATGTCTATTACGCCCAATGGGGTGCCAACGGAGGCCGTAATTGTTGTAAATGTTTATTACGCCTAATGGGGTGGCAACGGAGGCCGTCATTGTTGTAAATGTCTATTACGCCCAATGGGGTGCCAACGGAGGCCGTCATTGTTGTAAACGTAAAATGTAATTAAGGTTATTCTATTACTAGGCCTATGTCATCTCTTTTTTGTTTAGTTATAATTTTTTATATCTAGTCTAAATCTTTTAACTTATTCATATTACATTAAGGACACTTTACAATACATCGTAACTTATTCTTTATAGTATTTAGGCATAACCCACGAAAAGCAGCAAGGCTTTTAGCTTTTTTAACATCTGTCAGTAATTCATTAAAAATCTTAAATCCTTTAAAATAGAGATTATTTTGGATTCCCGACAAATTTTTTTTTTGAAGTCTAAAATCTCCAGTTTCCATGTATTCCGAAATTAACATGTATTTTGGGAGCATCTTATTTTTCAACTTAAATGTAAATATTTGGGTATTGTAAATTACTCGTTGTCTCACACTTAAAATTCCTAGTTTTTTCTGCATAATAATTATCTTAGGGTCTTTGGGATTGCTGTGTGGAGGGTTTTTTTAAGGACAAGAAGGAGAGTAAGATCTGGGAAGGAGAAATGTATGAGGGGTGGGTAGGAATCAAGGGGAGTCAGTGTATCCAGGAGTGACGGACGTATTAATCCATCCCTCCCACTGCGGTGCAAGGCGATGCGTCGAGATAGTCCTGCTGGAGGGATAAAAAAATCTCCATCAACCAGTCTCTCAAATCATAGTACATAGTAGGGCAGAAGCATCCGCCGCCAAGAAATAGTCAATCCTCACTACGTGAACCCGGGCACCCCTGCTAAATCACCAAACGTAGCCAACCACTTGGGCTGACGTATTGCAGAGGTGTTGATTATCCACTAAATGGTTCCTGGGGCGGCGGTACCCACACTCAACTTTAACCTCTCCAGCATTTGAGGGTCATATATGACCGGGCGTCCATATTTAATTAAAGTATTTTTACCTTTTTTTCTATCATGTGAAAATGCATAATTTTTTTGACGTTAGAAAGAATAATAAAAATTATTTCCAGTTTAATTTAAATATTTAATCTAAAACTAGCCAATATGAATAATTAAAATTTCGCGCCGCTATCCTAAAAATCGATTTAATTAAAAATGATTTCTCATTTCTTATTATATGAACGAGATAAAAGCAAAGGTACAGTTTTTTTTTACAAAATCTCCAAAAAACGGATTTATTTTCGAAATATCTAGTTCTCTAAATTTCTCTATGATTGGAGTAAAAAATTATGTAAAAATCTGGTTGGCGTTTTTGACAAAATTTTTCACATTTGAAATTAATATGTAACTATTTTAATATAGTTATTTTAATTTTTAATCCATCCAAAAGATAATTTTATCTAGTTTCTAAAACAGTATTTGCTTTTGCGAAAAATTAAAAAAATAAGATGTATGTAGCGCATTTGAAATACAAAACATTGACAAAAGAAAACATTGCAAACTGAACAAATGTGATGATTGAACTGAAGGGTTAAGTTACAATGACCTATATATTGCGTGAATGTTATTTATTGGTTTATTATGTAAGTGTTTCAACAGGAATATAGAATAAGGTAATGAGAAGTTCCCGATAAATCCTGGGGGTAGAGAATTCAATCATGTCTGATCATTCGTTTCCCAGAAAAGTTTGTATTTTTTTATGTTCAAAGCACTGGGTAATGCGTGTTTCAGAGTTGCTGTGACAGATGACAGACTACCAACATTTACTTTTAGTTATTCCCGGAAATCTAGCCTGATACACTGACACGCACCCTCGAGGGAGAGGGGCTCATTCCAGACGTGGAGCCACACATATTATCCTTGGTTTCGTTTTATTGCTCCACTGTAACATCCAGGTTCGAAGGACTCGTAGGTACACTTGAAAAAGCTCGCAAGACCGTCTAGGACTATTCGAAATAAAACTGTGCACGCTCAAGAGATAAATAAATAATATTAAAAAATTAAATGCTGTAGAAATAAGATCCCTAAAGTGTACATTTGGTACAACCATGTGTGATCGTGTGAGAAATGTGGACATCCGCAGAGAATGCAAGGCTGATGTAGGCGTAATGAGTAAGATTAAGGATATTGTTTTTACACGACTTCATGACTTAAGTTGTTGAGATTACTATTTTAATTATATTAGAAATTTGTTAGGCCAAATTCAACCACAGGTCTGCACAATACATCAAAGCCGCGCGTCACATATTTTTGTGCATTGCTTCTTCGCTTACGTCGTTAAGTTAAGATTCCTACTTTATTTGAGGTTATTGTCACGTCTTGGCGTATTTGTGGTAGTACCATGCATAATTATATATAATTACTATTGTTATCCAAATTGACCCTGGTAATAAATTACATCTTTGCGATTCTTTCAAGGATAAAGAAACCATCCTGTCACTTCGAATGCAATCAACAATGTTCTCAAAATTTGTTTTGACAGTATCGCCATCCATTGTAAGAATATTATGTACTAAATACACAATTTGGCTATTCTGAAACGGGAATCCTTCCCAGTTGGACAGACAAAGGATCATTTTGTTTTGTATTGTTTGTAATGTATGTATATATAAAATAAATAAATAAATCGTGTAAGAAATGTGGTGATTTGCAAATAATGCAAGTCTGATGTAGGCGTAATGAGTTAGATTGAAAGGGACTCTTAGAGGGTTTGGACATGTAGAGCGAATGAACGATAAAAGGAGTGTAGGGAGATTATATGACGCACGTGTGTACCGAGGAAGACATGGCACTATCAAGTGAATCAGATACTCGAGTCGGGCCATGTCAAGAGTCAGAATAATAGAAAAGCATGTAGGTATGAGACGATATGTGAATATGAACGAGGCAAGGAGTGTGTGTCAAGTCCGAGTTGTTTGACGGAAGGTCTTCTCTGCCTACCCCTACGGAGAAACGGTGTGATGGTTAGTTAGATTTTACAAAATTAAACTAGAAAAGTAATTGAGCGGTAGCTATTCGTTTTTTCAGCAACTCCACAAAGGGAGACAATTTTCTGTGAGGAAAATTATTTCCCTCGGGGCCTATGGGAATGATGTGTGTAGGGTATTTTTGAGAAGAAAACAGGAGAAACCCATGTTGTAGGAGGGAGAATACACAGAAGCCGGCAAACCGTACCACAGCTGAGTTGTGGGAGTCAAGAACGAGACTTTGTCGTGTGAAAAATGTTCGTTTCCCGACTACGCACCGTTACAAAGGGATCAATACAGAAGGAATAATTTTTAATCTTCAGTCAAAATACCAGTACAAATATTAAATAAAACACTCCCACCGTACGCCTGTACTCTAAAGATTGCAACCTGTTTGTTATTTATTTAAACATCTAAAAATCCTTTATATAAAAGTGATGCATAATGCATTGCACTAGGAGAATATCTGTATTATACTCGTATACGAAATAATAACAGTTTATAGACGTAATCCATTACAAAGTTGCTACGAAATATATTTATAATTACACAAATCTAAAATTGTGATTACAAGTATAGTGAGAATAAAATAAAATACATAAAATAAATTTAAAAAACTCGATATGAAACAATATTAGTAAAACGTAACAGTAAGATAAAATAAAACATTAACTTAATGACAATACTACATATAAGACCAATCACTGAAACTACATTACCAACGCTACTGTAATTTGTAGGATTCAACAAAGTGCTGGTATAGATTACGCTTAATTCTATATATGGTGTCATTAAATATATTATTCTTTCGTATGGTGGGGGGGTTAGAGGGGGACATCTAGGTCTGCGAGCCATTCTAAGGGATCAGGCGTCGCCATGTGAACCTCATCAATCCCGCTGGGGAATGAATGGAGCGGGCAAATATTAAATATATCAAAAGTACCCCCAAATTTGTTGCATAGATCTTATATATCCATAATTGGTTTTATTTTGGCTATATAATACTTATGTACAAACTGAAAAAAATGTAAACTGTCGATTACCCAAAAATCAATAAATAAATAAATATACATAATATAAAGAAAAAATAATCGCTAATCCCCTAAGCTGTAAAAAACTTTTCAAAAATTGTACCACATTGACGACCTTCATGTTCAAACCATACATTTGTCTATTATACTTCCGGCACATTCCAGAGTGAAATATACTCTCAGTATCGCCTTTTTTTTTTTTTTATGTGACACCTCACAAGAGTGTCCCTGCCTGTGCAGTGTACAGACAGGGGAACTATGTCACCACCCGGTTGGGCAGCGTTGTGAGGCGGAATAAGGTAGGGGCTGTAGGAAGGGATTTGTTAATGTGGGCCTTGAAGAGGCTCTGATTATAGGATAAGTGTAAGACCACCATTTAGAATTGAAACGTTGCTTAAAATGACTTTAGCCATGTTTGGTGAACAGATCTGAATAGCTAGGTACTCCTCCACTTTTCCTCTTTCACAGTTATTTTCCCCTACTATCTTCAGACTCACAAAAACATACAATCGGAGATGCCATAGTCTCACTGGCTCCAGAAGAATTTAATTCCCCCTAACATATTTTGTAGCAGTTCACTTTTGCCCCGCTACGGTTCAAGAATACTTCACGAAACTGTATCCAAGACCGCCTACATCTATGGCACTCTTGGTCTATAGTTGGTCGAGAAGGAACGCAGCTGACGTTTTCCAGGGCGGGAGTACCAATCGGACAGCATTGGAGCGAGGTCGCGCCAACAGGAAGGATTCGGGCAACTGCTCCAGACGACAAAATTTACGGGAGATGCTGATGGCGGATTAAGCTAACTTAAAGTAATCGCTGGTCATCATGTCTATCTTATAAATTTTACAGTTCTTTTCTAAGAGCTGTATGGCGCCCATCTCTGGTGAATCAGGTCAGATATTTATATTTGTACACAATGTCACATTTTTAACTGTTTATTGCTACCATTTAAATTCATACCGTGCGTGCAATCTTCGACTGCCGCTCACCCCTTGAGATAATGTTAATCATGTCAATTCGAGAGTCTCTTGTTCTATTTGATTTGAATAAATGTAATTAATTATCGTCTATCCTTTTTATTCAAGATCAAAGCAATCCTTTCTGTCACAAACAAATCATGTTACAATTTATACTTGAAGTTTTGTTTACAACGTTCATAAAATCTTAAAGATTTTTTTTTAAAGTCTATATTTAAATTACGTTCATCATGTATAAGTCTAGATTTGGTTACTGAAAACCACGAAAATAAATTATTCTGGAGTTTTGGAGGATCTGTGAAAACTTAACGGCGAAATTAGAAGTAGATTAAGATGTGACAAGTTTCAGAAGTTGAACAAGAATGTCTGGATTGACATTAAAATACCGTAAACGTTAATTACGTACATACTACATATTATTATGCTAATCTGTTACAGTTATGTCGGGAAGAAAGAGCTTCATAGATTCATGCACAGATGGCAGTGCATAGAGCTTGCGTGGAAGTCCTCAAGATGGAGCCAGTGGGCAGTAGTCGCCAGGGCCAGTGGGAAGGCCCTCAGAGAAACTTACTGTTTCAGATTCCAATTAGCCAGCTTCTAGTTAGGTCGACTATCGAGTCACCTTTATAATACGCGGAGTATTAATAAATCCCTGATTAATCTAAAAGAACCACTTATTTATTAACTCCTTCCAAGACGAGTTGGAGACCTGTTTGTACGAACACAACAAGTTACTTACGTTCTTCGTAATAGCAAACGTTATATATATTTCAGGTTTTGTCATATTTTTCATTAATATTAAAATGTCAATTATATCCGCAAGTGCCAAAATTCATAACTAACTAACTGACCATAACGTTGTTTCCCCGCAGGGGTAGGCAGAAGGGACGGACCGCAAAACAACCCATTTTTGGCACACACTCCTTGCCTCAATCACATTCATACATCGTCTCTTACATACTCTTCTGTTATTTCAAAACTTGACAAGGCCCGACTCAGGTATCTGTTTTTTTATGCGAATACGGCACAAGAATCTCAACTGCTGCCAATCGTCTAGAGCCAGTGAGGCTATGGCATCCCCAATCGGGGTATGTTATGGGAAAGGGAAAGGTGGGGGAGTATCTGGCTATTTAAACGTGGTCACCAAAGACAGCTAGAGCCATTTCAAGCAATGTTTCAATTCTGAATGGTGGGCTTACACCAGGGTGATACTGAGAGTATCTTCCACTCTGGAACGTGAATTTAGAATTAGAGAGCAGCCTGTATCTGATTCTCTCTCCCTCTCTTATATGCGTTATCTTTCTCTTTTTTTACCTTCTGAACTTGTAATTTTAAATATTAATAATCATATTTTCCGTTGTACTGTAATTTAGTTTAAAAGTTTATTGTCCTCATTAAGGTTGAGATCAACCGAAACCGGTCGACATGTATAACTCAAATAAAGTGGTTTTAAACAAGAACTTTTAAAAAAAAATTTATACATAATGTCGTCACAAACTGTTTGCTCTCTTTGGTAATCGAATGAAATTCATAGCATGTAAAAAGTATTATTGTAGACTTATACAAATAAAACATAATTCAAAAACCACAAATAAAAGGATAAACACAAAATGCATCATTATATACGTGAACTAACATCCCAGTACAAAACAATTTAACATTTTTAACTTCGCTTACTTAAACCGCCCATTTTTCCACGTCCAACTCGAGTCTCGTTGACAACATTTTTTTTATCTCAAATTTATGCAATTTGCAGCGTTACGCCCCTGGCGGCCCTCCACAAACCACACAGAGGCGTAACCTGTTATTTGTCGGCCCCAATTGGGGGGTCGTTTTTACGTTAGCGGATAAAAAGTTTTGAAAAAATATCCCATTGTTAACAGCAGGACGGACATATTGTCCCACCAGAGACAATAATGATGACGGCTCAGAGACAATGGGAGGATCATACCTCCCCAGAACGTATCATTTAGACGTTTTGTTTTTCATATTATGTCACTGACATTTTTTAGATTTAAACTGTGAATATTTTGAAAAATTTCTGGGAAAAATATTATTCCTTATTCGAATATTTTGGCACCCACTTCAAGTTGAATTTGGAATTAGCGTGTTTCTTTAGTCAAGTCTTAAACGTATTTTGAAAATAATTGTTTTTTTTCGTTTTTAGCGATTTATTTTACGTGAATGTTTTTTTGACAAATTATGGAAGTGACTTTTGTCTTGTATCTGTCACAGGGTTGTTACAAGTTATTTGAACAATTCATCAAATTTAATAGTTAATTTTCAAGTTCAGTTGTGATATCATTACGGGTCAGTTAATTTACACAACTGAAATAATAATGTAACTTTTACAGTTCTTGAAAATTAACTTCGAAATTTGGTGAATTATTTAAATTCTGAGAAACAAACAACCCGTTATTAATAATTTTGAAAAAGTTGTAATTTTAAATTTTAAAGAAAAACGAACCTTCTTTCTTTCTTTCTACCACGGTGTACGAATTACCTGACAATATTTGAAAATATCTTAGGTACCAGCACAGTAATGTGTTGTGATGAGCCGAGGAGATGAACTCATGACGCCTGAGTGGGACCCGAACGCGATGCCAACTCATTTACTGATCGGTCAAATAATAAAACTTGTTTTATTTAATTATTGAAGACAATATTAGCGATTTCTAAAAGAAAATCTGAAACAGAAAAATCAGATAAGGATACAGTCACATATAGGACTCGAACACAGGACCCTTGCCCTGCCGGGGCAGTGCTCTACCACTGAGCTAATGGGACCCTATCCCTTTCAGTCATATTTAACTGTATCATACTTCGAATAAGAACTACCAACATTGTCTTCATTTTTCTCACCGCACATTTTTATTGGCAACTATCTTTAGAGCAGTAGAGCTGTAGAGCTGTGCCCCGGAAAGGCAATGGTCCTAGGTTCGAGTTCTAGATGTAACCGTATCCTTTTCTGATTTTTCTGTTTCAGATTTTTGTTTAGAAATCGCTAATATTGTCTTCAATAATTAAATATTACAATTTGAGGTTTTACCCACTAAGTTATTCTAAAAAAAAATAAGCTTGTTTTACTCAGATTACACATCTGCCCTTGATGATGGCCACTACAATGCTGTCCGAAACGTTGGCTAAAGAACAAGGTAGCGCAACACGGCATAATACCCCAAAACAAATCACTATAATACTTTTGGCCGTGAAAATCTCAAATCATACCTGAAGAACTACCAACATTAGCGAATATTTTTATCGGCTGCGATCTTTATACATGATCGCAAGATTTTTCCCGAACTAAATGCAATCTAGATAGAGTCTTCGATAAATAAATCCTATTTTATTTTCATGTGCGACATCTATTGACTTTTCTGCAAGTGAGGATGAATATTTATTTTTGGAATAACTTAATGAGTAAAACTTTAAATTGTAATGTTTAATCATTGAAGACTGTATAAGACAATTGCTAATATTGTCTTCAATAATTAAATATTACATTTTGAGGTTCTACTAATTTAGTTATTCAATAAATAAAATTACAAATTAATTAATTCGTTGAATTAATGTGTGATTTCAATTGAAACATCATATGGTCATAGATCGGGCTGGAATAGACGATATGAACATAGATCCGGCTGGAATAGACAACATAACCATCGATCGGACTGGAATAGACAATGTGACCATACATCGAGCTGAAATAGACAATATGACCAGAAAATAGTGCCTTTTACCTAACCATTTTTAACATAACGATCTATAACTGGTAAATTGTATTATTTATAAAAAAATGGTACTTCATTTCAACAAGAATAAATCTTTAAAAAATGTTGTGACAATATATTATAATTTGCACCCTTTAAGCATTCCTTTTTTTGAAAATAACAACCCTCGAAGAAACTTCGAATTTTAATGACAACTTGTTGAATATCTTCAGTGTTGTTTTTAAGGGTGTTTTTGGCCATGTATTTAAATACGCTCCGTTCGTTCCCTTATTTCTTGTGAATCGCGTATTATACAAGTAGATGTATTGTAAAATGTAACCCTTATTTCTTGAAACTTCTACGTGATAAGCTTGGTTACAGGAACTCCATTATATTATTCCAAGAAAATCGTTTTGTGTTAGAAAATAGTGAACGCAAATGCACAGAGATGAAATATGTTTTCTCCTTTAGTTTATTTTTGTTAGCTGTCAGGTTTAATCAAATATAACGAGGGGTAAACTACAAAATGCTAGTGTAATCAAAAATAAAGTAACACAGTAGAATGGCTCTCAAGTTTCGTTTACTGAAAAGTTAAAATTATAGTATTTATTTATTTATTTATTTATTTATTTAGACGCCGTAAAAGGCTTTTACAATATACATGATTTATGTTTACAGTGGTTCACAGGAGCGAAACAGTATTATGTTAAACAGAATAATTACTGAGAAATTATGTTGAAAATTAAACAAGAATAACATCTGGTATACATAGGTACAATAGCATTTTTATTTTCAATCCGTACAGTAGTTTAGTATTGAGGTTATTGTTACCTTCAATATTGAATTTGGTTGAATTTGCTGAGAACTAAGAGTTAGCTCTATTAAATCAGGGCTGTCAGTAAGACATCTCATAACAATTTTGGGAAAAATTATAGTTTTGATTAAGTGTAATGTTAGATAACGATTAGATTATTAGATAACGTTCTCTCAGTTTTACTATGGTTATAAAAGGGGGGCCGTTGCTTTATATTTGAATAGCTGTGCTTAGTGATTGTTAACCAGTTGAAGCTACTGTTTTCAGCTCACAGAGTAATTTCTATTCTGAACTAAATAAATCAGGGTTTCTCAAAGTGGGGCGCAGAGCCCCAGCAGAGATCGTTCTTGGACCAGAAAGTAAGCAAAAATTGCAAAAAATTCCACATTATAACAACACTCCATTACCATTTTTGATGAAATACTGAACTTTTCTAATCACATCCACCAAATTTATCAAAATATTAAAACGCTAGACTTCATATTAAGGACGACCAATCACTGTAATTCCGTACAAGTCATAAAACCATTATACGTGTCTCTATTCAGATGCCTTATCGAATCCAACTCAGTAGTTGGGTCTCCCTCTTACAAAATTCATGTAAATATCATTGAGCGAATACAAAAAAATCCTTTTTTTATAAATTTATAATTAAATATCCCGATTGAATACATAAATTATCCTTTCTTATTAATTACTCTTTTTAATAAATACTAAACTTTATATTAGACTGTTCCCAACTCATCTAACTTATAAACTTAAATATACCCACAAAAACAACAAGACACAATACTCTATTCCACTACATTGTGCAGAAGCGCAACTACATTGCTAATTCTCCGATACAGAAGTTTCACACCGTGAGAAATAAATACTTAGGTAATATTGATATGTTTGATGTTAACTTGTTAACTATTGTGGATCATATTAAAAATCTATTCTAAACTTATTCTTGAACCTTTTGTTGTCTCTTTTTAAACTTATCTGTTCACTGTATTTTTTAAGTTTTCGTGTATGTATGTTTTTTTTGTTGTAATTTTATTTTTATTTTGTCTTTTCATGTTCTTAATTATTCACGATGTAAAATAAAAAAATAAAAATACTATAAAACGGCGCATTGGCGATATGACCGAAGGCATAGAACATTCCAGTAGACGCCGTGGAACAATCGCCTTTTTTGCAATGTAGTTGGACACGTATGATGCACAATGTTCTCAATTACATATTGCGATCCTTGCGAGCTGAAAAATACAACAAGATCCCTTATTCTATTCATTTATTAATTACTAGAGCATACTGAAAAATTACGCGATATTATAAATGTAGGATTTGTGAAGCTTAAGGTATTTATTAAAAAAAAAATTGCCTCGGGAACAATACATTTCAAAAGAACTAATAAGCAAGAAAAATCGCACTCATAACGCTGTACATTTTTGACAAACAAATTAATCCTTTATAACATCAATATTATAGTTCGCAGAGGCATATATTCAATTGACAGCGACGGTAACGTCAATATTACACTTTGCAGAGGCAAAATATACAATCGACAGCGACGGTAACGTCAACATTACAGTTCGCAGATGCATACTATACAATCGTCCGCGATGGTAACGTCAACATTACAGTTTGCAGATGCATACTATACAATTGTCCGCGACAGTAACGTCAACATTACAGTTCGCAGATGCATACTATACAATCGTCCGCGATGGTAACGTCAACATTACAGTTTGCAGATGCATACTATACAATTGTCCGCGACAGTAACGTCAACATTACAGTTCGCAGATGCATACTATACAATCGTCCGTGACGGTAACGTCAATATTACAGTTCGCAGAGGCACAATATACAATCGACAGCGACAGTAGATCCGTTTCTTTTAAACAATATTATGATTTTGCTATTAGCTAAAAATTTTTTTTTCATTTGGGGACTGGCCGATGATTTATGTATGGGATCTTTAATTAATTATCTGGCCCACTGTGCGGTGGGCCCAGAATATAAAGGCTTCGTATCAGAAAAGTGACCAATAACATAAAAGTCGAAATGAATAAGTGGCGGCAATAAAGAGGAAGCACGGAGAAGCTGCTTTGTGGAATGCGTTTGAATATGAGTCACATGGATGCATTTTAATTGACTTTAAAAAAATAAAAGCTTTAAAACAGTGAAATTTGTGATAGTTTATGACTGACAACAAATTCGACAATCAAAGCTGGCGGATGCTGTTTCGACGAAATTCTTAAAATAATATATTTTTGGGGATCTGGTGCGGAGGCACGAAATGAAAGAGGTTGTGAAGGTCACAGTGTTTTATTGAGTCAGGTTGCCGTATATGAAATGTGACTTCAGGACCGATGATGAAGACTCCGGAAGCAGGCGGTGAAGTGCTGGACAAGCGCGGACCTTTGAGTCGACGCCGCTGCTAGAGACAGGACTCGTGGACGTATCAGGTACTGGTGAAGACCATGGGTCTTCCGGGTGCTCCAGTGCTGAACAGGGAAGCCGGTGGACCTGGTCGGCGGTTGTGCGGGAGATGCATAGACCAGCGAGGATGCCGCGTGGTGTAGATCCGTGGATGTAGCGCTGGTCAGATGTGCTGGAACCAGAGCGCTGTGTGATCCGAAGCAGCGCTGGCCAGGAATGCTGGGGGCAGGGCGCTGTGATCCCGTTGGAGTTCATGAATGAATCGTGCAGAGCCGGGTATATCGTCCTGCGCGCAGCGGAAGTGCGCGGGTTGTCACTCGCGAGACTTGCAGATTTTCGAACGACCAATGACTGACTGACTGCTCGCTGCGTCGGGCCTATTTATATAGCCCAGCCGGTGGCGGTAGTAAGTATGCGAGACCGCTGGTAAAATGGAGGCAACTCGCTCAGTCTGGGTACTTCTAGTACCTTTGTTGGCGCTAGAATTATGCCTAGGCAATACGCTTGTACCTTCTAGCGAATGCGCGTAATGTACTAGTCCAACTCGCAACGTGTTGACGTAGGTAGTTCGCTCGGCAACAAGTAGGTACTCGTAGACAGGTAGGTAGCAAGATAAGAACGCTTCGCATTGAGTCTAGAGTGTTCCGGTTACGATGCTTTTTGTATGGGCGAGTCGTTCTAGATAAATCTCGTCGATCGCTACATATGTTCAATTTTTTTTTTTAATATGAAGTAGGTTTACAAATATTGTTTCATTTCGATCAGCAAAATATATACCTAGTTATAAGCCTATACGTAGCATTTGTAAATATATATGTAGTTTCAATGCCGTTATGTCATTAGGTGGTGCAGTTTCGAGTAAGGATATATAGGTAAATTACTTTTAAGGTAACTCCATAGGTGTCAGTAGCAGTACCACACGATAGGGACGTTAGGGTTTACGAAGATAACCGATGTAAGCCGATCTACAGGCGAGCATCTTCAATTAGCGAATCCCCCATTTCTGAATAACTTGGTGCATTATATAGAACGGACGTGAGTCCAGTTAGATATTAATTGTAAATACGTCACGACGAAGTATTTATTAATGAAATTTCCTGATCTTAAAGTGTATTGTTAAGGAGACGAAATTAACAGTACACCTCCCTACATTATAATATAACGCTAATCAAGAAATGTGGATGGTTTCGGATTCGATATCGAAATACAAGATATAAATCGAGATTTATTTCAGTGTCGAAATTCTGGGACTAACTACGGTAAAATAATGTACTCCTCATTCCCGAGAATACTCATTGAGGGAAATAATTATGCCGAGTCAGTGGATATCTTCAATTTATCACTTAATGAATAATACAAAATATTGTTGCTGAGACAACAAACTTTGAAATTTTCAGCGATACCGGTCGACTACTTTTCGAGCAGGCTGAATTTTTACATATTAAGATTAGAAACTAGTTAGAATTTAACTCAACCATTTGGAATACATTTTATAATATAAGACGTTGTCCTGCCACAGACCGCCTTCTTTGTAGTGAAGTCAAAATTTGTTGTTCTATTTTTTTTTTAGGATGATAAATATGAAAAAAAAAATTTGGTGCAAAATTATCCTATATTCAAAGTAGGAACCAATCATACACATTCACAAAATTTCATTGAAATCGGTTGTGCGGTTTCGAAGATTAGCGTGTACGAACACGGTGGAACGTGATTTTTTATAAATAAAGACAAAATATTCTCGGATTACGAATAACCTGACAATATTTGAAACTACATTATAAATAATCAGAGTTTTAAAAAAAAATTCTAAAGGTTGTGAAAACACGATTAAAAAGTTTGAAAAGTTCTGACTGTCCAAAATCCTGAATCGATTTATTATTTTATTTTTGCCCATGTTGCTCATCGTTTCGAGAGCCCGGGCACTTTACCTCACAAAGGATGAACCGCTGTCCGGGAACTTGGCCCACAATGGCTTCTCTTCCGTTTACAACTTTTTGACAGATATCGCCGGAGATTTGTTTATGTCGCAATTTTTCGAAGAAAAGTCATAAATAACGCCGCCCTGTAAAGGTTAAGAGGTATTTACTGGATGACCAAAAAAAATGTCTTCGTTGTCTCTGGGTTATTCTTTGAAGAATCTCTCGAGACAAAATCTTTCACAAATAATAATAGAGTATTTTAATTGATTTTTATTCTAACAAATTACCACAATGAAGGTGTTTTTATTTTATTTTTATGTTGACGAATAAGTTTTCTATAACAAAACGACATGTTCGTTCGACAGCTTCGAATATAATTTATTAGAAGATTATTGGCAAAAATAAAATACCTATATTTTTTGTTTTTCGAATAATATCTATTTATAATGTAATTTATGCAGGTTCTACCATTTTTGTTTAATTCAAAAGACATAACACAAATAAATTTAGTCCAATCTGATTTCACGACCGTGTCTATCTGTAATAATAATAATAATAAATTTATTTAATAATTTAGCAACTTTAAACATGTAAATAGATAGAATACATGACAATTAGATAAAGTTGAGGATTCTCATAACCTGCCTCACTAGGCTAGCGGCTAGCCTGTGTTCAGGCACTCATAACCTGCCTCACTAGGCTAGCGGCTAGCCTGTGTTCAGGCACTCATAAACTGCTTCACTAGGCTAGCGGCTAGCCTGTGTTCAGGCACTCATAAACTGCTTCACTAGGCTAGCGGATAGCCTGTGTTGAGGCACTTATTTTAATAGTTAATTTAAATACTTATGTGAGTTTACCTACACTTATTATAATATAAACATAAACACTCAATATTTTTGTTGCATCAATAGTTTCGAATTTGGGTGAGGGCACGGTAAAGCCCATATTATTACTTTTTATTCAATCCATCTTAGAAATTGTGTGAATAACATATTTTTTTTATGTTATCTGGAAGAGTGTCGTACAATCTTGTTGCAATGTACCCAAAATTTCTTTGTCCGAAAGTAGTACGCATTACAGGAATTTTGAGTAAATCTTTGTTATTGTTTCGAGTACAACGAGATGCACTGGTCTCTTCTTCTACTTGTAGTTGCTTCCGTTATCATGTTTCCAATATTCTCTCCCTGGATTGTAATTAGGTTAAATTGAATTTGACGGCAATGTCTACCTATAAAACACCGGTCCCTTCTTCTGCTTGTAGCTGCTTTATTTATCACGTTTCCAATATTCCTCCCCTGGATTGTAATTAGGTTAAATTGAATTTGACGGCATTGTCTATCCATAAAGCACCGGTGTCTTTTTGTGCTTGTAGCTGCTTTATTTATCACGTTTCCAATATTCCTCCTCTGGATTGTAATTAGGTTAAATTGAATTTGACGGCAATGTCTATCCATAAAGCACCGGTCTCTTTTTCAGCTTGTAGATGCTTTCTTTATCACGTTTCCAAAATTCCTCCTCTGAATTGTAATAAGATTAAATTTAATTTGACGGCAATGTCTACTAATAAAGCACCGGTATCTTCTTCTGCTTTCTTTATCACGTTTCCAATATTCCTCCCTTGAATTGTAATAAGATTAAATTTAATTTGACGGCAATATCTATTAATAAATCACCGGTCTCTTCTTCTGCTTGTAGAAGCTTCTTTTACCATTTGGGTAAATTTTGTAAATATATCCAATTCAAACCATTAATATTAAATAACCATAGAAATTTCAAGAATTATTGGCCGATGTGCATAAAGCATATACATCATTATCAATATACGTGTTTGTTAATTTAGCTGACTCTCTAGCTTACATCGGTAGTTCAGTAGCTTGAAAAAGTCTCCTGTAAAATTTCGAATAGTAACTAAAATCTTTTTCTTTTTGATGCCTGTAATTTGTTACAGAATAAAAAATATTGTTTTATTTTTTAGTATTTTATTCTCTAAATAATAATATAATTCTGATAGATATATCTTTATCACTAGCCTTTGATAATTTTAACGGATGACTTGGCACAAAGTTGAAATTTCCTCAATTGTTCTCCAATTCAAAAAATTCCAGCCTTTTAGCGTCGTAAAGTTAGCAGGTCGAAATGAAAAGGCAAAAAGGTGAAACACAGTTTTTGCTGGCTCCCTGTGGAACGTTATTATTTGAGTTCAGGGCTTAGTAGCTGGTTCTCCAGTCGATTGTGTTTATGGCTGGTTTTACAGCGTTCACCTTTACCGGCTGTAAAATATGTTTATTTTCTCTCGGAGTAAATGCGCGCAGCGTGCGGGGACCACAGGGCGTGGGTATAAGCCGATGGCCTCGTTTTGGCTGTTTTGTTATTTTTATATAGGAGAAAACACAAGTTATAAGTACAATGCCATAAAAAAACCAATGGATAATTTAAAAATATTAAACTCAGCAGAATACAAAAATATTATAAAGCATTTACTTGCATGGCGTTGATACAATGCACGTTAATTTCAGTGGGGGGGGGAATGGGTAGCGGTGCGAAAGCATTTATTTAAAATTTTATGTGAATATCGTACAAGAGTCCCAACTGCTCCAAACCGTCTGGAGCCAGTGACAATATGGCATCCTCAATTGGGGAAGTTTTGTGTCTCTTGATAGTGGGGAGAGAAAGTAAATGAGAAAGAGGAAGGTGGGGAAGTACTTGGCAGTTAAGTCACTAAACACTGCTAAAGCCGTTTCAAGCAGCTTTTCCTATTTGAGAGGCGGAAACCACTCATTGGTAACCAACACCTCTTCCATAGGTCACCGCAGATGGTTTGCTACGTTTGGTGACTTATCAGGGGTGCCCTGTTTCATGGGGTGAGGTTTGTAACGGTCTTGGAGACAGATGCGTTTGCCCACCAACTGCGTGGTAGGCCGGATCGTTAGAGACTGTTTGAGGGGGACCTTATGACCTCCTTAGGACTCTCAGATCATCGCCTTGTACCGCAGATTCATACATCCGTAACTACTGGACATACTGACCCCCAGATTCTTACCCAACTCTCATATTTTTTCCTTCCCAGAACTTTTCCCCCGTCTTTACTAAAAAGAACCTCCACACGACATCCTGAAAGATCACATAGGCCCCGAGGAAAAATATTTCCCTGAGTGCCTCCTGTTTGAAGCTAGTTTAAAAAAAAACGTTTCAGTTCGGAATAGTGGTCTTACACCAGGGCGATACTGAGAGTATTTTTTACTCTCAATGTATAAAAACCAAATAAATCAAAAAAGTGACATGTGGCCTATATTATAAGAGAAAGCAAATACAAATCGACCAAAATTATTTTATTTGTTTTATAATTCCATATTTCAATAGTGTATTTATTATGTTTAAATTGTTGACATCTTTTTTTAAATACTTCCTGTTTCGAAAATCCTACAATTATAATAATAACTGTGATTTTTAACGGGTTATCGTTTTTGGTTCCTTCTCAATATACTATTCAATTTCACAAACCAACCACTAACCGCAAAACTTAATTTTTCGGTCGTTTTTTTTTAATGCAAATAAAACCGGTTTGGAAGTCCTAAAGAAATTTTAAGTAAACCATACGTATAATACATATAAGCATAAGAATACAACGGAGTTCTTCCCACTGGTAGTGGCATAAAAATATCTCCCTTTAAAAAAGTCAAGTTGTAAAAAAATACACAAAAGTTGAAATCGCTTCATCTTTTCATAAAACGCTTTCAAAGGCAGGTGAAAAATAACCAAATCGTGCTCTGTGCTTATTTTAAGCTCAGTCAAGTAAATTTTTTATGATTTCTTACTTGGTAAAACTCGGGAGAAAATCGAATTCACAGTGAAAATATGAATGTCCAACTCTTTGGAGCAGGCTTTGTTATATTTATAAAATTTTCTTTAAGTTTTTTTTTTATTGCCATCAAATCATTGACACAGTTTTTAAAAACCATGAAATTAAATTTATCCATCAACTAATTTGCGCCCTTTATATATATTAATGTATTAAATTAAAAACACCTACTTTGTAATACACAACCATTATTGAATTAATAAATGACAGCCAGCCAGGTTTCGCTTTTTTCAAGCTTTGTCTGGGCGAATGTATTAACTAATTATAATTACATATAATACATAGAAGAAAATAAATATTTTCCCACTGAACAAAAAACGACCTGGGTATCTATTCCAGAGTCTCTACAACGAATTACTCGCTATGCGCGAAATATCTACGAACGAAAATCTCTACGACTTTTGTCATAAGTTCTATATTTATACATTCTTGAGTGTCGCACGGTTGAAGAGATGACTGTGTTGGCAACCCTGTGAATATTGTCTATGTTTCTGATGTGTTTGAGGTTTCTATGGAGTTAATTTGAAATGTCAAAAACAAACCGTTGCCGCGTCGTTCTGTCAACGTTTTTTTTTGCTACCGCACTTTTTCTGAAATGAATGGCGGTGGTGGATACATATCGAAATGCCAGAAAAATGGTTAAAACAACTTTGCAGAACTAAACGAATCCGATACCAACTTCGAAAAGCGCGCGGGAAACGATCTTTTTTTTGTATAAGGCAATTCACCAGGATGCAATGAGATTTTGACAGTTTTGCCGATCTCTACTGCTTCGACCCACTCGTTGCTTAAGTCGAATGAATTTTGACGTATGGCGTGTAGTATGTACTTTCGGTGAGACTCAAGAATACCAAACTCTACCAGTGTATGTACTTTCGGCGGAAATTGCGAGCGATCGAGACTGGGGAATAGATACCCTGGTCTTTCCCGTCTAACAATATTGTAATTCCCAATTCTGAAAAACTCCGCCCACTCTTAGCCCTCTCCACTTCTTCCACTGTTCAATTGTAATCTATATTTAATTTTTGACTTTAGTATATACTTGCTTCTGATGAGGTGAACATTGTTCATGAAACATGTAGAGGTTATATATATATTAAAGTGATGTAAACAAAGTTATTTGTGTTTTAATATAATAAATATTAATAAATAAAGTAATAAAAATAAAACAATAAGGCAGTTATAAAACTAAACAATATGTATGTAATTATTGGTTCAGTTGTGCAAAATATGCGTAACATGCAGGTATATTTTTTATTCTATGAATATCATTTTTAATAAGGAACGCTGACAGAGATATTGTAAGGGGGTTTTTCACTATCTCTGATTATCTTCTGACCAAGCACTAATCCGCGGATTAGTCATTTTTTCGTTTTCACTATATCTGAATAACGCTAACGCTCGGGTTAAAGTTAGATTTGACTAATCAGTGCTCGAACTTCACGTTAGGCGCTATTCCTCGAATCAAAGATGGCGTCAAAACATTCCGAGTTTAACAGCTGAGAAGTGAGTCGAATTTTGTAGAATGAATTTGAATGCTTGTATGATCCATCCTGAATTATTTGATTGTGTTCAAAATAAGAAACAATGTATTAATTCGACACGAATCTATCTAAAATGACCTGATAATCAACATAACATAACCAAAAAAATGCACACTTCGCGGTGTGCGGACTGTGACGCATGACAGCCGTGGCAGTAGATGGAGAAACTGCAAACATTTTGCGATGTTGCCAGACTATTTCGAGTGTTACCTATCCGGCAGCTCGAAACAATGGTGAAACGGTCGCCGTTGAATAACGAAGTTATTCTGAACTTTAAAGCCAGCCAACGGATAGCTATGCAGATATTTAGCCCGACATAGTGAAATACCCCCTAAGAAGGGTAAATGCAGGCAATTCCATTGATGGAGGACTAAACGCAGTTGGCGCTAACAAAAAATTGTCCAAAGAAGCGAAGCTAGCAGTCCACAATGGAGTACTGGTTCCTACCCTGATATACGTAAGTGGGGCATAGAACTAGCAGAGAAAGAATGAAAGTAGACTGAACGCTGTAGAAATGAGATTCCTGAGGCGTATGTGTTTTAAAAGCATGTATGATCGTGTGAGAAATGTGGAGATCCGCTAAGAGTGCAATGCTGATGTAAGCGTAGTGAGTAGGATCATGAAACGGACGCTTAGATGGTTTGGACATGTAGAGCGAATGAGCGAAGAAAGGAGTTTAGGGAAAATATATGATGCAAATGTGAATGGAATTTATTCATTTATTTGTTTATTCTTTTTTGGGAAATCGACAGTTTACATTTAATCAGTTTGTACATAAGTATTATATAGTAAAATAAAACCAATTATGGATTTCATCCTTGTGACTTTAACTGAGACAGCATAGCATGGAATAAGTTATTTAAATTTGTGAGAAAGGAATATGAATTAAAAAAAATTATACAAAACAAAAGTTTATATAAAATGAAAAATTTTCAAAACAATACACTTTATAGCCATGGAGAGAGGATGTAGATATAAATTAAATCATAATAGAGATATAAACAATGGAGACGTAAACATTATTCACAAACCATCAGAGAAATATTCTTTTATGGACCTCTTGTATTTGGTAAGTTTGCAACTGAAAATATCAACCTTAGATAATACGCTATTGTAATTATTGCATATTATGTATGAGACGATGTATGAATGTTAATGAGGCAAGAAGTGTGTGCCAAGATCGAATTGTTTGGCGGTCCGTCCTCTCTGCCTACCCCTGCAAGGAAACGTCGTGATGGTTAGTTAGTTAGTTAGTTGATTTTTAATAATATTATTTGGGTGAATTTATTTATTGCACACCCAGTACCTATACTTGTATCTATATTTATAAAGGTGACTACATTGATCTTCCTCTTTATTGGGGGCACGATACCTTTTTCAATTTCATATTTTACTGCTTTTAGCTGAAATAGTCGGCAGAAATAAATGGATTGACGTTTGAGACAGCCATACGTGACGGTGTTGAATAATTTATTTTTCAATCAATAACTAAACAAAATAAACCCGATATTTTTTACGTTTACAATAAATTCAATCTAGTGTTAGATATACTGATCACGGAGACCGTCGAAGTCACTCGTCTACGAATCCGGAGATTATGGGTTCAAATTTCGGTGTACGCAAGTAAATAATTTTGTGATGCTTCATAATTAAATTAATTAATTAAAAATATATAAATAATTTGGATATTTTTAGTGTCGCCCTAGTGAAAGACCACCAGTCAAAAAAGAAACGTTGCTTACGTCTACCAAAAGAAGTTGGAATAATAAATTGATTTATTTAATACATAACCATGGAATTTCATCACGAAATAACCTGATAACTACAGGGTTTTCCAATAAGAGGTGTTATGTGTATTTAATTCCGGCCATAAAATGATTTTTTATGGCCGGAATTGGATGGTATTGATCTGGACAACGTTTTCTTTCAAAAAGACGGCGCTACGTGCTACACAAGCAACGAAACCATTGATCTTTTACGGGAAAAGTTTCCGGACCGTGTTATCTCTCGAAGAGGTGATCACAATTGGCCACCGAGATCTTGTGATTTAACACCTTGCGACTTCTTCCTTTGCGGCCACGTGAAAGAGAAGGTCTACGCCAACAGCCCAGCGTCAATTCAAGACCTCAAAGATGGAATTCGTGAGGCTATCGAGGACATAAGGCAGCCACTTTGTGATTTGGTTATGGAAAATTTCATGAAAAGGATATGGTCCTGTAGGCGTGGTCGTGGTGGTCATTTGACTGATGTTATTTTTCACTATTAACGGCATACTTTTTTCTTTATAATGAAATAAACATTTAATCATTTATATTAAAAAATGGCATTTTTCTTTGAATATCAAAATAACACCTCTTATTGGAAAACACTATATTGTATATTTTTATTTTTTTTTATTTAGTTATCAATATTTTTACATTTTTTATCAAGTATAAACCTTTTAACTTATTTCTAAGACATTAAGGACACTTAAAAATACATCTAAAACCTATTCTTTATAGTATTTAGGCATAACCCACGAAAAGCAGCAAGGCTTTTAGCTTCTTTAACATCTGTCGGTAATTCATTAAAAATCTTAAAATCTGTAAAATAGAGATTATTTTGGTTTCCCGACAAATTTGTTGTTGGAAGTCTAAAATCTCCACAGTTTCTCGTGGGGTAGCCATGAATTGTGAAATTAAAATTAAAATTCTTAAACATACATTTTGGGAGCATATTATTTTTTAGCTTTAATATTAATATTAGGGTATTTTAAATTATTTGCTGTCTCACACATAACATTTTTAGTATTTTCTGCATAATAATTATCTTAGAATATCTACTACAATTCAATACTGCTCGCATACCTCTATTTTGAATTATTTGCAATTTCTTTATCTGTGTTGGATTGCACAAGAAAAGGACACTAGAGCAGTAATCAAAATGAGATGCTACTATACTAACATACTAATTTACTTGTATTTAAATCTAATTTATTCCTTATTCTTCTTAAAAAATTAAACTTTTTTGCCATTTCTTATCTAACAATTCAAAGTTACAGTTAAATTTGAGTCGATTGTCTATTATAATGCCATTATTTATTAAGTATTTGATTTCCTATATATTGGGGATTGGTAGGAATGCATTTGCAAAGACTTTGTGGATAGGAAAACTCGAATCCTGCAATTGTCCTAAATAGCCAATGTCCCCATCCCAAAGTGTCACCGTGACTGTTTGTTGTTGCAAGATGTCATTAAAGTTACATTATGCTCATTTGGAGCTCTGCAGAGCTCAGTATAAAATAATATCTCAGACAGGGAGGATTGACGTATAACATAACCACAACCCTTGAATAAATTATTGTGAATATAATACAATATTCATATTTCGAGTGGATCCAAAATCTGTCAGACTGGCCCGAGAGTGAACAGCGACGAGAGAGTTCCTATTTATCCTATAATCCATTTTCTTATGTTCCAGAAGCCCAGGTTTAAACATTGTGGAATACTGTTTATCAAGTTTAGCGGATGCATTAAAAATAAATTGTCCCAAATAATACTGCAATTTTCTCAATTCTGAGACTGTTCCTTCGGGTGTTACGTAGGGCGCAACTCCAACTAATAGGGTTTTCCGACACAAAAGCTTATGATTTTATTATGGTCAAATTTTAAAAGCCATGATTACTCGAATGCGACCGCAACTGTAAAAGGATTGGGTTTTTACAATCAGAATGCAGAAAGTGTTAGAAATTCAAGGCTTATATTGAAAATAAAGACATACTACAATTGAAAACTCTATGATAAAAATAGGGATCGCTTCATAGTAGTAATTATTGTGTGATGCCGTGCAATTTCAAGTCGAATTCTTTGGCTTGCAGGACTCGGCAACGGAAGCCAGGATAAACTTCTTTTGCCCTGTTATAGATAAAGGGAGTTTCAAGGGAACTCATTGTATTTATAAAAAAGGAAATCAAATCAATACAACAACAAGAACTGACAGAACCTGTGTTTACAGTCGAGCACTGAAGTAACTCCCTATCTTGTCATTTAAAACTGCTTTATCATACAACCAGTGAAAAATGGATACGACAGCATGGTTCAATCAACTTCCAAACCTAATAACTAAAAATGTACACCACAGAGGGCAATAGTAGTCACTTTTTAAGCTTAATTGCTTTGTAATGATAATGATAATGATTTTATATCCAAGTCCTTTTTTGATAGCTAGCCATTCTTTAACAAACTTGCGGAACTGACAAAATTCTGTTCCGTGCGAAACGAAATAAAACTAACCATTCACACAAACTCAAATCTAGTCTCCGGGGTAATTCAAAGGAAGCTATATACCGCAGTAGCACCCCGGTGAAGTGTGCCTTGGTTTCCTAGTCTACCCGAAATTGCCTAGCAAACCATCTCTTCCCAGCCGGCGGGTAAATTGGCCTCTTTTATTTACGACGAAACATTATCGGGGTCTTCGTGGATCATTTTTCCCATAGGGCTGAGTGCCAATACTGCCAATAGAAGAGGTATGCCATTATTCCCGCCGGGTAATATGGCACAGGCCGGACACTATTCCGAATCGAATAAACGTATTTCAAAGTTAATCCATTGAGCTTTGTTTATTAGGCCATTTAGCCAGACGGTTTGCTGCTTGTGTCCTGTTTGAAAAGGCAGCCAAGGTTTGACAGCAATCTAAATAAATCTCATGGTTTTGCATAAAATTTATTTGGCCAATAGTTTTCAAAGTGAACAATGACTTGCATGTATATAATTAATCTCTTCTCGTTACTCGATTACTAATTCATTAAGAATCTCTTTAAATTATTGGCAATCCTGTTAAAAACGGGATTGCAGGCTCTTAACGAATGAATTTATTGGTTTCCTGACAAACCTTTACCAAAATACTAATGTATTATCTATCACGGGGTCGAAACAAATGTTCAAAAAAATCCTAATATTTTAGCATTTTATCATCGTATGTCATCAAGGAAAATTCAGGTGCGTGAACACGTGTTCCGATAAATTACAAGTTTATCAGGAAACGGACTGCAATCCCGTTATTAACCGGATTACCATTAATTTTAAGAGATTCTTAATAAATTAGCAATATTCATTTTTCTCGGTGTATAATGCAGCATAACGAAGATGTAAAACCATAATTTGTGGATGAAAATTGAACATCTTCTGTTGCATGGCGGTTAAGATAACTGGTAGCGGTCGGAATTCTGACACTTTCGTTTCTGAATATTAAGTTTTTTTTTATCGGCCACGTAATCTTTAAATCTCCGATCTTTTGAAGGAGACAAAAGAACAAATCTTAATCTTGAAGAGACCCATGTTATAGGACGAAGGAAACACCAAAGCCGGGCTAGTAAGGATAATAACAAGCATTAACAAAGACCTGTTTTTATGGGGAAAATTTCAAAAAAGTTTTTCATTTTTATGTTGATGTTGGTTGGAAAAAACAGATAGAACCAATACATTACAAAATCGATAAAAAAAGTTACAAAAATGAATTAAAAATAATACTAAGATTTCATATAGGACAGAAGCTGGTTACATATAGGTATATTTTAAAGTTAAAGTGTTTCGACGATATTGAAAAAATTCTCCCCCTTACTAATAAATTGTTTTAAATTTTGACACAAATGAATAACAACCAATTACCCTACATTATTGATCGTTTATCAGTTGTACAAAATATGGAACACGTTTATTAGTAATGCCCTTAGTGTGGTAATCGGATAACTCAACACGATGACAATTCAACACATCTTTGGAAAGTGAAAACTAGTGTAAATAAGAGTTTTTTTACTATCTTAAACCGCACAAGAGTCCCAATCGTCTGGAGCCAGCGAGACTATGGCATCCCCAATTAGGGTATGTTGTTTTCTTATTTTCTTAGATTTGAATACAAAACTGCGCGAATCGATCCCGAAGTACATTTAAAGAATTAATAGGACAGATGCATTCTAAATTCCTTAATTTCCTCATTTATTTGACTATTTTGTACGAACTATTTTGCCTTTCCTTTTTTATGTGAATACCGCCCAATAGTCCCAACTGATCCTAACCATCTGAAGCTAGTGAGACTAGTGGCATCCACAATTGGGGTATGTTGTGAGGCTGAAGGTAGTGGAGAGAAAAAGGAGATGGAGAAGAGCAAGGTGGAGGAGTTCTTTGCTTGTGTTCTGATCTGGTCACTAAACATGGCTAAAGCCATTTAAGAGGAAGCTACAAGCAGAAAATGTGTATATTTTTGGTATACCTTATATAGTAGGTAATAGGCATTAAAATCGCTTAACAAACGGAGTCTAGAAACGTTCGACTTTAAGCAAAAAACTGGTTTATATTTATTTTGGGAATAATTTTATAAGAAGGTAAAAAAGTTAATCAAGTGAAACTGTCACAGATAATCTTAGCTATAAAACCGTATTTTTAAAAAGTTGTTTTCTTTATGCGTTCATACATTTCTATTGAAATAATATTTTTTTTAGTAGTTTGCATTTATATTTTTTATTGAGTAGTTTTTTTTTATTTGTATTCTACTCAAGCGAAGCGATAGGAAAACCTTCAATTTATCTGTAGCATATTCTGTGGAATTCATAATGTACACCAATTCGTTATAAAGATTAATCAAAATAGTGATTTGGCACTAAGCTTCGCCTTAAAAGCAATACATTTCAAAAAATCTTCCAAAACACTTGGTAATGCGTGGCAAGAAAACCTCTCCATCTTTAGGACCTCCATTGGGCCCATAACTTATATAATGGCTCTATGGGAAATATCGTTAAAGCAAGAAGCTTAAACCAGGGGATGTTTTTATGAAGATATCACTCTTTAATGGGGATGAAGACTTTTATGTGATTCCGTTAAGAGAAAGATCTCACGTAACGTCCCGCGTGATGGAAGATTTTTTTTTAGACGCTGTTTTTTTAGTTACATATTTTTTTATGTGTATACCACCCAAAAATCCCAAATGCTCCTACAGCTCAGAGATGTGTAATTTTTGTTTAGCTTTTAAAAAACATAGTATATGGATAGTAATAATAATAATATTTGGCTAATTTATATAGCACCGTTTCATAAAAAATCACCTCAAGGGCGCTGTACAAATATATTTATTAAATAATAAATACTATATGTGGAATATACTCTCGGTACCGCCATGATCATCATACAGAATAGAAACAAAAATTAATGACCGGTCAGTGACTGAGTTGGCATCGCGTTTGGATCCTACCCAGGCCTAGTGTGTTCAATTCCTCGGCTGGCTAAGTCCTCCATCACAACATAAGCAACATTTTCCATTTACTGTGGTAGTAGTAGGAGATTTTAAAATATAGTCATGTTATTCGTAATTCGGGAACGTTTGTCTTTATTTTAAGAGAAAAAAATATTGCTTATACTGGCTGTAACCGTTTTAATATTTATTTATTTATTTATTTATTTATTTAGACGCCGTAAAAGGCTTTTACAATATACATGATTTATGTTTACAGTGGTTCACAGGAGCGAAACAGTATTATGTTAAACAGAATAATTACTGAGAAATTATGTTGAAAATTAAACAAGAATAACATCTGGTATACATAGGTACAATAGCATTTTTATTTTCAATCCGTACAGTAGTTTAGTATTGAGGTTATTGTTACCTTCAATATTGAATTTGGTTGAATTTGCTGAGAACTAAGAGTTAGCTCTATTGAATCAGGGCTGTCAGTAAGACATCTCATAACAATTTTGGGAAAAATTATAGTTTTGATTAAGTATGTAAAATTATTAGATAACACTCTTCTGTCTGATATCTGATGTAAGTGCATAGTTTAGGTTCTGTGATAACTTATGAATAGAGTGGTATTATGCCTAATAACATTGATAATTACGACAGAGGTTTGTTATTATAGCCTTCTTATAACTATATTCCGTGCAGTTGAACACATCTACTACTTCTGAGAAAGCATTGCCAACTGCATGCAATCTAGGTATAAGCGAGTTTCTAAATGACTCAGTCCTGATATTGTTATTGAAATTAAAAAGAATTTTGGATCGAGTGGTTCTAGTGGGTATATGGAAGGTAATTAGGCTTAATATATCAGGGCTGTCTATAATACCATTGACAATTTTAAAAATAAAAGTCAAATCGGAAATAAGTCTTCTATCTGAGAGTTTAAGTAAGTTTAATTCTTTCATCAAGTGATTGTAATTTATTGATTCTATAGGTAGACCGAGTTTATAGTTAATGTATCTTAGGAATTTATGCTGAATTTTTTCAATAGAGTCGGAGTGGATTTTAAAGTAAGGACACCAAATAGGAGAATTATATTCGATTTGACTTCGAACAAGTGAGGAATATAAGATTTTTAGTGTTGAAATATTTTTAAAGTCTCTGCCATTTCGGAGAATGAAGCCGAGCATTTTTAATCCTTTGTTGGTGACTGTTTCTACATGTGAAAGAAAGTTAAATTTTGAATCGAAAGTAATGCCGAGATCGTTAATTTCACTTACAGAGGCGAGAGAAACATTATTAATTTTGTATTGATAGTTAAGGGGTTGTGTTGTTCTGAAAAATCTTATAATGTGGCATTTACTAATATTGAGATAAAGTTTGTTAGTTTTGCACCAATCTTGAAGTTTATTTAAATTTAATTGAATTTGAATACAGTCATTTATTGTTTTTATAATTTTAAATAGTTTAAGGTCATCGGCAAAAAGTAGCACTTCAACATTTTTATCAAATACAGTAACAATATCGTTTATGAAAAGGAGAAACAGTATTGGGCCTAAATGTGACCCTTGGGGTACACCGCTAGTAGCTATGAATTTGTGTGAAAGGTTAGAATTATTTTTTACTTGTAGATTTCTATTTGTTAAGTAGCTTTTTATCCATTCCAATAATTTACCCTCAATTCCGATTTGACTAAGTTTATTGAGAAGAATTTTATGGTTAACTTTGTCAAACGCTTTTACAAAGTCTGTATATATTGAGTCGACTTGGGTTTTGTTTTCGAGTGAACATGCTATAAAATTTTCATATAAGGAGAGATTTGTTAGTGTGGATCTGCCTGGCATAAATCCATGTTGATTAGTTACAATGATGTTGTTAATATGTATGGAGATTTTATCGAGGATAAGTTTTTCAAACAGTTTGGGGATAGTTGAGAGCATGCAGATGGGTCGGTAATTAGTGACATCATGAATATCGCCTTTTTTAAATACAGGTGTTAGATAGCAATTTTTCCATAGGTCGGGGAAGCAGCCAGAATTTAATGATTGGTTAAATATATGACATAGTGGATTGGCTATTATTGATGCACAGTTAATTAGAAAGGCAGGACTAATTTTGTCAGGACCCGCTTTTTTCTTTAAGTCGAGTGTTTTTATTTTGCGTATAACATCAGGAACATTTATATGTAAAGCGGGAATGTGGACCGATTCCTTTGGATGAAAGGGTGGAAGTTGAACATTTGGGATATCATTATCGTAAACATTTTTGAAGAAGTCGGCAAACAAATTAACGATGTCATTAGTATCACTACTACTTTTCCCTTATTATATATTAAATTATGTCAGCCTTGGTAGTATTACACAGAATCATTGACAACTTAATTGACAGCCCTGCCATCGTCATAACTGTTAAATTCCATGTACCAACTAGAAACACTGGACAAAATATTACATTCCACTGATAACCAGATAATAGTTATTAATAATTTAATAAATTATTTCTAGTATTTGATTCTTGTATACTGTGACATGCAATTATTGTGTATGGTGTATTTATACCATGGATATCAAATAAATAAATATTAACTACGCCAAAATTTTAAAATAAAGTACAATAAAAAATATTGTTATTTTTTAATGATAAACTAATGTTTATAAGACAAGTTCTTTTACGCCTGTTCAAGCGATGAATTATTGCTCATAATTTTTTTTTTATCCTTTGTGCTAACCATAAAAAACCTTGACTTGTAAACATTAGTTTATCATTAAAAATAATAATATTTAAGTAATAAGTCAAAATATTTCAAATGTAGATATAATATGTCTCGACGCCATCTAGTGGGAAATTTAGCACTAACAAAAGCCTTTCCCACAAATATAAAGTTGGTTGTTTACAGGTAAAAAAATATATAATGAGCAGTAATTGTTGATTGGAGTACTAGTACATATTGAATTATTTGGCGTGTGTCTCAGTAGTTCAAAGCACCTGACCGGACATCAGAAGGTGCGGGTTCAATTCCAGTCGGCGGCATTTATTTTTACTCTGGAGATATTTTCAGTTTGTATGGATATTTCAGGCGATTAATTATAGCTTATAATAATTTGTTAAAAAAAGTACTGGTTGCACGAAATTGAATGTTAACTTATTATAAAGACTGTTATTACTTAAAATCTTGCTTAGAATTCGAATTTTGCAATTAATTTATAGAATGTAACTTGGCGCAAATATAATATTTTATAATAAAATTAAAGGCAGCTACATAAAAAGATGTTTCTGTAGTCAACTACGCAAATGTCATGTGAGACAAGGAAATTTAGGTAAACAGAACCTTTTAACATTTCCTTCATTACATTATTTTAACAATTCGTCCATCTTTATGCTATAAAGGAGTGCCAGTCAAATATTCAATGTAGTTATTGCCGTTGAAATTAATTTTTGGAATGATATTCTATCCTGAGGTTTGAAGGAACCTATCTTTTGATCCGTCTGCTTCCCAGCTCCATTATACCCTTTTATCATCTATTGCTTTGACAGAATAATGTTCTCTGGGTATGCAAAATATGCATTCCTCTGTATCACTGGGTCTACAATTCTGCTGAAAGATATTCGGATCCCATCTACACAATAACAGTTTCACTGTATGATAAAATACGTTGAAGCAAATAATCACATAATAAAGGTGACCAATATCTGCAAATATTGTGTTGGGGTTTCGTTCATACAATCGTATATCCTGTTTAAAGATTTTAGACATTTTTTTTGGTTGTCTTGCCAAATATGCAGTTTTCACACCGATTGACCTAGCCAGGCATACATTCTGTAAATAATCTTGGTCTGTGTCTTATTTTCCGGTTAAATTTTATGGTATGGATGATCCAATTGGAACAAACCATATAACTTCTACATTTTCACAAGTTTTAAAGTTTTTTTCCAATAATTGTCTCCGAGAAAGCTACGGGTCCACTGGTCGGTCCATCTAAAAAAGACACTAGATGTCGCAATGGTAGTTGATTGGGGGTGCAGCGGGCAGATGAGCCACTGTAGCTGTCTTCTGAGTCTCTTTTCTATTCATTTCATTTTTTTCGGCCAACATTTGCAGCTTGCACCACAGCCCACAGCAACAATTTTATCAATTTGACGATTTTCATCATCCAAAAGGAAACATTCAGCATTTTCACTGTATTTAGCATTCCCAGTCGATGTCGTAGTATGTACGAGATACACTGATTCTAGCTCCTGCACGAGCATTTTTTATTTTTCCAAGTGACAAACATTTCAATCATCATTACAGCGACAAGAGGGGGAGGGGTATCTTGGAAGGAGGAGAGGGTGGTGGAGCAGACCAAAATGAAGAGGAGTTAATTTGGGTATTTTTACATCATTCAAAGCCCTACACATTAAATCGAACTGGGAGTGGTGGCGAGTTAAGTTTTTATAGAGGTTTTTTATTATATTCATTTCAAACTATTTTGTATTTATATACTTCAAAAATAAACTTTTTTTCGACAACTGTACGCAGTTTTAAATGGTAATCAATTGTTGAAAATTAAAGTTATTTTGAAGAACTAATTTTAACGTAAATTTTTTTTTTATATTTATTTTCAAGGCGTTTTAGCATGCTATATATATTTATTTATTTGTTTCAAGGAACATAAACAGTCTTAATATTAATTTAATATACAAATGAAGATGGAAAAGAAACAGACCAATTATAAATTTTCACAGATGGTTGATTTGGTAATATACAACTAAGTATTTAGTGAATGACTAAAATATAAAATGCAGGACTAAGTAACAAATTTAAAAGACGAACTAAGTAACGAGTATAAAATGGAAGTAGAACAATTAATTTAATACACCTATATAATGCATTATACAAGAATATATGTGTTCATAAGTATACAGGACGTATTTGGGAGTTTGAGGCAGGTTTTGGCGTTGTAGCAGGATGGGGGAGGAAAGGGATGAGGGAATGTTGCCGCGCAAGTGAAATTAGAAAAATAATAAATTAGCAATTTAAAGATAAAATAAGGTAAATTAATTTAATCATTATGAGTTTGTGCTATTCATACCTAAAATGTAATACAATATATTAAATGTAGTTTTTTATTTTCTTTGAAAGACGCAACTTGCGTTTCTGAATTATAAAAATTTAAAAAATCGACACCCTAATTTGCAATGAACAAAAAAACAACGAATTTTTATACTGATTATAAGGTTGTTCTTAAACTAATAATTTCTTGTTTAAACTGTTGTATAATTACTGAACTCAAAGGAATTGACACTTATTCCGTATTCTGACGCTCACACTTCCAAGAAACTATGTACATATTTACCTATCGAACAATTACTTTAACGAATTTTAATGATCCTTAGACCTATTTGTTTACATGGAGTTTGAAACATTATTAGGGTGGGGATTTAAATAATATATTATGCTACAGGGCATAACAAATTACTATAAGCTTTAATTAGTTTGCCTAAAATATCTATAGAATTGTGGCAATGTCTGGTCAGGTGCTCTTGACCACTGAGCCAAGTCGACTTATTCCCAACACGCTAAATAATTCAATATGTACTAGTAAACAACCAACTTTATTTTTATACGAAAGGCTTTGTTAGTGCTAAATTTCCCACTAGATGGCATCGAGACATATTATATCTACATTTGTTGATGTTTATAAGACAAGGTTTTTTATGCATAGCACAAAGGATAAAAAATTATTATAAGCGATAATTAGTCGCCTGAAATTAGTCAGGATAATAGAAAATTGTTGTCCTTTGTGCTATGCATAAAAAACCTTGTCTCAAAAACAATAGTTTATCATTAAAAAATAATAATGCTATATCTCAATTGTCACGTAGGTCCATTTCTTGTTTAATCCTGAAATTTCAAAGTTATCACGTGCCATCCTTTGGATGACCAGATCTTTGATATCCTTCCTAACATCTTGAGCACGCTTCTGTTCAAGAAACCCAACTGCTCACTGCTAACAATATGATATTAATTAGATTCTGAATGAAAAAACTTGTTTAGCTAGGCTGACAAACCAAAAGAGGTTTTATTACGTATCATAGACAAGTTTACACCATTAGAGACCAATACATAAAGACATGGGGGTAAGGGGAGGTAGGAAAGTACATCGGTTGTTTAAAGTCATTTCAAGCAACGTTTCGATTTTAAATGGTGGTCTTTAACCACGGCCATGCGGGAGTATCTGCAACACTAAAGCGTGCGGCAAATAAATTATGACTGTACAAGGCATACAGTTATTTAAAATTTGGCAAAAAATATTTGTAATTATTTTCTAAAGTGTCCTGCTCTAGAAAAAATGACCAAATAGAATATCTTAGAATCATAATAGATCACAACAGCAGGAAGATAAATCATATAATACACATCACAAATAAACAACTCAAAACGATACACATTTTCCTGAATATAAGAAACGCATTTAAACTAAAACAAATGGAAACAATGTATCATGAACTTTGAATCATTGCTTGGGAAAGAATAACACACAAAAGTATTGGTCATATGAAAATTGCACAGAAAACTATCTGAAAGTCAATACTTCAAAAACATAGAATGACTGACGGAGATCAAATATTCGACTTGTATGACGTACTAGATACACTCAAAATGTATATAAAAACATTACTATTGAACATTTTTCACCAAAAACCAAACTTCAACAACCGCAAACTCACATTAATAGATGAATTAGATGAGCGTACATAAAAAAATTAAAACTCCGCTGATAAGCACAAGCTTTGGACAAATACACCACAAATACCAGGCAATAAAAGCATTCAATAATCTTACAAAATGTACATAGTACACATATTATACTCCACCCAATTACCTGTCCATGTCTGACAGTGTGAAGTATATACCTACGTCAGTGACATTTGCAACAATAGTGCAAACCAGTCTGTTAAAAAAGCCTGTGCCGTGAACATGTTAAATGCTCCCTCAGTGTGTATATTATCAAAAATGGTTACTACCCGCGTTGTCTCTCGTGGCCATATTTTCGATTCGCAACAAGATATGTATCAGAAGACCAGGGGTTAGTTCAGAATCCCTTCCCAATTCTAATTGCTAACCAGCTATCTCACATGGTGGTGACGATTAATTATGTCGATTATTCAATTCAATTCAATTCAATTCAATTCAATTTGTTTATTCCTTTAAAAACATTACAAAATTACATTTTATTTCGTTTTTAAGTACATTTGTAAAATGGTATTACATAATAGTTAGCGGTGTATAAACTATACCAGCATCAATAGAGCTTGCCTTTTAAAGGCAGCTTCACCGATGCTAAATATGTCGATATCCGAATTAATTCTGTTCAACAGCAAGACTGCTCTCCCCACCGGCATGACCATTGGCAAGTTGGTCCTGCAGGCCGGGAGATAAAACAGTCTATCTACAGTCCTACTTTATAAACAGAATATCAAATTTGCACAGATTCGAATACAATATTAACTACTACACGGAGAAAAATGAGTAATGCTGATATATTCAAAATATTCGTATTCCCGTTAAAAACGGGATTGTAGGCCATTAACGAATGAGTTGATAGGTATCCTGATAAACTTTAAGTAAAATACCAATGTTTTGTCACGATGTCTAAACACGTGTCCATTGAAGTATCCTTGCCTGTAGGCCTTACTATGGGTAAAATATTGATTCAGCATATATCTGACTTTGAAAATAAAAATAAATTGGAACATGAACAAAACACTAACTTCACAATGAATGAAGGCATTCTTGTTCCAAAATATAACAATAAATACGGACAGCGAACCCTAGAATATAACGTGTCCAAAATGTTCAAAGATTCAGATATATGCTGAAAACATGACTTATAAGTAGAAATACTTTATACTAATCATCACTATCAATCAATAGTTGTTATTCATTAGCTTTAGTGTTATTGTTAGTGTTATTTAGTGTTATTTTAGACTATGTGTGACAGTAATAATAATCTGAATATCTTATAAGTAGCAATAATATTATGTATATTTATAATTAGTAATAATATTATTTATACATATTTACATTGTAATTGAACATGTACATCCTGTTGACAAACTGCTTAATTTTATTCTCATTTTTTTGGAATAACTTAATGAGTAAAACTTCAAATTATAATATTTAATTATTGAAGACAATATTAGCGATAAAACGAAAATAAGATATATTTATCTTTAGACACTGTCTAGATTTCATTTAGTTCTGGTTGACTTAAAGATAGATGCCAATAAAAATGTGCGGTGAGAAAAAATGAAGACAATTTAGATAGTTCTTATTCGAAGTATGATACAGTTAAAATGTGACCGAAGGAGATAGGGTCCCATTAGCTCAGTTGGTAGAGCGGTGCCCCGGCAAGGCAAGGGTCCTGGGTTCGAGTCCTAGATGTGAACGTATCTTTTTCAGATTTTCTGTTTTAAATTTTGCTTAGTTGTAGTTTAAGATGATAAAACTTTAAAGAACAATAAAAAAACATTTATTCTACTTTTTTATATTCGGTGTGGCCAGTATATTTGTTTTGACGTCGTAAAAAAGTTTGGTTAAACCGATTAAAAATAAAATTTTCTTTTCTGATTGATCGATACCTAATTACTTAGGTATCATTAGAATCCCCCTTTGCCAATTTCGAGAATGCTATCGTTTTCTTCTTAGCTCATTATAAGTACTTTAATACCTCCAACTTCCAACCACTCTCTTTGGTTTCAATCTTTGTTCTGCGGCGTGTTTCCGCATAACTAGATTATGAATCCCGCATTTGTGGTTCCTCTTGGGCGCTTTTGTATGACCAGATTTATTTATCGGCTTTTCATTCTCTGCGATGTGCCCTGCCAATAAATTACTATTTCTTTTTTGATGTGTTCATTTATGGCCTGAAATCTAATTTCTCTTCATTATTCATTCGGTTTCTTTCCTAATTTATTTCTTTTGGTTGCTTTCAATACCCAGTTTCTGCACTTCTTTTACATCAAGGTAGGTAGACACCCAATTGATTTTTTTTAATGTTTCAAATTCACGGTCAGAAATAACAATTTGGAACATTCTGGACTCGATCCGGATTTTGCATTTCTACAAATTTATAATATATGTCCTTGAATACTTGATGTTTTAAGTGCTTAAAAAATATATATGTTTGATTTTTAGACAATCTCTTTAAATTTGCTGAGTTGTTAAAATTATTAAGTATACGAAATTATCTCGATAGAAAAATTATGAATATATTTAAAAAAAGCTCGCAATCTTTTCATTTCTTTTGTTGTCTCGGTAAACCTGATTTACGGCTAATTACACCTACAGCCATGCAATTGACATTTGCCACAAAAGCCACTGTTGCTGAGAAGTGGCCATTTCCGCCACCACCTCTTCTTTCTTCCTCTTCCACGGTTCTCCAGACCTTGAATTCCTGAAGAGAGCACATTACTTAAGAGAGTAATGGTGAATAATTTGCACTTTATTTTTAAGTGCCCCGTTTTCACCTTTCAAGGGTAGATGAATGAAATTTGAATAACATTATTTTTACATTTCCGGATTTCCGTTATCTGATTCACAAATCTTAAGCCATTTAAGGAAGATACTTGTTAACCGTTTTGAAATTTTTTGGAAGTTCTTTCTGTCTCGGTGAGCTTCGGTAGACCTTTTTTGCTCTGAATCGTCTAAGTTGATGCAACTTTTTCAGCTCGCAATATTGTATTAATTATAGAGTTTGTTGCATATAAGATTGTTTGAATTCAATAATACAAAAGAAATTGAAACTTGAGAGTCCGCTTTGATACTACAAACATTAAGATGAGGAAATTGACAAACACAGTCAACAAAAATTAAGACGAGGAAATCGAAAATCACAGTCAACAAACATGAAGATGAGGAAATCTAAAAACACAGTCAACAAAAATTAAGACGAGGAAATCGAAAATCACAGTCAACAAACATGATGATGAGGAAATCGATAAACATAGTTAACAAACATGAAGTTGAGGAAATCAACAAACATGATGATTATGAAATCGACCATCACAGTCAATAGACATGAAGGTGAGGAAATCAATAAACACAGTCAGCAATCATGAAGATGAGTGCATCGACAATCACAGTCAATAAACATGAAGATTAGGAAATCGACAATTATAGTCAATAGACATGAAGATGAGGAAATCGACAAACACAGTCAACAAAAATTAAGACGAGGAAATCGAAAATCACAGTCAACAAACATGAAATGAGGAAATAGAAAAACACGTCAACAAAAATTAAGACGTGGAAATCGAAAATCACAGTCAAAAAACATGAAGATGAGGAAATCGATAAACATAGTTAACAAACATGAAGTTGAGGAAATCAACACACATGATGATTATGAAATCGACCATCACAGTCAACAGACATAAAGATGAGGAAATCAATAAACACAGTCAACAATCGTGAAGATGAGTGCATCGACAATCACAGTCAATAAACATGAAGATTAGGAAATCGACAATTATAGCCAACAAACATGAAAATGTTGAAATCAAAAAACACAGTCAACTAACATGAAGATGAAGAAATCGATAAACATAGTTAACAAACATGAAGTTGAGGAAATCAACAAACACGATGATTATGAAATCGACCATCACAGTTAACAGACATGAAGATGAGGAAATCAATAAACACAGTCAAAAATCATGAAGATGGGTGCATCGACAATCACAGTCAATAAACATGAAGATTAGGAAATCGACAATTATAGGCAACAGACACGAAGATGAGGAAATCGGCAAACAAAGTCAACAAAAATTAAGACAAGGAAATCGAAAATCACAGTCAACAAACATGAAGAAGAGGAAATCGAAAATTACAGTCAACAAAAATTAAGACGAGGAAATCGAAAATCACAGTCAACAAACATGAAGATGAGGAAATCGATAAACATAGTTAACAAACATGAAGTTGAGGAAATCAACAAACATGATGATTATGAAATCGACCATCACAGTTAACAGACATGAAGATGAGGAAATTAATAAACACAGTCAACAATCATGAAGATGAGTGCATCGTCAATCACAGTCAATAAACATGAAGATTAGGAAATCGACAATTTTATTCGATTTAAGAATGATGATAAAATTAAGAAATAATAATAATAAATAATAATAAATAATACTAACAGACATGAAGATGAGGAAACCGACAATCACAGTCATCAACAGTATTTTTTTACAGCAAAATAATTTCCCCCCAAGGCCTCATCATTGACGATGTCGTGTGGAGGGTATTCTTTAAGGGAAGGAAGGATATGAAGTTCTCAGAAGATACAAGGTATGAGGGTTGGGTAGGAATTTAGAGATCAGTGAGATCCAGGTATGATGGACGTATGAATATATCCCTCCCACTGCGGCACAAGGCGATGACTTGGACCACTCGGAGAAGTCAAAGGGTCTTCCCAAACCAGCTTCTTTCGGTCTATCACTCCACGCAGTAGAAGGGCAGACGCATCTTGAACACAACTCACCCGATGAACCCGGACACCCCTGCTAAATCACCAACAGTAGCGAACCACTTGGCGTGACCTACGGCAGAGTTGTTAGCTATTCCATTAATTATAAGCCTCCCGAATTTAAAATTTGGCAATGATTGGCAATGGTGACGACAATGTTACATTGTTTGAATGTGTGTGATTTATTTCTAACTTATAATTTCTTACTACTAATTTCTGCAGTGTCATGCCACTGCTAGGTCCAGATTGCGCAGTAATAACATATTTAATAATTGAGTACTTTATTATTTTATCTCCGCTACATGATCTGTGCAACCTCCGCCTATCTTTTGGGCTTTACAGTACCCGCCAGGATTGGATGACCTCGTAAAGCGCCTTTTTACTGAACTGGTGGCACTAACATTTAGGACCCAGACACAACCGAGTACCTACCTACTGACTTGTATTTTAGCATGTTTTACTCTCTAGACTGAAGTTTCTCAAACTGTTGCCGCAAAACCAATTTTAAATCTTATAATATATCACCACTTTAGTGGGACCCAGCTGCTCCTAATCGTGTGGAGTTGAAAAATGAGTATTGCTAACTAACTAACTAACCATCACGCCGTTTCCCTGCCGGGGTAGGCAGAGAGGACGGAACGCAAAACAACTCGGTCTTGGCACACACTCATTGCCTCATTCACATTCATACATCGTCCATATATACTCTTCCATTGTTATGACTCTTGACATGGCCCGACTCAAGTATCTGATTCACTTGGGCGTGCCATGTCTTCCTTGGGCGCCCCCGATTTCTGCTACCATTCACATGTGCATCATATATTCTCCTTACACTCCTTTCGCTCTACATCTCTCAAAACCATCTAAGCGTCCCTTTCTTGATCTTACTCATTGCGCTTACATCAGCCTTACACTCTTTGGGGATCTCCACATTTCTCACACGATCATATATGGTTTTATCACACATACGCCTCATAAATCTCAGGGATAAGTTAATAACGGGACTGCGAACTTTTAGTAAATTCATAGTAATTCGAAACAGGTGTACATGCACCTGCGTTTGTCTTAATAATATATAATTAACAAATACAAACATGTTTAGATTTTTATGAACACGTGTTCTCACATCGTGATAAAACATTCGTATTTTACTAAAAGTGTAGTAGGAAACCTATCCTGATTTGACCAGATTTTTAATTGTATCCGTTAATTAAAAGCAAAATCGTGTTTTTCAAAATAAAGTACTGATTTTAAAACCGAACTTTCATCATCATTTCGAATAGATCCAAATCGGCACAAGCTATATTGCGTATTATTTTTAATTAAAAAAATCTAATAACATTGTATGAAGAGAATTGGTATCAAAACTTTGTTACGAAATATTTTTTTGTTTTTTGAGTTAGCGATGATTTAATTAACAGTATTTCACATCAGTAAGTTTTCTCCGTGTGGTTAGTTAAAGGTTGGGGATCTCTGTTCTACACAGCCTGCCAAGATACCCACTGAAGCGTGGTTTTATCAGTGCAAGTGCCAATTACTCGTAAACCTGCAATTTTACTATTATGTACTTGAAAATGGCACCCAATGGTGATTGCCACCTACCGCCCCTGGAGCGGGAGAAGGGAGAACCACCATGTTATTATTTTCTTTGTATGGGCTGTGTCTTGGTGTAAAGTCAGTTGTAGTGCATTTTTATTATTTTTTGTATAACCGCGTAATTGTCACAAATGCCTGGAACCAATGACTGGACTATGGGGTTAGCAAGTTTAGAGAATGTGTAAAAGCTAATTGGTGCCTTCGTCTATTCTGATTTCTCTATCGGGGGGAGAATCGCTACTACCCGTAAGCTCTACAATGCTGATTTTCTTTCGGCTATGCTCGGAATAAACCATAACCATAAACGGTCAGAAGAGATGTTAATATTGCAATACAATTATTTTTCTCCGTATACTAGTATCGCCGATTACTATTTTTTTAATACTTCCAGTAGGTGGTAATAATACAAGTGATGTAAAGTCATGAAAATGATGAAATTAAAACTAGGTTAAATAGTTTACGTAGGTTAGGTTTAAATTTTAGTTTTTTTCATCGCTTGTAATGACTTTAAATCACCTTTTAAAGGTATGTTGAATCGTCATTATGTTGGGTTATCGTGGAATCCTACTAGGTACATGTATTTATTTAATTGACAATTTTATAATGTTTTTGAAGTAGTAAATTGAATACGAAAAGGTAACAGATCAACATCGATACCTACCTATAGTTTGCCGCAAACTCTTTCGATGGTAACACTATCGATGACGATGGAGTGTTTTTTTTCTAAAAACCAATCCCTTTTTCAAATGAATATAATCGGAATCTTGCACGTCCGACCGTAATGCGATGGTCTCGTATCTCTCTCACATTCCCATCCCCTATTCAAGCTACCCCTAACGGAGACACCTTTGGGGTCTTTGCCCATTATCCCATGAGTGTTTCCAAAGGGTATAATTATAATGATAATTATGTATTTCTTCACCCGAGGATCCGATGAAAGAAGAACTCACAATTAATTATTGAACAAATAATATTTATAGTAAAGAGATATCAATTGTAATTTTTGTGATCTCGTGAGTGTTGATGAGTATTTTCTTTATTTATTCCTTTACACTTATTCACAGATATGAGACAGTTTCGACTGTCCAACTGACATCTGTTGATTTTGGGAGCCACCTCTGTTCTGGAGCCCTAAAATACCCTTGACTTGAAAAAAAACCCATGACTCTGTGCACAAACGGATGGTCCGTTTGACAGATTCCCCTGTCTTGACAAACGGATTGCAATCTTCAGAGCACAGGCGACAGGCTGTCTTATTCTACCGGTATTACAATGGAAGATGCTTTGAGGAACTAGCGTCATTGATTCCTTCGGCGCATTCATCCGTGAAAAACACGGAAATGTACACGGTTGACTATTGCCACATGATAACAGGTCGCTTCTACGACTCGTTCTTGAGTTCAACTGCTCGGCTGTGGAAGGATTTACCGGCTTTGATGTTTCCTCTCTCTTACAAGATCGGTCTCTTCAAGACCCATGTTCACTCCTTCCTCTGAGGGAAGTTATTTCCTCAGTGCCTCCTGTGTGAAGTTAATGTAAAAAAATGAAGTATTCCCGTTTTAAAACAATCAAATTTACAAACCCAGTTATATTGATTTGTTATCATTTCTTATTTACTTAACGCCCTACGTTATTGAAAAGTTACAACCATTGGTTAGGATTCCGGCGGACACCGGTTAAAATATTGTTTAAATAATTTATGTTATTTCACATTTTAAAAATAAATAAAAATTATTGTATTTATATTTGTGGCAGGTTGAGAGAGTTAGATTCCTTCAGTATATCCCTGGTGATGGGCCGTCATTCAGAATCTAAACGTTGATTAAATTGTCTTTTAACGTGTTTGGTAACCAGATCTGAATAGTCAGTATCCCTTCTTTCCTCTTCCCTATCTCCTTCCCTTCACAACTACCTTCAGCCTCACAAGCATAGCCTTGGCATAGTTTTTCTGGCTCTAGACCGCTGAGAGCAGTTTGGACTCTTGTGAGGTACTCGCATAAAAAAACAAAATGATGCAAAGACTTATTTTACACAACCAACCTCAAATCGTGGATTGTAGACTTGACTGTGGATTGTAAACTTGACGGTGGATTGCATACTTAATTGTGGATTGCAAACTTGATTGTGGATTGTAAATTTGTTTGTGGATTATACACTTAAATGTGGATTACAAACTTGATTGTGGATTGTAACAAAAACGATGCAAAGATTTTTTAACACAACCAACCTCAAATTGTGGATTGTAGACTTGACTGTGGATTGTAATCTTGACGGTGGAATCCATACTTAATTGTGGATTGCAAACTTGATTGTGGATTGCAAACTTGATTGTGGATTGTAAACTTAATAGTGGATTGCAACCTTGATTGTGGATTGTAAGTTTGATTGTGGATTGCATACTTAATTGTGGATTGTCACCTTGGTTGTGGATTGTTAACTTGATAGTGGATTGTAAATTGACTGGTAAGTTTTTAGATTCTCACGGCCAAAATCATTTTTGTTGTTTGTTTTTGGGGTGTTATCGGCTAAAGAAGGAGCAACACGGCATAACACCCCAAAAACAAACAACAAAAATGTAAATTGACTGTTGATTTTAAACTTAATTGTATATTCTAAACTTAATTGTGAATATGATTGTGAACTTTATTGTGGATTGTAATAATAATTGTGGATGGTGTATTTGATTGTGAATTGTAATAGCTCTCGAACGGTAAGATTTTTATGGGTTTTTGAAATGTACTTATATTTTGTCGTCTATTTATCGTCTGTGCGTTAACTCTGGTTCAATGAACTTAATTTTTTGTATTTAAGTTTCATTTTCAAATTTGGAACTGATTGAGTGAAGAATTCAGACAAGCGGTAAAGTACATACCAATAATATGATATTTCATTAACTAAACATTATTTGAACTATCATTTTCCAAATTCGAACTGATTTATCATGAATTCAGACTCTTTCGTAAATTTTCAAGGGTAAACGGATTTTCTGCGCTAGTATTACTATTAAAAAAAATTATATGAAAACCGCACAAGAGTCCCAACTGCTCCCAAACATCTGGAGGCAATGAGACTATGGCATCTCCAATCGGCGTATATTGTGAGGCTGAAGGTAGTAGGGCGGGGAAAGGAGGTGGGAAAGAGGAAGGTGGGAAGTATTTGGCTATTCAGATCTGGTCACCAAACACGGCCAAAGCCATTTCAAGCAAAGCTTAAATTCTGATTGGTGGTCTTACACCAGGGCGATACTGAGAGTATCTTTCACCGCAATTATACAACATATTATTTTTAATTAATTGATGGTGAAATAACACAAATTAATCAAATAAAAGTTAATAAAATAAAACAATTATTTTGTTTAAAACCACTATTTTTTATTAATTTTTTGACCGACCGGTTTCGTTTAGCTCAAACATCATCAGGGTGCAAATCAATACTTTTAATCAAATTTATACTTAATACGGATACGGGTGCAAATGAATGCATAAATTTGATTAAGAGTATTAATTTGCACCCTGATAATGTTTGAGCTAAACGAAACCGGTCGGTCAATAAATTAATAAAAAATCGTGGTTTTAAACAAAATAATTGCTTTATTATGTTAAATATGTCAAACTACAAAGTGTAAGTAAAATAAATAATGTAAATAAAATTTATATGCGCACGCCGGGATTTGAACCCGTGACCTTCGTCTTGCTAGTCGAAAGCCTTACCCCAAGACCACGGAAGTCGTCAACTTTAAAAAGTGAACACTTAAGATTTTTTTTTTTTTAAAACGTTGATTAAGTTCTTATCGTTATTGAGTTTGTGTTAAAAATGATTTTCATTACATTAACGTCTTAAAAAAATAATGAGATTTTATATCCGTACTCCGTACATACAGGGTGTTCTTTAGGAAATCATAAACCTTGTACTAAATGAACGTCCCCTTCCTTTTTACATTAGGTCGCATTTCTTTAAGTCATGAAAGACCTTCATTTCCTACTTAGTTTTTTTTATAATCCCATTCCTTCCCAATTTAAATATCCCGCCTTTTAAATTGGCCCATTCCCTCCAAACTGGTGCTAATTCCGCAGCTGAGTACTGTTAAATTGGCTCGAGCAAATTAAAAAATACATAATAATGTTTTATACCCTTAATCTGAACGCCAATCCTCATTTTCATAAACCATTCTTACAAAAAAAGTCCGAACAGTTAGTGCAGTGATAACTGTTTGTTATATTGCTCTTTCACAAATATACTACCTTATGTTAAAAAAAAATATGATCACAGTATCACCATGACAAAGTACAAAATGGAAACAACGCGGTTTTAGCTTTGCTTATCGACCAGATCTGACTACTCAAATATTTTGCAACCTTCATTTTCACTATTATATATATAAAATTAGCATAAAATATAAACACAATGGTATATTACTATAAGTTTAAGAGAATACCTATCAATTCATTCGTTAACGATCTGTAATCCCGTTTTTAACCGGGTTACGAATCATTTGTAGAGATTCTTAATAAATTTGTAGTATTTTTATCAGTTAGTTTTCTCCGTGTATCAAAGGTATTACGGAAAAACTCGGAAACATTTCTTCAAATCCAAGAAATCTGATAAAAAATCATATGAGAAAAGTCTTCTACGCATTACGTCATTCTCGAATAGAATATGGAATTATAGGATGGGAATCTTCTACATCTAAAAAACATACACAACCTGAAAACAATCCAAAAAGGAATCATAGAGACTGAAAAGGACGGTCACACGACTCTCGAATACAAAATAGAAAACGAAGACAGTCGTAGCTACAACATCCTCGTCTTCGATTTCCCTGGCAACTCGTCCGGTACAGATACCACACTTAATGTATCCATAAGAACATATTCGATTGAAATTTCTAAAAGTTTTGACGAACCGAATGTACAACATATGTTTGCAAAAAATATACTATTGAAACTATTTTAAATACGAAATCCTCTAATAGAAACATTTTAACAAAGAAACTTCATTTATTTTGCAACAAACTCCAAAATATCTTCCTCCCAGATAAAAACAAATATAAAAGTTTAACGAGTGTAATTCAAGCATTATAATCTGGCTGAAAGAGGTCAATGAGAAACATCTAAAAAGACACTGAAAACGACAGAGAAAACGCACCTAATCAAATGGTATTACATATAACAGGACCCCCTAGTGAGGAGGTCTTAGAAATATCATTGTTGTACTTAAATACACCATAATATTTTTTATGATCATTTTATATTATTCGCTAATATCAAATGAAAAACTCCTATACCCGCCTCCCAAATTAAGTTTTGCCTCCAGCTCGTAAAATGATACCCTGATTTCATGTTAAGCCAAGTCGGTCAATTTGAAAGTCTATGGTTAAATTCGTTAAAATGATGATAGGAAGAGTTATCATCGTGATTTGTTTTGGGGGTATTATGCCGTGTTGTGCTTCCTCCTTCTTTAACCAACGTTTCGGACAGCGTTACAGCGTCCATCATCAGGAACTGTCCTCCCCATTATCTTCAGCCTCACAATATACCACAATTGTGAATGCCATTGTCTTAACAGTTGGGAATCTTCACAGAATTCACGGAAAAAAAGTAACATAATTGAATTTTTATTAAAGGTCAACATATGTTTACAAGAAAAGGTTTTATGCAAAGCACAAAGGATAGCAAATTATTATTAGCAATAATTATTAGCCTGAAACACAAATATACATTGAAAAAATCTTCCGAGACAGAGACGAAAATTTAACCCGCACCGTTTTCACCAGAAAACATATTTTCAACAAATGTTTTCAGATGAAAAAAATCAAAAAGCAATAATTGTTGAATGATATACTAGTTTTTATTGAATTATTTGGCGGTTAAAAATAAGCCGACGTAGCACAGTGGTTCCGTGCACCTGTCCGGCAATCAGAAGGTGCAGATTCAATTCCCGTCGGCGGCATTTATATTTAAAAAAATCAATTTATATTCGTGTTTCAGGTTACTTTTTATTGCTTATAATAATTTGGTAACACAATTATGCTTAACTCAAAACACCCATTTTTTAAACTTCATGGCAGGGTAGTTATGGTAGTGCGATGTTAAAAAAAGAATTTTTTTAATCCATCCTTTCTTACTCTTTTCATTTAACGATATCCGCTTATCCTAAAAGAGAGATTTTTTTTACGGTTTTGAATATTTGAAAATGGGACTTAATATACTCTGAAATTACGCTTAAAACGGTCTTCACTTTAAGGATACTTTGCAAAATTACTTAGGGTAACGATCACACCATTAGACTATATTCTATTCAGAAATGCAAAATTAAGGCTAATTACGTACGTTAATAATTGCGTAGTAATATCTGCTAACATTGGTAATTCAATCATCTACAATAAATAGAAATAGTGTTGTTTTTACTGCCAAAACTGAAATTAGTTTTTTCTTCAGAACATTCTTATTAATTTTCACAGTAATTTCCAATCAAATTTTATTTTCTTTTTTTTTAAAACACACTCACCTGAATCAATCGTTCTGCATTTTATGTCGATCAATTTCAGATTACCCTTATTGGCTACCGACCTGCTCATACGATGAGTGTCAATCAAAACGAACAGCTCTCTCCTCGTTCAAAACGGACTGAAAATTATTTTCAACGTTGGTGGGAGTTTTTTTCGTCCAAGTCAATATTGAACTCAATTTTCTTGCTTCAACTACCGTCACTAGTACCAACGTGCGGGAAATGTAAAATAGCTGTCATGTACAAATTTCTACAAGCTTGAAACCAAATGAAAAATTCGGTAAATAATCTGCTATTGTGATATTTGCTATAAATAAAATGGGTACGATTCGACCACGTTTTGCATGTACATTCCAGTATCAGTGAAAATTTTGTTTTATTTTAGTTGTATTTGGGTGTCAACCTTCGGTGGTGTATTTGGCAATCAAAAGAAATGACAATCAAGATAACTAACAAACACTTTGCGCTTTGACATTTTAGGCACATGAAATTATACTCACATTGCAAAAATATTCCAGCGTGGTTTTATTAAGTAAATATAATATATACTCGTACATAGTTCATATACAGGGTTTTCCAATAAGAGGTGATGTTTTGATATTCAATCGTAAAAGATCAATGGTTTCGTTGCTTGTGTGGCACGTAGCGCCGTCTTGTTGGAAGTAAACGTTGTCCAGCTCAATACCATCCAATTCCGGCCATAAAAAATCATTAATCATCTCTCGATAGCGCAATCCATTCACCGTAACTGTTGCTCTAGCCTCATTTTCGAAAAAGTAAGGTGCAATGACTCCGCCGGACCATAAACCGCACCAAACAGTCACACGTTGAGGATAGGGAGGCTTTTCAACAATAACTCTTTGAATCAACAATTTTGCTTGTTGACGAAGCCACCGAGGTGGAAATGGGCCTCATCACTCAAGATGATTTGCATTTGATTCACTCAAGTGAATTTTATTAATTTCAATGCGTTGTTGAAGCGTGTATTGTTCCATTTTTATTAATGGCGTAATTTCTACTTGTCAAATATCAAAAAATGACAGCGTCAAAAGTAACATCTACCGAAATAGCGGGCTATTCAAAATAACATATCTTATTGGAAAACCCTTTACTATAATATTTCCCTTTGTGGCAGTTTGATTTATAGATATATATTTTTTTTATTATTTATTTTACGTAAAGTTAATAAATTATATTGAAAACATCAACAAATAAAAAGATTTAAAAAATTAACTTGTCAAGTTATTAATCGCACTAACTTTTAATAACCCTTATTTATTATACATTAACCCCAAACAGAATGCCCTAAGGAAAATAATTTCCTTCAGGGCCTATGTCATCTTTCAGGATGCTCCGTGGAGGGTCTTTTTAAGCATAGGAAGTTCTTAGGTATGAGGGTTAGGTAGGAATCTATTGAACAGTTTGTACAGAAGTGACGTATAAATGTATCCCTCCCGCTGTGGCGCAAGGCGATGGGTCGAGAGAACAGTTGGAGAGGTCAAAGGGTCTCCCCAAGTTTGTGATGGTTTACATTTGACCAAATGAAACAGTTATATTAGAAATCATAAAATGTAAACAACAATTAAATTTTAGACATGTGTAATTAAATAAATAAAAGGATATTGTGAACATTTAAGCATATGCATAAATTAAGAAATAAGAACTTTTTATTAAATATAGAAACATATTACAATAATTTACAAATTAAGATATTTCGAACTATATTGCGAAAAAATGATATTTTTTTAACAAAACTGCCCAACTCAATTGAAAACTAATTTGTCTCTTTGATTATATAAATGTCATTTGTCTATAAATGTGTCATACATATCAGCGACATCTATCATCGCCCAGTCTATGTATTCATTCCATAACAGAATTGAATACAAAGTTATTGATGTGAAATAATATACTCTCTCCAGTTTGTTTCGGAGGTACATGTTGTGTCAGTAAACTTATAGCGTCAGGGCAGTTAAATCTTGAATTAACAATTTCATACAATAAAAGGACATCAAATATTTTTCGCCTTTCAAATAATTTTGGTAAATTAATTTTATTCAGTAAATTTACATAATTGATTTCATTTAAAGGAATAATAATATTGATATTAATAAAGCGTAAATCACAAAGCACTCTCTTTAGGGTGAATTGCCTAATACAAAAAAAAAAAATAAAGCGTAAAAAAAATGTTTTTTTTTCGTTTCTTATTTAATTTTCGATTTAAAATTTTGAATGCGAGCATAAAAAAAATGGTAAGCAATAAAAAAAAAACCCTTATTTGGTTTGTCTCATGTAAATAAAACGAAAGGTTTTTATATGAGATGTTGGAAAATTTTTCCAGTCTTTAGTGGAACTTTCTATGTACAGGTTTTCCAATAAGAGGTGTTATTTTGATATTCAATCGAAAAAATCAATGGTTTCGTTGCTTGTGTAGCACGTAGCGCCGTCTCATTGAAAGTAAACGTTGTCAAAATCAATACCATTCAATTCCGGCCATAAAAATTATTAATCATTTCTCGATAGCGATCCATTCACCGTAACTGTTGCTCCAGCCTCATTTTTGAAAAAGTAAGGTCCAATGACTCCGCAGGACCATAAAGGGCACCAAATAGTCACACATTGAGGATAGAGAGACTTTTCAACAATAACTCTTGGGTTTTCCGAGCCCCAGATGCGACAATTTTGCTTGTTGACGAAGCCACCGAGATAGAAATGGGCCTCATCACTCAAAATGATTTGCATTTGATTCACTCAAGTGAATTTTAATAATTTCAATGCATTGCTGAAGCATGTATTGTTCCATTTTTATTAATGGCGTAGTTTCTTCTTGTCAAATGTCAAAAAATGACAGCTTCAAAAGTAACATCTACCGAAATAGCGGGCTATTTAAAATAACACCTCTTATTGGAAAACCCTGTATTGTGTGTGCGTGTGAAATGCATTCTTAGATTAATGTACCGATAGGGAATTAAGTACAATTTACGGGAACTTTTTATTTTACTAGAAAACCATTGATATCGTTTTAGGACTTTTATTTAATTAACCTCAATTCCTCAGGCCTCTGTCATACTTTGATGGAAAGTCAAAGTATTTCCACTTATAATAAAATACAATTAAATGGAATATTTTCGAACGCACCTGACAACTAAAAACTGTTCTATAAATGTGATAAAATACGCTTTCAAGTTTTATAAATATATTTTTGATGTACCTAAATTTTATATGCGAACATAAAAAAAAAACGTTTTTTGTAAGTAAAATTAGTGATTTTTATAAAGCAAAAATAAATAAATTATTAGCCAAATGTATTACAAATATTAAAGTGACATCACTTTTTGTCGTTTTATATAAAAATAATTAGTAAAAAAATCTCAAGTTGTTATAATTTGTTGTAGAGGTATACATTTTTCTGTGGTTAATTTTTAGATATTAATATAAAGCGTGCTGTTATCTCATTCTAACACCGTTCATAACATATTTCTCACTATTACAGTAAGGGAGACACAACAATTTCTTAAGTATCGCGGAAACATTTTATGCGGGTATTCCCACCCATGAAAACGCGTCCATAAATTGCCTCGCCCGGTACGACGAAAACATACGTACCACATATAAAAAACCTAAACGAATCCATCGTAAAGTTTAACCTCCCCATATTGTAGCCATGTCCCTATCCAAACAATTTTTCACAAACAACCAATAAACTAAATTTTCAACAACCATTATTTTAAAATCATAATGAAAGAGAAAGGGGCATTTTTGGCCCGCAGCTCTATATACCAATATTTCAAAAAGACACAACGATTTCTATGATACCAATATGAGTTGTTGGTATAGGTAGGCCCCTATCTTAATCAAAATAATGAAATAAATTTTGTCCATTTGAATAAAATTTATCATAATATTTTATCTGCGTCTAAATAACTTACCTTATCAAATTAAAGTAAAACATACGATAGATCCTATTCGATATGACAATATTATACCCAGGTACAATAATCATCTTTGACTGGGGATCTCCCAGTTTGCTGGAAAAGATAAGATGTTGGGTTGAATTGGCTATTTGGTTTCCGGATATGAATCGAATGGCTGTTGTCAGTTGGTTGTTAGTTGGTTTGGGCAGTTAGTCCCTCTGGCGGTGCGGCGTCCGTGCCCAATTAATTTTATAGGCCATAAAAATTATCGGGTACGGATAGCGACCTGCGCATCGAGATTAATCCTTCCTTCTTTCTACATAAGGTTCAGAAAAATATTTTTTCTAGCTATCGGCTAGCACTTATCTCTTTTAATATGTATTTGATAGAATTATTGGAGATTTTACTAACATACCTACATATTATGTACCTATTTATATATCACTGAGTGCCTTCCAAGTATATTTGAACGGAAACCGATGTCGACATTTAAACTTAATAGGAAGCTACAAGCCAAAAATGTGTATATTCTTGGTATACCTTATATTGTAGGTAATAGGCATTAAAATCGCTTGACAAACGGAGTCTAGAAACGTTCGATTTCAAGCACAAAACTGGTTTTTATTTATTTTGTAAATAATTATATAAGAAAGAAAAAGTTAATCAAGTGAAACTGTCACAGATAATCTTAGCTATAATACTGTATTTTTAAAAAGTTGTTTCCTTTACGCGTTCATACATTTCTATTGAAAAAAAAAATTAGTAGCTTACATTTATATTTTTTATTGAGTAATTTATTTTTTATTTGTATTCTACTCAAGCGAAACGATAGGAAAACCATCAAGTTATCTTAAGCATATGGTATTTTTTGGTATTCATAATGTACACCAATTAGTTATAAAGATTAATCAAAATAGTGATTTAGCATTAAGCTTCGCCTTAACACCTTTTTGTTCCGTTTTAGGACGCGTTCTGTTTCTTTTACACTTGCCTGACATTGTTTATCTTCCCAGCATGTTATACGTATTTCTGCATTATAATCAGTATTTATTGTACTGATACACGGAGAAAATGACTATTGCTATTTATTAAAAATATCTTCATAATATTGGTACTTGGGGTTAAAAACGGGATTGTAAGCCTTACGAACGAATTATTATTTAAAAAAAAACGTTAAAAATAACATATATTTATTTGTGAACTTAAAAACATAAATAGTTAACGAGAAACTTATTATAAATCGGTAGAAATTAAGGATTCGGGGACTCCGTAATAAGCGTTCAAAAGGAAGAATAAGTTTGTTTGAAAGGAGTATAATATGTAAATACGAATGTTAGAGCGAAGTGCGAATATTGTCTTGTGTGAAAAAAATCCTTAAACTTAAATGCCTAAAAATAATATAAATCAGTTATGTAAGCGAAAATAAAATCGAGAAAAGATATTTTCTCCAATTTTTGGAGAAAATAAGAGTTTAAGCATGAAAACTGTAAAGATGTGGCTTATAAATGAAAAATCTGTATATCTATAAAAAATAGAGTAAACAAAGAAGAAAAGGAAAGACATTATTTGAAAGTTTTAATTCTAATATAAATGAATGCATTTTTTTTTTTCACTTAGGAAGCTTTTTATTTCCAGAAAAAAAAAAAAAAAAAAACATTTTTCACATAGTTAACTAGAATTTTAATTTTATTGCATTGTGCTACAGTACGATGTTATTCACTTTCAATGTGTGTTATCGTATTGTCTTACTTTTGAATGTGTGCTATATTGTCTTGTACTTTTGAATGTACGTTATCGTATTGTCATTCAAAGTGTTAGTGTATTTGGGACGCTTTAGTGAGTTCTATGATTGTATGTAAGAGTCTGTTATTTATTTTATATAACGGGAGACTTATATTGTATTATAATTGTATATTGAGATAGAACCTGCAGACAAGCAGCCATGTGGCAGCTTCGTGGGACTATCTATACATTGTCTAAAAAAAAAAAGTGTAATTTTCAGTCAATAAAGGTCAGCTTAATAAAATAAAAAAAACAAACAATCACAAAATATGCTATTTACATGGTAACAAAAGTGCGATGCTGAAAGGGTTAAAAGAGGACTAAAATATTAAAACAGTTATTTTGTAACTAAGGAAGAAATTTTACTTCTACTTATATTAATTATTATGTCAGGGCAATTAATTCTGTTCTTTATATTATTGTCGATGAAAATTAATCAAATTAATTTTAATGTCAATGTATCTAAAGAATTAAATAATATCTCGTTCTTTGAAGACGGCTCAATTTTCGATACAATTCTGTTACCTAAGCATTATATTATTAACTCTAAAAATATCCGCAGTAAGTTGTCAGTTAATGTAATCAATTTTAAATACTTTCCGAAATTCCCTTAGAAAATAAGCGAGGCAATCCCTCCTGCCAAGAATCTGCCAGAAATGATTAAGTCTCGTATTATTATGTTCGTGTCGTCTTTGTAGAAGTTTTCTAAATAAAAACTTTTTCAATTATTTGTTGGGGATACAGGTGTTTCTATTCACCCTGTGGTTCGGCCAAATTATATAATTTGTTGGGAACACCCGGTTGCCGACGTCAGCGGGAGATAATTTTAAGGCCCGACTGGAGGCTGTATGAGGGCGCTGGAAACAGCGGCCCGGGGCCCGAAAATATCATCTTAGAAAACACATTTATATCTAAAGCCTTCATTTGATAAGTTTCCCATTTTGTTCCAGTATTAGAAAAGAAAATGTTCTCAGCAGTTTTTGCTAGCGCAGTCATTTTGCTTTTAAAAAATATTTATTGTCCTTTTTTACACGGAGCAATATGAGTATGGCTGATTTATTCTTTAAGTCCTGTTAAAAACGTGTTGGCAAGTCATTTCCTTATAAAATATTAGTACTTTAGAATATATCGGAACACGTATTCATGCTTCTGCGCTTTTCCTTATAAATATAATGATCATATACTACAATATTAGAATTTTTGTGAACACGTGCTCCGACATCTTCAAAATCATGGGAAATCTGTTAATTCATTTCTTAAAGGCCTGGTGTCCCGTTTTTAACAGGAATACGAATGAGCTCAACAGATTTTTATCAGTAAGTTTTCTCCGTGTATTATTACTAGCCCAGACCCGTGAAAAATCACGGGGTGGTAGAATTCTTGACAACTCAAATCAAATTTTTGAAATGATAAGTAAAACATTATTTTAATAAAATGATTATACTACAGGTCCGCGGTCGGGAGGGGGGGGGGTAAAGCTCTCGAAAAGCAATTCAAAGGTCGCGGGATCAAATCCCGGCGTGCGCAAGTAAATTTTATTTGATGAACTGTATTCATATGAGTTATTTATGAATGGCTTTAGCCGTGTTTTTTCACCATTTCCACTAGACATTTTCTTTTACCCATCTCCTTCCAATCCCCATTACCTTCAGCCTCATGCCCTTAATTGGGGATTTCATAGTCTCACTGGCTCCAGATGGTCTGTATACTTGATACAATCAATGACACTTAAATTCAAAGCATATTTGAGTTCACTTAACCATATTTCGTGCAGAACTAACGCACAGCACAGAAGATTGAAATTAGTATGTTTATTTTTTTATGTGAATACCGCATAAGATACCCAACTGTCCTAGTTGGGGTATCTTGTGAGACTTAATGCAGTGAAGAGGGGGAAGGAGATGGAAAAAGGAAGGTGGAGAAGTAACTAGCTATTCTGATATGCTCACCAAACACGGCTAAAGCCATTTCAAGCAATGTTTCAATTCTGGTTGGTGGTCTTACACCACGGCGATACTGAAAGTATCTTCCACTCTGGAAAGTGCCGGAAATATACTTCGTATTTTTTAAATTATTAAATTGTGAAATAACAAAATATATTTATTTTTTTATAATATAATATTGATTACATTTTATGATTTTGACTGTCCAACTAGGAGGGACTCCCGTTTAAGGACAGTCAAATTTACAAGTTTCAAGTTATCCTAGACGAATACAGGATTTAAGACTAGCTAAAATAAGTATGTTAAAACGAAGATACATAAAAAGATACATAAAAAAGATACATAGAGGCGTTCGTGATTTCAAATTACATTTTTTAGTATCATTTCGGAATCAGTCCTGCCTAGATCCAACAACCATTTTGTCACTCTTGCACCGAAGGACAATTCACACAGTTTCAGATGAGAGGGGATTTTATTATATATTTTAGGACCGAGATATGGGAATATTTTTTGATAAGCCGCTCTGTTGCTTGTTGGAACGGAAAGGCCATTCCTTCCCTTACTTCTGGTTTGATGTTTGTGTTCGTTTGATGTTTGTTTTTTTTTTGTTTATTACTATATTACTTTATATATTATTGTATAAAAAAACAAAAATCTCTTCACCTTATAAGCTTTTATGATTTTTTTTCTTCTATTTACATATGTATGTAGGGTTTTTTATTTTTTTCCCTTTACACACGAGTTTTTGACTCTTGTAAAGGAAAACATGTTAACTTTTATTTGAAATATGTTCTTTCTGTTTGAATTTAAATAAATAAATAAAAAAAAAATAATAATATATATATATTTTTTTTTTCTTTAGCACGCCGGGGTTCGAACCCTCATCCTCAAGATTGTTAGTCAAGAGCCTTACCCCTCGGCCACGGAGACCGTCAAATGTGTAAAAGAGACTTTTTTAATTGTTGCAAACAAATACTTTAACATTTTTAAATTTTGTATTAAAAAAAACATTTCAACATCTGATGCGGCTTTTTCGCGTCTTATGACGTTATTCCCTTTAAAAATGTATCTTTACTTCACTTTATTTCATTAAAAGAAAGTCTATCTAGCATAAGATGTTCTCAATCACCCACCCACCCCCTAGTCTGCAGCCACTTCCCGTTATTATGCCGGGATAGGTACTAGGTAGTAAGTATCCATTCGACTCCAAACTTTTCACATGCTCTTAAAGTATAAAAATAAATTGAATGCCCCTCCAACTTTTAAATTCAGCCCCTCGCATCGGAGAGGGAAAATTTAAAATTTCACGATTCTTAAGTAATAATATCAGTGATAGGAAAAATTTGAAACCCACGGACTTAAAAGTAATAAATCGAGAACCTTGCGATAAGCCTCGGACCGATAAGAGGATTATATTAACTCAGAAAATATATTGGAAAAGTTTTTCAGAAGTAACTTGACATTTTTCAGTTTTATTTTGCCAATTGTTACGTGAGAAATGAATTTTCGGCACAATAAATTCTCGCCAAGTCTCTATTTCTCTCTCTCTTGGTATGGGCTTGACAAATTTAAAAATAAAAAAGTAATTTAACGTTTTAAAAGAAGTGAAAGAAAGAATAAGTAATGAAGAATGGATGTCACCTGAAGTTTAGTCGAAGAATCGAGCGATTTATTTCTGGAAGTCGTACGATTAATTTCCATGCAAAAATATAACAGTGTTCTTATAAATTGGTGTTCAGACTTTTAAGTTTTCGTTCTTTTTCTCTTTTGTCTTTTTAAATTTTATTTACTATACCAATTCAATAACCCAAGGCGAATTTGACCTTGAAGTAATAGTAAATTCTTTGAGCTGATGGTTTTCTATTTGACTTTTGACAAAAAGGAAATAAAATATTTTATATTAGCAAATTTTTCAAATAGTTATCGTTGCGGACAGAATCTGGCACCGAAGAGGATTGGAATTTCGGAATGCCGACTTACCGTTTCTGTTCTTTCTTAATTGCGCTGGTTCAAATAAATGCACTTTTTTTACCACCACAAACTCGCGAGCTCACGATGGTTTTCAGTTTCGACACGGTCGAACAAGGAGGGTCTACATAATCAGGCACAGTTTAGATGTTGACAGGATGACTTGTGATTTTCCCGCACGTTCCGAAAGGTGGGAATTTGGTAGGTGGACAGCAATAATATTCATTAAGGCAATCAAAAGAAAAGGTAAAAGTCATAATTATGCTAGGTAACAACAGTTAATACTTAAATGGGTATGAACAAAGACTTACATATTTCGAACTAGAGATTTTAGTTAAAAGACGAAATATAAATGATCTCTTAATGCTTTACAAAATTGTGAATAATCGTGTAAATAGTAACTTAGTCAATCAAATCAATTTTTACGCCAGGCCCAAATATACTAGAAATATGAACATATTTTGGACCGAAATCTTTACCAATAACACTGGATATTTTAATCCTATGTCTAGAATGTCTCGATCATACAATGATCTTGCTAAAACACACACTGTCATAGATATTTTTGCAAATAATATAACTTGTTTCAAGAAATATCTCCACGATTTCAGTACTTAGATAAAAAAAATAAATAAATAAATAAAAATAATTAAAAAAAAAAATTAATAAATAAAAAAATTGTTTAGTGGTTTAGAATTTTTTTAATTTTTTCTACTTATTATGTGCTTCAATCTTTGTAATTAAGTTTTAAGTTTTGTATATAAATACTGTCATTGTTTTACATGTTTGCTTATGTGAATGTGCAAATGTGATTGCCGCAGACACACTAGTCTAGTGATATTTATAATTGTATTTTTTTTATTTTGTAATCCATAATTAATGTTTTTATAAATATCCTGTTTGTGTCTCGAATAAAAAAAAATAAAAAAAAGTATATTAATAAAAGTTTATTTGTTTGTAACCTATAAACTAAAAAACTACTGAACCAATTTGGCTGTAAATTTCAAGGTTTGTTCTTATTAGTGCTAGGAGTGTTTAGCGAATGGATTGTATGGTAGAAGTCGGAGAGGCTCGAGAAAGACTTAACGCGCTATTTTAGCACTGGAGTGAGATCAAGAGTCGAATTAAAGTCGACGTAATGTAGTTTTTTAACCATAACAATGTAGATTTCATGATAATACATGAAGTGATTGCTAGCAAAAGTCGGGAATGCCCGTGAAACACATGAATCCAATAATTATTTGTGATGAAGTGTGAAGTGATGAACGAAGATAGAGGTGTAAGAAGAATGTATGACTCTAAAATGAATGGTTGAAAAGTACTAGGACTCCCGAGGAAGACATGGCACGATCAAGTGAAAAAAATTACTTATTGCTGTACCGCAATATTATTTTCATCTTAAAAATGCAACCAATCTTCAGGTACTCTAGAATTCACAACCTCAAAACTTTACCTCAAACCATTTATAAGTCCACGAGCAACGCCCGATACACGTCAGCTAGTGAAAAGTAAATTAATATTTTTTTCTTTTCTATATTGCTTTTTTATTATCATAAACCAATAATTCCCCATGAAAGCTGTATGGTTCATCAAATAAACAAATAAAAATATTATCTCTCTGCTCTGTTTATAAATTTTAAAGTTATCTTTCTGCTCTGTTTATATATTTTAAAGTTATCTATCTGCCCTGTTTTTATATCTTAAACTTATCTACCTGCTCTGTTTAATTATTTAAAAGTTATCTATCTGCTCTGTTAATATATTTAAAAGTTATCTATCTGCTCTATTTTTATATTTTAAAGTTATCTATCTGCTCCTTTTATATATTTTAAAGTTGTCTATCTGCCCTGTTTTTAAATTTTAAAGTTATCTTTCTGCTCTGTTTATATATTTTAAAGTTATCTATCTGCCATGTTTGTATATTTTAAACTTATCTACCTGCTCTGTTTATTTATTTAAAAGTTATCTATCTGCTCTGTTAATATATTTAAAACGTTATCTATCTGCTCTGTTTGTATATTTGAATGTTATCTATCTGCTCTGTTTATATATTTAAAAAAAAGTGTATACGACTGTTTTAAATTAACAGTTATTCTGAGATAAATGAAATTTCGCACACTTAACCTTCAAAACAAAATTAAGGTCACTGTTTACACGAGATTTCGAAAATTTACCACCATTCCCTTTTCTCACCATCAAAGATAAATTTTGATACTTCTCCGTGAAATTCTGCAGAAATCAGTTAAGTCCGGGCGACGCCAAGCAATAATAAGCTCATATTCAATATAATTCTTTTTTACACCCTTGACTAACTTTCGATACAAACTAGGTATGTTTTTGTTTACCGTAGAAAACAGAATGTACGTGAATAGTTCGGCATTTCCTCCTTCAGTTAATTCAGACACCCTGATAATTCTCTTTTGCGCCGCTTGCTTAACCCGCCTCATAAATTTTACCAAATGAGTATTGATACAGTTACTCTGGCCTTACACAAAATACTGCGGTGATTTTTGTGAGGTGTCACATAGCAAATTTGTAAAAAGCTTCTAAGATTATAAAGATTTGAAAAGAAAAAGATGTTCGAGATAATAACTGGAAGGAAAAGCTCTTAAAAAGGATTAAAAAAAGGCTTATTTCAACTCTTAATGCGGTTTGTGAAATCCTTAGAACTTGTACAGGGTGTATCAAGACGTATAAGTTGTCTCAATTTCTTACAGATTTCTCTTCTCACCTATTCTCTCTCACCAAGCCTAGAGTTCTCTTCAAACGATCAGTCCATCTCATCTCCTCTTCTATTTCCCGACTAAGGTCGCCCTTGATTGTATTGTATATGATTACCGCACAATTTGGTTTGCGGGAATGTGTACCGCCGCCCCGAGAACCTTTTATTGGATAACGTACACCTCTGTCGTAGGGTCACCACAAGTTGTTTGCTATGTACCTAGTGGTGCCCGGGTTCATCGGGTGAGGTTTGTACAGGACATGCCTTAGCGATAGATGCGCCTGCCAACCAGCTGCATGGCGGGCTGGATTAGAAGAGGCCGATTGAGAGAGGCCCTTTGACATCTTCAGCTGGACTTATTCAACACGTCGGAGTGGAAGGTTTGGATTCATACAGCCGTCACTCCTGGATACACAGATCCCCAGAATCCTACACACTTACTTTTTACTTCTTAGAACGTCTTCTCCTTCTTTTTATCCCCAAATATTGCACAGGACCTGAGTCCCAACTGCTCCTTACTAACCGTAGCCAATGGGACTATGGCATGTAAGAGTATGTTGGGAGGTTCAAAGTAGTGGGGTGGATAAAAAGACGAAGAAAAGGAAGATGGAAGTACCCGGCTATTCCAGCCGCAAAATAAAGAACTCTGTTAGGTACAGTCTGACATGCGATGGTCGGGTACGTTCAATTACACCCTGTACAATAAGTCCCAGGTGGGGTGTTACAGTCGAGGTGATCAGAGATTATTGAACTATCTAAGCCTGAAAGTTACTGAAGTGTTAACCGTGTTAATCTTCCTAATACCATCATGGCGGATTAGGTTGGTAAGGAAGGGTCGATAATCTCATTTTAATCATTTTATAGGGTGAGGTTACTTTCAATTATAACTATTACTACGTTTACAGGGTTATCACTGTTTTTCGGGATTTTGTCACTAGAAAACCGTCAAACTCATATCAATTTGGGAGGCGGGTTTGAGTACCGCCGCTCCGGGAACCATTTATGGGATTACCAACAACTCTGCCATAGGTCGCCCCAAGTGTTTCGCTACGTTTGGTGATTTAGCAGGTTTGCCCGGGTTCATTGGTTGAGGTATGTTCAGGATGCGCCTGCCCACTAAATGCGTGGCGTGCCAGATCGGGAGAAGCTGGTTTGGGGAGACCCTTTGACCTCTTCAACTGGTCTCTCTTGACCCATCACCATTCGTATTTCACTCCTGAACACAATGTGGATCCCTAGATTTCTTCCCACCCCTCATACATTTTTCATTTCCAGAACTTCGATTTCTTATTTCTTTAAAAAAACCCTTCCACACAGCATCCCCAAAGATGAAATAATCTCTGAGGTAAATTATTTTCCTTAGGGCCTCTTTTGTGAGGTTAATGCAAAAAAAACGCATTTTACTATTTTTACAAAAAAATAACTTATTTTACTCTATTTTTACTTAATTTAACTGTATCATACTTCGATTAAGTATTACCAAAATTATCTTCATTATCATCTATATTTTTATTGGCTGCTATCTTTATGAATGATCGCAAGATTCTTCCCGAACTTAATGCAATCTAGATAGTGCCTTGCATAAATAAACCCGTTTTTATTTTAATGTGCCACATCTGTTAACTTTTTAAATCTTTTATCTATCTATGTATGTATATATTATATTATATTCCGTATTCCGATGTGTGTGGATTTGTTTTGAATACAAATCTTTAGTTTTATTCTAAAATCAATGAAATTTTACAAAATATATTTTCAAAATCAGAGGACCTCACTGTCTTCACCCACATCTCCTTTTCTCATCCCTTACAGCAGAATTTTCATTCTTCTTCTTGAAATTTTGCATACTTAACATTTAAAATAAGAATAAAATTTACTGTCTATGTCCGATTTCAAAAAAATTCGTGCAATACCCGATAAGATAATACAAGAAATAAGAAAAGAAAAAGAAATAAGATAAGAAAATTAAAATTGCACAACAACCTGCACGAAATAATAATATTATTTATATTATTTAATTGAAAAATGCACAAGAGGTTAATTCTGAAATAAGTATTTTTTTAATTGTATGCTTATTATTGGCTTAATTTTACGAGGAGATATGGACAGGCGAAATTTAATGAAAACTATGATAGAGATTTTTTGGTTTTGAGATAATATTTCCACATTTTGAGGAACACCCACCAATGCGCGGAGCAGTATTTATATGTATTCTGTAATTCACTATCTGGAAGGAACAAATAACAATTGATAGAACTCATTTGTATATAGGCAGTCCCAAATTGTTCTGCGCCAAAATATTGAATAGTCCAATACGGCGAACAATAAATACTTGGCATCTTTATACATATACAAGCCACAGAGTACATAATAAATGCGAACGAAACAAACGCCGCAAGGAATTAAATACATATTTTTTTAGTGGAATAACAAAATGAGTTTAACCTCAAATTGTAATACTTAATCATTTAACATAATATTAAAAACTCGAAAACCAAAAATATAAAACAGAATAATTAGAAATAGATTTGGTCGAATCTAGGAATATATTTTTTTAAATTTAATTTAATTATTTTATATTATAGAAACAAACAGTACACGGTTTACAGTAATGAAACAATATACAGGAATAAGATAGTTCTTGTTGGGTACCTATGATATGTTTCCTTGTAATGTCTGCTAAGTGGTATGTTTATTCCTTATCACCAGGTGACGTGTGTAGTATATAGGTGTGTATGTGACGTGTGTAATGTGTGTGTGAGTGTTTGTGTATGTGCCTGTATTTATGCGCATTGAACAGTTTAAATTAGTGACATGATGTATTATAAAAATATGTATTATTGAGAGATGATTAATGATTTTTTTAATTGATTAATGATGGTATTGATCTGGACAACGTTTACTTACAACAAGACGGCGCTACGTGCCACAGAAGCAACGAAACCATTGATCTTTTACGATTGAATATCAAAATAACACCTCTTATTGGAAAACCCTGAATATTATAAAAGTAAGTATACAATATGCTTTCCGTTAATACTCAGAAACGAGTCCCGGTACGAGGGAGTGGTAGCCCTCTATCCCCCATCCATGAAGAAGGTTCCTGTTTTAATCTAAAGGGCGTGCTTTTCAAGACCTAAGGGATGGCAGTTTCGCCATCTAGAAATTTCTAGAACAGTCCAGAACATTTGAGAGTATTCAAGAGCATTCCAAAACATTTCAGAACATCGCTGAACATTCTGAAATATTCTAGAATAGTTAATCTAGAATGCATCCCGGAATATCTCAGATCATAATGAACAGGATTACAGGCCGTTTCCTGATATACTTTTACGAAATTCGTAATCGTGACAATACGTCGGTAAGTCTAAATAGTATAAAACAAAGTTACTATCTTCTGTTTGTGTGCTTAGTTCTTCTAAAATATGTCACGGATTTGATAGGGTTTTCAATATCATTTAGAATTTTTTTTCCGGAAGGCTTGAATATAATATGGATATTATATTTATTGAAAGTAGAGAAAAGTCGAGCAACGCCGGGTACACGTCAGCTAGCAATAATATAACTGCCAAAGATCACTTTTCCAAAATTAAAAACGCTTTTGATTTCGAATAATTCAATAGAATCAAGAATGTTTTATATAGGGTTTTCCAACAAGAGGTGTTAATTTATTATGTATTTAAATTAAATTTTCATTTATTTTATATACATAAACACACACTTGCCACAAACTACACATCACTTCTAATCACTTATTACTTTCTTAACACTTATTTTATTTTATTTTATATATAAATTAAAAATGACAGCTTCAAAATTAACATCTACCGAAATACCGGGCTATTCAAAATAACACCTCTTATTGGAAAACCCTATATTTTGTGCAGCAGCAACAACTATTATTGTACATTAAGTGTTGGTTATCGGTTGATTAAGGTTTAAAACGCGTTTATTAGTAAGACCCAAAATCTTACATTGTATTTTTTACACATCATACAAAACAACAATAATGTTTATACCATGAAACAGGCAATTGTCAAGTATGGTGATGTGTTTTACATGTCAATTAAAAACCATGTTTTTCATAAATTATTAAATAATTTTTGCTTATCATGAAAATAACTTCAGGGGTAAACATGGATTGAACTTGAAATTTCATACCTACCTTTCTCGTTCGAATTTCATGACGCCACATCTCGCTGTTCACGAGTTTTCTAACGAGACGCACAAACAGATTTTCTGTTATCTAGCAAATAGAGGCTTCTGTTTCTGGTTTTCGAAGCCTACATAATAACCGAATTTGTATCCAGCAAATATAAACACCATCAGAATGTAACTTATAGTGCGGTAAGTCTTGTATTATATATTTCACTTACGAAAATACACTAAGGATTTTTCTTTGTTTCGCTTACAAGACACAACCTTCTTCAACTCCCTTAACTTTCTGCTATCAGCCAGGCTAAACAACGCAAAAACAGGACAATCTTTTTTCCATTATTTCTTTTTCCACGTCCCCCAAACCAAAAACAGGAGATATCTGTATTATTTCTGAATCTCGAGTAGGTACTCCTTTCTTTTCCTGCTGCTGGCAACACTTAAAAGAAAAGGGAGAAAAAATAATCGAAGAAGAAGAAAACGGCGTAAAAAGCGAAAAGCGCTCCAAGGGCGGAAGTAAATGAGACTCCCAGAGGCGAAATGTAAACAGATGGATAAATACAATTATCTGATAACTCGAATCTTGTAAATAGATACAGATGAATCGTCTGTGTCAAAAACACGACTTGTTCACTTAACCTAGTGCTGGTATATTCAATAAAAAACAATTTATTTTTCTTAAACTTTTTATGCTCTCATCCTTGAAGTGACATCATCCGTGGTCATAGAATAAATTCTTCATTATTAACATTGTGCATAGCGGAACGCTGTGGATTATGTGAAGGAGTTCAGCACTAATTTCTTAGGAACGTACATTTTAAGTTCAAATTTTCAATTGAAAACATTAATTATGCCAGTTTGATGAATCAATTGTATATAATAACAATGTCTGATAGGAGAATTTTGTCAGACCTGGTTGTGTTACACAGAATCATTAAAAACTTATTTGACAGTCCTGCCATCGTTGCCACTATTAAATGCCATGTGCCGACTAGGAACTCAAGACAAAATGTAACATTCTTCTGCATTTCATACACAACCAACTGTCAGACACACTCACTAACCAATAGGTTGCATGATCTGGGCAACAAGTTTAGGGAGTAGGTACTAATGATATATTAACTGACTCCATTTATAGAATTAAGCGTAATCTATACCAGCACTTTGTTGAATACTACAAATTATAGTAGCGTTGGTAATGTAGTTTTAGTGATTTTTCATATGTGTAGTATTTATTTTATTTTTATTTATTTGATAGTATAGAAACAAACAGTACATATGTTACAGTGATGAAACACTATACAGGAATTAGATATATCATGTTAAGTACCTATGATATGTTTCCTCGTGATGACTGGTAAGCAGTGGCGGTTCGTGGTTTTTTAACAGGGGGTTCAGAAATTCAAGAGAAGATAAACATATCTAATTAAAATTTACTTACTGTTGTCCTTCGTCAAATAGTCGAATACGGCAGCAGTCACACAACTTAAATAACACAAGTTAGTGGGAGGGGTACCTACATATTATTGTTTTTAAATCACTTTACACTAGACACAATTATTAGATAATGATAAAAGTTTTATAGGAATTAAATTATATTTATAATTATTAATAAAGGAAAGATCGTTTTCTCCAATTTTACACCACGATGGGTCGCCTCCAAAAACTAAACAGGGGAAGCAAAATAACCGATTGGTTTCCTCGCAACCACATAACCAAGTACACCTCGCGTACCACTCACGTTTAAAAACTCGAGTGAAGATTTCTCGGTTTTCGCGGCACAAACCTGGTTTAATGAGAGGTCAGTCTTTTTTCATAAGTATTGGCGTTATTTTTTTATATAGACAACACTGCATTCCGCCATTGTATAAAAAAATTATGACAAAATATTCGCGACAATCAATAAACGCAAACGCATAAATAAACATATACGCAAACGCTTTCAATTTGAAATCCGAAAGAATACTGGAGATGGAGAACTGGACAAAACACAAAATTGCATAACTTTTGCCGAAACTTGCATAACGTTTGCCGAAACTTTCGCAAATATAATTAAGGAATATAACGACTTATTTTTAAAAAAAAATACGAAAACAGAAATCAAAATCGGTCTACTTCAATAGGTAGTAGATTTACAAATGCCATAAGCAAACGGTTGGAGAAATGCAGAAACAAGAAAACAAAAATATGTACAAAAATGACTACAAAGTTAAATACCATAATATAACATAAAAAATAACACTTGCTTCCCTATGGTTCAAAGGTCAAAAGTCGGCCAGTCAGTCCGCGAAGTGCTCGGGTTTCTTCGGTTACATTCGTCAATGTTCGGAGGTCACGTGATATCACAACGCTTGTTCGGCGCACACAATTTGTCTTAGTTTTGCAAAGAAAGACCAAATTTTGTATATGTCACCGTCATAGGGTCTGTACCGGCTAAAATTCTTTTGTATGAAGAGTTTGGGGCGGATTTTAACTCGCACAAACTTGGAATATGTATCGTATTTTTCGGTGGCGCGGGTTTTGAAGGCGAAATTTTAATAGAGTGCTATCTATAATGTGCTTATATTATTATAAAACAAGTTTGTTTTATTTTCTCATCTTTTTAATGGGGGTTCGCCGCACAAACGCACTTTAGAGAAAACCGCCACTGCTGGTAAGTGGTATGGATACTCCTTAATTACCAGGTGACGTGTGTAGTTTATAGCTGTGTGTGTGTGTTATGTATGTATGAGAGTGTGTATGCGTATTGAACAGTTTATATTATTGACATGATGCCACGTTTGAATTTGGGCATTGAATCCGAAAAAAAATGTCAATGTTTAAGTTTAGGCAAATATCATTTAGGGGGTATTTCACTATCTCTGATTATGTTCTGACTAAGCACTAATCCGCGGATTAGTCATTTTTTCGTTTTCACTATATCTGAATAACGCTAACGCTCGGGTTAAAGTTCGATTTGACTAATCAGTGCTCGAACCAGACGTTAGGCGCTATTCCTCGAATCCAAGATGGCGTCAAAACATTCCGAGTTTGACAACGGAGAAGTGAGTCGAATTTTGTTGAATGAATTTGAATGCTGGTATGATCCATCCTGAATTATTTGATTGTGTTCAAAATAAGAAACAATGTATTAATTCGACACGAATCTGTCTAAAATGACCTGATAATCAACATAACATAACCAAAAAAATGCACACTTCGCGGTGTGCGGACTGTGACGCATGACAGCCGTGGCAGTAGATGGAGTAACTGCAAACATTTTGCGATGTTGCCAGACTATTTCGAGTTTAACTATCCGGAAGCTCGGAAACAATGGTGAAACGGTCGCCGTTGAATAACGAAGTTATTCTGATCTTTAAAGCCAGCCAACGGATAGCTAGTCGATATTTAGCCCGACATAGTGAAATACCCCCTTAGGGTGTGAAAAGTTCGGTTAATTGGCGAATCAGATGTTGCATTTATTTTATAATTAAATTATTTCCGAAGCTTTGGTATGTTCGTAAAATACATAATAAAATAAATGAAATCTTTAACAACTTAATGTTAGAACTTCGTCATAAAATTATCCACGATAATTAAACACAGATGGCTCTGAGAATTACTTTGGAGCAAAAGGTTTTGCAAACAAAAGTCATTTTTGAAAAAAATGTAAGTTGAAATCATGACTTGTTTAGGGACCAGATTGAAATAGGTAGGTACTAACACTAACCTAATCTTACCCAACTTAACCCATCTTCCATCTTGTTCCCCTCTCTACTCCGTGGGAACCATTAGGATAGTGACATCCCCAATAAGGAGTATGTTGTATAGCGAAGTGAGGAATAGAACTTATTAAGAAATAATTGGGCTTAAAAGGTGACTACTATTGCCCTCAATGTTGTAAATCTTAAGTTATTAGGTTTGGAGTTTGACCGAACCTTACCGTCGCGCGTAACTATTTTTCATTATTTATATGATAAAGCAGTTTTTCTATTGCTCATTTAGTTATTAATAGCTCAATTGCAAATAACAGGTTCTGTCAGTTTTTGTTATTGTATTTGGTCTCTTTTTTATAAATACAATGAGCTCCCTTAAAATTGAATTCTTCTATATAGTACGCGGAGCAAAGCAGTTATTTAAGAACTATCAGAGGAGACGAGCCATTTTTCATCTATCTAGATATTTAAAAAAAAGTTGTAATGTACTGGTATACTATCTGTAAGTATTATTACAATAAGTGCTTTCGTTCGTCAAGATTACGGGTGTTTTATTACAGTGGATAATTAGAATAAATCTCTAGCAGGACATAGGTCCATTCTATCAGAGGCTATGAATTATTCTAACGGTTACCGCAACTCTAAGTAAGTGAGCTCCCTGCCTAGGAATCGGCTGGCCTCGGCTGCACTCGGAACCATCGGGGACAACCGACATGCTATCTCTGTCAGATGGTCAAATACCGTCAATATATGAAAAACTTTTAAAAGTACCTTAACTGGATAATAATAACTTAACCAAATTAAAACGTTGACAACATAACCAAAACAGACGAATATTTTTAATCCGGAGTTTGTTTTTCTAATGAAGTGACCTGAAATCTTAGCAGAAAGTGAAAAAGGTTTAAAATTTGTAAAAATTATAGACGAATAATTATTATGTTCTTCAAACAAGTGATTCAAATGGTTCCAAGAGACGCTTGCCAAAGTCAGATTAATTATAACTTCCCTACTTCAGATGGATTGGATTATGCCTAATCGGATTTTAATAATATTCCTTTAGCAAACCCTTTTTGGCGCCTTACTACGATGTCTCCCAACGCGCGTTGATTGCTGAAATACCCGCTTGACGATAAGCTTCACACAATCAATCGCCCGCCAGTTAAACTGCCATTATAGAACAAACAAACATTAATCATATAATGAAATCACATTGGTGTGGTACAAAAAAAAGTTTTAAGTACAGCTAGTAGTTTTGCAAACAAACCTCGCGTCCAAAAATTATATTGTAATTATATTAGGAACACTAGATCTCAGGGTCAACAACATATTCAACAAGCAACTACAAATACAACATTTGGACAAAAAGTTTCCTAAATTAGGGTATTAAACTCTACAATGAAATCCCACTCTAATTCAAAACTCAAAATAATATTATAAAATTTAAATCTCATATAAAAAGCTGTACACAAATATAGTGAGATCATAAATAAATAATATACTGACACCAAATGCAGACTGAATCCGAAACCAGTCAACTGCACCAAAAACACATATTTATAACTATTTCAGAAAAAAAAAACACTACATTACATATTTACAATTATTTCATATTATCCATACTACTATTTTTTAATAGCATATATACGAAATCTTAGCACGGGAGATCACAGTGAGGATTTCATTATCTGTGTCTTACAAATTAGAAGATAATACAATACGTCTTATTGTTATTATGTTCTCTTATTTAATATCTTCTTTATAAATCCTAACATCTTAACAATAATAATAATAATAATAATTGGATAATTTGTAGAGCGCCGTTTTTGTGAAAAATCACCTCAAGGGCGCTGTACAATTTATTTCCTAGGATCTACATTTATTATTTAGAAAAGATACCAAAACATACTTACCTGGCAAGTCACTTCCAACAAACACACTTATATTAAAAAGTTTATGCTTATAAAAGATAGAACTGCACGCAGAGGACACTATATCAAAAAACACTGGTCGTCGCATGATCTTAAGTCTGCTATAGTTTTTATTTTAATTTAAATGTATTTTAACTGTCTTAAAAGCCTACAAATTGTTAGTTGTTATCATTTTTATTTATTTATTTTTAATTATTATTTTTATTTATTTTATTTTATTTTTAGTATTTTTTACATTTTGTTAATTTAAATTTAAATTTAAATTGCCGTCAACTGTGAAAGTGGAGGTTTCTGAAATTATGGATACGACTGTCTGAAAAGGTGCGTTTTAAGTTTAGACCTAAATTCTGTCGAGTCTGCGATCATTCTCAAATCATGTGGCAGTCCATTCCAGGCTTTAGGTCCTGACACGGCAAAAGCACGCTCACCGAACTTAGTATCTGGTGTGCGCTTTGGTTCCTTCAACCTTCCGATAGCTGATGACGTTGCTGACCTAAGGGTTGACTGTCGGGAATTGGAATCTTCTGGAATACACAATTCTGATAAATAAGCCGGAGCCATTCCGTTAAGTGACTTAAATACCATCCAGCATACCTTGAACTGGATTCTTTCAGGATTTGAGCCAGTGCAGATTTTTGAGATGCTCTGAAATGTGGGAGTATTTAGATACTCCGGTGATAAGCCTTGCCGCGGCGTTGAAAACGGATTGTAATTTGTTGATTTGACATTTAGGGAGACTTGCATATATTCCGTTGCAATAATCTAGACGTGAAACAACATAGGAATTGACTAGCAATTTAGTCGCCTCTGTTGGCAGGTTTCTCCGCACTGCTTTAATTTGCCTTAATTGAAAGAACCCCGTGCTTACAGTTCTGTTCACCTGAGTTTTAAGGGAAAAATTAGCGTCCAGATTGACACCCAGTAATTTGATGCACGTTTTTGGAGTGATGTCACTTCCGGAAATGGTTATTGGGGAGTTTTCAATGTTATGCTGACGTCTGCTTGTAGCAGTCCACAGAAACTCAGTCTTTGTGGGATTCAGTTTCAATCTATTTGAGGTCATCCAGCGAGTAATTGCTTCTATACACTCAGTTATACGAATTTTTAGACTGTTTATTTCTTCTGGTAAGCAGTAAAAATAAACTTGCTGGTCATCAGCGTAGCAGTGAGATAGAAGGCCGAATGATTCTATTATTTTAGCGACATCATTTGTGAAGAGGATGAAGAGTAGTGGGCCCAGAACGGACCCTTGGGGTACTCCAGATGAAAGGGTTGCATAATTTGATTGGTTTTTTCCCACTTTTACGGCTTGTAAACGGTTGGCCAGGTACGATATCAGCCAGGTCTTAACATCACAGTTTAAACCAAATGATTCATCTAATCGTTTAATAAGAAAGTCATGGTCAATCGTGTCAAATGCAGCACTCATGTCCAAGACTGAAAGAAGTGCCAGTTTACCCGACTCAATGGCAGTAGTTATGTCCGACAAAACACGTAGTAACCCGGTTTCTGTGGAGTGGAACCGTCTATATGCAGATTGGTATTTAGTTAATAATTCATTTGAATTTAAGTGACATATGACCTGTGAGGCAGCGATTTTTTCTAATATTTTTGATATAAAAGGCAGATTTGAAACGGGTCGGTAATTTGAAAGATCTTCAGCGTCCAGTTGTGGTTTTTTTAATAATGGAGTTACGATAGCTGATTTAAGGGATTTTGGAAAGTCACCCGTGCTAAGTGACTTATTGAAAAGATGAACTAAAAAGGGAGCAATTTCATTGCAACACTTTTTCAGTAGCCACGTTGGAATAGGGTCGAGCGAACACTGCTTGTTCGGTGAAGTAAGAATTAATTTCCTTACTTCTTCTAGGGATGTAGGTTTGAAGGCAGAAAGGTTTAATATAATAATCTAAAAAAATATGGCTACCATAATACGGGCATGTGCCTAGTATGGTGGCTGTAGAAAACAAAAAACTGTAATTATTTAAATTTTTATGAATAAAGAAACACCCAAAAATAAAATAAATCAAAATCAAAATATCCTCAAAAAGCTTAGTAATTTGTAAGTAGGTAATTAGATACCTACATTAAATTTCATGTAAAAAACGTATTTCAAATAGAGAATTTCAAATTTTTTTTCAAAAAGACGTCTCTATTTCAATTACAACTTTCTTCAGGCAGGTAGGTAGCATTATATCGAGAAAAAATGCTAATAAGAAAGTGCAAATAAACAAGACATTTTCAAATATAAATAAAATACTATATTGAAAAAATAAAAATAAACAAGTTTTTTTCTGATAATATATTTTTATTATGTAGTGTATGTAACATTTTCGAGTTTCCGTCACGGTCCTGCGCATCGACGGCACAACCTAGTTGCGTCGTCATTTCATCCAATGCCACCAATTTGATAGAATACATTGTCATCAACAACGAGTCTATCTGCCGAGTTTCAGCTTGATCATATGTCGGGAAGTGGGTTAATTTCCGCTTCCAAGATTTGCATTCATTCACCAAAACAAAAGTGATTTTCAAATAGTTGTATTTCGTAATTTATCTTTTCTGAATCATTAAAATAGCCACAATCTTGAATCGTAAACGGAATGTAGGCACAAACAAATTTACATACTAAAACAGGACTTTTGCTAGCCCAGTCAAAAATCAAACGCTTAAACGTTATGCAAAAGAATGTATCTAAAATTCGGAAAGTCTCATTGATAGAATCTATGGTAAACTTGTCAAATTCTGCTGCATTCAAAAACTCTAAGCCCCCGCATACCAATTTCCAACGATTTATAACAAGTTTCTCGTTAACTTTTTAAGTTTTTAAGTTCCGAATTTTTATTTTTTAAGATAATTATACCGCAACGTTAATGAGATTCCCTCGATAGAAAAAAAATCGCAGAATAAGATCTGAAAATTATTTAAAACACGTTTTGTTCTGTTATTTAATATTTTATAGGTATGAAAAAAATCACAGTGAATCTTTAAATGCAACTAAAGCATTTGTTGAGAGATTTCAAACGAGTCATGTTTTGATAAATATTTTCACCATTTTCGTTTAATTATTATCGTTTTTTTTTAATATTAGCGCGCTCTCTCTAACATTCTTATTTACATATCTCCCTTTCAAACCATCTTTGAACGCGTACTACGGGGCCTTAAAAACACTACACTTTATTTACTTTATGATTAATATCTAATAGAGACAATTAATTATGTCGGGACTTAAGTAAATATGCACAAACTAGGTTCTTAGGGTGTTAGTCTAGGTTATTTCAATAATCTATGCTTGTTTCCCAACCTTCAAACTTAACATTGATTGAGACAAAAATTTAACTTTAATGCATCTTTTACCATCTCCCACGGCATAAATAGTTATTTGTTTTAGTATTTAAGTTGAAACAATAATAGCGTTTCATAAACGAAAATCTGAAACAGAAAAATCAAAAAAAAATCAGTCAAATCTAGGACTCGAACCCAGGACCCTCGACTAGGTTCCTCGGGGCACCGCTCTACCAACTGAGCTAATGTGACCTAATAAGAACTATCAACATTGTCTTCATTTTTCTTACCGCACATTTTTATTGGCAAGTATTTTTTTATATATGATCGCAAGATTCAACCCGAACTATCTTTTTCTGATTTTTCTGTTTCAGATTTTCGTTTAAGAATCGCTAATATTGTCTTCAATAATTAAACATTAAAATTTAAGGTTTAACTCACTAAGTTATTCCAAAAAATAAAAATAAAATATAACTTTAATCTTTCACTCTCTCCCACGATATAAATAGTTATTTGTTTTAGTAATTAAGCTGAAAACAAATTCAATTGAAACATTTTTGCGTATTAAGCGTGCATTCAACAAGTTTATCAAATCTGTAAATACAGCTTTAAATCAATCAAGCAATTTGAAGCCCCATCCGAATATTCATTAGAAATATGAACAAATTATTTAATAACGCTTTGTCATTTGGAAAAGAATTATTATTTAAACAGTTTGCCCAATTTCATTTAAGCGATGTCCATATTTTTCTCCTTGATTTAAAATTTTAACGAGGTTGCAAAAATCATGGAATTTTTTTATAAATATAATCGCTTCAAGTTAGCCACGCTCTGTAGAAGAATTAAATTAATTGGAAACGTTGAACTGACAGATGGTCGTCAATCAATTGTTACAGTCGATTATCAAATATTCAATTATATTTTAACGACCAACCTGCAAAACCGTTTTTTTTTTAAATTTAAAGAATATTATATTAAAAGGACTTTTTTCTCTGATTGTCCAAAGATGCACGGAGAAAGATGATTGTGGGTAATTTATTAAATTTCTTCAAATTATTCGAAATCACGCTTTTAACAGTATTATTAATAATTTGAAGAGATTTTTAATAAATTAGCTATACAGGGTTTTCCAATAAGAGGTGTTATTTTGATATTCAATCGTAAAAGATCAATAGTTTCGTTGCTTGTGTGGCACGTAGCACCGACTTATTGAAAGTAAACGTTGTCCAAATGATTACCATCCAATGCCGGCCATAAAAAATCATTAATCACCTCTCGATAGCGCAATCCGTTCACCGTAACTGTTGCTCCAGCCTCATATTCGAAAAAGTAAGGTCCGATGACTCCGCCGGACCATAAACTGCACCAAACAGTCACACTTTGAGGATAGAGAGGCTTTTCAACAATAACTCTTGGGTTTTCCGAGCCCCAAATGCGACAATTTTGCTTGTTGACGAAGCCACCGAGGTGGAAATGGGCATCATCACTCAAGATGATTTGCATTTGATTCACTCAAGTGAATTTTAATAATTTCAATGCGTTGTTGAAGCGCGTATTATTTATTAATGGCGTAGTTTCTACTTGTCAAATGTCAAAAAATGACAGCTTCAAAAGTAACATCTACCGAAATAGCGGGCTATTCAAAATAACACCTCGTATTGGAAAAACTTGTACTTATTTTTCTCCGTGTACAAGCTTAGGCCCAGTTGTTTCGCGAAAATTCAAATTTAACGCTGTCATTAAGTGGATATTCTGCGCTATGGCTATAGCTATGGCGGCTTATCTCTTATCCGAGAAAAATGTAACAAGCAGTAATTGTTGAATGAAACACTAGTATATATTGAATTATTTCGCGGATAAGAGATAAGCCGCCATAGCTCAGTGGTCAGAGCTGTCGACCGGAAATCGAAGGGACACGGGTTCGAGTCCCGTTGGCGTCATGTATCTTTTATCAGGAGATTTTTCAATGTGGATGAGTGTTTCAGGCGAATAATTATTGCTTGTAAAATAATTGTTAGCTGACAAGATGTACAACACAATAGTTGTCCTCTTCTACTAATCACAATTTGTTCAAAAGCTGAAACGGACTTTTAAAATCGGCATTTAACGAGAACCTTTCAACTGTCAATAAAATAAAATAGTGCTGACTGGCCAATTTTAGCGAAACAACTGGACCTTAACCTTACAATTTTTTATGTGTTAATGTAGATATTTCACATGTGCCAAGAAGTTGGAAATCACCTGTCTATTCAGATCTGCTCACTAAAGAGAGTAGCTATCTATCTATCCATATCTAAACGAAATTCAAATAATACAAAATAAAGTTATAAAAAAACTTTTTAACTATAGACCAGATACCCCCACCAAAAGAGTATACCTAGAAACTAACTTACTTAAAATTAGAAAACTGTACGAATACAACATATGCCTATTAATTCACAAAATCCAAAATGGCCTCATACACACAAATACTTCATTTATGAAAACATCACAAGTACATGACCACCACACAAGACAACATAATAAATTATACACAAATACAGCAAAGACAGAATGTGTTAAAAGAAACATAGGCCATGAGGGTGTACACATATATAATCTCCTTCCTGATAGCCTGGCAACCGTAAATAGAATAAATATATTTAAGAAAAAACTGTCTGCCCTCAAGATCAATGAGCAAAACCAAAATGCTCTTACTTAAGAAAAATATGTTAATTAGGTAGTAAACCATAATTATTAATATATATATTATTTTTGTTTTAATCAATGTACACTTAAGTTAACAAAGCGAAATATGTATTTCTTTTAACTTAATAAATAACTAAAAAAACTTTGAAATTTGAAAAACATCTACCTTCTTCTACTGCATATTATTTTATAAGATTTTTTAAATACATTTCTGTATTGCCTGAGGGGTAGATACTCTCAGTATCACCATGGTGAAAGACCACAATATTTCTTGAAACAGCTTCAGTCGTCTGAACATCTAGTTACTTTCAAACCTTTATCTCCTCCATCTTGTTCACTTCCCAACTCCCTTTAGCCTAACAAAACACATAAAAAAATTTACAGTGGATGACATAGTCCCGCTGGCTCTTTACCTTTGGGAGCATTTAAGACTCTTGTGCGGATTCACATGTAAAAAAATAAAATACATGCATATAGGTTACTTTATTATATATCTCATACTTTTAAAAATTGTTGAAAAAATAGTGGCAATGATTAATAAATTTTACACTATAATTTATTTATATTATTGATACATGATTTAGAGACTACATGCGGTTTTTTTGATATTTCACCCTCCATGCTAGGGATGACCCTGTGTTATGACGGGTGAATTTTACAGTTTACGGACATAGAATCTATACATTACTATAATATAAGAAAGAAAAATTTTGTATAGCTAGTTTGTGTTGCAAGAAGAGGATGAAGAAGTTAAAGAATTATAAGAAGATGAAAAATTTGAGAAATTATTAGTAAATAGATCACACTAATTAATCATGTACATACTATACCGCTAAGTTAGGGAATAAGAATATATTATGTTTTGTCTGAAAGGTGATTAAATTGATAGAGTGTAGAATGAATGGGTATTGTAGTTGTAATGTATTCCGTATGTAAGGATCCATTTCGTTATTTGTTTTTCAAAGGAATGGGGTTGACTCACGGTTTTTAGGTTTTCATGGATAAGGTTAAAGATTTTAGGAGCTAAGAAGAAAAATTGTCTTTGAGCTAACGTGGTATATAGTGAAGGTACTTTGTAGTGACCGTTGGTTATTGTTCTGGTGGTGTAGTTGTGTTGTAAAAGAGTTTTGTTTTTATATTTGAACAGGAAATGTATTAGCGAAAATTTTAGGTGGAATTGTCGTATGTTTAAGATCTTATACTCTATGAGGAGTCGAGTGGAGGGGTATCTTGTCGGTCGCTTTTTTTATTTTCAAATATTTTTTTTTTATTTCTCAGTTAAGTGACGCCACTGAATTTCATTTTTAAACTGATAATATTTTTTTATAAAAACCGTTTTGAAGTTATCATAACGGATGTCATACCTTATCTCCTAAATGCTTTTTAAATATCCCACGAACAAATTGTACATCTCAATGGACCTTACAAATCGAAAATACATGACACAACTTTGTTTATCTGCCGGGAATATCAGAGTAAGGAAATACGGGACAACCAACCAAAAAACTATCTTAATCTAGATATGAAATTTGGTTTTCAGAGGACCTTTACGATATTTAAACTCTGCGACTTTTGAATATCGAAAATATTTTCACATTAATGATAAAGGTTTGCAGAAACTCATTGGCAAATGAATATTTCTCGTTGCGCGATGTCCATTTTCCAATTTTTAAGATTTTCCGTAATAAAATATTATTTTGTGTTCAAATCAAGTTAGGGTCACAAATTGGCTCCATGATAACTCAACACAGTGACAATTCAACACACTTTAAAAAATAGATATAAAGTCATTAGAAACGATGAAAAAAATGTTAAACCTAACCTAACCTAACCTACTTAACGCAGTTAATAAAGTTTTTGTTTCATCACTTTCCATGACTTTATATAACTTTTTAAAGATGTGATGAATTATCATTTTGATGATTTATCCGGTCACCCACAAATTTTGTAATAATTTGAATGCCAGAGTTAAATGCCGATAGCTCGCCGTACGCCAGCTGACACATATCTTAAAATAACTTAATTGTTTTTTGCAAAATTATACCATTGTAAATTATACTAATAAGAACCAGATAATGTGTATACATATTTATAAAAAATCTTAAATATGTATTATTTGTAGTTTTTTCAGAAATGTTACTTATATTCATAAAAAAATTTCTCTCCAACGTTAATTTGGGAGAGTACCGCCGCCCCGGGAACTATCACTGTGTTTGATGATTTAACAAGGCTGCACGGTTTCATGGATGAGGTTTTTGTGATGGAATTCGTCTGCCCACTTACTGCGTGGGGGGCTGGATCAGGAGTGGTTGATGGAGACCATTTGACCTCTCCAGCAGGACTCCTTCGACTCCCAAATGATTATTTAATTTTTTTAATTAACCCTTGTCAAATTTTAATATAATCCATAACTCTTTTCATTATCACTTTAATTTGTTATCCTTTATGCTATGCATAAAACTTTGTCTTATAAACATTAGTTTATCATTATTAAAAATAAATAATAATATTTGACAAGTATAAATATTTCACCAACAAATGTACATATAATATGTCTCGACACCATCTAGTGGGAAATTTAGCACTAAAAAAAAATAAAGTTGGTTGTTTACAGGTGAAAAAAATATAAAAAGCATTAATTGTTGATTGAGGTACTAGAGCATATTGAATTATTTAGCGGGTTGGAAATGAGCCGACATAGCTCAGTGGTTCAAAGCATCTGACCGGACATCAGAAGGTACGGGTTCAATTCTCGCTGGCGGCATTTATTTTTACTCGGGAGATATTTTCAATTTGCATTGATATTTCAGGCGACTAATTATTGCTTATAATTATTTAGTTCTTATTTTAATTTTTGTAAATCTTTCTTTGTTTCAGGTAAGGATTTTCTATCTTAAAGCAGTTATTTTAACATGAAAAAATATCACAGGATTTATGCTCAACACGAATAAGTAAGTAACTATTATATTTTGTAATATCTGTAGTGATACGGGAATAATGCAAACGAAAATAAAAGCTTTACCACTCAACGCACCGTTCTTGTAAAATGTTCTAATATTGTCTGTATTGGGGTAAGCAGGTCTATCCCAATGAATTTGTAGGTATCCCATCAACCGTCGAGTCGTATAAACATACTCAAAGACAGAGTCAGGAAACTAACATACATCTTTAGATTTCTAAGACATATTCTAAATAAAGATTTACTCGGAATGACGTACTTTGCTTTCTCCCAATCACTAATACAGTATGGCATTATAGGATGGAGTAGGGCTTATAAAAAATACACACAACCGCTTTAAATATCACAAAAAATACTATTAAAAACAATTCTATATGAACCATATATTTAGTCATCACAAACACATTATACTTCTATCATGTAACATTACAAATTTATTTATTGTTTTTGTGTTTAATTTCAACTCCAATTTAATTTGAACTCAATTTAATTTTTTTTTAAATTTAGCGCAAATCAAATTTAATAATATTATTTTTTGGTTTTTGTAATTGTTATAGCTTTTTCGGCTTTCAAGGACATTTTCAAACTGTGGTTATAACCACATTTAGACGACTTATTTATAGAATTCTATTTTAGTCGTCTAAATGTGGTTATAAACATAGTTTAAAAATGGCCTTTAAAGCCGATACAGCTGTAACAATTACAAAAACCAAAAAATACTTGCAAAACTTAATAATAATATTATTAAATTAAATAAATTTTAAATTTAAAAAAAAAAATTGCAAATTTACAATAAAATTCTAAATAAAAAAGCACCTTTTAAAAATAATAGATTACTCAGACAAACGTTAATCCTCCCAACTCCGAAATGTAAAAAAAGCAATAGTGCAATTCAACTTTAATTATCTTAATTTGTTTTAATTCACTGATAGAACGTATCCGAAATATAAATAAAAACAAAGATTTTAAACATAACGTTAATGAAAATATAAACTAAATATTTTGGCATAATTCATAAAAAATAACGAACAAAATGACACATCCCCCATACACACAAGCCTAGCGTTATTATAGTGGTGCATCTCATGTTTAAAATTAGATGAAATAATAACTATATTTTCTGCAAATAATGTTTTATGTGAATATATCAAAACATAAAAATTCAACCCTTAAAATAATTTATATGTCAATGGCAGAATCTATTATAAGATATGGATTAACCATTAAGGTGGAGCGGTCTAGTATGGAGAATTTTTTTTTTCGTAATATAGAATTCGGCATACGCGGGATTGGTTCTCCGTTATGTACTTATCTTAAATAAAAAATATTTATTTATAATTACGACATCGCCACCACTTTGAATTTTTGATAAAAACACTGAAAACACCAATAATGTTCTCCCGATTCTTAGAAGTGCTTATAATTATGTAAAAAAAAAATGAGTGTTTATTTATTACCTATGATATAATTACATTATTATTTTATAATATAATTATAAAGTAGGACTGTAGGAACAGTTAAACTATTCCCACAAAGCAACGAATCCTTCTACCCCAAACGCGTATCAAACAGAGTGAAGTGTATCTCGTATCATCTTGGCGAAGTTTCCGATCCGCTAGACATTATCTAGTAGATCGGGGTACTGACGCTATTCCTTCTTGTAGTTTAAACTTTAGACTCTCAAAAAAATGTGCTTTGTCTTCAATTCCTCAAGAAATAGTGCAAAGTGAAGCACAACCAAATAATTCTCACCATGAGGTGAAAGACTTCCCTGTTGTGGCCAGAACATTAGACAGATATTGTATTTCAGATTGAGCAGGAGCTGCAATTGTTTTCGCTGTATTACAAGATGTTGGCTTAATTTCACAGAACGATACATCTCGCGTTGTGGATAGGAGTAAAATTCGTCGAGCTCGAATGAAGAAAAGAACTGCCCTTACTAGTAAGTCGTTAGTAATCGATTCCAATCAATTTGGTTTATACTTCGACGGACGGAAGGACAAAACTTTAAGCATGGAGGACAACCGGCTAAAAATAATAACTGAAGAACACGTTAGTTTAGTAAAAGAACCAGGTAGCGAGTACATGGGACAAATTTCATTAAAAACCGGAAAATCTGAAGCAATAAGTAATGGAATTATTTCATTACTGTCTTCGAAAGATATTGCTTTGGCAAAAATTGTTGCAATTGGATACGACGGAACTGCAGTTAATACGGGGTTCAAAGGAAGTGTTATTCGGCGCCTTGAATCACATCTCAAACGGCCTTTACAGTGGATTGTCTGTCAATTACAAGCAAACGAACTCATTTTGCGACATCTCTTTGAGAACATCGACGGAACCACGACTGGACCGCAAAGTTTCACTGGAATTATTGGTAAATCTTTAAATAAGTGTGAACAACTTCCTGTCGTGAAATTTAAAATCATTCAATGTTCATTACCAAGTATGACAAATACACAGGATTTAAGTACAGATCAGCTGTATCTACTGAAAATGTGTAAAACTATTGACTCCGGATTCTGCAATGAAAATTTATCAAAAACAAATCCCGGTAAAATTGTACAATCCAGGTGGCTCACTACAGCGAATCGGATTCTTCGGCTTTACATTTCTACCCTTAAACAATCAAAAAATATGATAACTTTAACGACATTTGTATTAACAGTTTACGCACCTATGTGGTTCAACATTAAGACCAAACCATTATGTTTTTTGCGGTGCAAGGCATTTACACGAAAAAATAGTGCTTTCACGGTATTTGCCCAGTGATTTAAAAGATATTATTGATCCAGTAATCCAGCGTAATGGCTTTTTTAATAAATTGTTAGCATAGAAACAGGCACTTTGAAGGTACGAATAAAGTCTGATTGCATTTTCATTTGCCGAGCTTTCAATATTCTTCTCAACGCCAACTCTCTTACGTATTTTCGGTTGTCATTTAACATGGCTAACAATCAATGATGTATTATACCATATTTTAATTCATATGTATTATACCATCAATGATTGTTAGCCATGTTAAACGACAACCGAAAATACGTAAGAGAGTTGGCGTTGAGAAGAATATTGAAAGCTCGCCAAATGAAAATGCAATCATACTTTATTCGTACCTTCTAAGTGCCTGTTTTTGATTTTTCAGCAGATGATTATATTGATTTTATAAAGTGGGAAAATATGATCGAGCCACCACTAACCAAATTTGTAAGTGACGAGACAATTTTACAAGCCATTACCGATCACACGATAATTGAGGATGTCATACTACCAATGATAAAGAATTTTCCTTGCCACACTCAAGCTACAGCGAGATGTGTGAAAATTGTAACAGAAGCCTCAGCCGTTGTTTGTGGACCCTTGAGGCTAGATAGATTAATAAAAACAAAGTTAGAGTCACGACACCTTATGCCTATTTTTAACACCAAAATGCAGTACCGTTCATAGTAACTTTTGTAATTTTCAAGTTTTTCAATGCGGTAAATAATATATGTACATTTTTTATTTCCACTATTTGTTCTATTCTAACAATCAACGAATGTATTATCTGTAAAATAAATGATAAAATACAAATTTTATGTGTATTTTATTTCGCGTACATGAGCTATAAATACGTAGGTAAAATCGTGAAAATGATAAAATATAAAGCTTTGGCGATGTCCAGGTATTATGAATATATTTTTTTAATTATTTTTGTTGTAATTGTTAATATATGGAGCATCTTTCCCAACTATATCGATTTCGAAATATTCAAAAAAAAAATTTCACTCCACCTTATTAACCATATGGGGAAATACTACTATAACCAATCTGAAACAAGTCCAAGTTGTACAAAACGCAATTTTAAAATCACTAGTCGTCCCTAATATTTTTAAACAGAGACTTAATACACCGTTGCTGTTTCAGAGTGCCAAAATTTTACCTGTTAAGGCTTCTATGGCAAAAAATCATAATTCAGTATATATTTACCCCGCAGCATAAAGAAAAATTAGAACATAAATACAGTACTAGATTCACGCGCAATGACGGGTTAATAGTTCCGAAATTTAATAATAAATACGGACAGAGAACGTTTGAATACAACATACCGAAGATATTTAATTTATTACCTGAGACTATAAAGCAATGTAAATCTATGAATAAGGTTAAATATATGGTGAAAAATTGGCTATCGGAAAAATAATATTTACTTTAATATATTGTATGAAAAATTGTATGAAAAAATTGTTGATTCTGTAGATATAAGATGTAAATTATAACTTATAAAAATTTATATGTAACTAAGCTTTAAGCACCTGTTGACAAGCCAATTCAATTGGCTTAGCAGGACTTGTTTGTTGATATGTATTAACTATTTATTCAATTAAAAAAAAAAAATAAAAAAAATAAAAAACCATAGGTCAGTCCAATACACCAGGGCTGCGCATCACGTATTTGTTGTGCACTGCTTCTTCACTTAAATCGCCAAGATTCCTACTTTATGTGAGGGTATTGTCCCATTTTAAGGCGTATTTGTGGTAAAACCATGTATAACCGTGTAAGAAATGTAGAAATTTGCAAAGCAGGAAGTCTGATGTAAGCGTAACGAATTAGATTAAAAGGGACTCTTAGATGGTTTGGACATGTAGAGCGAATGAACGGAAGAAATAAATATGAGACGCGAATATGAATGGTAAAAGTAGTCGGGGATGCCCGAGGAAGATATGGCACGATCAAATGAATCAAATTCTTAATAAATTAAATAGAGTCTCATGTCAGACGTCAGAATAACAGAAGACTATGTACGTATGATACAATGCATGAATGTGAATAAATCAAGAACAGTCTGCTAAGAGAGAGTTGTTTGGCGGTCCGTCCCCTCTGTCTACCTAACTGGCGAGATGTTTAGTTTTTTTTTTTTTTTAATATTTTATATGTTTAGTAAAAAAATAAAAGTTACACCATTTACAGAAAATATTGTACAGTGTACAAAGTAATCATTTCATATAATTTTATGTACTTATATAAATATAAGATTTACCACCAAAATCGTGCTATGAGCATGTGTGTAAGGGAAATGTGTTATTAAATTTATTATTTTTATATTAAAGTATTCAGTTTTTATTTTCAGTGTGTTTTTCATGGTGATGCACTACGTCGTGTAATATTTTAAATTGAGCCGCTATCAATAACAACCCTTAAATGGCGATAAGGTTTAAATTCCCGCTTAACACCATCCGCCTGTTTTGATTTATGCAAGAAAAAAACATGGCCAAAAAGTGCCTTTTATTTTATTTTGTGGATGTTCAGGCATAAATATTATTTTTTTTTTGATAATTTTATATATAACTTAATTTTGCCACATTATACAATAAAATCATAACCGAATATGGGTTCGTAAGTAGGAGATTTTGAACTTTAAAGCAGTTTTCATAGGCCTTATACATTATTTTTTTCTGGGCTTATAAAAAGACTTATCTAAAAAATACTTGATTATTTTGGCCAAGATGCATTCTACTCGCAGTATTTAATTAAAGCGTCTGAAACATTTCTAGTCGACCAAATTTTCAAACCAAAAACACATGATTTTGCATTACTACGTATGGCATAGCCTTAGATGAAATTTTAAATTTTTATGCCGTTTATATTTCTGATATTTTTTGGCAATGCATTAAAAAACTTTCCTCCAAGATATTTGGAGTCGGTAGAGTTGATGTTTGTCGCAGTTTTTAAATGGTTCAGCTTTATTTAGAATATTATCTTTATAAATTTGTAATGTTGCATGGCAAAGGTATAATGCAATTAGTTAATTTTCTCACATTAAACTCACTAAACAGGAGTTCTGATGAAGATACGTATGGTTTAATTAGAATTGTTATTTATATAAATTTTTGAGTTGAGCTGTTGTGTGTGTTTTTATAAGTTTAACCCCATCCTAGTTAGTTTTATAAAATCTCCCAATTTGGTTTTCATAGTTCCACTGACTCTTATGCATTATCAGAGAGAAAATGAGTCAATACGCTCACCAGTCCCGGTTAGTAGCCGAACATAACATATTTCGATTTGAATTCGAGTAAAATAGATTTGATTTTCTCGAAAGGAATCTCCATCATTGCCATCACTAATTCCGTCCCATACCCCAACACCCATATAACAAATAACTAGCAGCGGAACTAGAAGTGATTACCTACCATAAAATAGTGGTCTTACCTGAAAATTCCTCTTGCTGAATTAATTATTACACATTTGGGACTTTAACGAAAAGTGGTTTTTGAGGAATGACGCTCCTTCATAATTGCTAACCCTTCTCATTCGGCCTGCCCTGCAATTATTTTCAAATTACTCTGATAAATTGGGAATTTATCTGGAATCGTGTGCCCATCCTTCTCCCAGCCCCTACCCCCACCCGCTCCTTTCTCATAGCCCACCCCTAACGTCAGCATCTTAGCATAAATAACATTTTACCAAACCACAAATGATGCCAATTAGAAGTTAGTAGAACCAAGGTATCTGCATAATAGCAAGTAATAAGTTAGTAAGTGACCGTCTCCTAACTTTTGACAATATTAGCGTTGTGATATTTTTAAAATTGGAACAAATGTAAGTATCTACGTCATTTAAAAAAAAACTATTACAATTTAAGCACAGACCCATAAACTTCGTACGATATTATATCTAATTCCAGTTTTCTAGAAGACAGTCAAACTAATAATATACATTATTTTTTTACTGATAAACTTATGTTTATAAGACAAGGTTTTTATGCATAATACAAAGTATAATAAATTATTATAAGCAATAATTAGTCGCCTGTAATATCAATATAATTTGAAAATATCTCCCGAGTAAAAATAAATTAAGTACTAGTTTATATTGAATTATTTGGTCCAGAGAGTCTGACCGGACATCAGAAGGCGCGGGTTCCATTCCCGTCGGCGGCATTTATTTTTACTCGGGAGATATTTTCAATTTGTATTGATATTACAGGCGGTTAATTATTGCTTATAATAATTTAATAATAAACAGTATAGTTATTATAATATGGTCTTTTAAAATATTATATTTTAAGTAGGTACCCACTTTATCGCTTGTCTGAATTATTCTTCACACAAGTATTTCTTATTTTGAAAATACTACTGTTTTTATTTTTATATGCTCCACACAGGGGGCCTTGAGGAAAATAATTTCCCTATGTCATCTATGCCTATGTACTCTTTGGGTATGCTGTGTGGTGGGTATTTTTAGGAGACGAAGCGGTGGAAGTTCTGGGAGGGAAACAGGTATGAGGGTTGGATAGGAATCTGAAAGTCAGGGTATCCAGAAGTGATGTGACGAATGTATGCATCCATCCCTACCACTGCGGTGTTCTGAGAGTTCTGCTGGAGAGTTCATATGGTCTCCCTCAACCAGTTGGTGGGCAGACGCATCTGTCGCCAAGACACGGACAAACTTAACCCCCATGAACCCGGGCATCCCTGCTAAGTCACGAAACGTATCGAACCACTTGGGGTGACCTATGGCAGAGATGTTGGTTATCTAATAAATGAATCCCGGGGTGGCAGTATTCAAAGCAAATATGAGTTCATTGAACGTGAAAATTTTCGTACAGGAATAAATTCAGAAAATCGACAAAGCACAAGGAAAAAAATCCCCAATTGGTGTAGATTGTGAGACTGAATGTACAGGTGAAGGGAATGGAAAGAGATAAGGAAGAAGTAGGTTGGGTAAGCACGTGCACGGAGAAACGGTCTGCTTTGAATTGCTTCGAAATTTGGCCAATTTGATTATGCGTTCCGTTTTTGCTTTGGTAAATCGATTTCAAATATTCTTCTGATAGTGCTGCCAATGGGTATTACTGCTTTTCTTACATTTTCATTGCGCGACCGATCGTTATTTGTTAAATCAATAAGATATTTTACAATGCCCGCTATCTCCGTTTTAATACCATAGTAATACTTCCCTAATTGGGGTGGGAGGGTTTAAAAATCTGCCAGCGACTAACACTGCGTTATTACAGCCGGTATACGCAGTACGCATGCGCGTGATTATGAGTAACGTTTTCTACTAACCTGGGTAGCTAGCACGGTCTATTGAGAAAGATTTTATCGATAATTTCGGTAACTTGTCATCTTTCCCGAGCTTCACTGCAGGTAGCCAATGAACAAACGACACTTCACATCGACTAAGTGCTGTTAACTCATTCTAAATGTGCTGTTGTTTGTTTGTTAACGATCTGCAGTCGTGCTGGGGAATAATGACAAGTTATCGACATTATTGATAAATTCTTTATCGATCGACTGTGCTAGATATCCTGTTCTAATCCCTCCGTTTTATTTACTACGCGTAACACGGATAGTTTAAAAAACTGTACCTATAACTAAAATTACCACTCATGGATTAAAATAAGGTAATGTAGGTTCAGATTTCTCGGAAAAACTTGGGTGTAATGATGAAATTGTCAGGTGGGTAAGATTGTTAGGTTGATTCGTGGAAAAAATAGTACTTATTATATGAGTACATTTGGAAAACAAAGGTAAAATAGACCTAACATTTATGTACTATTTCCGAACTTTTTATATATTTCTAGCTGACTTGTGCAAGGCGTTACTCGTGGTTATGAATGTTACATGAAAACTAGGTTTATTTTTAAGTTATTTTTAAGGAAATAATATTATTCTAAATAATTGAAAAAGTTAACTATTTATGTGTTTTCGTGCCATGACGTCCTCGGTCGTCCCCGACTCCCTTCATCCATTACTGTATACCACATCGTTACTACTTCTTATTTCGTATGGTGCGGGGGTCAGAGGGGAACATCTTGGTCTGAGAGCCAGTCTAGGGCCTCAGGCGTCGCCATGTGAACCTCATCAATCCCGCCTGGGAATGAATTGAGCGGGCATTCGTTGACCACATGATTGTTACTACTAAAAAAATCACATAATATCGACTATTATTCGACTCATTCAAGTGCAAATAGATAAAACGTTAATTCTGTATACCAAATAATAACTATTAACTCTTGACAAGCTACTGGGTTGCGTGGTTCCTCAAACTAAAACCTCATTTGCTCAACGGCAATTCTGGTTCATCGCGCCTAAAATATACAATGCATTGAGTACCGACTTAAAGTCAAGTAATTCTATATCCATATTTACTGCTCGTGTACATCAATGGATATTTGAAAGGGGACGACCTTTCTTTAAAGATTATATGAGTTCCTAACACAAAAAAAAAAATATATTAAAAACTTCTTTTCCAACTTGTCTCATATCACGAAAATTAAAATTAAGTGTTGAACATAAACATGTTGTCTTATAGATAATACCTAAGATAAATGAACTTGCACACAAACAATTATATGCATTAAACAATCTATATTAATTATGTTTATATTTTAATCTTAATGTTTAATATTTTTAATTTTTATTTGTATCTTTTTAAATATACATATACTTTTTCTTTATTTTTCAGTTTACTATTAATTTTAATATATTTGTTTTTAGTTTTATTTATCATTAAATTTGTTTTTTTTTTTTCTCTAATTCTTTCTTATGTTTCTATAAAATAGTATTTTTAGTTCTTCTAAGTTATTTTTATTATTACTTCATTATGATTTATACTTACATACTTATGTTACTATAAGTATTTTTTAGTTCTTTTATGTCATTGTTATTAATATTTCATGTATAACTACCACAACACGGGCATTAGCCTAGTATGGTAGTTAAAAAAAATGTCTAAAAATGAAAACTTGTAAACATTTATTAAATAATAAAAAAAATAATAAGATGCCAAACAAATTTTCTGTAACCAAGTGGTCCTTCCAACGACCCCATGCATTTTTCTGTCTTATGTGCTTTTAGATATTTTGCAACAAGGCTATTTAATGCTCTCCCACAAGCCATTAGACTGAACGATTTTTTTTTTAAATATAAAACAGACATCAAGTCTTGGATCATCAGCCAAGACAGATCCAAGATCATTTTTTTTTTATAAAAATCCCCTTATAAGTATGTACTCCAACTAGATTCTGATTAACCAATTTATCATTTATTATTATTATTTTTTATCATTTTCACGACGTCATTTAATGTAATGAAATATTATATGTATCAAATAATATGTAAACATTAATTTATGTATTAAATACGCCTGTCTCGACACAGGTTTATCCTAGTGAGACAGACATCGAAAAAAAAACCTTTAAAAAAAACTTTATATTGATAATAAAAATAAAAATAAACTATAGAATTCCAATTATTCAGTCAATTATTATTGGTAACTTATGTATTTGCGCAGAAATTCGTAAAATACTAAAATGATATAAGCTAATATAAGGAGGATAGTAATTTTGGGTACTACCTACTCCCCCACTTGGCTGCGGGATGGTTAAAAATCTACATTGTATAGACTTTTATTCGACTCAGTACCTTAAGTCTTCTTCGAGTGTTCCCGACATCTTCTACCATTCAAATCACTCTCTAAACACTCCTGACACTAATAAGAACAAACTTAGAAATTGTTAGTTAAATGGGTATAGTATAGTAAACAATCATTTATATATGTATATGTTTAATACTCGCATCTGTAAGATTGGGATGTAAGCCATTTTTCGGGGGTAAAACGCTTGTGGCCGATTGTAAAGCATTTAATGGAATTATTTATCCCACTTTAACTCGAGTTTGTATCTAATCAATAAGCAATTTGAATAATCAATAAGACCATTTGAATATTCAATATTATTCATTGAACCTAAATTATACATCATTAAAATAACACCCGCAGCTCTGAGAGGATTGGAGTTGGCAACACGGCTTCAAATCTATATACATAACTTCACCACAATCTTTGATAACACATCTGCCCTGATGATGTACACTGTAATGCTGTTCGAAACGTTTGCTAAACCCGGCAAAATACCTCAAAAATAAATATCTTAAATATTTTTGGCTGTGAAAATCTAAAAATATATGTCTATCTCGCGCCATTGTGTTTAATTTTAGTTACTTTTGCATTTAAGTTTACAAAATAACAATTATAACTTACACACTATTGCATTTATTGTCCTGTATTCGAGTATCGCCCTGGTGGTATACCACTATTCATAATCGAAGCGTTATTGCTTAAAATGGATTTAGACATGTTTATGGTTCTAATTTAAAGAGCCAGATGATTCAAGACCTCCCTCGCCCCCCTCCCTCCCTTCAACTCCACATAACACTCTAAACTGGTAATGCCATAGTCCCATTAGTTCCGGGCAGTTGGCTTTATTGTGCTGCACCCAAATAAAATACGCGTGTATACCAACATTTAAACGACAAAAATTTCTGCCGATAACAATAGTCATGAAAAAAATCCACTCTGCAAATGGTCAAAATCAAACAATAACCTCATAGACTAAATTAGACTAGACACGGCATATTCATTTAAAAATAACCCCAACACAATTTTGGTTTGGTTCACATGCACATTTATTAAAAGGCCCACGCATTATGTCGCAATGCGAAATGGGCACTGTGCATTGCGTTTTACCTTTTTTTGGTCTATTTTGCTTCTCAGCTATGCTGGGCAAGTTCATTTTTTCTATCACAAAAATAACCAAGTTCCAAATATTTAAATTTGAATTATGTCCATATTACAACACCTCTGACAACAAATTCTCCGTGGTTTCACTGACGAGTTTGAACGCTTGTACAAGGAGTTTAAACAGAGTTAGGTTGTTAAGTTCATCTCCATATTTGTGACGTACGCTACGTGGCGTTATTTTTAAAATGAATTTAACTAGACAGGGCTAATCTAGAATAACCTACTTTATTTACGATTCGAAAATAAGCACTGCTAAAATTTTTGATTAATACAGATTTATACTTCAATAGAGGTATATTTGAAACATCAGCTAACATAGGCACGAAATTATATAATAAAATCCCACAAGAATTAAATATTAAAACATTCAAAATATCCTTCACTGGTTCAATAATAACTAAATGGTTGATTGGCTTGGGGAAGGTGGAGTCTGAAAAACTAATAAATAATGTCACTTAAAATTTTACATGGTTACCTATTAATGGTTCATTTAGTAAAAACTTAATAAAAAGATTCAATTTGGATTACAAAAAAAAACAATACTTTAATTTTACAGAAAAATTTTAAGCAATTTTAACAGCATTTGATTCATTAGAACGAGCAATCTGCCTAACTCGGAGCTAATATCGACCTAAATCTTAATAAAATTAATTCTTAATAACGCCTGTACTTATTTTTTATATTCTTATACAGTTTTGCAACATTATTATCTTGTAATTTTTTCTTTATAAATGTATCCAATGTAATGTAATAAATAAAAATAAAATAAATAGCATTAGAGTTAACAGTGGTGTAGAATCTATTTTTCACAGAATTGTAGCCTGAAACCTAAGTTAATCAAGATCAATAAATCAATATATCAGGGCTACACAATTTTATATAAAAATATATAGGAAAAAATATTTAAAAAATCATAACTATATTGATTTTAAAGGTATATCAAGTCTAAAATTTTGCAAAATTATACCTCGCAATGTTTCGTTATTTCTTATGTCTTTCTTAGGCATCTCCGACTTCTTCCACCATTCACTTCTGTATACAACAATGTTACTGTTAAAAACTACATTACATCGACTTTAATTCGACTTGTTATCTCATTCCGGTGCAGAGATATTGCGTTAAGTATTCTTTGGGCGTCTCTGACTTTTTCTACCATTCAAACCAATCTCTAAACATTCCTGGCACTAATAAGAACAAACATTACAATTTTAAGCGATATCGGTCGGCTACTTTTCGAGTTTTGTGAGCGCAAACCTACGAATACTTAATTTGTATTTATTAAAGATAGGTACCTAATGTAATAACGTTTTTTTAACACTTTATCAAATCTCATTAAAAATTCGCTACTATTTATCACTGATCATATCAACGTAACATAATATGAATAAATAACGTAAGATTCATCTCTTCCGCCAGCATCCAGCATCTTGGCGTCTCGTATCTCGCCTCGTTACGCCGTTCCTCCCTAATAATGTCATTAATAAACTCCCGTTGAAATATGCTCTGAAGTACACAACCAGTTATTATTCAACGCTCTCCCTGTGACATTTTTCTCTCATCAAATATGTAGGGAGGCAATCGGACTCAAAGGCAAGAGCTATTTATTGCCTTATACTACCACTGAATAAAAAAATAAATAGAAATGTGTTGTGGGCGTGTCTAGAGCCCAAACATTAAGCATAAATAAGCACACCGATAATTTTTTTATCAACATCGATACAAATATTATCAAAAACTATAAAAAATATATCAACAACGATAAAAAAATTATCATCGATTAAAAAAAACTTTGAAGAAAAACGCAGTCAAGATCAGAGCAATCAAAAATCTTTATTTACACCGAGCAACGCCGGGTACTCAACTGCTAGTATTTAATCAAATTAGGTTTTAAACAAAGGAATTCTTTTTACTTCTTACTAAGGACCGGTTGTTTTAGAAAATTTGAACATTTATTCTTTTTCAAAGTTAATTTTCAAGTTCTGTGAAAGTTCTTTTCAAGTTTTGTTATTATTTCAGTTATATCAAGTAACTGACCTATGATGATATAATAACAGAACTTGAATAGGATATTCGCAGAATTTTCAAATGAACGTTGAAATTTGATAAATTGTTCAAATTAAACATCAAATAACCCATCCTAAGTGTCAATACGTCTATAGCGTGCATTAAACATTAAGGTCAACGCCATTGAAAACGTTTTTTACATGAACGAACCATTGTCTATACTTGTCTACATAATAGATAGTATATTTAAATGCGTTAGTGTTGCTATCGTATTGCGATTTTTTCCCGACAGCGATTAAGCTAGATATGTAACAGCGTCGTTCATACTAAGTTTATCTTATAATTTTATCAATTCCTTTGGCCTGTTTATCATGTGTCGAGAGGTCTTAAATGTGAATAATAAGCGACATCAGTTTTCTTTAAAATCATTTTACATTGCAAATCTTCACCAATCTGAACATCATGTCAATTAAACAACTATATTCTAAAACTATACTCATTTGCATTCATAAGTACAAAACCCAAGAAATAACAACAAACACGTACAATAGAAACACTAGATCTCATGGTCAAAAAATTATCCAACAAATAACTACTAATACAACTTTTGGGCAAAAAAGCTTCTCATATCATAGTATTAAACTCTACAGTAAAATACCACTCTCACTCAAAAACCTCAACATTATAACATTTAAATCTCAAATAAAAAGCTGGATACTTAATATAGGGAGGTCTGAAATAGAAAATATACTTATATCAAACATGGACTAAAACCGAATTTACTAAACTGAACTATACAAAAAAACACTATCTTACTTATTTTAAAATTATTTAAAAACAAAAAAAGATTATACTACATAATATATGTATATAATTAAATTCATATGTTACTTTGTTGTAATATTAATTTCTTATAATTAAATTATAATATGTAAATGAAATCCTCAACACGGGAGATCCCAGTGAGGATATCATTATCTCTTTATGTTACTAAGAAAAGAAGACAATAAATCATTTTTATTATTATTATTGCACTTCGCATACCATATGCTGGCTTCTCCCCGGTCTGAACGATAAACTAGACACGCAGCCATGGGAAAACTCTGCAAAATCAGCTAGCAAAACATGAAGTGTGTTATATAAATCTGCGTTTGTGTTATATCTATGAAATATGTTTACGAGAGATGGAAAGGCTAACAGAGATATTGAGTGAAGGGTGAATGCAGGTAACTCCAGTAATGGTGGACTGAATGCAGTTGGCGGTAAAAAAATGTCAAAAGAAGCGAACTGAAGAAGTCCACAATGGATTGGCGGTACATACCCTGATGTATGCAGTGAGGCATGAAACTGGTAGAGGAAGTATGAAAGTAGACTTGTATTTATGTTCGGTATTCTTTTTATTAATAAATAACAACGAAATTCGACTGAAGCGGTTTTTAATAATACATCCGGAAAAAAAAATACAACAAAGTGATTTACGAAAGGAAGGTTCGAGAATGTTTCGAAGCGCGTCACGTAGGCAAAATAATTGGATCTCAATGTCGCGGTTGCTGGTACTGTACTGACCATTTCGTTTATATTGTTGCTTATCTAGGTGGAAAATAAAACATTCCAGTTGCTTCAGAAACAAATATTAAAAAATAAAAGAAAATTCAAGAAGCTTGTTTGGAAACTTCTAGAATAACGTTCGAGTCTAGTAGTGGCGTACCACTACAGACTGAGTGCTGTAGAAATGAGATCCCTGAGGCGTATGTGTGGTAAAACCATGTATGAATGTCTGAGAAATGTGTAGATCCCCAAATAATGCAAGGCTGATGTAAGAGTAATGAGTAATAGTAAGAAATGGACGCTCATATGGTTTGAGCATGTATACCAAATGAACTTACGAAGGTTATTTTACATTTAGTGAGTAAAATTTAGACAGTATAATTTGAGTTACATTCTAAAAGTCAAAAATAACATAGAACTATAATTAGAGGCGCGCTACTGCGTACTAATATCTCATCGAAACTTGTCCCACTATTATAACGCGATAAGCGGTGCGCGTAAACCAAATTCGGTAGTTTTAGTTAGATCGTCGGTTGAGTTGGAGGTCAAAAAGCGGAACTGAATTTTTCGCTTTATTTCTAATCTAAATATAATACATCTATAAAAAACACATCATTTTTATTCTATTTTCAGAACATGTAATTATTTTACGACTCCGTTCTTAAAATAGTTGATGGTGCAATGGTCAGCATAGTTGCCTTCCAAGCAACTTATCGGGGTTCTATTCTAGGCTGTGGGAATTAAAAAAAATGTATTTTATTATTAAAGATAGTATTTTTATTTTCCTATTCAATGACAGTTAGCAGGTAATGTAACAAAAAAATGCAATCTTTTTGGTTCCTTGACAAAGTAGAACAGTAAAGAAAAATGAACCTAAACTAATCTCACCTATTATTTTATCATGTTCTGTTTTGTCACTATTTTGCTTCATCCAGTTCATGACAATAATTTTTTCCTTGTTTTGCTTCATCCAGTTCATGACAAAAATTCTTTACTCGATTTGTGGTAATAATAATAATAATAATAATTGGATAATTTGTAGAGCGCCGTTTTTGTGAAAAATCACCTCAAGGGCGCTGTACAATTTATTTCCTAGGATCTACATTTGTTATTTAGAAAAGATACCAAAACATACTTACCTGGCAAGTCACTTCCAACAAACACACTTATATTAAAAAATTTATGCTTATAAAAGATAGAACTGCACGCAGAGGACACTATATCAAAAAACACTGGTCGTCGCATGATCTTAAGTCTGCTATAGTTTTTATTTTAATTTAAATGTATGTAAAAAATGTATTTTAACTGTCTTAAAAGCCTACAAATTGTTAGTTGTTATCATTTATATTTATTTATTTTTAATTATTATTTTTATTTATTTTATGTTATTTTTAGTATTTTTTACATTTTGTTAATTTAAATTGCCGTCAACTGTGAAAGTGGAGGTTTCTGAAATTATGGATACGACTGTCTGAAAAGGTGCGTTTTAAGTTTAGACCTAAATTCTGTAGAGTCTGCGATCATTCTCAAATCATGTGGCAGTCCATTCCAGGCTTTAGGTCCTGACACGGCAAAAGCACGCTCACCGAGCTTAGTATCTGGTGTGCGCTTTGGTTCCTTCAACCTTCCGATAGCTGATGACGTTGCTGACCTAAGGGTTGACTGTCGGGAATTGGAATCTTCTGGAATACACAATTCTGATAAATAAGCCGGAGCCATTCCATTAAGTGACTTAAATACCATCCAGCATACCTTGAACTGGATTCTTTCAGGACATTTGAGCCAGTGCAGATTTTTGAGATGCTCTGAAATGTGGGAGTATTTAGATACTCCGGTGATAAGCCTTGCCGCGGCGTTGAAAACGGATTGTAATTTGTTGATTTGACATTTAGGGAGACTTGCATATATTCCGTTGCAATAATCTAGACGTGAAACAACATAGGAATTGACTAGCAATTTAGTCGCCTCCGTTGGCAGGTTTCTCCGCACTGCTTTAATTTGCCTTAATTGAAAGAACCCCGTGCTTACAGTTCTGTTCACCTGAGTTTTAAGGGAAAAATTAGCGTCCAGATTGACACCCAGTAATTTGATGCACGTTTTTGGAGTGATGTCACTTCCGGAAATGGTTATTGGGGAGTTTTCAATGTTATGCTGCAATGTTATACGTCTGCTTGTAGCAGTCCACAGAAACTCAGTCTTTGTGGGATACTATAAAATGTAACTTTTTTAATTAGAATTTTACGAACGCATATAAAAAACAATCTCAATTATTTTAAGGTTAAGATATTGTGACCGTTCCCTCTTTTTCTTTTTTATAAAATTATTAACAAAATAAATTAAAACCACTTTTTCGCATTCGTTTGTTATTAAGTATTTTTATAAGTTATTTTTATACTGTATACCTCAATATTAAAGGAAACATAATACGTTTTGCTGATTATACCGTTATATTGATTCATAAATTCCTAAGCTTCATTATCTGTATACTCGGTCTACCAATTGAAACAATAAACTACAATCACTTGATGAAAGAACTAAACTTATTAAAACTCTCAGATAGAAGACTTGTTTCCGACTTTTTTTATTTATAAACTTGTTAATGGTATTATAGAAGGCCCTGATTTATTAAGTCTAATTACCTTCCATATACCTATAAGAACTAGTCAATACAACACTCTTTTTAATTGCAACAAAAATATCAGGACTGAGTCATTTAGATACTCGCTTATACCTTGATTGCATGCAGTTGGCAATGTTTTCTCAGAAGTAGTAGATGTGTTCAACTGCACGGAATATAGTTATAAGAAGGCTATAATAACATACCTCAAACACAATAATCTATGTCAGGAATGATAATATTCTTCTGCATAGCTCCTTGATATCTTATAGTGTTAACTAACATATGTATTATTTTATTAAAAACTATTATTTCTTATTTACTCGTATCATTAAATCGCTGACAGCCCTGAATTGTTAATGCCTATTCAGCTATTCCAAGTACAATTAATTTTGTAGGTAACAATAACTCACCTCACTTCATACTTCAACTTATGACAGGTCTTAAAATAACCTTGTATAAAGTAGTTCAACGATTGTTACACTGGTATATATTTCTTTTGAATTATGCATTGTCTTACTGCACTAATATTAATAACTGCATCACTTGCAATAGTGTTTTTGTTTACACATAATTGTTCTTTAATTTAATGCTACTATTATCCTATTTACCGCTGTACGCTTTTAATTCGATTATCACTGTATTGTAAAAGCCATTTTACGGCGTTAGAATAAATAAATAAATAAAATAATTTTTTTTTTATTTTTTTTTTTTTTTTATTAAAACACAAATAACTTTGTGTGAGATTTTGTATCGAAATAAAGTGATGTAAACTAAGTTATTTGTGTTTTAATAAAAAATAAATAATGCCATCACAAAGTGAAAAGCAGTTAGAAGAAGTTTTCTTCGAAAAATAATTAAATAAAATAAATATTATTTCAATAAGAAAACTGGACGGAAACATTTTATGTGGTTGAACAAGGGCTTAGTAAACTTCAAAATTGACTGAAAATTTACTCGCTTACCCTTAATATAAGCAAAACTAAATATGTAATATTTTCAATGCCATAATGCCATAGAAATAATGTTCAATTATAAAAAAATCACAAAGCCTAAAATATCTCGGGGTAGTAAATGATAAAAATCTTAGAAGGGACCTACATATCACGGAAAAGCTTACAACACTTTTATATTTCTTTAAAAATCTATGTAATGTTGTAAATAAAAAAAAAACACGAAAAAAATCTAATACGCTTTATGTCATTCTCGTATTGAATATGGAATTATAGGATCGGGATCTGCTGTATCTAAATATATACATAACCTGAACAGAATTCAAAAAGGAATCATAAATACTATACCTACTGAAAGTAATCCATAAGAACGCCTTCGATTGAAATTTTCAATAGTTTTGATATGACAAATGTACAAAAAATATATGCTAAATATATACCATTGAATCTATTCAAAAAACAGAATCCTCTACAATACTGCGTATTCATCAAACAAGGTCAAATCACAACGACATAAAAAATATTCCAGGTCATAAAACCACATTCGGACAAAGAAATTACATTTATTTTGCGACAAAACCCCACAAAATCGTTCCACCAGATATAAAGCGAATAGAAAAATTGAATGATTACAATAATCAATAATAAAAATCTGGCTGAAAGAGATTAATGAAAAAACTCCTATAAAAACATTAAAAACGACATAGAAAACTAATAAAACAGAATCGAATAACTTAAGTCCGCCTCAGCACAGGCCACCCTAGTGAGGAGGACTAAGAAATACAATTTACCATACATATATTCGCTATCATATTATTTAAAGAATCAAAAATTCATTTTGCGGCAATCTAGTTTTTTTTAACTAATGCTAATATTCATGTTATTGTCATAACGAAAACATAGATCAATATTATAACATTCTGCCAGCAAGTTAATAATAATAAAATAAAGTGTATTATATATGTATAAATATTCACCATAATAATTACACAGTCAAAATCTCAAATAAAAAGCATTGCATGTCACGCGGGTATGGGTACCGCCGCCCCGGAAACCATTTATTGGATAACCAACACGCCTGCCATAGTTCACCGAAAGTGGTTGGATACTTTCGTGGTGACTTAGCAGGGCTGCCCGGGTTCATGGGGTGAGCCCACCTACTGGTCGGGAGAGGCTGGTTGAGGGAGACCTTTTGACCTGTTCAGCCGGACTCTCTAGACCCATCAGCTTGCACCGCAGTTGGAGGGATGGATTCATACTTCCGTCATTCCTGGACACATTGACTCCCAGTGTCCTACCCACCCCTTACACCGTTTTCCTTCCCATAACTTCATCTCCTTCCTTTCCGTAAAGAGACCCTCGACAAAGCTTCCCGTGTACAAATACGAATTTGAATGTACAATGTTTAAATAGTGGTTATAATAAAAAAATAAAAAAAATTATTACCCGTATTTGTGGTGATATGAGACAAACTAAAAATAGGCATATATTCACTTGTGTATTGTAATTGATACTCGCCAACAACAGAACTCAAGTCGAACATTCATTTTTATGATAAACAGAAAGATATAATATAACAGCAATTTTCTCCGTACCCTGAGTAAAATGTTTCTAAACTTTACTTCAACTTACAAGCGGACGTTTTCGAAATATTGGTTTCTCAATAGGTTTCTTGGTTGAATTGCCTCCTCTTTTCACATTCTAGTGAAGTGGACCTATTTGTCGTCTTGAAATGGGAATAGAAAATGAACACGAATAATGGAGACATTTTAAACGAAGAATGGCCACTATTATGCAATGGCAGTTCAACGTTAGCGTTATAGCGACCTCTGTGGTGTAAAATCCTCGGCTCTTGACCCTTGAATTATTTATGTAAACGTACAAACACTTGGGTATTTTTTGACGTAACGTATTGTTCTATGTTTTCTTGCATATTTGGTTCAGTAAACAAAAATATTTATTTCTTACAAAAAACATAAATCTTTCAATTTGTTTGTTACATTCCCTTTCTGGTTGAAAATGGATGCCATTTTGGGGGTAATTTTGCAATCTTCTTGATAGCTTATCCCTTCCACACCCGCATTATTGTTTCCACATATATATAAAATATGTAATGCTTGATAATGAATTATTTGAAAATTTTTGGTATTTAATTTGGATTAACATTGGGCGTCAGAGGGTATTTTTCAAAACGTAAGGTAAAATAAACATAATACAAATAACTGTTTCATGTCAAAAAAGCACATTTACAATGTGGTGATAATCTCTAAGGTACAAACAAATAAAATTTTAATTTTTTTTTTTTTTTTTTATAGTGAATACCTCACAAGAGTCCCAACTGCTCCCGTCTGGAGCCAGTGAGACTATGGCATCCCCAATTGGGGGATGTTGTGAGGCTGAAGGTAAGTGGGGAAGGGAAAGAGGAAGGTGGGGAAGGTGGAAAATTAAAATTCAATCAGAAAAAAAGGAATAATCTAGGATAATAAATCTTTAAAAATTCGCCATACTAATGTACATGTACATGTCCGTCACTACCAGTGTTAATTTGAATGAACATTGAAATTTATTTACAATATTCTGGCAAATGACTGTGAACAGTGAATTGAACTGATTTTATTATTATAGAACACATCTTAATGCGTTAAAATATTTGTAATTCGAGAAGAAAATATTGATATCTCACCTTAAATTAAGTAATCAATGACGGCAGAAATTCGATGAAACTCACAATCAGCAGATGTCAAAATATTTATCGTTGTTGTGGCGGGAATAAGGATTTCAACCAAGCGGAAAAAATAGACACCACAGAAAAGACTGCAAGCTATAAGAAAACAAAAACATGGCTTTTCTAAATCGCTACCGTTACGGTAAAAAAATTCACAAAGTTCATGTTAATTTGAATTAACACTGGGGCTGAAAGGGTTATCCATTGGATAGAGTTTATTAGTAACTAATTACTCGCAATGGGTAGAAAACTCAGATAGCTTATTCAATATTATTACATAATATATCCTTATTTCCTAACTTAGCGGTATAGTATGTACATAATTAATTAGTGTGATCTATTTACTAACAATTTCTCAAATTTTTCATCTTCTTATATTTCCACTCCATCCTCTTCATGCAACCCAAACTAGCTATACATCATTTTTCTTATTTCTCTTTTTTATATTATAGTAATGTATAGATTCTATGTCCGCAATATGTAAAATTCACCGGCCATAACACAGGGTCATCTCTAGCATGGAGGGTGAAATATCACAAAAAACCACATGTACTCTCTAAATCATGTATAAATAAAATAAAATATATATCCCCTATTCATAGTTTCGGGGTTCGGAATGGTAACCTCGGACGTCAAAAAAAATCGAAAATATACGTTATCCTATGTATAAGTTATCACGAGAGGGTGAAATACCCCCCAATTAGCCGTCTGCTCTAGCAGCCGATAGGCACGATCAAAAATATATTTTATCCGAATATAAGTAGCTATTCTGGGCAAAATACTTATTGTTAATTATATACAACTAGCTGTACCCCGCCACGCATTGCTGTTGGCTCATTCCAGAACTTTCAAGAGCATTCTCGAAATTTGCTGAACCTTCTAGACTCACTGACACACTCCGCCACTCAGTTTGGAACCTTATATAACCTTCTTCAACTTCCTCCTTCCAGAACTTTCTAGAGCATTATAGAACCTTAATAAACTTTTTGGAACCTTCCAAACTCACCGACACAGTCGGCGGGCGTATTATGAAATAATCTGAAGCATTCGCGGCCTTCCCATAACAAAGCACATTTTCGTTACCCATTCTCAACCACGCTCAGCAAACCCCACCAAACTCACTTACTTTCGATGTGACACCAAGGGCTATCTACCACCATAACTACCGGTAGGTGGCAGTGGCTGGTTGTGAATAAAATTATGCGGGTAGCGAAACCCTGGTTTCTTTGTATAATATATATTAGATTTTTAAAAAATATATGTAAACAGTTAACAAAAACATATATATCCAAAAAACAAGCAAGCTACTATGAAAATATAAAAAAAAAATACTTAGGAATAATAATAGAAAAAAACCTAAACTTGAAAGATCAAATCAACCAAACCGTCAACAAAATAAGAAAATTAATTTATATATTTTTGAAAATACCAAATTTTCAAAAAATCAGTCTACCACGCTTTAGTACAATCAAATCTCCAATACGCTGTAATCAGCTGGGGAGCTGCATACAAAACAAATCTACTGCCTGTTGAAATTGTACAACGTCTAATTACAAAAATAATATTGAAAAAACCAAAAGATTATCCAACACACTTATATTTTGAAGAATTTAAAGTATTGAAATTTAGTAATCTTGTCCAAAAAAACATAATAACTCAAATAATAAAAGAAAAACAAAATCACAGCTTTTTAACTGAAATTCGTACTCGTCAAAAACATATATTTTCAACACAAAAAAGTAACACCACTTTTGCTCAACATCATTACATATATCTAAGGAAAAAAATACTTCAACAGCCTACCCGAAAATATCAGAACAATAGAAAACGATAAACACCTACTAAAAGCAATTAAAGAGAAGTTCAATTTAAAAATACCGAAATGATGAAACTATCTTTTTAATTATTATCATAATTACAAACACTAAATATTCTTCATCTTGATGCTCACCACTCTTCTAGAAACAAGCGCCAGCTTCTATAGAAGATGAACATTAAAAAATCAAAAACATTGAAAACTAATTGTATGAATTATTTTAGTTAACATTATTGATTATACTCTGTAAATTGATTGATTATTTAATAAATATTTTTTTAAATTTGAAAACCAGCTTGAGCACAACTGTAATTAAGTGTTGGAACGACGTGTTAATAATTGAGTAGATATTTTTTTTTAATGTGAAATGATGATTTATTAATTAGGCAGGTATATTTAAGTACCTGCTTACATTTTTTTTAATTACAGAAGAAAACTTGGTTCTAATTAAATAAACGAGAGTAAATTAGAAACATAATATTTCGAACCCGAGATCTAGTGTTCACAGAATCATAAAACAAATAAAATTGTAACTACGCGATGCCGGGGTTTTGTTCAAGTAAAAAAAACCATTTTATTTAGATAAACGAAAGAGCTACGAGAATTATGGTAATTGACTAAACAAGGTAAAAAAATCTTTCCATTTTATTAAAATGTATCCAAGTAAAGGAAAACAATGATCTGAAAATGTTTGCATATTCATGCGCTGAAGGAAAATTTTAAAAGGTTTTCATTACAAGGCTAAATGCTGAATAAAACATGAGTCTTTTTAAGGGAATGTTTTTGCATCCCACCCCCTCCGTATTTTTTTATTTTTTTATTTTCTAGATTCTTATATTCCATGAAGTGGTGAATCATTTAAATTTACTGAATTTAAAGTTAATGTTCTTTATACAAATAGAACGGCGTCATATGCGCCTCACAATTTTTACCTCATATGGGTTTATTCAAATATTACCTGGCTTTTATAGACTTAGAGGCCTTGTATTTTCTCGGTAGGGAAAAAATTTGTTACCTAAAAACCCTACTAAAATTGCATGTTTTCATCCAGCATCAGCACCACCAGCGACCGACAGCGGCCATATACTACATACGTGTCTGTTTGTGTTGTGTTGGGAATGGGGGGGAGGAAATTTCGGCTGCGCCCTATTGTTGGGTTCCTTCCGCATTTGCCGTTGGGAGTAAGGAAAATCGCAGAAAACCTTACCCGGAAGGAGCGGCCGAACGTCAACTTGAAACGTATACGGCCTTCAGTAACATCGGTATATGATGTCCTGCATTTTTTGAGATGTGTGTGTGTGTGTCTGTTTTTATGTTAATATATACTTATGGGAGGATAGAAAATAAACATACATATACATACAAATTATAAAAATATTATACAAATATATAAATAGATATATAAACATTATATATTTAGGAGGAAAGTCGGGAGTTTAGGAAATACCTACTGCTCGCTATTCGTCCGCGTCTGATTCTGGTATGTGCCATATGTGATCATGGTCCATGAGGATGTGTTTAGGTAGTCTGTGTGTGTATTTGAATGTCAGGTCGCTCGGAGCGTTGTATTGTCCTATGTCTCGTATGAGTGGATTTTTACTAAGTGTGAGTGATTTGTAAAAGCGTGTAGTGAGTCTGTGTGTGAATTCGAATAGAGTTGGAATTTGTTCTCGTTCGTGTAATCTCTTCAAGTTTGTTCTGAGTCTCGTGTTGTATGTGATTTTAATGCAGAGATTTTGAAGTGTCTGTAGTTTCTTGTGGTCTGTGTGTGAGATGCTGCTCCATACGGGAATCGCATACGAGAGTACCGGACGAATGAGCGAGTAGTAGACGAGGAGTTTGGTTTTGGGAAGTAGCGGACTCCGTCTATTGAAAATTGGCTTCATCATGCCGATCGCTTTTCGCGTGCGCGCGTGCATCTTTGCTTGGTGAGATTTCCAGTTGAGGCGGGAGTCCATGGTCAGGCCGAGATATGTAACTTCATCTTTCCATTCAATGCTGTGTCCTCCCATTTCGATGTTGAAGTCAGGTGTTCTATTTATACGTTTTCTCGTGAACATGATGGCTTCGGTTTTCGCCTCGTTCAGTTTCAGGCGCCATTTCTTGTAGTACTCTACGAGCGCGTCGAGCGCCCTCTGTAGGTAAATTGCGGCCATGTTCGCTTTCAGCGAGGAAACGTATAGTTTGACGTCATCTGCGTAGATAGACAGATTGCATCTCTCGTCTCGGGGGATGTCGTAGGTGAACAGAATGAAGAGAAATGGTCCCAGTAAACTTCCTTGCGGCACGCCTTTTGGAATCTCACGCATTGAAGATAACACGTTCCTTATGAACACTCTGAACGATCTATTCTTTAGGTATTCCTGTATCAGTCTCGTTAGGTATATGGGCGTATTGGTGCGGTGCAACTTATGCACGAGCCCGTCTATCCATACGGTGTCGAATGCCTTCTCTAGGTCGATGAGCGCAGCAGCGGTGAAGCGATGTTCGTTAAATTTTCTTGCGATGAATTCCGCTACTCTGGTGAGTTGATGGGTCGTGGAGTGCCTCTTTCTGAAGCCGAACTGCTCGTCTGGCAAAGTCTTGTGTTCGTCGTGGTGTGGGACAAGCCTGTTTAGTATAATTTGTTCAAATACCTTGCTCAACGTAGATAGTAGGCTAATCGGCCGGTAGCTTGTCGGCTGCGTTCTATCTTTATTCGGCTTTGCGAATGGCAGCACGGTCGCCGATTTCCAAATCTGGGGAAAATGCCCAGTCATGAGGCAGGCATTGAACAATTTTGTAGTGTATATGATGGCTTTTTGAGGGAGATGTTTGAGTAAAATGTTGTGAATTTGATCGCTTCCCGGCGCCTTGTTCGTTCTGAGTCGCTTGATTGTGACCGCAATCTCGCTCGGCGTTGTGAAATGAATATCTTCAGCGTTTGTCTGCTCTGCTTCGTTCAAATCTCGTAGAGAGTCAGCTACGATCCGGTCCGTAGCCGGGTCGGAAAGGCCGTCTGTAGCGGCGTAGGCTCTCTCGAAGCCGTCGGCGAGTGTGTCAGCTTTTTCTTGTAGCGACAAAGCCGTCCCAGGGCCGTTCAATTTCTGTAGCGGGGGGATAGTGAAATCTTTGTGTCTCAGCGCGCTAGCCATTTTCCATAATGAATTATCCTTCGGCGTGAGCGACGCGACTTTTTTGTCCCAAAGTTCGCGCTTGAGTTCTGCGATTTCGGTCTTGATTTCCCTCTGCAGGCAGTTGTACGCTGTCTTGAAGTATTCGTCACGCGTGCGGTGGTACATGCGTCGCAGGCGATTTTTGTCCTTGATGAGCGATAAAACGTGCTCGGGAAGCTTGATCGTGTATGAATGTACTTCTTTGAGAGGAATGTGTGTATCTTGTGCTGTTTGAAGAATCTCTGTGAGAGTGCTTGTAGCTGCGTCGATTTCTTGTGGCGAGCGCAGAGTTCCCGAAGTGAGATGAATTCGTTCGTTGACTTCCTTTTTAAATCCTTCCCAGTCCGCATCCTTATAATTGCGCTGTTTTCTGGGGGTCCTTGAAGTTGTGCCGCCTATAGTAAAGCACACGGGCAGATGGTCCGAAGACAGCTCGTCTAATGTGCGCAGTGGAGATATTGTCTTAACATTTTTCTCGAGTACTATATCCAAAGTACTCGGATATCTAGAGCGTTGCGAGTAGTACGTAGGTCTGTCGGGCGCCATTATCGAATAGGTATTTGTCTGCATGTGTGTAAAGAGCGTATTTCCGTTCGCATTACCTCTGTAGTTATTCCAGTAGTTGTGTTTGGCGTTCAAATCGCCTCCTATCACAACGATTGGTCCCAGATTGAGCAATTTATTGAGATCTTCTCTCACTAGGTTACTTTGGGTGCAGTATACGGAGATGATGGTATGCGCTCTACCCTCTATGGTGACTTCGATAATCGTGGCTTCAGCGTGCTTCAACTTCGGAGTGGGAATTCTTGTGGACGTCATTGATTGTCGAACGAATATTGCGGTTCCTCCGCCTGATCTTCCCTGTCGGTCGTCTCGGTAAATCTCGAAGCCTTGCACTCTCAGCGGTACGCTTGGATTCAAGTGGGATTCTGATAAGAGAATTATGTCTGTGTTTAATTCATTTGCCAATGCGAGCAGTTCGTCTGTCTTGTTGCGCACGCTAAATGCGTTCCATACGAGGACTCTCACCTTCTCGGGATTAGACATCGAGGGTGGTCGTGAGGAGCTCCATCAGGACGACGAGCTTCTCTGCTCTTGAAGTGCAGCGGGCGAGCTGCGATCGCATCCTCAGGAGGCCTTGGAGCAGGGCCATGATGTCCAGGTCGTCCTCTGTAGTGGTGGGCGCGCGCACGGGCTCCTGCTGTGAGCGGGGCTGGGGGCGGGGGGGCTGTGGGGGCGGCGCGGTCTCGCGCTGCTCTTGGGCGGGGGCGGTGCCTCCGGCTACGTTGGCCCATGTGCGTCCATCCGTCCTCGGCTGAGGAGGTGGCCTGCTCGGGTTCTGTTCTGCCGGAGGGGGTTGGGGCCTTCTGGCAGGTCGCTGCTGGATTGAGGCGACGTACGCTACCCGCTTGGGGCAGCCTCTGTAGTTGGCGGGATGCGGGCCTGAGCAGTTACAGCATGCGGCGGGCTCGTCTCTCGTCTTCTTGGGGCATTCTGCCGAAGCATGCTCCAGTAAGCATTTTACACACCTTGCTGTGTGCGAACAGTTTCGGGACCCATGTCCGAAGTCTTGACATCTGTAGCACTGGGTGCCGTGCTGAAGGTGATTACTCCTGTGCTTCTGGAGTCGAATGCGGCAGTGGCACAGGTATTTGACGGCCGCGCGCAGCTGTCCCATGTTGACTTCCTTATTGAAGTGCGCTAAGTATATGGGATACTCATTTGAGGCAGTCATCTTGACCACCTTCACAGCTGGGAATCCTTGCGATTCCAGATCCGCCGCGATGTCTTGTACTTCAACTAGAGGCAGGCCCTTGATCACGGCCTTCTTCATTTTTTCGGCTTCGGCCGTGAATGTGTGGAAGCCGCGCGCCTCCGCTCGCAGTCCATTGGTGAGGGCGCGATGGTCCTCCATCGTGCGCACGAAGATGTTGGCCGTGCCGCCCCTGTTATATCTAAAAGTGAAGAGCTTACCCGCCCCCAGATGTCCTTGGACCGCAGCTGTGATCTGCGCGTGTGTCATGTTCCCCAGGGTCATCACAACCGGGGGAACACGGTCTCTCCTTCCGGTACCTGCGGGGGAGAAAGAATTATTAGTATTGGCACGCTTATTACGCGGCGCGCCGGCGCCTTCGCTTACCTCGGGCAACTCTTCAAAACGGTTGCCACACTGGAGCGGTTGTGGTCCCCGTGGGGACATGGGCCTCTTTGCGGGGTTGGACGGCCTCGTCCAGCCTCCATCCTGGGGGGCAGCCGTCTCCATCGGCTGCTGGGGCCTCGGGGGCGCCACGTAGGCCGACGCCGGGCCTATCGGGGGGCGCCTGGGGGCAGGACTGGGTCCTGTTGCCCAGGAGGGGCCTGCTGCGGGCTCCGTCATCTCAGTTTCGTCGGGCGTGGTGGCAGTCGTGGTGGTGGATGGTCTCCGGGTCCTTGGGTCCTCGGGGCGGGGCTGTGGTGCGGGGACCGTAAGGCGCACGGTCCCGGTCTTCTTGCGAAGCGCAATTTGGTGAGCGCCGGGTGGTACCACGACCGGGGAGTCCTCGTGGTCAGCGGGGAGCATCCTCGTCGGGAACATCTTGACAGGCGGTAGTCGGTGCCTCCTCTTGAAGAGGGAGCACGTCTCTGGAGCTTGTGGGCGGTTTGCGGGGGCCAGCGTGAGTCTTCGTTGTTTAAGTATAGCGAGAAAGTGTTGCCTTGATAAAGGCAGTTGGGTGGGCGCGAGCGCCTGCTCGGTGGGCCGGTGGGATCTCTCCGGCCGGCAAAAGTAGCGGGGCCTGGCTGATTACTCAAGCCAGACAAAAACGACTTCTGTGGTTATGTCGCAAACCACAAAAAAACGACTTCAATCTATCGTGCGGACTATCTGGCTCTGGCTCTCTCCTCCACCCCCTCCGTCAGACTGCAGGCTCATGGGCTCAATGCTACTGTACCGTGTTGCCAGCTCCGCATTTATCATATAGCAAACTATAAGTGTTGTCGTATTTATGATACTTAGAATATTAACATCTCGGGCCTCTGGCATATTGCTCTGTATATTTATTAATGATTCAGTTGGAAAGTTGGAGAATTTTTTTTTTTGTATTTCCGTTACTCAATAAATTCCAAATAAATGAGATATTATTATTTTTAATGACAAACTAATGTTTATAATACAAGGTTTTATACATAGCATACAGGAAAACAAATAATTATAAGAAATAATTAGTCGCCTGAAATATCACTACAAATTGAAAATATTTATTTTATTATATCGGCGTTTATTTTTACTCGGGAGATATTTTTAATTAGTGATATTTCAGGCGACTAATTATTGCTTATAAATGAGATATTTCTGAACGTATGCGAAAACTAAAAACTGTTTATGGTATATGATAAAATTCACATTAAAATTCAAATATAACTGCAAATAGTACAAAACTGTCCATGTACAATTCGTAAATGCGCCCCACTCTTCAATATGACAGCCACCTCTGGAGTGGAGCTCCAAAATTCCTAAAAAAAAAACATTTGATTTTTGCAGAAACGGGCAGTCCGTTTGATAGATTCCCCGATCTCGACACACGGATTGCAATCTTCAGAACACATGGGTCAGGTAGGTATGATGTCTTTGTTATACCGGTATTAGAATGGAAGATGCTCCGAGGAACAAGCGTCATTGATCACTTCAAAAAACACATATGTACACGGTTGATATTTGTTGCACGAGAACGGATCGTTTTCGACTCATTCTTGGTTCAACGATTTTTCGGCCTCTGTGTTTCTTCCCTCCTACAACATGAGTCTCGTCAAGATCCACGTTCACTACTTCCTTTCCTCGTAAATACCCCACAAAAAGCATTCCCAAAGATGTCATATACCCTGAGAGAAATTATAGTAAAAAGGTAGTGTGAAGGTAATGAAAAAAAAAACATGAAAATTTCATAAAAGGGAAAATATTCAATAAAGATATGTTGTTTATATTTTTTTGTAATAAACGTAGGTATTTTCATGTTTGAACCGCGTATAAAACAATATAAATCCGACTCTGTTGTGGCCCAGCTCACTTTAAAAAAAAACCCTTTCATTGCACACTCCACGACCTGCAGGAAAAATGCATCCAAAGCTCCACGTTCGAAAATACGACGTGATACTACTTGTCGTGTGTTTTGTCGGAGATCCAATTTCTCAGTAGTACATATCTTTCTGCGAATATATTTATCAGGGAATCGCGTGCACATCAAAAATTCACATGTAGCTTTGAAAATTTGCTACGAGAATACGTTTTTGTTTTCTCGACTTGCAGAAATGAGAAGAACGAGAATTGAAATGTAGCTTCAAAGGAACAATTTCACGATGGAAAATTCAGGTATATTTTCATATATCATATCTTCTTAATATATACCAATTTTACGTATGTTTGCGCTCGCAAAACTCGAAAAGTAGTCTACCGATATTGCTGAAAATTTTAAAATTTGTTGTTATTACTGCCAGGAGTGTTTAAAGATTAGTTTGAATGGTTAGAGAAGTCGGGGACGCTCAAGGAATACTTAAGCCCGAGCATACCCAATTTCTACCGCTAATAAGTTTCTCGTTAAAATATATGTTATTTATTAAGATAATATCTATACATTTGTTATGCCAAAACGTTAATTATTTGAAATACCCTCGATAGAAAAAAAATCGCAAAGTAAGTTTTGAAAATTATTTAAAAAATACGTTTTGTTTTGTTGTTTAAGGCGATGCACTACGTCGTGTGATATTTTGAATCGTGCCGCCATCAATAACACTCCTCACGTAGATGGCGATAAGGCTTAAATTCCCACCTAACACCATCCAGCTGTTTTGATTTAGGCAAGAAAAAAACATGTCCAAAAAGTGCCTTTTATTTTATTTTGTGGATGTTCAGGCATAAATATTTAAATGTTTTTCGATCATTTTATAAATAACTTAATTTGCCACATTGTACAATAAAACCATAACCAAAAATGGGTTCGTAAGTAGAAAATTTCGAACTTTATTTTCTATTTTTTTCTGGGTTTATAAAAAGACTTATGTAAAAAATATTCGATTATTTCAAAGGCCAAGATGTATTCTACTCGCGGTATTTATTTAAAGCATCTGAAACATTTCTAGGCGACCAAATTTTCAAACCAAAAACACATGATTTTGCATTACTACGTATGGCATCGCCTTAATATGTTATAGGCATGGAGTGTATCTTTAAATGCAACTAAAGCATTTGTCGGGAGATTTTTGCTCTATACGAGTCGTGTTTTATTAAATATTTTAACCATCTTAATCGCTTAACTCGCTTAATTCTTATCGTTTATACATATGTTCCTTTCGAACCATCTCTGAAGGCTTATTACGGGACATTAACGCAATATCTCATCGGAAAGAGATGCGGCATCGAATTAAAGTCGATGTAATGTAGTTTTTAAGAGCAACATTGTAGTATACGTTAGAGAATGGTGGAAGATTCGGATATGCTTGAGAAAGGAATTAGCAATAGCGAAACTTTGCGTGGTCCACTAGTCTCATTATAATATTATATACTTGCATAATATCCAAGTTCACTGGCCGAGTTGAACTTTATGTTAACTTGAAATTATTATTCATTGACACTCGTAAGTCGTAAATATAATACGTCATTAGATTGTGACCTAATACATATTCTAATTTCAATAAACATAATACGCACTGAATGGCAGGGCTGGACCAACAACATTTTCGCCTAGCGCCATATTAACACTATATGGTCGGGCATTTTACCGCCAAATTGGGGGAGAAACGCGGGTGTTAAAATTAGACTTTCCGCAAAATCTTCATATCTTATGATCTATTTAATATTTTTCGATAAAACTTTCAGTGTTTTACTTTAAAAAGATATCTCTATTTATTTACTTAGCAATGTATGTGTAATTCCCTTTTTTATGAACAAAATTACCAAAAAAATAATATTTGACAAGTTCTAGTATTTTCACCAAAAAATGTAGACAATTTGTCTCGACGCCATCTAGTGAGAGAGTTAGCACTTACAATGCTTTTCTCTTATAAAATAAAGTTGGTTATTTCAGGTGAAAAAAATGTAACTAGCAGTAATTGTTGAATGAAACACTAGTATATATTGAATTGTTTCGCGGATAAGAGATAAGCCGCCATAGCTCAGTGGTCAGAGCTGTCGACCGGAAATCGAAAGGACACGGGTTCAAGTCCCGTTGGCGTCAAGTATATTTTATTAGGAGATTTTTCAATGTGGATGAGTGTTTCAGGCGAATAATTATTGCTTATAAAATAAAATAAACTTTCTACTTTCTTGGGTATCATAGAAAAAACAGTATTTCACAATCCAAATAACATATCGAAATTTATTCATACAAAATTAAAAAATCAAAATTACAAGATTATTTAGAAATTTTCAATACATATAAAAAAAACTATAACATAATAGTGCTTCAATGTGTGATAGCGTTCGAAACACTTTCCTTTATGCAGGGGCACATTGCAAAACTTGCACATGTACTGCGTTTCACTGCGTAGTTTGTGAGCGGAACATACGCGACAACGATTTTATTTTTTTGTTGTGTTTCAAACTCATTGTATTGACAGGTAGATAAATCGGGTACCGCCGACAATAGAAAACACATGACCCCGCACCCATTTAGAACCCCTTGTGTACAAGTTTCCCGCTCCTTATCGATTTGCGCAACAAAACGAGTAAACTCGTCTCCCGCGTCTTAGTGTAAAAAAGGCGTATGACGAGTTTTCTCGTTTCCCGCAAATAATGTGTTAATTTTTTTTAAATAAACATTTAATGTTTTTTCGACTATTTGCCATGTGACTCCCTGAATCCTAGATGAAACAATTCTCATAACATCATGTTTATTTTTTTAAAGAAAAACTTAATATTTAAAAAACTATTGCTTGTACATGATGTCAATACATAATTTAAAAAAATGACAATGACCGGTCAGTGGATGAGTTGACATCGCGTTTGGGTCCCATCCAGGTGTAGTGTGTTCGTAGTTATTCCTCGGCTGGCAAAGTCCCCCATCACAACATAAGCAACATTTTACGCTTACCGTGGTGGAAGTAGGATATTTTGAAAAATTGTCAGGTTATTCGTAACCCGGGAATGTTTGTCTTTCTTTTAAAAAAGAAAAAAAAAATCATAAATGTAACTTAAAGGTAAAAAAAAATTATAAAAATTAGCCTCCGTTGAAAAAAATTATTACTCATATAAAATGGTGGTTGTTGAAATGCGATAATGGGACTCGTTTATGGTGAAGCCAGACATGCCTAAAACAACATTGAAAAAAAAACCTATTGTAATCAATAATTGATTATTGAACAATAATAACAAATCCAAACGAAATATGAAACAGAATATAAAAATATAATGGTCAGAACTGGAAATCGAACCCAGGATCTCTTGTCTGACTGGGATATAATCTTGACTACTCGACCATTGGAACCTTATTATTATGCGTTATATTTCGAATTCTGAATTAACAATGTCATCTTGCAACTAATTAACTATTAATTAATAACTTTTAATTCTTAATTTTAAATATGAGATCGACAAATATGACGTGTAAAAATGAGGTCTCAATGGTCGAGTGGTTAAGACGCTGTTCAAGTAAGACAAGGGATCCAGGGTTCGATTCCTAGTTGTGACCATTATATTATTATGTTCTTCGTCAATGGGGGTTTTTTCGAAGCTCACATTTCAAAGAATTCCGAAGAATTCTTAGTGAAAATTAATATATGTTTTTAGAGTGATCCCAAATTATTTATATTTAAGATTAATTAAAACGGTACCTCACCATTAAAATATTTTATGTAAAACGATTTGAAAATTTTATTAAACGTTTTTAAACTATAAAATTAGCGGTTAGCATCAGATTTTATTTTTCTATGAATTAGTAAATTCCCGAGGGATTCCTCTTAGAACATCTAATATTTTAGTAATACGTTGATCAGAAATAATTATGCTGCAGAAATGAGATCGCTGAGGCTTATAGGTGGTAAAACCTTGCATGATCGTTTGAGAAATTTTGAGATCCGCAAAGAGTGCAAGACTGATGTAAGCGTAATGAGTACGATCAAGAAAGGAACGCTTGGATGGTTAGGGCATGTAGAGCGAATGAGCGAAGAAATGAGTGTAAGGAGAATATATGATGCAAATGTGAATGGAAGCAGAAGTCGGGGACGCCCGAGGAAGACATGGCACGACCAAGTGAATCAGATACTTGAGTCGGGCCATGTCAAGAGTCAGAATAATAGAAGAGTATGTATGAGACGATGTATGAATGTGAATGAGGCAAGGACTGTGTACCAAGACAGAGTTGTTTGGCGGTTCGTCCTCTCTGCCTACCCCTGCGGGAAACGGCGTGATGGTTAGTTAGTTAAATAATTAAAATAAACCCACGGAAAGATAAATTTTCTAGGCCTGCTAGGGAAAATTCGACCGTTGGACCGTACATTACGCTGCGCCGTGCGATAGAAATTGTGTTTACACGACTTCATCACTTATTTCGTTAAGATTCCCACTTAATCTAAGAGATTTGCTGGGCACATTCAACTGTCTGTCGAATTCACTGGGCCGAGCGTCGCATATTTTTGGGCATGGCTTTTTCACTACGTCCGACTAGATTCCTACTTTATTTTAGGGTATTGTCTCGTTTTGAAGTAAACTTTAAAAGATATATACTGTCGATTAAGTCCCACGCTGTTGAGTAAAGTATATATTTCACGTAACGTTAACTTCAACCTGGAAACAGTTGGTTCAATGATTAAATTAGTATATTAATTAAACAGTGAATAGTAAAATAGCAATAATTATTTATTAATTCGCCGTGAATGTATTGTGTGCCGATTAAAAAAAGCGATTTGTTTCAGTAAAATTGACCCGGATTACATAAATTTGAATAATTTCCGTTTCATGTCAAAATCTTATTATAATAACCGAATAAAACGTTCATCTATAATGGGCCCATATTATGGCAAATTTTCGTGCTGGATGGTAATAATTTCATACAATATGTCATGATAATATTAAAAAGATGTGATGGCGTGCACAGAAATAAGTACTTATCTATTTGCAGACCCGGCATTGCCCGAGATACGAAAGTTTAAGAAAAGTTTTTTTTTCTGCAATGACTAAGTAGGTACTAGTTACTTTCAAATAAAAATCACCTCTGTTACTTTTTGAAACTTGAAAGTTGTTTTTTTATGATTTTTCTCGATGAACAGGGTGGTGATGATCTGGCTTGTAAGCCACACAGACCATCAGGGAATAATTAATTCCCTATGAAAAAATGGGTTGATTACAAAATTCAATCTGCAGGAAACGTAACACATTATCATCCAGCCACCAAATACAACAAAAAAAACAGAGAACTCACCGAATACATCACTCGCATTGAGATTGGCAGCGATTCATTAATCTCCAAATTCGGCAGCGGACGGCAATCAGCACAATAACACTTGCATTCGCACCATGAAATAATGATCTTTCACGACCAGCTCTCAAGAGAGTAGAATTTAGAATAAAATTGAATTAACACATTTTAATTCAAAAAGTACTCTCACTTTCATGTAACAAAAATATTTACATCTTTTAGTCTTAAATCGAACAAACAGGAATAGTGGTGCCCTCTTTTGCCAAACAATATAATTCAGATGAATCCAGCTGCATAATGCACAGATGACTGTAATTTATTGTCACTTCACCTGCAGAGCAAAATCTATGCGAGAATTCCCAGAGAGGTCTATAATATCACTATTTTTAATTTTAAGTTTAAAATTTTAAGTTAACTAAGTTTTAGTCTACTGCTTTTCCACAGGGTTAGGTCAATTATAGTAGTCCCAGCGAAAGATCGCACGTGACGCCATTCATCATTTCAGTGTCATCTGTCGTTTTCGTTTTCATGTGAGATGGAAGATTATTTATGTAAGCATCTTTGGACAAATGTGGATCATCTCACGTACTACTTCTCTCTGAGACCAGTATTTAACGGCCTCCGTGATCGAAGGCTTAGGCTCTCGACTAGCAATTGGAAGGTCACGGGTTCATTTTATTTTATGAATTTGTATTATTTCACAATTTATTAATTTAAATTAATATATTCTATATTTGCGGCAGGTTGAAAAGTTGCTTTAAGGCGAAGCTTAATGCTAAATCACTATTTTGATTAATCTTTATAACGAATTGGTTTACATTATGAATACCAAAAAATATGCCTTAGATAAATTGAAAGTTTTCCAATCGTTTCGCTTGAATAGAATACAAATAAAAAAAATAAATTACTCAATAAAAAGTATAAATGTAAACTACTAAAAAAAATATTTTTTCAATAGAAAAGTATTAAGGCATAAAGGAAACAACTTTAAAAAAAAACAGTATTATAGCTAAGATTATCTGTGACAGTTTCACTTAATTAACTATTTGGCTTTCTTATAAAATTATTTACAAAATAAATAAAAAACAGTTTTGTGCTTGAACGTTTCAAGACTCCGTTTGTCAAGCGATTTTAATGCCTATCACCTACAATATAAAGTATACCAAGAATATACACATTTTTGGCTTGTAGCTTCCTCTTAAATGGCTTTAGCCATGTTTAGTAACCAGATCATAACTCAAGCCAAGAACTCCTTCACCTTAGTCTTTGCCATCTTCTTTTTCTCTCCACTACCTTCAATCTTCTCAACATACCCCAATTGGGGATGCCACTAGTTTCACTAGCTTCAGATGGTTAGGATCAGTTGGGACTATTGGGCGGTATTCACATAAAAAATAAAAGCAAAATAGTTCGTGCAAAATAGTCAAATAAATGAGGAAATTAAGGAATTTAGAATGCATCCTAACAATATTTTCTTGGAACGGCATTAAATTTAAAACCTTACTTAAAACACATTCATATCACCGTAAATGTGGGTGGTTAGAAAATTATGTAGGTCAAAAAAAATAATAACTAAATAAAGCAAACAAATATACATACTCACGAACATTAAATTTAGTAAACATAGAATAAATACATTATTAGAAAAGTTCATCCATCACAAACGGCGCGCCATATGAAAAATGCATTATTCTTCAACCAGAAAGAAAAGTGCAGAAGTGCATACGTGTTGGAAAGTGGCTATCATAAGTTTTCTGACAGACAAGCCTTATTGTTTGCTGGCTTAAACTCCCGGCTTCGCCCGGGAATTTTGCTAAATTATACTGTAAACATTTAAAAACTGTGTTTCGGGTAGAAGTCAAGAGTTTATTTAAACTTTTATGGATGTTATTGACCAGAGAATAATTTTTCGTCTGCCAGCTGTTATATAAATCAAAGTTTAATGTTTATCCGCTATTTTCGATTAATGTTTACTACGAATCGGTTTATGTTATGAATACAATAAAGCTGCTTTGGGTAAATTGCAGCTTTTGTTATTTAGTTTCCTTTGAGTACAATTGAAAGAAAAAATGTTAATTACTTTATAAAAAAATATAAGCCTAAACTATGTACAAAAAAATATATTTTTAGTACACAGTTATGACTGAACGAAATTTAAAAAAATGCAATGTTATGACTTAGATTATCTGTGATAGTTTCCCTTGTTTAACTTTTTTTCTTTCTTATAAAATATATTTTTGTCCAAAGCTTGTGCTTAATGTCGGAGTTTTCATGTTTTTTTGTGCGCTTGTCATACTGGTTTATTAAGAGGAAGCTACAAGCCAAAAATTTGTATATTCTTGGTATCCCTTATATTGTCACGATTGTAGGTAATAGGCATTAAAATCGCTTGAGTCTAAATCGTCAAAAGTGGTTTTTATTTATTTTGTAAATAATTCTATAAGAAAGCAAAAAAGTTAATCAAGGGAAACTGCTACAGATATTCTTAGCTATAATACTGTTTATTTTAAAAGCTGTTTCCTTTACGCGTTCATACATTTCCATTGAAAAAAAAAATTTAGTAGCTTACATTTATATTTTTTATTGAGTAATTTATTTTTTATTTGTAATTTACTCAATAGAAACGGTAGGAAAACCTTCAATTTATCCAAAGAATATTTTTTTTGTATTCATAATGTATACCAATTCGCTATAAAGATTTATCAAAATAGTGATTTAGCATTAAGCTTCGCCCTAATGATGGAATTTTAAAGAATAATACCTAGTTAGAAAGTTGATATTATTGTATACTATTTGCTCGCATCTAATGGAGCATATAAGCAGAAAGACAAAATTTGATATTTAGGTACCTATAGTCAAGACAGTAAAACATGTTATGAACAACCGACAGCGCACTGACGTCCAGGAACAGTGTTCAAAATTATTTACATTCCCCGAAAGACTAGGAAACGTATGGGGTGCAGGGCGCTGGAGTGACTTCTTATTTTCTCAAAAGCAACACAACATCACGTCTCGTTTTCAGTTATTTGTGTAAATTCTTCACTGCTGCTAGATAATTTTTTCGAGGACGTGAGCTGCAAGGTTATGCTTTTCATTTATTAACGTTTAGATATGTTTCAAAGTCTGTTGAACACTTCGATTGCATATATATCAGAAATATTGTAGTTTAATCAATATATTCTTGTGAATGGTGTTCATCGTGTTTAACTTTTTTAAATCGGGTTATCGAAGGCACATTTAAATTATTTTCTGAACTACTGCATAGGAATTAGTTAAAAATCAGTTAAATCATTGAAGATAATATTAGTCAATCTCAAAAGATAAATGTGATGAAAGTAATATTTGTAGCTCTTAGTCGAAGTATGATACAGTTAAAAACGAGGGAAGCTGATACGGTCGAATTTTCTGTCTCGTAAAGGCCGAAGTCCTGGGTTCATTTCCTGGATGCGGCCGAATTTTCTGTCTCGTAAAGGCCGAAGTCCTGGGTTCATTTCCTGAATGCGGCCGAATTTTCTGTCTCGTAAAGGCCGAAGTCCTGGGTTCATTTCTTGGATGCGGCCGTATTTTCTTTCTCGTAAAGGCCGAAGTCTTGGGTTCATTTCCTGGATGCGGCCGACTTTTCTGTCTCGTAAAGGCCGAAGTCCTGGGTTCATTTCCTGGATGCGGCCGAATTTTCTGTCTCGGAAAGGTCGAAGTCCTGGGTTCATTTTCTAGATGCAGTCGAATTTTTTTCAGTATTTTTTGTTTCACGGTTTTTGTTACTAATTTATTAAAAATCTCTTCAAATTGTTGTTAATCCTGGGATGACTACCCCTCTAGTTAATTATACCCCAGTAAAATCTTTGAAATTGAGATTTTTTATTTACCTGTATTCCTCTAAAACTGGAACGATTTTTCAGATTATTTTCACCATATAGTAGAAAAATTGGAGAAAATAGTCCTTATCTGTACTTTTTTTAATACGCAGTTCGTTAAATTTGTATACTAAACTTCTATTTATTGCGTTCAAACTAGATACATGGATTTTTGAAGGAACCTAACCTAACTCCTATAAGAAGTAACTAATAAAAAAAGAAAAACGTGAAGACATGCCAATAGTTTATATAGTATATATATTATGTTAAAAAATATTTTCACTAGTGTGAAAATTCACAGAGAAAATAGGGGAATACGTTTGTATGGATAAAACGCCGCCCGCGTTTCTTCCTAAGCACATATATAATTAAATAAGAAAACCATAATTTTATTTCATTAAGTACATGTCTTTCTTTAAAAAGCTCATCTCTTAATTCGCCTTTACTCTGTGAGCCTACAGAGAGCAGTAAGTCGTTTAGGCCCCAGACTAGAGAAGGCGCTGACAGTATGGCGGCGGGATAACAATGGACGCCATTCGGGCACAATGGAAGACAAACAGCAAACAGCCAAGTCAGTACTGCAGACTGGTGCTGTGGAGAGTGCATACAGATAATACAATAACTACGGGAAATTTTCCCGACGTTAACACAATGGGGCTCCTGCAACGCAGTGGGAAGCGTTGGAAGAAAGACCGGGGAAACAGATTTGGTCGAATACATACCCGCGAAATCGAGTACAATATAAATATATGACTACGTCAAATTGTTTATGCCAAGATTGAACGAATCTTTTTGGAACGATTCTTTAAACGTTAATTCAATTGAGCTTACAAATACTCAATAGAGTTTTATTGATTAATTCTTGAAGCAAGTTTAATCGATTGATTCATGAAACCAGTTTAATATTTGGTTCTTTTCTCAATCGATTTTTATTTATTATTTCTTAGAACCTTTTTTCTGATTCGTTCATAAATCGAATTTAATCGATTTTTATAATGTATTCAATTCTTGATATGAATCGATCGGTTTAAAATACAGGGTTTTCCAATAAGAGGTGTTATTTTGAATAGCCTAAATCTACTTGTAGAAAATACGCCATTAATAAAAATGGAACGATACACGCTTCAACAACGCATTGAAATTATTAAAATGCACTTGAGTGAATCAAATGCAAATCATCTTGAGTGATGAGGCCCATTTCCACCTCGGTGGCTTCGTCAACAAGCAAAATAGTCGCATCTGGGGTTCGGAAAACCCAAGAGTTATTGTTGAAAAGCCTCTTTATTCTCAACGTGTGACTGTTTGGTGCGGTTTATGGTCCGGCGGAGTCATTGGACCTTATTTTTTCGAAAATGAGGCTAGAGCAACAGTTACGGTGAATGGATTGCGCTATCGAGAGATGATTGATAATTTTTTATGGCCTGGATTAGATGGTATTCCTCTGTACAACTTTTACTTTCAAAAAGACGGCGCTACGTGCCACACAAGCAACGAAACCATTGATCTTTTACGATTGAATACAAAATAACACCTCTTATTGGAAAACCCTGTATATGTTGAGATTGAATAACGTTAGTTATTTAGAAAACTAATCGTTCATAGTATTATAAACTTGAATTGGTTAAATTGTTTGATAAGTGTAAAAATAATTTGTGATCTATCTATCTACGTATCTATTAAAATAGAAATTATAATGTTTGTTTGTTAAAAATCTTAAATCTCGAAACGTTCTTCAAGATTGATTTGAAATTTTTACACAACGTTGCATTCGAATACGCTCATGTTTTCGTAGGTATACCTATATTATATAAATTTCACCAGTGATAGGTAAAAATATGTTTTTTTGAAAAACAGCGCCATCTGTTGGACGTAAAAGCAACTAGAAATCAGAGAAAAACAATAGTTTCCTCGCTGCAAAACTGCGAAATACCGTACAAAGTGAAATCAAAAACATCACGAAGTTAAACAAAAAAAATTACAAATTACATTAAAATATGGAAAACTAATTAAGAAAAAGTGAAAATCATTAAAATTATGAAATAACATCGAACCAACTTTCAGTCAAATACAAAAAGATTTTTTTTATTTTGTGGAATTCAACTAATGAGGATGAGGAAAACATTTTCTGAAACCCATACAACAACCGGAGGACTCAGAATAAACTATTTTACTTTGTATTTTAAAAATTGTCATTAATAAAAAATAAATAAAAATAATGTAGAAATAAAACGGTTTAGACGAGTTCCACAAATTCTGGCAAATGTTTTCTTTCAATAATTAATCAATTATCGTGAGAATTAAATCTATTCTTCTTATCGTGGAAATTATTATTGCTTAAAGACAAATCTATTCTTTTTATCGTGGAAATTATTATTGCTTAAAGACAAATCTATTCTTTTTATCGTGGAAATTATTATTGCTTAGAGACAAATCTATTCTTTTTTATGTGAAATCGCACAGTCCCAACTGTTCCGAAACGTCTTAAGCTAGTGATACTATGGCTAAGTTATGAGGCTTAAAATAATGACGAGAAAAAGGAGATAGGGATAAGGAAGGTGATGAAGTACATGGCTTTTAAGATCTGGTCTCCAAACATGGCCAAAGTTTTTCAAGCAAAAAACAATCAAGCCATAAAATTGGCATCCCCAATTGTGGTATGTTGTGAGACTGAAAGTAGTTGGGAGGGGAAGGGAGATAGGAATGAGAAAGGTGGGGAAGTGCTTTTATATTTAGATCTAGTTACCAAAACCGGCCAAAGCTTTTTCAAGCCAAAAAATTGTCACGTTTCCGAAAGAAGATTTTGGATATATCTACTGTAGATTAGATGTTTTTTAAGAGATATGACCGGAAATATCAACGTAATTAAGAAGGTAATTACATAATGATGTTTTATGTGCATGAAAATAAGCCACCAAACACGATTAAAATGCCAAAGATAACAGTGTATTAATTATTCCGTAAATTAAAGTGCCAGCATAAATTAGGAAATAAAGGCATCGTCGAAATTTATTTGTTATTTATGTGTACATTTTGTGGAACTCTGGTAAAAATTCATTTTTGTGTTATTCGGGTATACATTTTGTGGAACTCTGGTAAAAACTTCATTTTTCAATTCGTATGGAACTCTAGTTAAAAGTTCATTTATGTGTTATTCGTATGTACATTTTGTGGAACTCTGGTAAAGAGTTCATTTAATTCCTTGTAAATAACAAAAGAGTCCAATTTAATATATTATTTTACGCTAAAGGGTAAATTAACTATAAATATCTTGCAAAATTCAATCAGTACAAGAGAGATATTTTCGTCTGTTCCCATTTTCATGATTATTTTTTAATTAAGGAAAAAAACATAGATACAGAACACAGTAAATATCAAAACGATACAATGTAATTATTTGTTGTTTTCAATTTGATTTTTAGCAATCTATTTTAATTTTAAGTTTTTATTTTTTATGTTCGATAATATTATTATTCAATTTATTAAAAAAAAGTTATAACAACTTAACAATGTAAACAATTTCGGCTGTTTAGTGCTTACTAAGCACGATAGTTGTTTCGCCTTCTGAGGGCATTACTTACATTTTTATAATGCTTTCAGAAGGCAAAACAGTTGTCACGCGTAATAATGATAAATACACAGCAGAATTTCTATTTGAATTCATATTAAACATGTAATTATATTTATTAAACACGTAATTATATTTATTAAACACGTAATTATATTTACTAAACTCGTAATTATATTTATTAAACACGTAATTATATTTATTAAACACGTAATTATACTTATTAACCACGTCTATTTGTTTAATTGTCTTCGTGAATTAACGAATGTAAATCTTGGAAGTGTAAATTAACCCACTTCCCGACATCCGATCGCACTGAAACTATGCAGATAGACTCGTTGTCGATGACGATGCATTTAATCTTGGTGGCATATCCCATCTACTAATGTACTTTATAATGTTACCTTACTTAATATTTGAAAGATAAAAAAAATGTTTAAATAAGGGTTGAACCTTCTACTCATGCATTGCAGTCGACAACTCTTCCAACCTCGCCAAACATCCTCGACAACCTGTTTATAAGCCGAGTTTCAGTTGGAACGGATTTGAGGAAGAGGGTTAATTTCCGCTTCCAACTTAGCATTAGTTAATTTAATTAGATGTATTTAAAAATATACGTACATTTTTAGTGTGAATACCGCACAAGAGTTCCAACTGCTCCTAACCATCTAGAGCCAGTGATGCTATGGCACCCCCAATAGGGGTATGTTGTGAGGCTGAAATTAGTGGGGGATGGAAGGAGATGGGGAAGATGATAAGGGAGTACCTGGCTATTCCAATCTTGTCTCCAAACAAGCGATCCTTAGCAACGTTTCAATTCTGAATTGTGGTCTTACACCAGGGCGATACTGAGAAAACCTTCCACTTCACACTGTATATTATTTTTAAATTGATAAATTGTAATTAAACATTAACTTGCGCACGCTGGGATTTGTTACCTTGACCTTCGTATTGCTACTCGAGAGCTTTACCGCTCAACCACAAAGGCCGTCAACGTAATTTACAAATGACGTATCTGTACCTACGATAAAAGTTTGCTTGTGTCAACGTCTTTGAGTTTGATCATCAATCGAGCAAACCAATAATACATCCTTCCACAATGGGATACCCTTTTATACCCAACCGATAGCATAGAATGCTGACATTCTCCTTTCTGTAATACGAATCTGTTAGTGCAAACTAAGGTTTGTAAATCTACGCACTGCGCCAAACGAAACGCTTTTTTCCTGGAAACTTTAGCATTTTCTAGAAAGTGCTAGTAATATTTATAAATGGAACCTTTTCAACAAATAGCACCGTTTTTTATCCTTAGACAATGTTGACTTACAATAGTTAATAATACAGAAATACTGGGGACACTATATTTTATAACTCCGAGCACAGCGTCAGATGAAATATATACGATAGCATTTTATGGAAAATGTTAATTTGAGTTTCTAATAAAGTGTGTCTCAGAATGTTTTTTTTTATTTTCGGTACTTAAACTTTCCTCATCTGTGGTGTGTATTTACTACACATTGCTTCTAATAACTTGATTAACTCTATAAATATAATAAATTCTGGGTTCGTATTTTAGGTATTCTTCCGTTATACAGGGTTTTCCAATAAGAGGTGTCATTTTGAATAGCCTGCTATTTCGGTAGATGTTACGTTTAAAGCTGTCAATTTTTGACATTTGACAAGTAGAAACTACGCCATTATTAAAAATGAAACGATACACGCTTCAACAATGCATTTAAATTATTAAGATTCACTTGAGTGAATCAAATGCAAATCATCTTGAGTGATGAGGCCCATTTCCACCTCGGTGGCTTCGTCAACAAGCAAAATTGTCGCATCTGGGGCTCGGAAAACCCAAGAATTATTGTTGAAAAGCTTCTCTATTCTCAACGTGTGACTGTTTGGTGCGGTTTATGGTCCGGCGGAGTCATTGGACCTTACTTTTTCTAAAATGAGGCTGGAGCAACAGTTACGGTGAATGGATTGCGCTATCAAGAGATTATTAATGATTTTTTATGGCCGAAATTGGATGGTATTGATCTTGATAACGTTTACTTTCAACAAAACGGCGTTACGTGCCACACAAGCAACGAAACCATTGATCTTTTACGATTGAATATCAAAATAACACCTCTTATTGGAAAACCCTGTACATTTATGCACTGAATTAAAAAAATGATATTTTACACAGTTTTCAAATTCAATTAAAAATCAGAGATTTTTGTTAAAAATCGGGAACAAATACACCTATACAATCAACCGTGAGACACTGTCAGAGTGTGCGAGGAATGACACGCTATTGATGTCCCGCTTTAGTTCGTTATGTGGGAACATGAGAAATCCACACGTCCGCAGTTGTATTGTGATTTAGACCATCGATACCTACGACCATATAGCTGTGTGTGTGCAGTCCAGCGCCTGTTGTGCCAGCCGGCCGTTAGTTGGTCGCCGACCGTCGTTAGATGTGGACTCCTCGCACGTTTTTTTAGATTTGCCGATGGTTTTTTCATGTTTTCAGCAATAAAATTACAATTATTATCACTTTTGATATAAAATATAATAAACATTAGCAATTAGCTATGAATATTCATATTTTTCTGATATTTAATCGCGCATTTAGAGATGTGTATTGACTATACAGCACCAGAACGCGTGAATTTTTTTAGCACAGTAAGGGAAAGGTTTTAATAAAATACCATAATGAGTTCAAACTCTTTTTAATTACTGTTAAATTATTGAGCAGTTTTTTTTTTAAATTTTATTTATGCAAAACAACCATTTTTAAATGAGCACCATCCGCTTCTTTACACTTATTTAGACTGGAACTAAAATTTTCAATCACTCGCTGTGACATTGTTCTTGGAATTGCATTGATTTTTGCTGTGATTCTTCGCTTTAAAACATTTTAAAGTTATGGCGTAATGAATTGAAAACTTTACGTTTTAAATCCAAATCCCATAGGAAAAAGTCAACATGCTTTAAATCTGGACTCCTCCGTGGACAGTTGATATCTCCTCGGCAACTAATTACTCTTTCACCGAATAAATCACGGAGAATAGGTAACGAGTCATTACGTGGGAAGTACTCTATCTTGCTGGAAAAAATGTTTTTCAGTTTTAGACAATCTGATTTTGCATTTCTAGAGCCAAAATCGGATCATGCGGTAATATCAAAAATATCGAAAAACAATATGAGATACCGCTTAATATTAATAAATGGATCATTTTCACCGAGATGCACCATTTTTATAAATTTTGTGATTTACAATATTTTTTTTAAATGGCACCATGAAATTACATCACCTCTAAGACGATCACTTAAAAAAAATTTAAATAATTTTACCAAACGTTTATTATCCTACCAGGAAAACTGTAATTTTGTTTTGGACATCTATAAACAAGTAGATTTTTACATATGATTTGAGTTTTCGTACTAATAAGTACTAATGTGATTTATTTTGGGGATATTATGCTGTGTCGCACTACATTCTTCTTTTGCCAACATTTTGGACAGCGTTACAGTGTCCGTCTTCAGGGCTGATGTGTCAGCTATGTAAGATGTGTAATCACGATAGGGCACATTTTAGAATATTAGACTAATGACAGATTTTTTAAATTTTACTAAAATTATTTGTTATAATTATACTAATACTAATGTATCCTTATTTCCTAACTTAGCGGTATAGTATGTACATAATTAATTTGTGTGATCTATATATACCCCCATACACACAAGCCCTACTTATTTATGGGGGTACATCAAATACTTATATTATGTAATTAATGACTGTACTATATTCAATATTGTGTAATGTAATTCGTGTATCTTTTTATACTAATAAAAAAAAAAAAAAAAAAAAAAATTCTTATAATTCTCTAACTTCTCCATCCTCTTCTTGCAACCCAAACTAGCTATACATCATTTTTCTTATTTCTCTATTTTATATTATAGTAATGTATAGATTCTATGTCCGCAAACTGTAAAATTCACCCGCCATTACACAGGGTCATCCCTAGCATGGAGGGTGAAATATCACAAAAAACCACATGTACTCTCTAAATTATGTATCAATAATATAAAAAATAAATATTATTTAGTAAATTGTGAAATACCAGAAAATGTTTTTACGGCTGACACCGGGATTTGAGCTTGCGACCTAGAGCTTGAGATCCTCACCCCTCGACCACGGAGCTGAGTAGTTTCTCTTTTGAAATAATTACTAAAAATCCGTACTTTTTATGCCTTATTTAGATGTTATGAATATCCTATAATGTCTCCTCCCTGGTCAAAAATAAAGCTTGAGGAAAAGATAAACAGCTTTTTTGTTACGATATTACAACGAAATACCAAGAATTTCAAAATAGAACCATTGTAAAAATAAACATTTACGAATGCTAAATGATCTCTACAACAACGAAACATAAGCTACACGCTAAACCCATTATACTTTTGACATAATATTCATTGCGCAATGAAACTCACATTCAGAATAAGCTCATTTTCTGATACCCTTTTCTCAGAATTACTTTTTTCATCAATTTGCTGAGGAATTGTACGGGAAAGGACTATTTATAAGCTGATTATACTTTGTGTAAATAAGTTTCTGACTTATGGTTATAAATAGGTCCGTTAATCAATATAAACTCATTAAATTCTACAAAAATCATCGTTTTATTTCCATTGAATAAATTTTACGTCGAATGAAAGACTCTAAGGTTTATTTTTTTATTATTAGCTCCACACGGGAGGCCCCTTTCTAAGTGAGACCGCACAATAATCCCAACTGCTTCCAGAGAGACAATGGCATTCCCAATTGGGGTATGTCGTAAGGCTGAAGGTAGTGAGGAGGGGAAAGAGATGTGGAAGAGATCACCAGACACGGCCAAAGCCATTTCAAACAACTTTTTTAATTTTGATTGGTGGTCTTACACCAGCGCGACACTGAGAGTATCTTATACTCTGGAGCGTGCCGCAAATAAACTATATATATACTCAAATATAATTTAAGATTTTCACGGCCAAAAATATTTTTGCTATAATAACTAACTCCTTTTTTAGCCAACGTTTCGGACAACGTTACAGTGTCCATCATCACATCTGCCCTGATAACGGACACTGTAACGTTGTCCGGAACGTTTGCTAAAGAAGGAGTTAGCGCTACACGGTATAACAACCCAAAAACAAATAACAAAAATATAAATTCTCGTATATATTTTTTGATTTATTTCAGTTGTTTTTTACATTGTCTTACAACACTGAGTAGTATTCAGTCTGATTGTAAGAAATCTCTCATTTTTACAATTTTTCTATGAACAAAGGAATTATCATTAATTAATTTAATTTTAACTTTTTTTAAGTACCTCTTTCCCTATTTTATGAGTATCTCATTCCTGTGTTTTCATTCCTGTAGTGTTTCTGTGTTTACTACACTTTTACTGTTGCTCAAGGCACTTTATTTTTTAGAAACTCTGATGGTTCGTTTTCAGATTTATTACGATAAATACAATTACAACCGAGCTGTACAATGTTAGTTTGGTAACGTGTGCTCGCTAGCAGGGTAAGTTTTCGTATGGCGCTGCTCCGCCAGCGCCCGTAGTTTACGCGACTCGGTCGGAAGTGCTCGGCCTTCCCGAGCAGTTCCGAACCGCCTGTTCAGTGTTGCTAGACACTCAATATCAATTCTTCATCAGACGTCTCGATTTTTTAACCATTCACTTCTGTGCACCACGTATTTACTATAAAAAACTACATTATATATATAATTTAATTGGACTCCGTATGTCACTACGGTGCAGAGATAATGCGTTAAGTCTTCCCCCTGCGTCCCGACTTCATCTTTTATTCACACCACTCTCTTAACTCTCCTGACACTAATAAGAATAAATTTTGAATTTTCTCGAAATCGGTCCAGTAGTTTTCGAGTCTACACAGCACACACATACGGACATTTATTTAGATATCGAACAAACGAATTGGTGGAGTCGATTCACATCGATTTTTTAAAAAAAATTTCGAGAACAACGATTCGTTATTCAACGAATATCACCACTTCTAAATTTAGGTCGGAAAGAAAAGAAAAACACAACCTCCTTTCAATCGCAAATGTCGCGAAGTCTTTCGATGTATGTACCACTATAATACCGGCTTTACACTGGGCCGTTGTAACTATTATTACTATCTTCCTGACAATGAGCCCGTATCTCTCAGGCTTTACTTCTGGGAGAAATCATTAAGCCCGAAGGTTCTTTTTTTTCATTTCCCCCCACGAGGCGTTTCACAATCAAACCGCAACGAAAGCCGTTTGTGTAAGTTTAGAGAAGTAAGTACTTACCACAACTTACTGTAGTGTGGTTACGGAAATGGGAACAGTGGAATTTAAGAAAACATTTGAAAGCCCGGAAAAAACATGTTTGTTCTAAGAATGCAAGATTGCAATACGTTTGTTAAGATAAGGTAATCTATCAAACAAACTGTCCATTTCTACACAGCTTCGAGGGTTTTTTCTATATATACAGTATATTATATAATGCATTTGAACATTTTGTTACCCTGGGTTTAGGTGGCATTTTAAATAAAATGAATAAGGAAAATACAAACAAATAATGTTCTGATTAATTTGTCAAAGTTGACTAAAATAAAATCATTTGTTAATGAGTAAAACCTCAAATTGTAATTTTAAAAATTGCAATTTAAGAATTTACTAATATTCATCCTCGATTTTCAGAAAAGTCAATAGATGCCGCACATTAAAATAAAAGTAGGATTTTTTATCTAAGACACTATCTAGATTGCATTTAGTTCGAGCTGAATCTTGCGATCATACATAAATATAGCAGCCAATAGAAATGTGCGATGAGGAAATGAAAATAATGTTGATAGTTCTTATCTTTTTTAAGAGGAAGCTACAAGCCAAACACGTGTATATTCTTGGTATACCTTATATTGTAAGTAATAGGCATTAAAATCGCTTGACAAACGGAGTCTAGAAACGTTTGATTTCAAGCACAAAACTGGTTTTTATTTATTTTGTAAATAATTTTATAAGAAAGCAAAAAAGTTAATCAAATGAAACTGTCACAGATAATCTTAGCTATAATATTGTTTTTTTTTTTAAGTTGTTTCCTTTACGCGTTCATACATTTCTATTTTTTATTGAGTAATTTATTTTTTTATTTGTATTCTACTCAAACCAAACGATAGGAAAACCTTCAATTTATCTAAAGCATATTTTTTGGTATTCATAAAGTATACCAATTCGTTATAAAGATTAATCAAAATAGTGATTTAGCATTAAGCTTCGCCTTAATAATAAACTAATGTTTAGAAGACAAGGTTTTGTGCATAGCACAAAGGATAACAAATTATTATAAGCCATAATTAGTCGCCTGAAATATTCATACAAATTGAAATTGTCTCCCGAGTAAAAATAAATGCTGCCGACGGGAATTGAATCCGCACCTTCTGATGTCCGGTCAGGTGCTCTAGGCCACTGAGCTACGTCGGCTTACTTCCAACACGCCCAATAATTCAATATATACTAGTACTTCAATCAACAATTGTTCAGACAGAATGGTGTGGTGCAGTTTGAAGCGAGGATTAAGAACAGCTTGTCGGCAGCAACTCGTCTCAGCTTGATTTCCACAAATATTCCTCTTGATAGTTTTAGAATGACCTTGAAAGAAATGAAAGTTGTTCCCAAGACCACAACAATGTGCCTAATGCTTAACGGAATGATTTGTTGCTCCGAATTCAACACTCCAGGGTGTCGATTCTCCAATCCAGGGTATCGATTCTCCAACCCAGGGGATCAATTCTCCAATCCAGGTTATCGATTCTCCAAACCAGGGTATCGATTCTCCAATTCAGGGTATAAATTCTCCAATCCAGGGTATCTATTCTCCAATTTAGGGTATCGACTCTACAAATCAGGGTATCGATTTTCTAATCCAGGGTATCGATTCTCCAATCCAGGCCGCTCGCAATCGACGTCAAAAATATATAAATTTCTCGACATTCTTATTCTTGAGTCTCGTCGAAGGTACATAATTAGATCCGCCAAATGTCAAAAGTCGTTCCACTCGAAGATAGAGTGGGTCAAACCACTCGTCGTTCGAGTGCAATGACTTCGTCGAGAATCGAGGCCCAGGTTTTGTGTGGATTGCAGGTTTGGTAACCGATATGTCCCAAAAAATTCCAGGGTTGGCAATCTGACCAATGCAAAATAGTCCATGCGTTAATGCTGGGGGCGCCACATACCGAAACCCTAGATATACAAAAATTAGAAGGATCCACACATCTTGTTACATATCCTTTATGCGAAAATCGTTCTTCTTTATTCTATGATATTATGCATAAACTTAAATACCTGCATCTATTTTCAAAATGTCAGATTTGATATCATATGTACGTACACAGTCCATAAAATTGTTTAATAGGGGTAGAATAATAATAAATGTATTATACAGGGATTTCCAATAAGAGGTGTTATTTTGATATTCAATCGTAAAAGATCAATGGTTTCATTGCTTGTGTGGCACGTAGCGCCGTCTTGTTGAAAGTAAACGTTTTCCAGTCATCAATACCATCCAATTTCGGCCATAAAAAATCATTAATCATCTCTCAATAGCGCAATCCATTCACCGTAACTGTTGCTCCAGCCTCATTTTCAAAAAAGTAAGGTCCAATGACTCCGCCGGACCATAAACCGCACCAAACAGTCACACGTTGAGGATAAAGAGGCTTTTCAACAATAACTCTTGGGTTTTCCGAGCCTCAGATGCGACAATTTTGCTAGTTGGCGAAGCCACCGATGTGGAAATGCGCATCATCACTCAAGATGATTTGCATTTGATTCACTCAAGTGAATTTTAATACTTTCAATGCGTTGTTGAAGCGTGTCTCGTTCCATTTTTATTAATGGCGTAGTTTCTACTTGTCAAATGTCAAAAAATTACAGCTTCAAATGTAACATCTACCGAAATAACGGGCTATTCAAAATAACACCTCTTATTGGAAAACCCTGTAGTTAAGCCTTGTTGTTCCGAACAATCAAGTTCCACAAGTCTTACCTTACTATAGGGACCATTATCCCGTGTAAAGTCATTAGAAGTCATCGTCAAGTTCCTGTGGCGGTTAGATTGTGAGGGCGCCCTAACCCCCCACCTCCCCCCGCCCGTTTTCCTCTTCCTTCCCAGCCCGCTCATGTTATATTCATTTTTCTCTTAATGGCTTCTTATCTTGTCTCACTTTGTGGAAGCGATACTTACTGTTCCGTTAGTTTTTTGGTCTTCTATGAAAGTTCTCGATCTTCCTAACACTTAACTGTCCTGAAACGATAAATTAAATTTGTTTTTAGTTTTTTAACTTGTTAATTCTGTGCTTACTGTTGTAATTAGTAATAATAATGTCAGTCTGATTTCCTGAAATTAATTCCCTACTTAGTAACATTAAAAGTACGCAAATAAAAAGTTCCTTGAAAAGTAAGAACGCTAGTTAACTAGCTAGATTACTGTGCTAGTGGGGAATGTCCATTGTGTGGAATGTCTAGACTCTAGATCTGTGATTCCTAATAGGGATGGTTACCCCTCCCTTCTCTCCGGGAGGCTTTGGTGAAATCGAGGGTGGCCTCGAAGAAAAATTTTAGGCAACGAAAATCAATATATTTTTCAAAAATCTTTAAAATAATGTGTTGACTCAACTACATACATCTTGTTTTAACATATGTTCCTGTATTCCTCCACCCAATTACCTATCCTTATCACAGTGTACGCAGTGACATTTCAACAATTTATTTTACATTACCAGTCTGTTAAGACAACCTGTAAAGTGAACATGTTCCCTCAGTGCGTTTAAATGAAGTAGATTACGGAAGCTTGTGCAGTGATCACCCGCACTGTAATTTAAGGCCATAATTTTGATTTGCAACAAGACGTATACCAAAGAATCAATAATAAAGACAACCATATAATAAAAAAATTAAATAATTTCTTAGACTGTCGGCATTAAAAATAAAACTGAAAAAGACATAAAATTGGTAAGTAAGAATGCCTTTTCAATTCAAACTGTTGTTTAATTAAGTTTTGTCGAATATTATTTACAGTCCATAATAAAATCACAAATCGATTCGCAAACATAATGTTATTGACCTAGAGAATTTTTTTTTCAAATTTAGAAATATAGCTTTCTCGGGTCACAAATAATCCAGAATATTAAATGTCCACCCATTTCCATCATTATTGTTTGAAAATATGGCTTGTGCATTAATGGAGGACCAATTCAGTAGAGGATCGAACCTGCAACTCCCGGGTTATTTTTTTAAACAAAACTCCAACGCTACCATCCGGTTGGTCATGTTTAAAAAAGTTCACATTTGGTGAACCTTATAATGCGGTGACCAAATAGTATACATATTATGTTTAGATATAATAAAAAAATATATAATTCCACTTTTCCTATGACACATAACTTCCAAAAGCCATTAAACGTTTATAATCCGATCTAACCCGACTCCCCACTACCCACTATATCTCTCCCTATCTACCACCACTGATAAGTGCGGCTTAAGGACCTCCTCCCAGAGGAGCCGAGCTAACCACTACAGCCTCCTTCACCTCTAGGCTGCAGCCCCTAGGCCGGAGGTATCTGCCTGGCTGTGAGGGATTACCTCCGATAAAAAGAACAATCCCAATTCCATCCAATCCGGGAGTGAAATCCCCGATCACATTTTTACAGATTTTTTTCACAACTCAAGCCCTGCTTAAGTGGGACAGTAGATATATTGATCAATTGAAGAGTTATTTCTAAATTCACCAACAAAAAATCTAGAAGACAACCTAGAAGATTTTTAATATAGACGGAGATAACGTGCCATGTCGCTTTTCCTGCAAGTAAAGTCATATTGTTTTATGTTTGTTATTATTTTATACTTTATATTAATTTGGAAATAGCTTCATTAAACGACCTTTATTCATTATTATTATTTTTTAATGATAAACTAATGTTTATAAGACAAGGTTTTATGCATAGGATAAAAGATAACAAATAATTATAAGCAATAATTTGTCATAAAAAAAAAATAATAAAAATAAAATATATATATATATATAAATATAATAAGCAGTAATTGTTGATTGAGGTACTAGTACATATTAAATCATTTGGCGGGTTGGAAATAAGCCGACATAGCTCAGTGGATACAGAGCACCTGACCGGACATCAGAAGGCACGGGTTCAATTCCCGTTGGCGGCATTTATTTTTACTCGGGAGATATTTTCAATTTGTATTACGCTGCCTTAGTTCTTGTATGTTCAATAGACCATTTAGCAAATTTTACAGGAGACGTTTTTTTTCGTTTTTACAGGCAAATTCTAAGAAAATTCTCGATTTTGGTCATTTCGTTTAATACATATGTGTAACAGGAAATTATTAAAGATCATTTTTCGAAGATTGAAGCTATAATATGCCCATATTATGACTTTAAAGGTGGACGTTGAACATGGCTTGAAAATGATGAATGATTATTTTGGATATTGAACATATCGTCTGGAGATTGAACAATTCGGCTCCCATAAGTTTGAGGTATTTTTTGTTCAATTAGCCAATTAGTGGTAAATTGCATACACAGGGTGATTTTCAGATTTCAAATACTTTACTTTTATCTTAGTTAGTAGTTGACTTAAAGTATTACTTTAAAATATACAAACAGAGTCCTTGAGTTGATTTTTCACAAAAACTGCTCTATATAAATCATCCAATATTTTGGAAGTTTGAAAACAATGCACAAGTACAAAGGTACCTACCGCTAATATACTACTATCGGTTGTCGGTGCATGCGTGATATGAAATATTCTTACATCGTACGTATTAACGGCCTCCGTGGTCTAGGGGTACTCTTGACTAGAAATCCGGAGGTCGCGGATTCAAATCCCGGCGTGCGCAAGTAAATTTTATTTGACTCATTTATGTTATTTTCACAAATATTCATTTAAAATAACATATACCTAGTCTATTTGCGGCATGTTCCAGAGAGGAAGATATGGTGTAAAGACCACCATAAGAATTGAAATGGATTTAGCCGTGTTTGATGATCAGATCTGAATAGGTACTCACATACCATCTCTCTTCTCCTTCATCCTCCTTCCTCTCTTTCTCCTCTCCATCTCCTTCCCCTCCACACTACCTTCAGCCTCACAATATACTAATATACCCCAATTGAGGATTCCATAGTTTCACTGGCTCCAGATGGTTGGAAGCAGTTGAGACTGTGTGCGGTATTCCATAAAAAAAATCCCGAGTGATGCGTAAAACTATTGAAGTTCAATTTTCAGTTGAAAATTTAATTTTATTGTTTCGTTACCTACATTTGATAAATGTAATTTTTAAAGTTTACTTACTTTAGAAAGATTTTTTTTTTCGGAAGGTCTTATTTGCCGTGAGTTTATTATTTATGTTGACTATCGTGACTAAAATATTATTTTTTTAAATACTTTCAGCTCTTAAAATCCTAAAATTATAATATTCCGCGATTTGGGTTATGGGTGTGCGCTATTTAACATTACATTCATTGTTGTTAGTCGTTTGCCTAGTTGGTTTTATTGTAGTTCCTACATAAGAATATGTTTATTGTTTTTTATGTGACTAAAAAAAACAAATTCAGAAACTTTTTGTCCTGGCTCTTTTGTTGTATTTCTTGAATAAAAATAAGTTTTAATGCACTAATATAATTTATTAATACTCATTTTAGGTAAAAGTCCTAAGTTTGTAAATAAATAATTGAATAAATAAATAATAAATGAAGCATCCTGTATATTTTCCTAGCAAATTCAAGAAGTACATGTAAAATATGGTGAAAAAGCCTATAAATGACATAATTTTAAGACTTACCTTTCTATTTGAGCTACCGTTCTAAGGTTTATTGATTCTGGAGTCGGTGAAGTCATTTTTTAGTTCAATAACAGTATATATTCGCAATTAAACGTATTTTTAGTGGAACAATTTCGTTGTTAGAAAAGAAATAAAAATCAACATGGCCGCACATTTTAACTAGCCGGCTCCTGATTGGTTGCCATCAGTGGAGATTGAACATTCAAGACCTCAACGTTCGGCGGGATGTTGAACAAATATCTATGAACTTTTTAAAAATATTATATTCATAACTTTGAGTGTTTGAATGTTTAATATCCAGGAGATTGAACAAATAAGAACTGAAACATTATTCCGTGAGTGGATATTGACACTTGAAAAATGCTTAAAATGTCACTTAAAAACCAAAAAATATGTTTTTTTTTAGCTTCATTAATGCGCAATAGGCTAATTAACATATTGGCATTCATAACTCAGTTTTGCAAAAAAAAGGTCTATTGAACATACAAGAACTAGGACAGCGAATTTAGTATTTCGGATGACTAATTATTGCTTATAATTATTTGACCTTTATTGAATTTTTAACAATTGAGGGTAACTTTAAAGTAGGGGTAAATTAAAAAAAAAGGTGTAACTTTAAAGGGTAATCAATAGTGACATTTGTAAGTAATAAAAATGAAATCCATTTGATTTTTTTTAGTACCTATAATATACATAAATGACCAATTAAAGTTGAGATGTTTCACAAAAATTCAAAAAAATGTAACATTGTCATCACGTTTGTCTGCTGATCACAATATGATTGCCATTTGAAAACAATTGTGATAACCTCACGTAACCTAAGATGTGGATATTCTCACCATCGCCCTAGTAAATTATTGCCTCGCAGAAACAAATTCAGGCACAAAGTATTATTTAATATTTAAACGGTGTGTAACCTTTTTTCTCACATGTATGTTTGTATATGTTATATGTGTATTATGCCAAACATTGTTTTGTAATTTTCTTTATAGCTTTTGCAATGTAGTGGTTTTTACACGGTTTTTAAAAATAAAATCAACGAAATCAATAAATATATACAGCTTTACTAAAAAAATCACTTTACAACCGTTAAACAGTGTTTTTGTTACACATTGTATAAAGACTGTAAAAGTTTAGATTCGAGTTGGTACTAATAAAAGACTGCCCTTTAAAATATAAGCGTTGTTTGATATGGCGTAAGCTGTATTTAGTGACTTAATCTGATTAATAACAAGGTAGTTCATAACCTTCCCACAATAATGATTTATTTATTATCTTCACTATACAAATATACAATTTTTATAACTTCTAACAAATCGAAGACTTTAATTAACACTTTCCCATCGGGTAGGCAGAGATTATCGTGTTCCACCAAACTCTATATTAGAACACACTCTCCTTGATTTATTAACATACATGCGTGTTCTCTTTTCTCACACTCACTTTTCTGTTCTACTAACTGTTGATATGACCCGACTAAAATATTTTATTCACTTGATCCTGCCATGTTTCTCGGGTTGTACCCGACTTTCTTTACCGTAATTTATTCTCCCAATGCTCATTTCTACGTCTATTTTAGTTTATTACTTCAGAGAAAAGTAATATTGCCGTAATCACTCCAAGCACTTTATTTTTATTACATTTTTTTCTGTCGATTTGTCTGGGTCCCGTTACGATTGTTTAAATTTTTATATTATTTTCTAGTGCCTAACTTTTTATCTTTCTGTAAAATTACACTTATTGCAGCAGTATTACAACTGTAGATATTTATTACTTTCCTATGAAAATAACATATTAATTTTTGGTTTGGATTTTACGTCAAGAATGTTTTTAATAATGGAATATGTACATTCAAAACAATTTATTTCTTAAAAGATATTAGAAATATATGTGTTCCATCCTGTAGTCTGTAGGCTTAGATCATATCTACATAGAATTTAAAAAAAAAGATGTTTACCGAAATACTTTAAGTTATGCACAAAAATTAAATTCTCTTTTTAATTGCCATTAATATTTTGAACTAGAATAACAGATAGATATTAAAGTGGTGTTGAATATTATATTTTATAGACCTGGTATGTCAGTTCATCCTTATCCTCGCTATATACCACATTCCCCGCCTAAATTTAAGCGAGGTAAATCGGCCGCTCCTTGATCCTTGATTAGCCGCAGATAGTTCATTTTTTAGATGCTGAGGCGTTAGTAGTTACACATGTCGAATTCGACGTTTACGTAAATAATTGCAATCTTGCATCTCACTGAAATTTACGTATATTACCTAATTGTATCAGTATGGATTAGAGCGAATAGCGACTTGGTCGAATACCGAATATTGGGCAGCGCTCTCGGTCACCCGAAGCACCGAATCCGATAATGATTTTCACGAGCCAGTTAGAAAAGAAACACCAATGAGAATGTTATAACATTTAAAGAAATACACTAAAGTTTCTGGAACTGTTTTGATGTAGTCGCTACTGCCAATATGTAAACTGAGGGGTTGGAAAAAGTGCAATTGCAAATGAGATGAATATTTTTTAATTGAAGAGTACTTGTCACGATCGTAAGGCAATCCCTTACAATTGGTACTCTGCAAACATAAAACAATATCTAAACCTAGTGAAGTTTATTATAATTTATCTTTTGTCACCTGTAGTGGCATAAGTGTATTTTCAAAAGCTGGTATAGTCTTCTTTAAAAACGCAATCGTCTGCTACCAGCAAACGATGAAAAACTGGTTTTTAATCACCATTATTCGCTCTGAGTATGTTGATGTTATTGTATTGTGGTGATAGTCTAGAGTGATTTTGACCACTATTTGCTCTGAGTATGTTGATGTTATTGTATTGTGGTGATAGTCTAGAGTGATTTCGACAACTATTTGCTCTGATTATGTTGATGTTATTGTATTGTGATGATAATCACTCTAAAATAGTTAGATAAAGTATTATATTAGGATTTTCAAAGTTTAAACGTAGCAATAATAATAATATTTGGATGATTTGACTTCAAGGGCCGTCAAATCATCCAAATATTGGATGATTTCATCTCAAGGGCGCTGTACAAATATATAATACATTTCTACAATGATCTATGTTATAAATAACTATATATGGATATAACATACAGTACCATACTTACCTTGTAGGTCACTTAAGGTTAACACTTAATTAACATTAACGTATTGTTTATTAGCAAAATTTAGATACAGAATTTATGACATAATTGGAAAATTTTATAAAATTGGATCTCTCAGGAATGGTATATTTAATTTAAGAATATGACAGCTTAAAAGGGTAAGTTTTTAGTTTAGACCATAGTTCGAAGTAAGAACAGTTTGTTCTCAGGAGTTAAGTTCATCACAATGTCATAAAGAGTGCACTGACTTCAGCAAAACAAATACTATTTACAATTAAAATAAACTCCAATGTGGGAGGCGGGTTTGGGTACCGTCGCCCCGGGAACCATTTATTGGTTAACCAACACCTCTGCCATAGGTCACCTTAAGTGATTAGCTACGTTTGGTGATTTAGCAGGAGTTCATTGGGAGAGGCTGGTTTGGGGAGACCCTTTAACCTCTTCAGCTGGTCTCTCGTCCTACTGATATCGGATACATAGATCCCCAGATTCCTTCCTTCCTTTTCTTAACTAAAAACTCTCCCAAACAGCATCCCAAAAGACGACATAGGCCCAGATGGAAATTATTTTCCTGACGGCCTGCTGTGTGGGATTAATGTAAAAAAAAAATTACGAGGGTAATTCTAAAAGTTTCAGGCCCCATCGACATAAAATAACAATAGAACAATTCTAACGCAGTCCGATAGATGGCCTTAATTCTGACTCATTCTGATTATTACTTTGGCACGCTTCCAAAGTTGTCAGATGATATTATCTATCAACAATGGAGAAAATTGAGTATCGCGCAGTGATAAATACCTTAAGGCGATGCGCTACGTCGTGTAATATTTTAAATCGAGCCGCTATCAATAACACACCTTACGTAGACGCTTATAAGGTTTAAATTGCCGCTTCAAACCATCCACCTGTTTTGATTTATGCAAGAAAAAAATATGGCCAAAAAGTGCTTTTTATTTTATTTTTTCGATGTTCAGGCACAAATATTTAAATGTTCTTCGATCATTTTATAAATAACTTAATTTGCCACATTATACAATAAAACCATAACCGAAAATGGGTTCGTAAGTAGGAGATTTTGAAGTTTAAAGAAGTTTTTATAGGCCTATACATTATTTTTTTCTGGTCTTATAAAAATACTTATCTAAAAAATACTAGATTATTTCAAAGGCCAGGATGTATTCTACTCGCAGTATACAGTACACTTGATTTTAAATTACTACGTAGTGCATCGCCTTATTTTGAAAGGAAAGAAGACCCAGAAAATAAAAAAAACATGTTAGACTCTTGTGTACGGTGAAACCTCCCATTTATTTACAACGATCAAGCATTGGTTGGCCGGGTACAAACATGGTCGTATGAGAATTTTAAACAAGGAACATTCCAGGCGCACGAAAACCGCTACAACTGAAGAAATTGTTGATTTAGTGCATCAAAATGTGATGAAAGATCGTCAATTGACTGTTAAGAATATTACTGAGACCTGTGGGATATCATCTGCCTATATATATCTTAGCCTGTTTTATATAAATTTTGTTTTGTTTTCTTAAAAAGGCCGAAAAATTTTCAAATGGCCCTCGTAGATTCCATATGAGACAAACAATTTTCAATATCTTATGCTACAATTCACATTTTTTATGTAAAAAATGTAAGTGTTTTGAGAAGTATGGTGATTTTAACGAGTGGGATAAACGGATAATGAATTCTAAATTTCGTAGGCCCAGTTGCAGATAGAATTTGTAAGTGGATCGAAAATCATTTCTGAGTTCGTTTTGATTTCTTAGCCTCTTATTTTGCTATCTCCTTTTTGTGGTCGGGGCGATTTTATCGATGTAAATTATGGGGTTACTTTTTGGGAATGATAACGTGCAATAAATTTGTTGGTTGTTTTCAGTGGTACGGAACCTCATTGTTTTAAATCCTTTTGCCAATAATCTTATAGTGTACGTTTATCCAATTTTATCTATCTATCTTCTACATAGGAGGTGTCCGGTTGTAAAGTGCACTTACTTCGGTGGGTGATTCTACGTGATTTTAGAAGCAGAAAAGATCGATAACTTTTTGGAAGTTTGGTTTTAAGGTAAAAAGTTGAATTTTTTGCATAAAAGTAGGAATTTTTAAAAAAGCTTTTTTTATTTTTTTACTTCTACCATCCTGTAGAATCACCTCCCGTAAGTGCACTTTAAACCTGCACACCCTATCCATATAAATAAAAATGTTCGTTTATTCAATATCTTAAATATCCGAAAGTTCTTCACCGATTGCTTCGAAATTTTGACACGACGTTGCATTCGAATTCGCGTGTGTTTTTATATACATATCTAATAAAGATCATAGATGTAATCTGTGACAGGTAAAAACATCTCTTTAAAAAATAAACAGCGCCATCTGTTTGACGTAAAAGCAACACGCGCTATTGTTTCTCTATCTGCAGACAAACTGAGCCACACCAACGCGTGGCGGGGTACAGCTAGTATATTTAAAATAAAAATACAAATGGTAACAATTATTTTACAAGCAGTAATTATTCACCTGAAACACTCATCCACATTGAAAAATCTCCTGATAAAAGATACATGACGCCAACGGGACTCGAACCCGTGTCTCTTCGATTTCCGGTCGACAGCTCTGACCACTGAGCTATGGCGGCTTATCTCTTATCCGCGAAATAATTCAATATATACTAGTGTTTCATTCAACAATTACTGCTTGTTACATTTTTTCACCTGAAAACAACCAACTTTATTTTTATATGAGAAAGGCATTGTAAGTGCTAACTCTCTCACTAGATGGCGTCGAGACAAATTGTCTACATTTTTAGATGAAATACTTGAACTTGTCAAATATTAATTATTTTTTTTTTTTGGTAAACTAATGTTTAAGACAAGATTTTTTATGCATAGCACAAAGGGTAACAATTATTTTACAAGCAATAATTCTTCACCTGAAACACTCATCCACATTGAATAATTATTGCTTGTAAAATAATTGTTACCCTTTGTGCTATGCATAAAAAATCTTGTCTTAAACATTAGTTTACCAAAAAAAAATAATAAAAATACAAATATTCGTTTGTTCAAAATCTTAAATCTCCCAAAGATCTAAACCGTTTCCATTAAAATTTTTACACCATGCTGTATTCGAATACAGGTGATTTTATATATATACATATTATATAGATTTTTAAAACAGCGCCATCTGTTGGATGTAAAAGCAACATATGTGTATAGCTAGTTTATAATTATTTTTTAAGTGCCTTAAATTTTATGCTGTATTCTTTCAATTTTATGTCAATTTGTTTAATTGTATATGACTAGAGAGATTAATTATATTCAAGAATGCTTCTGACTGGTGGTATGAAAAGCGTTTAAAGTATCTCGATACAAAACCGAGATATTATACGGTTATACGTCGTAACACGTTGATCGTACTTTATGAATACACTCTAAGGACTTGTGTTAGCAAAAACCACTATCTGGCCCTTAATGTCGAAAGACAACACATTACAATGAGTAAACGAAGGTGGGGCGAGATAACATGCTAAGTGATACTACGTCGATAAACGTTGAACGTCTTACGGGTTGTTTTAGGGTCATTAGAAAGATCAACAAGGGCTGAAACTAACTGGTGCGAATGTGTTAATTGGATATGGAAGACAAGGTCCTTATAATATACTGAATATCCTTATATCATACCAATATGTTACGAGGGAATTTTCAATGATTTTTTTTAGCTATTTCTGTTTTTAATATGTGATTGAGACTATGTCAGCCTCAATTCGGCACTATGTGAAGTGGAAAGATTAACATTGGCAAGTACCTGATTATTCAATGACCAAGCATTTAAGCGGTGGTCTCGTACCAGGGTAATACTGAAAGTATCTTGCACTACAAAACAATTTACACAAAAGCACATTTTATTGAAGAAGAAGATAATACTGATAAATCTAAATGAAAGATGAAACAGAATAAGACTATAAAAATGTAACAGTCTCAGACTGAATGCTGTAGAAATGAAATCCCTGAGGCGTATGTGTGGTAAAACCATGTATGATTGCGTGAGTAATGTGGAAATCCGCAAAGAATGCAAAGCTGATGTAAGTGTTATGAGTAAGATCAAGAAAGGAACGCTTAGATGGTTTGGGCATGTAGAGCGAATGAGCAAAGAAAGAAGTGTAAAGAGAATATACGATGCATATTTGAATGGTAGCAGAAGTCGGGGGCGCCCGAGGAAGACATGGCACGACCAATTGAATCAGATACCTGCTTAAGTCGGGCCATGTCAAGAGTCAGAATAATATAAGAGTGTGTATGAGACGATGTATGAATGTGAATGAGGCAAGAAGTGTGTGTCAAGACCGAGTTGTTTGGCGGTCCGTCCTCTCTGCCTACCCCTGCGGGGAAACGGCGTGATGGTTAGTTAGTTAGTCTCAACTGGGAATCGAACCCAGAATCTCTGTCTTAACAACGTCTCTAACCACTCGGCCATTGGAACCTAATTATTTTACGTCATTAATAACGATCTCATATTTCAAATACATAATCAATAATATTAACTTCAACTAATATTTTCCTTATTTTTGGCTGCTATCTTTTTTAAAGAATTTTTTATTGAGACCGTTACTTTTTTATTTTCCTATGTCTTGTTCTGTTTCATGTTTCCTTTAGATTTTTTGATATTAGCTTCTTCTTTAATAATATACATATTACATTGATGGGTAAAATTAAGCATATAATAATTTTATCTTCATATGAAGCGGTTACTTTGTGATGTGACATTATAATTTAAAATTAAACACCCTATTGACAAAGAGCACTCGCCTCTCAATCTCCCACCTATCCCTACCTCTTCCACTGTAGCTCACACTGACAACTTACCGTGATATCAACACATGTTAATTTAGATTTTTAGATGTCTAGTATTATACTGCCCTGATGAAGCTACGGTTGTAGCGAAACCCGGTCGGCATTAAGTATTTACCTATAAGTTATGTTTACAAAGTTATTGTTTAATTTTAAAATATAATAATTTATTTCAATTCCTATGTACGCGTGTTAAACAATTGGGTGGAAGATACTCTAAGTATTGCCCTGGTAAAGTTGCGATTAATTGGGACATGTGTGGGTTAATGAGCTTACTGCTCTGCCAAATTACCAATACATTATAGATATGGCTATACACCGTACAAAAATCTCAGCAGCCAAATATGGCATCTCATGTAATATGGGCTTCACGGCACTTTTCCGCCACCCTACACGAAAATATACTTCGTGACACAATACTCCCAAAATAAGGTTGGTAATATTTTCATTCTATCTCACGGATTTCACTCTCTGAATGCTGAATCCCATTATTTTATAATACGTAATAAAACTATACTTCCAGCCCACCGACTTCATGCAATCTCCACGCAGGGGTGGGCAGAGAGGTGAGAGGATTATAGGCACATTATTTCGGTTCTGACATACAATTTCCACATTCACATTTTCGGCAGTTTTTCCAACACGTTGTGAATGTTAATTTCCACGCAGAATCAAGCAGGAACTTGCGTATTTTTGTTAAAAAAGTTTTCGCGTTTGGTTGGTTTCTCGTTTCACTTTTATGGCTGTCTAGCGTCGTTGGCCAACGTTTTAGAGCAGTTCTTCTCAAAGAGGTTTGAGAGATCTTGGGTGAAAGTCTCAAGGGTAACAGGATAGTGAAGGGCAGTAATGGGATAGCAAGGGCAATAAGAAGGTGAAAAAAAATGAAATGTTTGTCTTTTAGAGCAGTGATTCCCAAAGTGGGTGGTTATAGAGATCCTGGGAGGTAGTCTCAAGGGTAATAGGGTATTGAAGAGCAGTTAAGGTTCTGCGAGGGTAATAAGAAGGTGCTGAAATAAGAATTGTGTTTTAGAACAGTGATTCCCAAAAAGGTTTCAGTACTTTATTATTTCTAATACATATTACAAACTGTTATATTTTTCTGTGGTCATCCATAATATACATGCTGTAACAGTACGTACCCGAAGCATTTTTACCAGCTTCATGCAGCAGCATGGTAACAGAGGAGAGAGAGAGAGCGTAGCACGTTATCCCGTCGCGAGTGTAGAAGTGAGATCAGTGACAACGTGTGATAGAAACTTTTTTCTTGTTGATCAAAACCATCTGGAGCTAGTGAGACTATGGGATCACCAATCGGGATATGTTGTAAGACTGGAGATAGTGGAGAGATACTGGAGATAGTGCCTGGCTAATTTGGTAATCAAATACAGTTATTTTTTTTTCTAGCAACGTTTCGATACTAAATAGTGGTATTTCACTAAGGCGATACTAAAAGGAAACATGCCTCAAATATACTATATTATATTACTTTAAGGCCCCGTAGTAAGCGTTCAAAAATGGTTTGAAAGAGAGATATGTAAATACGAATGTTAGAAAAAAAACGATACAAATTAAGCGCAAATGGTGAAATTATTTAATAAGACAAATGCTTTAGCGGCATTTAAAGATACACTGTGATTTTTTCACGCCTATAATATATTAAATAACAGAAAAAGGTGTTTTTAATAATTTTCGGAGCCTACCTTGCAATTTTTTCTATAGATGGAATTTCATATGATTAAATTTTCGGCATAACAAATGTATAGATATTATCTTCAAAATATATTTTTTTTAAACATAAAAACCAAACTAAAGGAGTTAACGAGAATCTCGATTTATAAATCGGCAGAAATTGGGTATGCGGGGGCTTAAATTATAAATTATTCATGAATAAAATTAGTCAAAGTTAAATTATTCATGAATAAAATTAGTCAAAGTTAAATTATTCATGAATAAAATTAGTCAAAGTTAAATTATTCATGAATAAAATTAGTCAAAGTTAAATTATTACTGAATAAAATTAGTCAAAGTTAAATTATTCATGAATAAAATTAGTCAAAGTTAAATTATTCATGAATAAAATTAGTCAAAGTTAAATTATTACTGAATAAAATTAGTCAAAGTTAAATTATTCATGAATAAAATTAGTCAAAGTTAAATTATTCATGAATAAAATTAGTCAAAGTTAAATTATTAATGAATAAAATTAGTCAAAGTTAAATTATTCATGAATTAAATTAGTCAAAGTTAAATTATTCATGAATAAAATTAGTCAAAGTTAAATTATTCATGAATTAAATTAGTCAAAGTTAAATTATTCATGAATAAAATTAGTCAAAGTTAAATTTTTCATAAGCTGCTTGTTTGTAGATAGAACTAATTTTGTTATTTTAGAAGAAAATACTTTTTAAGATATACTTCAATATGTTATAAATATGAATAAATAGTTTTGTCCGTATACAAACTTTATTCTTTATTTAGGCATCAAATACAATATAGTATCGGTGATTCAAACCATTATTTATTTTTTAAGGAATTCAGTTTTTATACGGCAAAACTATTCATACATATTCAAAGGCACAAATGAAACTACTCCAAATATGTGAAGATTTTGCGAAAAATCATAACCTTGTATATAATACGTCCAAATCAATCGTTATGGTTTTCAAATGCAAAAACGAAAACGTGCTAACACCTTCAGTATGGCTAGATGGAAGGAAAATGGATGTTAGTCGTAGCGTCAAATACCTGGGACATATTATCACAGACGACCTGAAAGACATCGAGGATATGGAAAGGCAAAAAAGAGCGATATCCGTTAGAGCAGGTATGCTGTCAAGGCGTTTTTACTTTTGCAGTACAAACGTGAACGAGATACTTTTCAACACATTTTGCACTTCGCTGTACACATCAGAACTGTGGGTGGATTACACTGCATCCCAATGGCATAAGCTAAAAGTCGCTTACAATAATGCTTATCGCCAACTATTCCGCCTACCGAGATACTGCAGCGCCACGGAAATGTTCCTGGCGGGACGAGTACACTCTTTCAGAGCGCTTCTCCGCCATCACACGGGAAGCTTATGGCGCAGACTACGCCAATCTAGTAAAAAAATCATCACTGCCATGGTTGCCTGGATGGAGTCCCCCCAGATGGTCCTCTGGAGACGGGAGATGTCCAAATATCCTCCATAAACGGCTTCTTGCACTCATTTTTGTGTTTATCTTTTTTTCTTTTTTCACTTTAATTCCGTTTTTTTGCCTATCGGAATTGCCTATGTATTATTATTTTTCTTCTTCTAATTATGTATATAATTTCAAAATATGGAATGAATTGCATTGCACTACCCCTGCATACATTCTGGAAAAAATCTTATTATTATTATATGCCGTTTGTTCAGGCGAAACAAAAAATTCTTAATAAAATTTTGAAACGTAACTTTTTAAAAGGTTTTTTCCTAAAATAATTAAATTAACGCCATCTTTGAAAGCGCAGATGATGATTTTTTTAACGACACCCTGAAATAAATTATTTATGAAATAATACAAAATAAAATTTTACTTCTGGACGCCGGGATTAAAACCCGCGACCTCCGGATTCGTAGCCGGGGATCGTAACCACTCAACCATGGAAATTGTCAAGGAGGCTTGTAAAACAAAGTTATGTGAAAATATTCTGTCTCCCAAAACTGATAAAATGTATTATTTATTTGTGATGTTTGTTATGGTTCACATTTTAGAAATATTTTACCGTTTATTTTATTTAACCGCTTCATGTTATAAACGAGTCACGCTCGCGCGCTAAATGCGTTCTAATTTCTGCTAGCCCGAGTGACGCTCGCCAGTTTCGACTTGCAGTGTTCTATTTTTAGCTAACACGAGTAACGCTCGTGAAAGTTGGCGATGTATTTTACACAGTTTGAATTTGCCTGCATTTGAGATTGGTCGTGTTTTTGAGCTGCTTATTTCGTTTTTATTTATATTTTAATTGAAAAAATGTATAAACTTCGAATAAAACATTTTTAAAAATCTGATTTTTTTAAATGCTTTTTATTAAAAAACCCTAACATTAAGTGGTTAAGCTCTTCACTTTGTGCGGCTCTTTAATAATTGATTTTTAGTCTGCGGCTTTGTTCTGACATGAAATATGCGGCCCGGTTGAGAAGCCTTGCTTCCGAACACTCCTGTGTACTGTGATAAAAAGGCCGCAGGCCTGATCAACCTCGTTTGCCCTGTCAGATCCAATATGGCGAAACATCACTGCTTCCCGCAGTCGCTAGTGGGGCTGACAGTTGTCACATTTACTCTTTGAAACCTGTCGATAATGGCGTGTGCGAGAAATTCGACGAATTTATCAAACGTCGTTGACTTTCCTATGTCTTAAAGCTACCATCAGTTCACGTGCTCCTGTATTGATCTTGTACCTAAGGAAAAAAAAACATTGTTTGAGCGAAAAATTCTCCAAAGCTAGTAGTCCACAATAAAGACCTGGTAACTACTTGGATATAATAAAAATAATAATATAATTCACAACAAATTATACAGGGTTTTCCAATAAGAGGTGTTATTTTGAAATTAAATCGTAAAAGATCAATGGTTTCGTTGCTTGTGTGGCACGTAGCGCCGTTTTGTTGAAAGTAAACGTTGTCCAAATCAATACCATCCAATTTCGGTCATAAAAAATCATTAATCATTTCTCGATAGCGCAATCTATTCACCGAAACTGTTGCTCCAGCCTTATTTTCGAAAAAGTAAGGTCCAATGACTCCGCCGGACCATAAACCGCACCAAACAGTCACACGTTGAGGATACAGAGGCTTTTCAACAATAACTCTTGGGTCTTCCGAGCCCCAGATGCGACAATTTTGCTTGTTGACGAAGCCACCGAGGTGGAAATGGGCCTCATCACTCAAGATGATTTGCATTTGATTCACTCATGTGAATTTTAATAATTTCAGTGCGTTGTTGAAGCATGTATCGTTCCATTTTTATTAATAGCGTAGTTTCTACTTTTCAAATGTCAAAAAATGGCAGCTTCAAAGTAACATCTACCGAAATAGAGGGCTATTTAAAATAACACCTCTTATTGGAAAACCCTGTACAATAAAACATATGCGAAAACTTTGACTAGCTAACTAGGAATGGATCCTGTTTTAGGCCAGTCAAATTGACAAATTTGGTTCATATCATAATTTCATATTACATTGTTTAGTTATTGTTATATCTGCCTTACTTTGCAGATTTAAGTGTTGGGAACTCTTTGTTAAAAGTAAAACGTTCCACTTATAATTGTGTTTATTTACGTTACAAATAATAGGTCTGGTTGTCATTCTCTGTTTCGAGAAGCTTCTTCCCTATCAATCTCATCTCACAAGTAATTGTTACACTCTAATGACATCTATCGTACTCTGGAGTAAGCTTTATGACTAGCGTCATCTATCGCTTAAATACTCAACTTATTACCATACATCACAATTATAAAGCGATAGATGGCGCTAGTCATAAACTAGCGCCATCTATCGCTTAAATACTCAACTAATTACCATACATCACAATTATAGAACATATTATTTTATAGAAGAAAAAAAGAGTTTAGATCGAATTCCTGTTAGAAGCTTAAATATACACTAATATAGAAGTTAAATATACACTTTTGTACTTATAAGAATAATCGAATAGAAAAAATAATATCTTAAAATACAAAAATTAGTATCGAATGCTTATGTTTAACAATAGATGTATGTTTGGTTATTTAAATCGCTTGAAAAATTGGGAATCAAAACATTCTTCAAGCGTGATAACAAAATATAATAATTAACGTGAATAACGTGTCCTCCAGCTTTAGGAGCCCGCAAAGAAACTCAAAAAGATGCGACTCGAAAAGGACGCAGCAAATGATTAAAAACAAAATATAATATTTATGTTAAGTAAGTGTATAAAAGGCGACAGGAGACAATGGTTGATGCCCAAAAGTTTTTTTTCGATTTTCTTGCTTCATTTTTTAATCCTACTGAAATATTTTCCCTTAGAGAATTTAATATAAAATAAAACTGGTAATGTAAATAAAAGCCAGGTGGTAATAATAAAAAGACAGATCACCGCAGGAGTTGTAAGGTAGAACAATGGGAAGGGTAGTGTTATAAGTTTATAATCTAGTTGGCAGTAAGTCGTAAAATTGGCAGAGGACGGACGAAAGCAGATTGAATGCTGTTGAAATTAAATGTGGCAAAGAGTGCAAGGATGGTGCAAGCGTAATGAGTAAGATTAAGAAAGGTTTTAGCATGAAGAAATAAAGAAAGGAGTCTGAGAAGAATTGTCGGGGACATTCGAGGAGGACATGACAAGACTAAGTGAACCAGATACTTAAGTCGGGCCATGTCTAGAGTCGGAATAATAGAAGATTATGAATGAGTGTGAATGACGTAAGGAGTGTGTTCCAAGACTGAGTTGGTTACTTAGTTAGTTGTTTGGGCGCTACATTACTTAGTACACTCCCTTCGGTAATGGTTAGATCTAGGCCTGAATAATCAAGAAGCTCTGAAAATAAAATAAAATACAGTGTGTGGCAAACCTACGCACGACGGAAGTGAAACTTTTAGTATTCTTCTCTCTCTCTTTTCATTTCAAATAAAATATTCTTCTTTCTCTCTTTTCATTTCGAATAAACCACAATCAATTACGTATTTCACTCGTATTACACTCACCGCGCAGTACACGAAGCAAGCAGCTGATGCCTGGCGTGGCGTCGTTGGCTAGAGAGAGAGGAAAATAGAGAAGAGAGAGAGAGAACGTTCGTCAGTGGCTCCCTCACCTCAGTAAGCGACTACGGTGAGAGAGCGACAGTGAACGGTGAGCGGTGGTGGGGGTCCCGTACCCCCACCACCAAATGATCACGGTTTTTCGTGACGGTCATGGGTCGGTTTTACTCCGGTCCTCGAAAATGCATAACGCGCGTAAAGAAGTTTCACTTCAAAAATACCCAAAAACAAAAATAGAACATTTATTAAATAAACAATTAGATTTATCGAATTGCACAATTTTCGCCATAATAACTTTTTTGGAAGCAAAGTCTAATGTTTACAGAATTACTAGTAATTCAAAATCACTTTATACGTCATTTAACCTTTTGCAGACAAAGAAATTTTTCTACAAAAATTAAATGTCATTTTCCACGGCATGGTTGATTCTGCTTTTAAACTGGAATAAACCATTTTCTCACTCTAGGTTCTTTTGCACTACATTGTCGATTTATCACATAAAGATTTTCTCAAATTATATTCCGACTTCTCATTATCATACACACAATGTACCGAAATCCACGGAGAAATATCACGTCGATATTACACCTAGTATTCTGGAAGCTTTTCCTCAGAATGGCGAGATTGCGGTTGCGAGGAAAATGCGAGGAAGTGCTGCCAATTTTACTCTAATAATTGTACTGATATTGAAAATACGATAAAGAAAAGTAGGAAAATTGTACATTCATTTATTCGAGGATCTGAAGTGAAAGAATTCTTAAGCGTATCGAGTCCAAAGTCAGTCCAAGTATTACTAAACTACATTATTTATGATGAAATACAAACCGGTTTCGGTAAACTGTGTCTTTGTTAGATGCGTCAAGACGTATCCACAAAAGAAATGCTTTTCGAAAATCTAGTATATCATTAATTATATCTCAGATTCTGTACGTCTACCGTAGGCTAAACTTGTACGGATTACTAATAAACGTTTTTTAAATTTTGCACAACTGATAGACAACCATTTAAGATACGTAAAATTAAAAAAAACTCGTTAAGTAATAAGGCCCTGAGTCTTTATTTATATTAAAAACTCTTAAAAAAATTCAGGAACGAGTGTGTAGGACGGCCTGGAGGCCAACTTCTCCTCAGTAATAATTTCAAAATCTCCCTGTTTATCGAAACTTCGCAGTTTTATGATGACCTACGTACTACCGACATCTGTCGGATAATTCTATAATCTCAAAATCATACCTTTACTAGAGCCATCTATGTCTTGTATCTCGAACTATCACAGAGTGAAAGTTTGCATTTTTCGTAACATAGTGTAGGAGAGATAATGGAGGTCAAAGTTGAATGCTGCGAATTGACTTAATGATTTTTTGTTTTTGTTCTAATGAAGTCAGAAAATTAAATGAATTTTACTACCATGCAGCATTAATAAAATAATATATATTATAAATAAAAATGCACCTTTTAAAAACAGTAGATTACTCAGACAAACGTCAATACTTCCAACTACGAAATGTAAAAAAAACAAAGATCATCAGATTCATCACCTAAAAAATAAACCAGAGGCAAACCCCTCTCACGATCATAAAACCAGAGCCAAGCAAACAGACATACTAAATATTCCTAAATGTAATTCTACTTTTGGACAAAGAAACCCTGAATTTTTAGCAATAAAATTATATAATAAACTCCTTCTCAACATCAAACAAAGGAAAACGAAAAATAACTACATTAAGGACAGCAAATCTTGGCTTAAGGAAATATCGGAAGAAGAACTAGCTACTATATTAAAAACATCATCTTAGTCACTGAAAACGTATACTAACATATATAGTCCCCCTCAGCACAGGATCTCCTCGTGAGGAGGACTTCAATGATCTGTTTTAATTTAATTTAATTTTTTTCATGTGCCATACATAAATGTACCTAATTATTAAAAAAAGTAACTAAATAAAAAAACTATAAATATCGTGGAGTAATTTTTTAAAATTAATCACCAGAAAGTATCCGAAATATAAATAACAAAGATGTTAAACTTCACGTTGAAAAATAAACTTATGATATAAATTAAGTACTTTGGTGTATTACATAAAAAATAAACTACTCATCCCCCATACAAACAAGCCCAGCTTTATTATGGTGATATATCTTATGTATAAAATTAGGTGAAATAATTACCAAATTTTATGTTAATTACGTAACATTATTTTTTTTAATAAATATTTTATTTAGCTATAAAATATTACATTTTGGTATCTAGCGTATATGTATTCTCGAACTACTATTGTAATATTCTGTTATCTACGTACTAACACGAAAAAAAGTCTTTTATGACGGGTTGTTTCAAAGAATTTGATCAATTCCCAAAATTTCAAAGTTGATTTTCAAGTTCTGTGAAGGTTGTATTCAGGTTTTGTTATTATTTAAGTTTTGAGAAATGCCTGGCCATTAATGATATCATAACAGAGCTTGAATCGAACCTTCACAGAACTTGAAAATCATCTGTGAAATTTGATGAATTATTCAAATTCTGTGAAACAATCCGTCCTAGCTTCTTTTACATTTATAGGGAGTTCATTGAACAATAACTTTTATAATAAATATTGTTTTGTTTTGCCGATATTTTTTTCTTAGGCAGCCTAAAATCGTAGCAGTGTACATCTCATAATATAGCCATTGTCTGTCATGTATGATCAATGTATGTTAAATGGTTGTTTATCAGTTGTGAAAAATTTAAAACACGTTTTTTAATTTAGGTGAACAGTGTTTAGTTGTGAATAAGATATATTTATTACCTCACAAGATTACAAAATCACAAAACATTTTGTTTGGTGTTCTGTCTCTCAGTTTTTATTTGCACAAGCTGGATTTGAACCCGCGCTGCTGTATTTGTATCATGACTAAACTGTACCACGAAGGACAACTTTGAATTCTTGTTTTCATTAAACATAATTAATTATTCATAAATATATTTTTATTTTTACAGATTTATCTAGTAAATTGAGTTATCTCATCAAAAGCTCAAAAAGCCAAAGCTCCTCTTAAAATTCGGTCTTACAGTATAATTATATTAAAGAATCTAGATAATATATTGTAACAAGGGTCCAGCCAGTCCGGCAGTAAATCAGATTGTCGACTGCCGGGGTTCGGGTCGCGGGTCGTTGTCCGGGCCCGAGCAACCGACCCGGACCCAAGGAATAATGATCGGACCCTTTATCGGCGGTCATTATCAAGTGATTTTAATGGGTGGGCGGTGGAGATGCGTGTTAATATCTTCGCTTGTCTGGGGTTTGGAGTTCGTTGAAACCATTATGTAGTCATTCATAACTGTGTTACGAGCGTATATTAATAACGGTGGTAAAAATAAAAAGAGACACCCAAAAAAGAGTCCTTACTGCTTTCAACCGTCTAAAACTAGTAACACTACGCCATCTCCAATTTGAGTAACTTGTGAGGCTGAAGGTAGTGCGAAAGAAAGGAAGATGGGAAGAAGAAAGTAGGAAGTTGGCTACACAGATCAAGTCAAATATGGCTAAAGCCATTTCAAGCAACGTTTCAGTTCTGAATGGTGATCTTACATCAGGGCGATGCTAAAAGACTCTTCCACTTTGGAACGATCCGCAAATATACTAGTTATATTATTTTTAAATGTAAAAAGAAATAACACAAATTACCTTTTTTAAATTACTTGTGCACGCCGGGATTTGAACCCGCGACCTCTAGCTTGCTAGTCAATTAATAATTATTTTTTTTTATTTTTTTATTTCATATATATCCCGTTAAACTACAGTTAAGTAGTTTGTCAAACAGGATTTTTATTACAACTTTTTACAGATTACAACTTAGACCTTAATTTATACAATAACAATAAACTTACACATTAAATCGCCTAATACAAATTATTTCTACCTAGTAGCCATGTTTTTAGCAAATATCTGACTCTATTTGGAAATTCGCATTTCTTAATATTACCAGGTAGCATATTATATATTTTAGGTACATTATACTCAAGGGTTCGAGAGCATTAGCCCTCGATCACTGAGACCGTTGTACGGTATATATACATTTGGATATTGTTCTTATTTTTCTGTGATATTATGCATATACTTACATACCTACATCAGTTCCTATTTTGAAAATGCCAGATTCGATTTAAATGGTGGTCTAGGAGGATATTAAAAGAATCCACCACCCTGGAATGTTTCCCAAACGTTCTTTAATTTATTATTTTTAATGAATAAATTGTGAAATAACGCAAGTTAATTACAAAATCATAAAATTTATTTGGATAACCCGTGACATCCGGATTCGTAGCCAAGGATCGTAACCACTTAACCACGGAGCCCTTCAAAATATTTGTTTTTTTTTTCAATTTGTTTTGGAGGCTTACGGTTTTTACATAGTAGGTAAGTAATTTTTAATAACATCTAAGAAAGGTTTTTTACGTGCTTCTTAAAACAAAGCCTTATCTCCACATTTTGGCGAGAATAAGTTTCGTCCTGGACTCCTACTACACCGAAAAAAATGAGTATTGCTGATTTATTAAAATCCTGTTAAAACGTGATGATAGGCCATTTTCTAACAAACTATTAGAACATTTAGAATATATCGAAACACGTGCTCAAGCAGCTGCGTTTATCCTAATGAAACATAATGTCGAAATGCGAAAATATTAAAAATTTTATGAGCACGTATTCCGACATTCCCATAACACGTTCGTGTTTTTTTTAAATTTTTTTATTGGTTTTCAAGCTACAATCCCGTTAAACTGCAATAAAGCAGTTGGTCAACAGGATGTTAATGATCAATTACATACATACACACATAATATTATTACTATAACTATACAATTAACACACCTAAATTAATATAAACTATCTCTATTTAGTAACCATTGTTTCAGCATATATCTCAATCTATTTGTAAAATCGCAATTTTTTATATTAATGGGTAACATGTTAAGCATTTTTGGCACGTTAAATTCTAGGGTTCCCCGTCCGTATTTATTATTTATTATTTCCGTTTCATTGGGAATTTGTTAAGAAATCTGTCAATTCATTTGTTAAAGGCCTGCAGTCCCGTTTTCAACTGGAATGCAAATAATTTGATAAGATAAGCAATATTTTATACCAGTTAGTATACATTTAAAACCAATATTCTTTTTATATATAACATTTCTAAAATAAACCATTCTCACGATATTTACATATTTTAATATGTTAATATCAGATTTAAACTTTTATGTTAGGTTTTCTCAAAATAATTATTAATAGAGATAAAATATCTATACCAACTCTAGTATTTGAGAATGTTGTGAAGCTGGAAAGGGAAGGAGAAGAGAGAAGGTTGGTATTTTCTCACAGTCAATATTTGGTATTTCCCACCTTAAACTAAATTCTTAGCATATAATTATAATCCTTTACGAGAAGGATTCCTCTAAGTAACTCAAATTCTAAATAACTTCGTCATAAAGTCATATCTTAGGGTTCAATGGGGATGGGGTCCCATTGTAGTTGAATGTATATCACATACATCTAATTTTAAAGGACAAACTTCATTTAAACCACTATTAACAATTATAATAAATATTAATATGTTCATCAGGAAACAAAGGATACTTTTTAAAAATTTAATATAAATATTTTCTCTTTTTATTTATTTATCTCAACGTGAACATACCTTACCACTGAAAAAAAGGTTACAAAGATTTTATTTTTCTAGAAGATGAATTAGTAACTTCCCAAAGTATTTATTTAGAAACATCTGAGATTTTATTATGTTACCCCGCGGTAAGATCATTTTTCCTGGCCTGTTAGGATAAATACGACCATAGGTCCATCCAATACGCGGGACTGCGCGCCGAATAGTTTTATACACATTATTTTAGAGTATTGTGTCGTTCTGACTTCGTGCATTGTTATTATTATTATTTTTCGCGGTGGTAGGAGTTAAAAAGAAAAACGACCTCTCCGAAATTTTGACCTATTTCCATACAGAAAGACATATCTATTAAAAATTCTTAGTGTTAGGTACGAACTCACCCGATAAATTCACCGTAGCTTGCCGAGAGTGAGTGTGTTAACGTTGCGTATTTGGGATTGGCACATATCAATGGAAACCGCATGTAAACAATAACAATAACGATAGTTTGCGTTTACAATGTGCTACAAGACCGTATGTTCAAAAAGATAACGAATTGTAATTACACATTTTGTTCTCCCCCGCAGCGCGTGCATTTCCATCGTAGCCCGTAAAAAAACGGGAATGTTAAAAGTAAGTCTTAGGAGAAAACACACATCGAATACAAATGTTCTTTTAAATAAGTTTTAATAAATACACAGACACTGGATAAAATATACTCTTAGTATCGCCCTGGTGTAAGACCACCATTCAGAATTGACCCATTGCTAGAAATGTCCTCCCAACTTCCTTCAACCTCACAAAATACCCCAATTGAGGATGCTATAGTCTCACTGGCTTTAGACGTTCGGGAGCAGTTGGAATTCTTGTACGGTATTCATTTGAAAAATAAACAAAAAAGTGGACATACTTTAAACGGGACGTTAGTAATCATATTTCATACGTTTACATAAGTTCATTGAATGACTATCCTTTTCGTAAGCAGTACTAGGTTTTTTGTTACATTAGTATGATTTTTTTTTAAAGAAAGGCAAAGCATTCGCGGGTTACGAAAAATCTGACAAATGACAATATATAAAAATCTTACTACAACAGTAAGTTGAAAATATTGCTTGTGTCGTGATGGAGGACTTAGCTAGCCGAGGAATTGAACGCACGACGCTTGGGTGGGACCCAAATGCGATGCCAACTTAGCCACTGACCGGTCATAAAATGTGTCCAATATTTTTACGGTTCCATGCTAACTTAACACAGTGACTATTCAATACACTTTTAAAAAGTGTTATAAAGTCATTAAGAACGATGAATTTTTTTTTTAACCTAACCTAACCTAACCTACTTAACCTAGTTAATAAAGTTTTTGTTTCATCACTTTCCATGACTTTTCAAAGAAGAGATGAATTATCATTTTGATGATTCATCCGGTCACCATTTTTACAATGTCGATAGATATCGTAATTTTTCAATTTTACAAACATTCGAAAGGTAAATTTCTCTTTTGAATAACAATGATCTTGAGTCTAATAATAATAATAATAATTGGATGACTTTTATTTATTTTTTTTTATTTTATTTTTTTTTTTATTTAAGTACATAAAACAGGCATGGTGCCCAAGAATTTACATACATGGATGTTTAAATACATAATAACAACTTTAAATTTACATACATGGATGTTTAAATACATAATAACAACAAAAATAGTAACAAAATGAATAAGCTAAATATGCAGAAGTAAATAACAAATAAGAATGGGTAAAAGGTAAATACAAATATGTTCATAAACGATTTGTTATTGTCACACCTGTACTGGTGAGACAATGATTAGGTAGGTACAATGTTGCTTCTCATTAAATAAAGGGTTTCATCACAATATCAGCTTAATATGATTAAAGGTAATACATTTTTTTTGAAATGTTTAAATTGGTCATTAAAAATGTCTATTACATTATTAGAGCCATGTATAATTTCTTAATGTTCGCGGTACAGGGGAAAAATATCCTGTATTTGTGTGGTAGGCTTTAATATAGAAAATGTCGTTCATCCTCCTTGTTGATTTTCTTGATGGAATATTGATGTTAATTTGGGATAAAATGTTTGGTGTATCAACTGATGCATGTATAATTTTGTGTAGGAGAAGTACGTCAGAAAGTTTACGTCTGACCGTCAGTGAGTGTAGTTTGTAGTGCAAAATTCGGTCATTATAAGTTCCAAATTGATCAGATAAACCTTCACGATAAGCAATTACACGGGTTAGTTTCCTTTGTATGGATTCAATCCTATAATTATGAATCTCATAATTGGGAGACCAAATTGTTGACTTGTAGGTATAGCGCCGTTTTTGTGCAAAATCACCTCAAGGGCGCTGTACAAACTTATAATACATCTCTACAGTGATCTATGTTATTACTTAAATATTTATTGAGATAATATACAGTACAATACTTACCTGGTAGCTCACTTGAGATTAACACTTAATTAACATTATATAATTGTTTATTAGCGAAATTTAGATACAGGATTTAGGACATCATTGGAAAATTGAATAACTGGACTTTCTCTTAGGAATGGTAGTATTGTTTTAGTAAATACTTTCGGCTTCACAAATCCTACAATTACAATATTCCTTGATTTTTCAATAAATGTCGGAATAACAACTCTGATAAAATCATTGCCTTGACATAAGGTACTTAATTGCATTTAAAAAACATGAAAATAATTTAACACATGATTTGAATTTTCCAATATAACACCATTCTTCATTCCCTCTTCAATTGTTGGCTTTTCACCATCAACCGTAAATAGCGCATTATTAATGAAGTGTTCCTCTTGTTCGGAATTCCCTGGCAGAACGGAATTCGTTCGGGAATTTTCCAGACACGCCGTGATCCGTGATTACAATTTGAATGAATATTTCCAACAGCTCAAACTGGGAGACTGAAATGTGAGATACCTCCCATCCACCTGCTTTCAGGCTGCCCGTATTAGGGCCTTCAAAAATAGCTAAACAATATACAATTAGACTTACCGGTTTTTATTTTTATTTTTTACGCACAAAGTTGACATTCGTCAAATGAGACGGGGTCGCTTCTACGACTTGTTCTTGAGTTCAACAGCTCGGCTTTAGGACAATTTGCTTGCCTTGTTTACTCCATTCTACAACATGGGTATCTTCAAGACCCATATTCTCTCATTCCTCTCCTCGAAAGGCCCCGAGGGAAATTATTTTCCTGTATTAAGTTAATATAAAAAAAGATACTGTCCGTATCTCTCTGGCGTAAAACCTCCATTCAGAATTGAAAAGTTGCTTGAAGTGGCTTTAACCGTGTTTGGTCGCCAGATCTGAGTAGCCAGGTACTCCCTCTTCTTTTATCCATCTCCTTTCTCTCACTACTTCCCTCGGCCTAACAACATAACCCCAATTGGGGATACCATAGTTTCACTGGCTCCAAACGGTTGGCAGCAGTTAAGATCCATGTGCGGTATTCTCATATAACAAAAAAAATTTAAAATTACCGGTTTTCAGATATTTATAATTTTCGAACATAACCAGTAAACCGGTTAAGAAGCCCTAACTTTTCATTTACTCCGCAGAGTAATGCGCGCCTTTGAGAGCGACCGCCCGATTTATTAGCTTCTTCGAAATTAAACACCGACCACGCCGCCCGCCGTTTTCCTTACGTTCTAGTCCTTAGTCCTTACGTCCTCAGCGGGCTTAGCTTGTTTCAAAGCAAGCACGGATGTATTACATCGATGGCAGCAGGTCTTGGCAACCAATAATGAGGCTTGTTCATTATAATTCACGGCGTATTAGAAATAATAATTCTAAAAGGTTCAGCGCGTCCTAACCATGTTTTGAGTGAAGTTGTTGTTTTTGTGCTGCCAAAGTTTTAACCGCAGCCGTTCGTATTGTTTATACTTCGGGAGAAAACTTTAATTCGATGAAAATTTAAACTTAAACCAGCAGGAACCTACCATAGGTAGATAAGTTAGTTTAACTAAAGCAAAAAATCCGACGAAGTTTGAATCAGCAAAACTCTGGAATGGTAAACTATTATGAAATTTGCACTAATTTATCTACGAGTACCTTAACTGTTTAGACAGTTCAAATGGCTCGCAGTGTAATTTCCATCAAAAAATAAAACTAGACGTTTAGTAGCTAAGTAGACAAGCTAAGTCTGTACTGTTTTGGACAAATTAGCAAAAGCTCAAAAATCACTACCAAGGGTAATCCTCAAAAAACCATTTAGATATCATAACAATGCACTATTTGAAGAGTTCCGAGTTCTGGATGTTAGACAACTATACATGAGAAAATTAATTTTAAATACCCATCAACAACGCCACCTCTACCTATCTATTAAGCACTCTCATGACACCCGCCACTCACTGAGAAATCCAATTGTACCACTCACAACTAAAACATCTCTCGCTCAAAGACACTTCTCATTCTTAGGTCCAAAACTATACAACTTCATGCCTGATGCTTGGAAAAAGGAAAACACAGCTGTTCTTCATTAATTGACCACTAATTAGTTTCATCAATTAGGTAGAAAGGAGAGTGAACTTTTACTACACAAAAAATGAAATCAAACACAAACCAAAAACAACAACAAAAACTCCAACAAAAAAACCATGTAAAAGAAACCTTTATGTTCTAATCTTTATCATTATGTGTATATATGTACCTACCTAGTACTTTTAAATTAGAATGCTACCCAAGCAGCAGTTAATCTTATGTTTAATTGGATATTTTATTTTATTCTATTTCTTCTCTTTGTTATTCATATTTACACAAAATATGTTAGTAGGCTTAGGCACCAGTTAAAAGCACCTATTATTTTGATACTATACTTATCAAACAACTTATCAAAATGTTAATACTCATCCTAATTTGACTATCCTAAAACGTGAATCCTCCCAGTTGGGCAGTCAAAACATTTCTTAAATAATGTACATTTGAGATGTCTACTCCGGAAAATTCACTACAGTCGACCCTTAGGTCAGCTATCGCAAGGTTTAAAGAACCAAAACGCACACCAGATACTAAGTTCGGAGTGTATTTGGAGAGTCAGGACCTAAAACCTGGAATGGACTGCCACATTACTGAATGTTCACAGATGCGACAAAATTCATAGCTAAACTTTAAATGTATATTTTTATGATAGTCATATCTAAAAAGGTTCAGTCTTCACCTTCATAGTACAAGACATTGAAAATAAATTAATCAAACAACTAAGAATGATTTTTTTTAATGATAAACCAGAGGTTCCCAAAGTGGTCTATATGGACCCCCAAGGGTCGATATCGGCATGCTGGGGGTCTATGTAAGCAAAAAAAAAATGGGGGTCCACGAGATTCAAATAGGGGTACATACGAGCGGACTCACTTTTACCTCAATTCAACATTTAGGAGTCGCGAATTTTCCTAGTTCCACAACTTATTTTTGAAAAACACCCAGGGTAATAGTGACGTTCAACATTTAAATGCACTTCACACAGACTTCAAAACTAAGTTTGAGAACATTTTGACTATGGAAATGCAACTTTGAAGAATCGGATATCATGTGACAAGAAGAACTGACCGGAATAAGCACTGGCAACGAACTTAAGTGGCAGTTCTGTAGGGCCAGCTACAGATAGAAATTCCCGATGCTTATCCTGCTTCATTTAAATTTGGTGTAATACCTCACAAGGGTGCCCCTGTCTGCACAATGTAAAGACAGAGCAACTTTACCGCCACCCGGTTGTTGGGCAGGCAAGAGAAGGGAATATTTTTAGTAAAAAAATAAATGGTTATCACATGGGACGTTAATAGTTTTAGGAAAATTCAATATTCGGCAGGCGTATATTGAATTTATAAAAATATTTGACAAGTGGTCTACGGGGCAAAAAAGTTTGGGAACCTCTGTGATAAACTAATGTTTACCAAACAAGGTTTTTATGTATAGAACAAAAGATTAAATATTTTTAAAATATTTAATATAGCGACTATTTAAACATTGTACATACAAAATATGATAGTGAATATATGTATAGTAAATTATAATTCTTAGTCCTCCTTACTAGGGTGACTTGTCCTGGGCGGACTAGAGTTTTTTTCATTAATCTCTTTCAGACAGATTTTTATTCTCAATTTGTAATGATTAAAATTATCTATTAGCTTGATATCTGGGGAAAAGAATTTTGTTGTGAAATAAATGTAGTTTTTATTTTAATTAGCCTGAAACACCTATATAAATTGAAAAAATCTTCCGAGAAAAAATACACGCCGCCGGCGGGAATAGAACCCACAGCCTTCTAATTGCCGATCAGGTGCTCTACCAATTGTGCTACGTCGGCTTATTTAAGATTATCAATTGATAATTTATAAGCTTTTTAAGGTCTTTATTTTAGAAACATTCTCCGGTCCAAAAAAGTTTTAAATTTTCCAGTCTTTTAAAATAAATATCGATATACTTTTGCCAATAATTTTCCATTAATTTTAATATCAATAGTTGTGAAGGATAAAATAGCATGAATGTTTTTTTTTATTTTTTTTTTTATATTAACTCCACACAGGAGGCCCTGAAGAAAATAATTTCCCTCAGGGCCTATGTCATCTTTGGGGATGCTGTGTGGAGGGTCTTTTTGTGGAGAGGAAGGAGTGAACATGGGTCTTGAAGAGTCCCATGTTGTAGGAGGGAGAAAACACAGAGGCCGGCAGTTCGTTCCACAGCCGAGCTGTTGAACTTAAGAACGAATCGTAGAAGCGACCCGTTCTCATGTGACAAATGTCAACCGTGTACAAATGTTGGGCGCGCGTTTGGCGTGTATCCCGACTATGCACCGGTGCCGAAGGGATCAATGACGCTAGTTCCTCAGAGCATCTTCCATTGTAATACCGATAGAACAAGGACAGCATACCTACCTGACGCCTGTGCTCTAAAGATTGCAGTCCGCTTGTTAAGATTAGGGAATCTATCAAACGGACCGCCCGTTTTTGCACAGAGTCAAGGGTTTTTTTCAGGTATTTAGGGGCTCCGGACCAGAGATGGCTACCAAATTCGAGAGTAGGGCGCACTTGCGATTTGTACAGGGTCAGCAGTTGTGTACTATTAAAGTATCTGCGGGCCCTGTACAGTACGCCCAGCTTCTGAGAGGCCAACTTTACTCTGGCTTCAATGGAGCACCCGTACCTGAGCTGGTCACTTATAGTTACACCAAGCATATCAATGGAAGGCCTGTTCGGAAGATTGCTTCCGTTGAAGGAGACTAGATTGTCATTTGGATCCCTTTTAGCCGTAATCAGACAGGATTGGGTCTTTGAAACATTAAATTCGACGAGATTTTTTTTACCCCAGGAGGAAATACTCTCGAGATAACCGTCCATTCTCTGCTTCAAAGCCCTCCGAGCCGTTGGAGTTTGTGTGCCCTTTGGGCGCTTGTCAAACAAAAAGCTATCATGAACTGTACTGTCATCAGCGTAACAATGAATTGGTGCACATGTCAAAAGGTCATTGATGTGCAACAAAAACAAAGTCGGAGACAGAACCGATCCCTGTGGGACGCCAGCATTCATGGAGTGTAAGGAAGAGGTGAAACCGTCAGCAACCGCCTGAATCGACCTATCCCTTAAAAAGTCAGCAATCCACGTACACAGGGATGCGGGAAGTCCGTAAGAAGGCAATTTGTTGACAAGTCCTCGGTGCCAGACCCGGTCAAAGGCCTTGGATATGTCTAGTGCGACCGTTTGGGTCTCACCGTGACGTTCCAGGCACCGCCCCCAAACATGCGTCACATACGCGAGAAGATCACCGCACGAGCGGTTCCGCCGGAATCCGTATTGACGGTCGTTGATAATTTTGTTCTTCTCGAGGTATGTGAGCAGTTTGTCGTTGATCACACGTTCCATCACTTTGGACAGAACTGATGTGATCGCTATGGGGCGGTAGTTGGCCGGGTTGGAGCGGTCACCTTTCTTGGGAATAGGGTGAATGACCGCTTTTTTCCAACCAGAGGGCACAGTGCCACACTTCAGGGACATTTTGAAGAGCTTTGTCAAAACTGGAACTATTTCCGCAGCACACCTCTGCAATACCAGGGCAGGTATTCCATCAGGTCCACTAGCTTTGTTAACATCGAGCCCCCGTATAACGTGGAGTACATCCCGATGCCGGATCCTCAGCTTTTTCATAAAGAAGCCGCAGTGAGGAACCGACGGCGGAACAGCACCTCCGTCATCGAGGGTCGAGTTTTCCGCAAACATTTTCTCTAATAAGTTAGCCTTTTCGTTGGCGGTGTTTGCTAGTGAGCCGTCAGGTCTGGTAAGAGGTGGCAAACTGGGTTTGCGAAAATTCCGACCTATTAAGCCCGCAAGCGACCAGAATGCTCTGCTGCCATGCGGGCAGGCAGCCAGCTTTTTGCTGATCTGCAGGTCGTGTTCGAATTTTGACCTATTAATGATTCTCTTGCATTCCTTTGCCGATTTGTTGTATGCTGATCTGCTTTCGGACGTTCGAGATGTGTTGTAGGCTCGGTAAGCCGCGTTTTTTCGTCGAACTGCTTCGGAGCATTGTCGACTGAACCACGGCTTTGAGCCCACACCAGTTTCTTTAGTAGTCGATTGTATGAAGCCATCCATCGCCGATTTGATGACTTCACCAATCTCCTGGGCACATCTTGAAGGGTCCGAAGTCCGAAAACAAACCTGCTGACCACGGAAAAGCGTTAAAATGGGCCCGCATGCCGAACCAATCTGCTGACCTATAGTGCCACACTTTTCTCCTCAGCCTCTCATCTTAATCGTGTAATGTCCATTGTTTTTACTAGTGTCTTCTGCGTGCAAAGTTGTCAACCTTTTTAATGTCGGGTTAGAATGTTTTTTCTGTATCTGTTGAAAATAATAATATTAGAAAGGCCCTAGGAATTTATAATAAATTGTACAGCGAACTTGAAGTGATTTTTCACAAAAACAGTGCCACAAAATTATGCAATTAATATTATTAGTATAAAAAGGGTTTTTCACGTTCCCATATTTTTTCTTTACAAAATAATTGCTTACCTATTCCATATTTATCAATCCATTAACAAATAAGTTTAGTGAGAAATACAAACAGATTTTAATTTCAATGCCGACAACCTTTTTTCTTTATCAGTTAGCAATTTTCTTTACCCGCCTCACTAGATAAAGTCTGTTCTGAGACGAAGATTTATTTACCAAATCTTAAATATAGATTCAAATATGTACGCTGGTTAGCTATTTAGTTTTTTATCTATTAAAATATGTACGCTGGTAATCTATAACACTTCAAATCCTTTAAAATATGTATGCTGGTAAACTATTTAACTTTTAATTTATTCAAATACGTACGCTGGTAAACTATTTAACTTTTAATCTATTCAAATATGTACACAGGCAAACTATTCAACTGTCAACCTGTTAAAATATGTACGCTGGTAAACTATTTAACTTAAAATCTATTGTACTATGTACGTTGGTAAACTATTGAATTTTGAATCTATAAAAATATGTACGCTGGCAAACTATTCAACTGTAAATCTTTTAGAATATGAACGGTAGTAAATTATTCAACTTAAAATCTATTAAAATACGTACGTTGGTAAACTGTTGAACTTTATATCTATTTAAATATTTCCGATGGTAAACTATTCAAATGGAAGTCTATTAAAATATGTACGCTGGTAAACTATTGAACTTTGAATCTATTAAAATATGCACGATGGTAAACTATTCAACTTAAAATCTATAAAAATGTGTACGCTGGTAAACTATTAACTTAAAATCTATTAAAATATGTACGCTAGTTAACTATTCAACTTTAAATATAAAAGCTCCGTGAAAAACCTGCTACTGTTCCTGTGTATTGATTTTCCAGAAGGTTTTTAAAAACACCACCAAATCGAACTCCAATACGATTCTCGACCTTTCCTGAAAGGATTGAGGTAGTATCCAGAGGAAAGCTCTGCTAGGTTTACAATTGAAAGCTTCCTAATTTAAGCGACAGATGGCATCCGGGTGATGGATTGCCTGCTCCAAGGATCACAAGCGGGGACAACAACCAGTGAATTTTATCGATTAATGTTCTATCTACCATACACAGCAGATAGTGGACAATCAAAATCTATTAGGACTAGTACAATATGTACTAGGTTGTTAAGTGTTATTATGTACTAGTAGATCTGTGAACACTAGTAAACATTGCGTTCAAAAAAGTGTCTTTCTAATTCGATCTTATTTAATAAATCGAAACCAAAATTTCCTCTGAAATCATAACATTTTTTTAAGTAAAATACCTACCAACTTACTTAAAAATCAACCATTATGTTTTATTTCAATTTGGGAAGCAGGTGTGGGTACCGCCGCCCCGGGAATCATCATTTGGATAATCAATACCTCTGCCCATAGGTCAACTCAAGTTGTTCACGTTTTGTGACGTTTGGTGATTGTGCGGGGGTGCCCGGATTCTTGGGGTGAGGTTTTTCCAGGTTATGGCGGCAGATGCGTTTGCCCACCTACTGTGAGGCGGGTTGTATAGGGAGATACTGGTTGAGGGAGACTTTTTGACCTCTCCAGCCGGACTCTCTCTTGACCCATTGCCTCGCACCGTAGTGGGTGTATGTATTCATATATCCGTCACTTCTGAACACATTGGCCTCAGATTCCTAGTCACCCCTCATATATGTTTCCTTCCCAGAACTCTCGCTCCTTCCTTTTCCTAAGAAGACCCTCCGCACAGCATCCCCAAGAAAGAAATGGGCCATGAGATTTTTTTTATGTGCGGAACTATTGTAAAAGGACTGTTTGTATTAAAATAGTAACGAGTTTATCTAACATAACCTAACCTTACCCAACTTAACCTAACCTTACCCAACTTATCAAATCAAATCAAAAATTATTTATTGTAAAATAAAAATTACAAAAGGTGTAGCTTATGGGTAGACCCCATTTCTTCCAGCTAACCACATTTATTTAATTACAATATATAATATTATTTGTTTTATTATAATAATTACAATGTTTATACAGATAAAATAACAATATACCAATGAAAAAATAAAAAATAAAAATATATATACCAATAAGAATAGGCGTTTCATTTACGTGAGGTATTCACTCAACGTGTAGTGACATTTATTAACAAGGAAAGTGTTTAGTAACGATTTGAATTTGTGTGTATCTTGTATTTGTATAATGTTATGTGGAAGGTTGTTATATACTTTAATGGCCATGTAGTATGGTCCTTTTTGGAATATTGTTTTGTTTGCTTTTGGTATTAGTAAGTTTTCTGTGAGCCTTGTAGCGTATTTATGTGTTGAGTTTTTTAGTGGGAACTTGTCTGTAGATGATCGCACTAACATGCATAACTCCATTATATATATATATCTGTGACTGTCAGAATTTTCAGATTTTTTAACTTAACCTAACCTTACTTAACAGAAGTGGTGGCTCGTGAGTTTTCAGTATGATAAGATGCTAAGTTTGACAAATTCGACATTATTGGTGTTGTTGTATCCGAAAATGATTTTTTTATTTGAAAATTCGGTTTTTTGCATGAAGATTTTCAGGTAATCCGTGTGGCGTACGAAATCTTCTTACAAAAGACCGAATTAAAAAAATATATATCACTTTCGGATACAACAACATCAATAATGCCATTTTTCGTAATATTAGCACTCTAGTACACCAAAAAGTCACGAGCCGCCACTGCTTAGCAAAACTGTTTTTTAATTTATTCCTATAAACTTGGCTTTTTTTTTTTTTTTTTTTTTATATTTACTCCACACAGGAGGCCCTGAAGAAAATAATTTCCCTCAGGGCCTATGTCATCTTTGGGGATGCTGTGTGGAGGGTCTTTTTGTGGAGAGGAAGGAGTGAACATGGGTCTTGAAGAGTCCCATGTTGTAGGAGGGAGGAAACACAGAGGCCGGCAGTTCGTTCCACAGCCGAGCTGTTGAACTTAAGAACGAATCGTAGAAGCGACCCGTTCTCATGTGACAAGTGTCAACTGTGTACAAATGTTGGGCGCGCGTTTGGCGTGTATCCCGACTACGCACCGGTGCCGAAGGGATCAATGATGCTAGTTCCTCAGAGCATCTTCCATTGTAATACCGATAGAACAAGGACAGCATACCTACCTGACGCCTGTGCTCTAAAGATTGCAGTCCGTTTGTTAAGATTGGGGAATCTATCAAACGGACCGCCCGTTTCTGCACAGAGTCAAGGGTTTTTTTCAGGTATTTTGGGGCTCCAGACCAGAGATGGCTGCCAAATTCGACAGTAGGGCGCACTTGCGATTTGTACAGGGTGAGCAGTTGTGTACTATTAAAGTATCTGCGGGCCCTGTACAGTACGCCCAGCTTCTGAGAGGCCAACTTTACTCTGGCTTCGATGGATCCCCCGTACCTGAGCTGGTCACTTATAGTTACACCAAGCATATCAATGGAAGGCCTGTTCGGAAGATTGCTTCCGTTGAAGGAGACTAGATTATCATTTGGATCCCTTTTAGACGTAATCAGACAGGATTGGGTCTTTGAAACATTAAATTCGACGAGATTATTTTTACCCCAGGAGGAAATACTCTCGAGATAACCGTCCATTCTCTGCTTCAAAGCCCTCCGAGCCGTTGGAGTTTGTGTGCCCTTTGGGGGCTTGTCAAACAAAAAGCTATCATGAACTGTACTGTCATCCGCGTAACAATGAATCGGTGCACATGTCAAAAGGTCATTGATGTGCAACAAAAACAAAGTCGGAGACAGAACCGATCCCTGTGGGACGCCAGCATTTATGGAGTGCGAGGAAGAGGTGAAACCGTCAGCAACCGCCTGAATCGACCTATCCCTTAAAAAGTCAGCAATCCACGTACACAGGGATGCGGGAAGTCCGTAAGAATGCAATTTGTTGACAAGTCCTCGGTGCCAGACCCGGTCAAAGGCCTTGGATATGTCTAGTGCGACCGTTTGGGTCTCACCGTGACGTTCCAGGCACCGCCCCCAAACATGCGTCACGTACGAGAGAAGATCACCGCACGAGCGGTTCCGCCGGAATCCGTATTGACGGTCGTTGATAATTTTGTTCTTCTCGAGGTATGTGAGCAGTTTGTCGTTGATCACACGTTCCATCACTTTGGACAGAACTGATGTGATCGCTATGGGGCGGTAGTTGGCCGGGTTGGAGCGGTCACCTTTCTTGGGAATAGGGCTATTATTTGTATTAAATTATTTTTTAAAAAGACACAAATAATTTTCCCCGCGGTGTATGTTCCTCGGTAGGCGGTGAATGTTCCTCGGTATGCGGTGAATATTCCTCGGTAGGCGGTGAATCTTCCTCGGTAGACGGTGTTTTTACGGGAGGGTTAAACTCAGATCCGATCAACAGCTTGTCGAACATCCAGGCTTTCGTTTTATGACTTATTATTTTAGCCATTTTATGATATTTGATTCATAGAAAGAGTGGCAGATGTTTTTAATGTCGCCTTGGTGAAGGTCCAAAATTCACAAAAGAAATGTTTATTAGGATCTTCTTCTCTTCCCTAATCCTTTCAGCCCCACAAAATACCCAAATTGGAAATGCCATAGTACCACAGGCTCCAGACAATTAGGAGTAGTTGGGAGTATTGTGAGGTACTCACATAAATGCCCATTTTAAATGCTGATAATGTCAACAGTTCTTGACATAATAACATGTTAAGAAATTTATCGGTTATTTTATACATGGTTTGGCCAAATAAAATACATTTCGTGGACTGATACCTACACATTATTCTCCACGTCACAAAACTGCTCAGGAATAGAAGCGATGTTAATAATTTGATTGATTATTGTGAAGGTTTCAAAGTGTGTACGTTTGCTTTTTGGTTTAATAGGCTTTACTAAATTCGGGAACCCTTGGTTGACTTATGACTTGACCTTTTCACTCGCTCCTAGATTATTTTAGGTTTGTAATTTCAAAGGGTTAAGTTTAGTATCAAAAACATTTACCAGCGCACCTGCAAATTCTCAATACGTTAATATAGTTAAAACGTGTTTGTTTTTCTTTTTTTTAATGACACTCCACAATGAATTCCGTCTGTGAACTATGGAGAGTGATTCGTTGATTTATTTTTTACATTAGCTCCACACAGGAGGCTCTGAAAAAATTGGCCTATTTCGTCTTTGGGGATGCTGTGTATATGGAAATCTAGGGGTCAGTATGTCCAGAAGTGTATGATGTCTCAATACATCCCCACCACTGCGGTGCAAGGCGATGAAACGAGAGAGTCCTGCTGGTGAGTAAAAAAGATTTCTCTCAACCAGTCTCTCCAAATCCAGACGCATCCGCCGCCAAGATATTGACAATCCTCACCCCATTAACCCGGCCATCCCTGCTAAGTCACCAAATGTAGCAAACCACTTGTGGTGACCGATGGCAGAGTGGTTGGCTATTCCATAAATTGTTTTCCCGCCTCCCAAATTGCACTCTAGAAAATAACTCGTCGGAAAAACGACCCGTTCACATACTGACGAAATTAACTTTAAACGGGCGTTACATTGTCGTACCTGCTAAATTTGTATTCAAATTTACTGAGAAAATATTTGAAGAATTTTCATATTGTTCGTAAAATCCACCTTGTGTTCAAAATGTCACTTGCGTTTTGTGTTACCACAGTTCCTAATTCCATTTAATACTTGTTCAGCACAAAAACATAATATTCTGATGAATTATAGGTTGGGTAGTATCAAGGGGATGTACATGTGGTCAACGAATGCCCGCTCCATTCATTCCCCGGCGGGATTCATGAGGTTCACATAGCGACGCCTGAGGCCCTCGACTGGCTCGCAGACCTAGATGTCCCCCTCTGACCCCCCCACCATACGAAAGAAGAAGAATAGATTGGGTGGTAATTTCTGAAAATATTTAATAATTTGTTTATTTTTCCTATAATTGCTCTGTAAAACAATGTGTCTATTAATAATTAAGAAATTACATCTCTTTTTTTTTTCAAAACATTTTTTTCCAGCATCGTCGTTTAATTATTTTTCTTTTTCTATTTTATTTCATATTCAGATATTCAACTTTGAAAAGACTAACAAATGTACGTACCGATAAATAGAGTTCTGTAAACGAACAGAACAATAGCACGAAACAACGTATTCCTAGCTAAATTCAAAATATGGAGGTATTTGTTCCACAATATCGCGAAATAAACACCTGAAGCTGACATCGACATTTACTGAAAACAAACGACTGGCAGTGAAAGGGTTATACAAACCTTTGGTCGTCCCCATTATAATTATTGCAAATTTGCCAAATATCTATCTCGTTCATCAGAGCGCCAGTATCTCCGGACCTTTGCCGGTCCTTCGAATATGCAAAGCGGGCGTAATGTGAATTATAGAGGGTCGATAAATTGGCGTGCCTCAAGGCTCTGCGAAGGTACCATTCTTAAAAAAATAACAAAATCGATTACTAAAACGTGTTTAATATCGGTTATTGGAGACTTATCAAGGAGGGTTCGAGGCTTTATATTTGTTGGGCTACTCCTACACCGGACCATTATCTTTTTTAATATGATTTACCCGTACAAGGCAGAAAAAAACACTTTAGAAATTTCTTGATTGCATAATTAATTAAGCGATGTTCAACCAGCACTTAGATAAGTAGTGTACAAAGTGTTACAGCATACCATACAAAATTTTATGTATAATCTGTTGGCAATTTTGTTTTGTTTAGGTGTGTATTTATAACTCGTACAATATATTAAGGCGAAGCTTAATGCCAAATCACTAGTTTGATTAATCTTTATAACAAATTGGTGTACATTATGAATACCAAAAAATTTGCTTTAGATAAATTGAAGGTTTTCCTATCGCTTCGCTTGAGTAGAATACAAATAATAAAATAAATTACTCAAAAAAAATACAAATGCAAACTACTAAAAAAAATTTTTTTCAATAGAAATGTATGAACCCGTAAAGGAATCAACTTTTAAAAAATACAGTACTATAGCTAAGATTATCTGTGATAGTTTCACTTGATTAACTTTTTTGTTTTCTTATAAAATTATTTACAAAATAAATAAAAACCAGTTTTGTGCTTGAAATCGAACGTTTCTAGACTCCGTTTGTCAAGCGATTTTAATGCCTATTATCTACGATATAAGGTATACCAAGTATATACACATTTTTGGCTTGTAGCTTCCTCTTAAGTTCATCGCACGTATAAAACGGTGAGAACGTTTTATAATGATTTATTGGTTTCAATTTATTTTTATTTATTTTATAATTACTATACAAAAATGGTTTGGAGTAAAAAGTAAGCATGTGTGTACAAGCGTGGCTAAACTTTTGTTCTGCCCTTCATGCCAGAATATCCGAGTATTTCAACTCTGCGATAAAATCTAAATAAATGTAATTGTTCTGAAACTAAACTAGAACTGTTTTTCAAAGGTTTTAAAATTTTATTATTAGAAATAAGCATATAAGTTTTAAAAATGGCTCCCTGTACGTTTTCATCGAGCTAAAATTACTAATGATGAAATTAAAAAAAGTTTTATTAGACAAATGTATACTACTACTTAAAAAGATATAATATATGAGATAAAATATTTAATATATAAGGTAAAATATAATATAATATATTCTTTCAAATAGAAAAATTAAAATAAATAAATATTCTTAAAAAAAAAAACTTTACTATAGCTAGGTACTATAGAGTTAATTGAATCAAATTTCACGCAGGACTGACGCACATACAACCCAAAAATTAGTATTTTTGGTTATAAATAATGATTTTGAAAGCACTTTCCACCCAGGAACGTATTGTATATATTATACCTGAACATATCATTCAACTGATTTTATTCAATTCTGCGTATCGCATTAATAATTGCTATTCCAACGTTAAATCTATTTTATTAACTGTTTTAATTTCGTGCGAACGAAGGGCGTCATGATTATAATCAAATATTTGATTTTAATTACAAATACTGTTCCAGACAGTCATTATTGACTTATTTGACATTGTATCAAATATTACTTGTAAAACGTTATTCAATTTTTCTAAGAATTTTGTAAGATTCAATATTTAACGCACATATTTGATGAATTAGACGGCCACCGTGGTCAAAGGGTAAAGCTCTCGACTAGCAAGCAATTAGCAAATAACGTTTATTTGATTAATTTGTGTTTTTTCAAAAATTACTCAATTAATATACAGGGTGTCCGGAAGTAAAGTGCGCTAACTTCGTGAGTGATTCTACATGATTTTAGAAGTAAAACATAAAAAAAAAAAATTCCGAAATTCCAATGTTTTAAGGTAGGTTTTTCGTAAAAGAGGTTGAATTGTGTATACGGGAAAATAAATTTTAGAATCTCGAAGCTTGCGCACTTTACATCCAGACATTGGATTTGTGGCACGTTCCAGAGTAGAAAATACTCTCAGTATCGCCCTGGTGTAAGGCCAACATTCAGAATTGAAACGTCGCTTGAAATTTGCTTTAGCCGTGTTTGGTGACCAGATCTGAATAGCCAGGTACTCCCCCACCATCCCCTTCCTCTTCCCCATCTCCTCCTCTTGCCCACTACCGTCAGCCTCACAGCATACTCCAATTGGAGATGCCACAGTCTCACTGTTTACACATAAAAAAGACAAATAAAAATAAATTATTTTTAACATTGTTACTTACAACGGTTTTTAAGTCCTTTTTGCGACTTCAATTAATTATACAGTTGTTCACACAAAGTCACAGTTTTTCATTTGAAATAATAAGGGTATACGAATATAAGCTTTGCCACTCTCCGTCAGAGAGCTTTTCTTCTGCTATCTTCAACTTCTTAAAGTTGTCTTCGTTCCAGAACTATCCATCTTCTTCACAGCAGCTTTCCACTGACGTCCCCGCATCTTCCACCATCCACATAGTATATTATCTGTTTAAATGTCCTCTAATCCGACCTCTGACATGCCGAGTGCTACTGCTCTCAACGCTGTCATATTTTTTTTTACTTCAACGTTAAATAAAAACAACAATTTTAAAAACATTTATCTGTGGTTTTGTGTTTAGTTTGTGACTCCATAATATTGGCAAGTTTTCCACATCATTTGTTTCTGAATAGTGACATTGAAATAGGTACTTACTTATTTATTTAAATATTCATTTTCGGGAAATCTACAGTTAACATTTAATCAGTTTGTACATAAGTAGTGTATAGTAAAATAAAACCAATTATGGATTTCCTCGTTGTGACTTTAACTGAGACAGCATAATATGCAATAAGTTATTTAAATTTGTGACAAAGGAGTTGAAATTAAAAAATGTTTACAAAACTGAAGATTATATAAAACGAAAAATTTACAAAACAATACAATACTTATGAGACACCGGGTCACTGGAGCCAGGGTGCGGCTAATGGCCTCCGCCAACAGGTTGGTGACTGCAGTCTACCAGCACCAAACGCCACTTCTGAGTGAGCGCTGGGCCCAAGCTCACTCAAGACAACGCCCTGCATAGTTGATAATTACTTTGTTGTTAATTTATTCTTCGTCATATATTTATATTTCAATTTCACATACCTACTGTACAAAATATATATATATATATATATGGGACGTGTGGGATTGCACTAACCTCCCCACATCCTGGAATAAAATGTATTATTATTATTAATACAATTATAGCCATGTAGAGAGGTTGTAGATATAAATCAAATCATAATAGAAATATAAACAATAGAGACATTAACATTATTCAAAAACCATCAGAGAAATATTCTTTTATGGACCTCTTGTATTTGGTAAGTTTGCAACTGAAAATATCATCCTTGGATAATACGCTATTGTAATGTATGCCTAGTGTGTCGAGAAGGTGCTCTTAAATTGATCAGACTCGGAAGTTTGCAATAGTCGACTTCCGAAGTTAAAATTTTTCGATATTTAATCCAACAATTCGGGTTCATGTATTATTTTTTTTCCAAATTTAGCAATAGACTGACTATACGGTCTACCATTTTTTCTAAGTATTAAGTAATTTCAATGTTTTTTTTTTTAATTTTATTTAAAAATTACAATACTATGGGTATTTTAATTTTAGTTTTTGTGTTTGAAGAATACATTTTCTACAAGGATTTAAATGTTCCATTTTCGATTCGACGCCAAAACGATATATTCGTTTTTATTCGCGACGGCTAAGCCAACTGTCTTACCAGATATTCGCGTTTTGTATGTCACAATGACATTGTAGTCAGTTGCAACGGTTTCCCAATGTGCGGTTTTAGACCGTTTTTTAAATGAATGATTATCTATGAAAATATTAAAATTACATATACAGGGTTTTCCAATAAGAGGTGTTATTTTGATATTCAATCGTAAAAGATCAATGGTTTCGTTGCTTGTGTGGCACGTAGCGCCGACTTGTTGAAAGTAAACGTTGTCCAGATCAATGCAATTACGGCCATAAAAAATCATTAATCATCTCTCGATAGCGCAATCCATTCACCGTAACTGTTGCTCCAGCCTCATTTTCGAAAAAGTAAGGTCCAATGACTCCACCGGACCATAAACCGCACCAAAGAGTCACACGTTGAGGAAAGAGAGGCTTTTCGACAATAACTCTTGGGTTTTCCGAGCCCTAAATGCGACAATTTTGCTTGTTGACGAAGTCACCGAGTTGGAAATGGGCCTCATCACTCAAGATGATTTGCATTTGATTCACTCAAGTGAATTTTAATAATTTCAATGCGTTTTTGAAGCGTGTATCGTTCCATTTTTATCAATGGCGTAGTTTCTACTTGTCAAATGTTAAAAAATGACAGCTTCAAAAGTAACATCTACCGAAATAGCGGGCTATTTAAAATAACACCTCTTATTGGAAAATCCTGTATTTAGTAAGAAAATCACTATCCGAAAATTAAACTTGTATTCTTCCACGTTTTCATAGTTTGTGAAAACATCCCACTGCGCCAGTCGTCTAGTTCCCCTAGAATTCTCTCTGTAACTTAACGTTGGAATAGTAACTCTTAACACTATGTAACACTTTTCATGTAACCGTGTAAATTACTTCATAAAACATACATTTTGTCTTCCGTATTGCAAGACCAATAAAATGTATGACATAGCACAAAACCGGCATTCATTCGTGTTGTTTTAGTCCAATTTCAACGATAATTCTAAACGTGTTCATAAACGTGTCTTCAACATTTTGTTTATTCAAGAGGAACTATCGATTCACTCAAATAAAAGCACGCATTAAATTAGACAACGCCATTGCTGGAGCATTGAGAATTGACGTGCATAATGTTGGGATTGCATCCATTTTTCAGTGGGGCGGAATAAGGGTGGTTTAGTAGCCCCTGCAGGCTGGTACAGGGTAGTAAAGGGCTTAGGGGATGAAAGATTGATCGATTCTTCCCGGAACCGAAGCGACAAGCTGCTCTAAGGGTAATTTATTGAACCCCCAACCTGTACTAACTGTAACTCTCCGTGCAGTATTCAGCATTGAAGGCACTATACACTATACAGTATGCAGCCACTATACTTTTTTTTCTTTATTCGCAGTTGCTATTCAATGGTGCACGCGATAAATTGTTAAGGAATGTGTTTGTGCATTTTTAAAGTACATCAAATGAAGCTTAAGAGAATGCACTTGTTCACGGCAGTAGCACAGCTCGCTAAGCGGTGGAGAATGTCACTTAGTGAATGTTTATTTTTTTGTCGGTTTGTTTAATTATTTTCTTAATCCATTTAAAGTTTTCACTCTTTAAACATAAATACTAATGGTAGACAAGGAACGAACTCATAACTCTGTATTTTTGAGTTTAAAATAAAGCGTTAAAAAAATAGCGGACAGTGGCGGTTCGTGCTCTAAATCATTGGAATTTCAAAAAGAAAAGATAAACGCTTTTGTGTCTATTTTTCTTCGTCATTAATATATTAAGTCACGCAATTTTAAAAGACTGCAGATCTAGAAAACCTTTTCAGAAACAATTAGCACAATTATTTGTATTTTTAGTTCAAAAAGTTTAGTTAGAAAAATAATCGTGAAAAATATCGGTAAGTGCTTTCTACAATAACGACATGAAATGATACATTTGTGGCTTTGTAATATGTATAACAAGTGGCATTGAATGATGAAATTTTTAATATAAAAATAGCAGTTTACATAAAATCGGTGAGTTGTAGATGATTTTTTAGTGCTGTCAAACACCAAATAATTGTTGACATACAGCAACAATTAAATAAAAGTGTAATCATTTACTTGATAACAATAAGGCAAATATAATGATGGGAGTAATATTATTATAAAGGTAAATAATTCTGCCTAAGTGCCTTGGTTTGTAGTCCACAGAAGCAGAGCAGATATTAAGTTACCCGAATGCATTCGGTAATGTAAACCAAACAAAATACCTAGGGGTCATTATTGATTCACACCTACGCTGGACTGACCACATAACTTTTATTTTGGCCGGTCGGTGGCCGAGTTGACATCACGCTTGGGTCCCACTCAGCCGTAGTGTGTTCAATTCCTCGGCTGGCTAAGTCCTCCATCACAACACAAGCAACATTTTCAGCTTCCCGTGGCGGTAGTAGGAGATTTTCAAATATTGTCAGGTTATTCGTAACCCGGGAATATTTGCCTTTCTTTAAAAAAAAAAAATAAATAAATAAAAAAAAAAAAAAATAAAAAAAAAAATAATAAAAAATTACTAATAAACTAAAAAGAGTCATGCACCTAATAAAGTCAATTAAAAACATTTTCCCACATTCAATACTTAGATCTATATATTTCGCACTCTGTCAATCGATTGTTACATATGGCATACTGGCTTGGGGAAGCGCTACAAACACTGCAATCGACCCAATACAAAAAATTCAAAAGGCAATAATTAAAATCATCTTGCAAGTACCATTCCACACAAATTCAAGCGAAATTATCAAAACATTAGACGTCATGTCAATAAGACAACTTTATGCCAAATCTGCACTACTAAATTTCCTCCAACAGAAACTACACATTCCAATACCACCTCAAACAACAATAAAAACAAGGTCGACAACAAACAATACCCAGAACATACCGATAACATACACCACACACGGACAAAGACACTTCCAGTATTACGCTACAAAACTTTTTAATTGTATGCCCACCACTCTGAAACTACTACTAATGGGAAATACATACACAAACATTCACAAAAAACTGAATACAGCCTGGATCAAAAAACAAGATATCCATTTTATACAAAACATTATAACACCAAACCAAACATAATCATGGATGAATGTGTATGTATGTATGTATACATGTGTTTACTTATATGTGTGTATGCATGCATATATGTGTATTTATGTATGTATGTGTATACATGGGTGTATGTATATATGTGCACATAAATAAATATTTTTTTCCTTTTTCTTTGAATAACAATGTACAATAACCATTAAAAAAAAAAAATTAAAATCCCAACTTACACTTTTATATAAGAAAATTTAACCAATACACATAAATACATGTACCATTTAATCATAACCACGTAAACACCTCAGCACAGGTTCTCCCAGTGAGGTGTTCACGAAACATATAACATTACCCACCACAGTGTCACCTACTCAAACCTACCATATAAAACACCATATTAACAACAGTTCTAAATTTATGTATTATATACAAATGTAAATATTTGGTAGACACTGTAATGTACGTATAGAATTAAATAAAAAAATAAAAAATATGTTCGTAATGTTTCGTTTCCGATTTCAACAACGCCATCGCGGCGCATACCTGTATCTATTAGCACAGTTCGTAACAGGCTTAACTTTTAGGAAATAAATCACATGTTTTTTTTAGATTCCGTGTGCATTTTCGAATCTGCGCTGGGCCGGATTCCCCTTTGTGAAGTTTTTAATACGTAGTAGTTACGCTGCTGAATCTGAATAATATTATAATACAAGTGGATATTCTTTGGGGGTTCATTGCACATCCACACAAAAGAAAACGACCACTGCATTTGAAGTTGCTATTAACTCGACACGGTTGAAATGTCGAGCTTAGCGTGGCTTAGCACGTAATCCGTGTTTTGTGTTTATTTTTTCTTTGCAAAACCAAACCACTCAAACTACAGTCTTCGCGATTTTTCAAAATGTCAACGACGGCAGCATTTTTTACGTGGGTTTAGTTAACGAGTTGATTTATGTTAAAGTTCCCCACTTCAGTCAGCATGGTGCTTACTAATTGTAAATGGTATTTGTTTTGCTAGAGTCAGTGCATTTTTCATAAAATTATGACAAACTAACGGCTGAAAACAAACTTCTCTCATTAAAGCTTTTAAAATACCTCATATTCGTAAGGAATTATATTCCATTGACTATTTTAGATTGAATATCAAAACAACATCTAAATTCCTTAGCTATCGGTGAATATAATAGTCCACAATGATAAAATTAGGCAATTTATGTACATTCCAATTTTACGTAAATGTCGAATTTGACACCTTGTCGCTAACACCTCAGTGTGTAGAATAGGAACTACTCGTACTTAGCGGATAATCAAGGATTGAGATGTTGATTGTCGGCTAAAATTTGAGCGAGGAATGTAGTACATAGTGAGCATAGTGACCAAGTGATGACCGGGCTATAATCATTTTATGTGTGATGTGCCTTATAAGGTTTCAAAGATTTTTTTTTGACTTGGGATATGTTATGAAGTTGAATGGAGTGGGAATGGGAAGGAAATGAGTAATAGAAAGTTTGAGAAGTACCTGGATTTTCAAATCTGGTCACCAAAAAGACGTCGTTGACGCAAATATATTGTTTATTGTTTCTTTACTTTGTATATTTTTTCTTTGGAATTTTTAACGTAACCAGGACAAGCCTGTGTTGATTTAAATAATTTTACAAAATAATAAAAATAACACAAAGATTATATATTGAGAGAATAATATTGTTGTCTTCTGGTTCTGCAATTTGTCTTCCCAGGTAGCTGATCCTTGTTCCCAACAGAGCAGACATTAATGTTTCTACAAATTGGGTACCTACACGGTACCATTAAGCTAATTCCAGCCAATTCACTATAGTATAAAAACATAATAAAATATGTAAAGCAAATATATATACATCTCCACCCATTAACCAATTGCCTCTCCCTGTCTGACAGTATGGAGTACATACCTACGTCACAGACATTCCAACAATTTATGGTAAAAAACGAGTCTGTTAAGAAAACCTTGCAGTGAACTTGTTAAGTGCTCCCTCAGTGCGTTTAAATCAAGTCTACTATGTAAGCTTATGCAATGATCACCCGCAGTGTTCCTCAAAGCCACACTATCAATTTGCAACAAGACGTTATGTATACCAAAGACAAGGGTAATTCAGATTCCATTTACAACTCCAACTGTTAAACACGGGTACGCCAATAGTTGTGTCAAATATTATTTACATATAATTTTTGCCACTTCTGTCATTTTAAGCAAACATTTTTGATTCTGATTACTCTTGTACCTTTGTTACCTTTTTGAAAACCTTCTAAGATGTTTAAATATCGTGAGACCAGTATATTTAAAAAAAAAATACCGCAACATAATAAATGATCGATAATGTGGAATGTCGATCAAAATTAAAAAACAGACTTTGAAAATCCTAACATATAGCTTTCCGAAGAAACTGCCATTTATCAAACACTGTGAAATTAGGATAAAAATGATTATACCACACTCACCCGTAAGTCGGGGAATGAATATTAATTTTCCTCGTGAAAGAACCTTAACTTAAGAAAAGTTGCAAAACTCTGGTCATGGAGGAAGAAAGAGAGAATATAATTTGTATTTTACACTTGCTATTTTTCTTTTATAATAGGTACAAGAAGAGTTTCACGAATAATAAAAAAATAAGGTTAATGTAATTAGTTCTGTGGAGATGATATTAGTTTTCAGAACTTTGAAACTCGGAAATAATGACAATGAAACTACCTTTTGTAAAGTGATCATGTTTTTGCAGGAATAAATTATGCAATTAAATTATGAATTGCTTTATATTAACATAATATTAATCTTAGTTGCTTTTGTTGTGTGTTAGTTGGTCCTGCGTGAAATGGTTCAATTATCTCAAATTTGCTTTGAATTTAAGTGTTATTTTAAAAAAATTATCTGTACCTACCAATGATTTTATCATTTTCAAATTTGTAACTATCATATCCCGTGATTTTTACGGGATTACTATAATTTCGACAGAAATGCAACTTATTTACTGCGAAGATTCACGTGAGATTTCAAAAACGTTTTTAATTTCGAACACTTGAAAAATTATCTTTTTCATTTTTCGACCTAGTTGCACCATCTCTTGGCCTCAGTTTGATTGAGGATTGAACCTTTCTCCCCAGGAACTGAAAACTGCACCAAATCAAGATTGGTTAGGACCGATATTTATTTCGTATATTAACTGCTGTTATATCATCCAATCAAAATTTTTCGATTGTGTTTGCGTGATTACCACGAAGTTGAAAGAAGTTATTGTCGTCGACAACAAGTCTATCTGCCGAGTTTCAGCTGGATCGGATTCTGGGAAGTAGGTTATTTTCCACTTCCAAGATTTGAATTCATTCACAAAAATGAAAGTAAATATACAAATCGATATAAAGGGTGTATCGGCACGTACCCGACAAACTTTAACCAGCTATTCCTTAGCACATTTGGAGTAAAAAATGTTATGGGCACTTTGCTGTCCGGTAACATTTTTTTTAATAAAAAATTTACTATTCCTATTTTCACCATATTTCACCAATGTTTTATCCTTTGTCAAAGTTTGAAAACCCGTCTGGCAATATTTTGTTCGAGTTTCGTTGAATAATGTACGTACGTACCTACGTTGGCGCGCTTTTACAATTACAACGAAATGGCACAGCACCATTGGTCTCATTTTTAACTATTATTATTTAGTGTGTACGAAAGAGCGAGGACACTTTTTGACGCACTTGCTAATAACAGCTGTTGAACGCGAGAAACAAGGCAAATGACAGTGACGGAGTGTGGATTTTTATTTATTTTTTTGTTTTTAATGGAAAAAAAATGTTACCGGACAGCAAAGCGCCCATAACATTTTTTACTCCATATGTGCTGAGGAATAGCTGGTTAAAGTTTGTCGGGTACTTGCCGATACACCCTGTATATATATAAATTAAAGAGCTCCACGACTCATGATGGAATTTACTTTGCAAGCTCAAAATGGTTGCGTGAAGTAATTCAATCTGATTAGAAGAGATCATCGTTTGAGATTTTTTGCCAGTCATTAAAATAATAATTCTGCTTTATAATAAATAATTTATTTCATTTTAAATGTTATTGATTACCATGAAAATAGCTTTTTTTTCTTAACCGAAGTATATACAAGGTTCAAAGATCAGTTTCACAGTGAAAAAACTGCTTTATTAAAATGATTTAACAAGCTGCGATAATTTTATCTAAAAAGTTGTAAATTGCAAGTTTACTTGTCCGTTAAATAAATTTGAATAATGGTATTTTTATCAGCTCGAAGAAAAACTTTCGCAATTTCTTAATTGCATAATTAATTAAGTGATTCTCAACATTGCTTGGGTGAACAGTGTGCGAGGAGATGAACGGCTGTGCCGCCTTTTTCATACAAAATTTAATTTTTTTATTTGAAGCCAAAATACCCAAAGTAAATACACATTTAAATACTCAAAACCATTTAATTTATTTGTGTTTTAAATTATAAAATACATTCCATTAAATAATTAAATTTGGAAAAATTTTGTGAGTTAACGATAATACTTTTTTTAAGTATTTTTTCCGTACCTACAGTGTGATGACATATAAAATTTAAATAATAAAATATTTAAAAATATTTTTTTTTAACCTCAATACTTTTGTATTAAAATGCATTTTAAAACTCCATTTTTGATGGTTTAACTGAATACTGAACCTTCTTATCCAGGAACTAGATTCAACAACTTTACAAAACTCGCCGAATGCCGTAATTATTATTATTATTTCGTATATTAACTGCTGTAATGTCAACCATTTTTATCGAAATGCACATATGTCGGGATATACTCAAAAGTTGACAGAATGCATTGTCATCGACAATGAGTCTATCTGCCGAGTTTCAGCTCGATCGGATGTCGGGAAGTGGGTTAATTTCCGCTTCCAAGATTTTCATTTCACATTCATTCTTCATTCCCAAAAACAAAACTGAAATTCAAATAGAATTTAAAAAAAAACATTATTTCATATGCAAACAGACACTATCAGTAATCTAAATTCAATATTGTTTTTATTTGGTTTTACGCACAGCTGAGATTTACCTGAAATTAAAAGAACAGAATGCATTTAAATTAGGGATGTAACGATACCGATATCGATATATAACAGCCGATATCGAGCGCGCGAAACGAACAACGCGCGTGACGTTGCCGCTCTATCGTAACTTCTCAACGGTCGTGAGAAATGACAACGCCGCACGCGCAACTGCAGGCCTGATGCAAAATGATTTGCGTAACAAATTATCTGCTGATAATTTGAATAAACTTTGTTTTTTTCAAAACAAAAATCTACCTAAAGTGAATTTTAATTACTAACTTTATGTACATATATTTTTTTTATAACTTTGAAATTTATTTCATTCCAAACAAATAAATGCTTTTTTTTCATTTTAATTTCTTCATTTTTATTGATTATTTTTCTTTCACATTCCTGAGGGCAATCAATATTGACATCACTATCGGTATCGCCGATTATTTTTGTTCAGAATCGGTATCGGTATCGAATCGGTAAAATCATGTATCATTACATCCCTAATTTAAATGCAATTAAATTAAATTAAAGAAAATGATATTAAAGCGTAGGCGCACCTACAGTAATATAAAACTAAATAATACCATACAACAATTTTTAAACTTGTAACAGCAACATTAAATAAAATAGAAACTAAAATATTTTCACACAAATAACTACATTACCTGCTCTAACATTAAAATAATTTACAGAACTCAGCAATAATTGTCTCTAAATACATCAACAGTACCTCCAAACTTGTTGCTCAGATCATACATCCTATTGGATGATGAGTGTGTCTGATCGATGGTTGTGTACGCATTGCAGAAAAATTTAATATTTTGTCTTGTGTTCCTAGTCGGTACATAGAATTTAACTATGGCGACGATGGCATGGCGGTTATAACTCTGTATATTACAATCAGCTCTAAAATAATCAGATTCAAATTATTCATCAAACGTAAATAATTTATGTCTTAAATTAATGTAACTAACAAAATTTTGCTGGACCCGTTATGTATTATTACAGCTTACTTTATACAACAGGGACCAAATTTTCACCCACCAAGTTTAGAATCTGTTACCTCATGGCTCAGAGCTCAGAAGCTTAGGAAGACACGATACCATATAATACAATAAGTCAGACGTAACGACGTAAGTGAAGAAGCCGTGTACAAAAACATGCGACACACGGCCCTGGTGCATTGGACACACTTACGGTCGAATTTACCCTGGCAAATACTCTAAAATAGAGTGGGAATCTTAACGACGTAAGTGAAGAAATCGTGTAAAAAAATATTTGGCGGGCGGCCCGGCGTATTGGACAGACCTAAGATCGAATTTGCCCGAGCAGTTTATTAATTAATTCTTATGAACGCATTACTAAAATTTCATATATTTCTAAACAAATATCTCTAGAAGTTACTTATTCATCGTCTAGAAAAATAAAATCTGTAGCTTACCAAAAAATTTTTTTTGCAAATGATACTTTTTTTAAACCGTTTTACGAAAAATATTTTAATGGTAAGGTAGTGTTTTTATTAATTTTAAATATGAATTACTTGCATCCCTTGTTAACGGTCAGAAAAAAAGATGTTGTAGTTAAGAATTCATTGAAATTAATTAAGTTGAGAGCCTCGAACAATCTCCCATTATTAGAATAGTATTAATGCTATATTATTAGAGTAATTTACAAGAAATTTAATATTCCTTGTTTAAGTTAGGAAAATAAAAAAGGTTTCTAATTAAAATGCAGGTATTACGTCTCTCGGTTGGTTTTGAAATTAATTTATTCGCCCGTTATGTAAAAGGGGGGGAGTTGGTGTTCAGCCTTTTCTTGTTGCCACCAACAAGGCTGCCATAAATCTTGGAACTAACGCGAGCTGCCACCGCCACCTCTACAGCCAATCTTTACACAATTTACAGCGATACACTGCACAAAAGCTCCTCAAACTTTTCTCTAAATATCATTATCATTATATTTTCAATTGAAGAAGGAGATAATACTTATAAATCTAAACGAAATATGAAACAGAACAAGACACAGAAAAATAAAAAGGTAATGGTCACAACTAGGAATCGAACCCAGGATCTATTGTTTTTTCCGAGACAGGCGTCATAAACAATTGGGACCTATTTATTAAACTTCCTATTTCAAATTTCGAAATAACAATCTCATCTTGCAACTAAATTTTGCCATATTACATTGATGGATATAAACTTCAATTCAATACCGGTCAGTGGCTGAGTTGGCATCATGTTTGGGTCCCATCCAGGCGTCGTGTGTTCAATTCCTCGACTGGCTAAGTCTTCCATCACAACACAAGCAAATTTTTCTGCCTTCTGTGGTGGTAGTAGGAAATTTTCAAATATTTTCAGGTTATTCGTTAACCGGATATGATTATCTTTCTTAAAAAAAAAAAAATTAAAAAAATACAAATATTCATTTAGACTTTTTTATAGCCAATATGTATCCGATATACATAAAATTTGTATATGTCTACCCGAGACACTATCTAGGTTACAGACAAATTTCATTTGAATAGGTAGCTGCCAAGAATAAGGAAAAATTAGTTGCAAAATGATATTATTAATTCTGAATTTGAAATATGAAATCGATAAATTTGACGTTTAATAAATGGGTATCACTGGTCGAGTGGTATCAGACGTCTGTCTAGAAGACTAGAAATTCTGGGTTCGATTACTAGTTGTAACCGTTATCTTTTTATTTTTCTTTGTCTTGTTCTATTTCATGTTTCTTTGAGATTAATTAGTATTATTTTCTTCTTCAATGATACATTACATTGATGAGTATAACCTTCAAAAAATTTAAAAGTAAGAGTGGTTCCTGATTTTTTTATTTTATTCAAGAAGAAGATAAATGTCGGTCCTACTCTCTGGTAGAGTTGTCGACTCGAGTTTCTGGGTAGAAAGATTAAATACTGTATAAAAATTGAAATAAATAAATTTTAAGGTTTAAAAGCCATTTTAAAATAGATGTTAAATAAAATGAAATTAATAAAACTTCGTTTTTTTATTGGTTGGTGTTCCACAAGTAAATAATAGTAAAATATATTCATAAGTCGAACCGTTTGAGAACCACTTGGCGGCGCGGGAAGCCTTGGGTCTTTGGCGAGTTTTACCTGTAATTAAGGAAAGTTTGCCGCTACAGGAGTGTGGCCTATATGAGTAGAGCCTTGTTACTTCACACACTTTACCTTGGTTCCAAGGTTCTATTTCAGTACTTTTAACCAGTTATTCCCAAACTAATAATCCTGGTTCCAATATACGTTTCCTTCGCGTGTTGCTTTTTTTTATTTCAGTTTTTGATCCAGCATAACTGAGAGGTGATGGCAGAAATATTGTGCGGATTTTAAATAAATTAATCAGAAATTACGTAGAGTTACAAAATGCTTCCCGAAACCCAGCTGGTCATTTTGAGTATATTCTGCCGTCTGAATCAATTAAGGATACATTTTGAAACGGTGGTATCGCCTGCTTGGGAATCCGTGCTCCGCACCGAGTCTACTTTGCGTATCTGTATATAGACATACATCCCACGAGGTGTGCCTACCAGTAGTCTCGGGGTGGAAAGGGCCGCCTTGTGGTACATTGTGGTAGGGAATTGGTGCGCTCGAAATAACGCTCTCTTTTGGGCTTTGTGCACTCATACAATATTCCCTTGGGATTTTGGCACTGCAGCTAAATAAAGAAACACATTCACGGGATTTAAGTATTTTTACCATAATGCCAACTGATCGCAAAATGTATTTTTATGTGACACTTCACGACCGCTTCTCTATTATATAATAGTCTGTATTAAAGGCCTGGTGGTGCGGGTGAAAAAAATGAATGGATTATAGTCAATATCGGTATTTATTTAATATAAACATACATAACATAGTTTTTTTTTTTTTCCACATTTGTACACGGTTGACATTTGTCACATGAGAACGGGTCGCTTCTACGATTCGTTCTTAGGCTCAACAGCTCGGCTGTGGAACGAACTACCAGCTTCTGTGTTTCCTCCCTCATACAACTTGGGACTCTTCAAGACCCATGTTCACTCCTTCCTCTCCACAAAAAGACCCTCCACACAGCATCCCCAAAGATGACATAGGCCCTGAGGGAAATTATTTTCTTCTCTGCCTCCTGTGTGGAGCAAATATAAAAAATAAAAAAAGTCCGAACTTAGCTACCAGTAGAACTCACTTTCTATGATAAATAAATTCAGATTTTCTATTTCATATTCTCTCACCATATTTCTTGTATTGTTAACGTTTTCAATCTATTGAAAGCTTCGAAAAAAAACGTTAGAATTCCGAGTAATATTTTAAAGCTGATTCTTAGGTTGTTAGATTGCCATTCATCACAGCTTCCTAAAATTATTATTCGAACCCGGAAATTTAATTCACTTTTGGAGAGTTTTTCACCGGTTCCCTTGGAGCAGGAGTTGGCAAACTGGGATAAATGAACCCAAACCCAAAATTGGAAAATCACGGAAATAAAATAGGCATAATATTTTGTGAAGTAACTGGTCAGTAATGATATAATAATAAATAGAACATGAATAGAAAACTTAAAAATCAACTTTGAAATTAGATGAATTGTTCAAATTTTGTGACACAACCCGTCCTTAAAATAGTAGATTTTGCGTCCAATATAGTTTTTTTTTGTTTAATTATTATAAGCAATAATTATTAGCCTGTAACATACATACATATTGGAAAAATTTTCAGAGAAAAAATACTTGCCGCCAACGGGAATTGAACCCGCAGCCTTTTGATTGCCGGTCAGCTGCACTTCCAATACGCTACGTCAGCTTATTATTGCTTATCAATTTTTTAGAGCTTGCCGGTTGGCAATCAGAAGACTGTGGTTCAATTTCCGTCGGTGGCATGTATTTTTTAAAATATATATTTTTTTAAATTTGAATTGGTGTTTAAGGATAATAATTTGTTATTTTTGTGCTATGCATAAATTATCTTGTATTATCAAATTAGTTTATCATACAAACAAAAGAAAAATAAAATTTCATTATTTTCATACAGGAGGCCCTGAGGAAAAAAATCCTTCAGGACTTATGTCATCTGTGGGAATGCTGTATGGAAGGTCTTTTTACGGAAATGAAGGAGAAGAAGTTCTGGGAAGGTATGAGGGGTGGGTAGGAATCTGGGTGTCAATGCGTCCAGGGGTGACGGACGTATGAATCCATCCCTCCCGCTGCGTTGCAAGGCGATCGGTCGAGAGAGAGGTCAAAGTGTCTCGCTCAAAACCGAAACAAACCTCACCCCGTGAACCCGGGCAACCCTGCTAAGTCACGAGACTAAGTCAACGTAGCAGACCACTTGGGGTGACCTATGGCAGGAGTATCGGTTATACAATAAATGATTCCCGGTGCGGCGGTACCCATTCCCAGTTTTCTCTTATTTAATAAAGCAAAACCAAAATTTCTTCTGAAATCGTAGGATTTGTAAAATAATAAGAAACTCCAAAAAAACACCACGATTTTACATTATGTCACCATCTTGAAACGGAAACGGAACTTACAAATAAAATTCCTTAAACAAAACAAAAAAATTAAAAAATTAAACAAAAAATTAAATTAAAATAAGGCCGACGAAATATTTTTCACTTTCACATTATGGGTCCTCTTTATTACATTTAAGTTCCTACATCGCCAATATATCTAATTTCGGAAAAAGTTATTTGACTTTTCTCTTTGACAATCGTGGAGAATTACTTCCGAAGTTACAACTTGTATATTAATATAATATTCTTATTTTTAAAAAGTTCCCCGACCCCTTCCTTAGAAAGTGCGCACATGTATATTAATCCAAGTCAGAGGGAGAAAACTGATTTAGGAATACTTTCCCCGCATAATTCGAACAGGAAACGCCGAGAAACTTTCCCTTAGAATTAAGACGGTTAAATGTTATTCAACACAAACCCGCTCAGCGAACGGTGCCTGATGTAGGTATATTTCTACTTCCAGCTAGGGATTAAAGATTCGAAGCTGTTTTGAAGAATCCGGACTTTCAAGTTTCTTGTATCTTAAAATCCGGATTTTCAGATTTTTTGAAACTAAAATCCGGATTTAGTTGAGGGCTTAAAAAAATTTCGAAATCACTACAATTACATTCATGGCTATTCAGATCTGGTCACCAAACACGGCTAAGCCATTCTTTATTTATTTCTATACATACATTACAGTGTCTACCAAATCATTTACATTTACATATATATATATATATATATATATATATATATATATATATATATATATATATATATATATATATATATATATATATATATTTAAAACTGTTGTTAATATGGTGATTTTTTTTATGCTTTTTTATCTGTTTATTTCAATCAACGTTTCAATTCTGAATGGTGGTCTTATACCAGGGCGATACTGAGAGTATTTTACACCCTGGAACATGCAGTAAGTATAGCATATATCATTTTAAATTAATAAATTGTAAAATAACACAAATTCAGAATTCCTATTCCATTTATTTGACTACAATACAATTATACAATTTAAAATCGGTTAAAATTAACAAATATCAACATAATCTCGTGATATCATACAAAACACGATAAATTTATTTTTACGATCTTTGTCGAACTTACTGATTATTAGTTATTTATTAAAAATCCATGTGGTTAAACCATTATATACAATTTTAAAAAAAAAGTTACTTTTTCAATATTTTTTTATAAATTAACACAATTCTTTGAACTACCTCTTGTATTAACGCACGATTCGAACATTTTTGATTTTAAGGTTATCGCCTGAATTTTATAATTTATCTATTCTAAATAGAAGAAATCTATTCTAAATATTAAATTATTATTATTAAAAGCATGTTAGCCTATTGGAAGCATTCCGTAAAATCCGGATTTCATATTTAAAATCCGGATTTCATATTAAAAATCCGGATTCTAAATTTAGTGTGAATAAACTGAAAATACTGAATTTCCGAATTTCTGATTATCCGAATTGGAATCTCTACCAACAACCCACCAAAAGTAAATCAAGATTTACCACCTGTATTTGATTGTTAAATACTAAATACTTTACACCTAGAGGGGCGGGGGTGGAAATGCTGTGTGTGTGAAAATATCGGAAAAGGGTGGTTCTAATTCAAAATTTATACAAAATTTAACAAAGTCAGTTGACCTTTTTCATGGACTATTATTTTGACAACATGATAACTTGCAGTGTGTTATTAATAATTATTTAATAATAGCTAAGGTAAATAGCAGAAATAAATTCAGTAATGAACCGACTGCACAGTGCAGAGATTAAATATCACATGAACACCAACGGTACTGAAAGTCTATCAGCCTATAAAAACATTGTTATTAAATCTGTATGTCTATCTTGATAATGTTTATAAATTTTCAATGTATCTAAATTTATAGGAATGTGCTTCCTATAGTTTACTCTGTTTGTTGCTTTGAGTTAATATTTTTATACTTAGTACATATTTTAATTTTTATATCTCTTTTACTCTTTGATTATATCAAATGTATTTTTAATTGTATCATATATAAAAGCCCTAATTCTGCGTGTACAAATAAACAAATATTTTTTAAATGTTCCTAAACTACACAAAAGTATATCAATATCATTAAAATTCTTATTATCTAAGTTACACGATCTGAATATAAAAGCGTTGTGTCTGAAATTAGTAGAAAATTTTTGAAGATGAAAAAGTGTTTTGTCTCTAGTTCTAAAGCATGGGACTCTAAAATTAATCTCAGACAAAATGGGCGAACAATCAATAAGGCCATTGATAATTTTATGAAAATATATTTTACCTGCGGAGTCTCTTCTAGTTTTTAATGCCTTTAGTATTTATTTATTTGGTACAATATTTTTTACATTTTAAGTTTTCCAGTAATGTAGGCCTCACTGGGTGGCTTGCCCGTGCTGAGGCATTCATTTTATAATATGAAAATATAATCTACATAATACATTCAAAGAGAAAATAATACATTTAAAATTAAAAATACATAATAATATATTTAAAATTAAAAAAATAATACATTCAAAATAATCTTGTTTGTGAGTGATGTGTGTTTATATTGGTTTTGTGTGTTACGTGTAGGTTTTATTTTTATTTTATGCTACGAAATTTTGGTAATATTGTCTTTTTGTTCTTTAATCCATTTTGTTATTTTGTGTGTGAATTTATTTTTATTTTCCTCAATTTTAATTTCAAGTTTTACACTGTTGAAAGCTTTTATTGCATGGTATTGGTAGTGTCTTTGTCCAAAGCTTGAATATACTGTCGGAGTTTTTATGTTTTCTTTGTACGCTTGTCTAACTGGTCTGTTAGTGTTATTTTGTGTACGATGAAATATTTTTTTTGTCAAAAATGTAGTTTAGTAGTGTTTTAACGTATAATTGGCGTATATCTAGTACGTCACAGCTGTTGAATATTTGGTCTGTAACAGTCAATCTATGTTTTTTTAGTATTACCTTTAAGATCGTTTTCTGTGCGGTTTCTATGTAATTAATAGCCGAGTTTGTTGCTCCTCCCCAAGCAATAATTCCATATTCTATATTGATTGGCAAAGTGCAATTATTAATGTATTATGAATATACTATCGTCATGTCGGAAAATGTGTTAGAAAGGTGTTACAATATGTTTTATGAAAATTATATGTGTGTTCTTCAACAAAGAATTCAAAGGAGATACTATCAGAATTTTCCATTGCATTAAGTACTTCCTATAGTTGCTCCCACTTCGGTAGTCAAATGCTTTGAGCAATCAATAAAGCGGAGTATGACGGGCAATTTAAACAACTTCAAACATATCCCGATAACTTGCCGAACATTCTGTAGTTACTCTCGTCTCTACGCCCTTTACAAACCCTGCTTGTTCACGTTATACTTGATGGTCACCACTCGAACTATAGCTACCCAAATTTGGGTAGGGTTTGGGGTTAAAATTAAAATAATTTATTTTTAACTTCCCGCAATCAACTTATACGTTTAGTTGCTAGCTTAATCATGCTTCCTTCGAATATCAAAAGATATCGCTAATGTTCCACTCATGGAATATTCCAGATAAAGTTTATAGTGTGTGGTCTTCTTTAATACGCCATTAAAAATGTTTTTATAGAAATTAAAAATCTGTTTACATTCATTTTTTTTTATATCTGTGACTATTAATATTTCCAGTAGACAGTAAACAACACACGAAAAATAGTAATATTTAATATTGCCCCCAAATAACAACAAGGTAGAGCAATTTTTGGTAACCATCATACAGAATTCTAGAAAGCTTAAATATGAGATAAACTGTGAAATTATTGGTGGATTCAGTGGTTTTAAACCGAAGTAATCAGTTTATATGTTTCTGTATTAGGGCTCTGTAGTAAGCGTTCAAAAACAAAAAGGAGATGGTTTGAATGGGAGATATATTAAAATGAATCGTTTATAATTTGATAGGCGTAAGCGAAAATATTTAATAAAGCACGAATAATTTTAAATAGAGCTAAAATATCTCGACAAACGTCCAAAGTAGCATTTAAAGCGACACTTTGAATTTTCAGATAAAAGAAAATTACATTTTCACTTACTTAACTGGAAATAACTAAAACATAAAAATATTTTTCACTTTCAGTGTTTTGCTGATTAATCATAAAAGTGAACAATTTTATTTAAATATAGCTATACTTTTTCATTTTTAATATTGTCTGAAGGGCAATTATATATGTTGCCCCCCTCGTAACCAATGGATTGCTCGCCATAGTGAGTATGTATAGTGTTTAGTGGAACGTTTTAATTAATTCTATATTTGTATGCATGAGTTTGTTATTTATTTTGAATATAAGGAGACATGTGTTATATTCATATAGTTTCTTAATTTTTGTTATTGTTTTTGGGGTGTTATGCCGTGTTGCGCTAACTCCTTCTTTAGCCTAAAGCCTTTTAGAGGAGTTAGCGCAACACGGCATAACACTTAAAAAAACAAAAAACAAAAATACTTTTGGCCGTGAAAATCTTAAATCATATTTTCTTAATGTTAACAGTTTTTATTTATTTTTTTATTTGTTTAATATTTGTGTTTTTTACAATAAATAAACAATGTTTACTAGTCATATTGTTTTAATTTATACTACACTTCCATTAAAAGCATTTACTTGTGGATGGAAGAGGAGTGTACATTTGCGAAAAAATAATATTACTAGGTTACAAAGTAAAAAGAATTACAAAATTAAAATCCATACAAATTATTGTATTTGGAAGGAAGAAAAAATATATATTATGGAGGATAAATAGAGTTTAGTAGGATAACACAGTTTTGTTTCAATATATAAATTTTTGTGGATATTCTGGGTTTGAAGTGAAACAGCTTTTTGATTACTTTGTTGTGTTACGTGTAGTTCATTTATGTATGTTTCATATGCGTTTCCCCAGATTTCAGTCAAGTAATTTAAATGTGAATGTACGAGGCTATAATAAAGACCTCTTTTTATTTTATTTGGTAACAGATATGATAACCGGCTAAATACGCTAATTAAATGGGTGATTTTATCTTTAATATCTTGAATAAGCTGTTTAAATGTTAAGTGCTTATCAATGCACAGCCCAAGATATATCTCCTATATCAGGATTTGTAGGTTGTTATTTTCAATTTTTAGGGTACATAAGGAGGAATGATTTTACGGGTTGAGCTTAAAATCATATATCTTGCTTTTTTTTACAATCATAGTTAAGATATTTGATTAGAACCACCTGTTAATTTTTTATAGGTCTCTTTGTACATACTTTAACTATTTATCAAGGGTTAGCATTATATGTGAGTCGATAATTACAAAGATTCGATAATTACAAAGATAATCACTCCTATATTCAAAAATGTTCTGATTGATGAACAGCATGGATTTAGATCGGCGAAATCTACAACAACTAATTTATTGTCCTTTACAAATACCATTGTTAAAGCCTTGGAAGACAACACTCAGGTTGACGTACTCTATACTGATTTCTCCAAAGCCTTTGATAAAGTAAATCACTCGATTCTCATGGCCAAACTTTATGCTATAGGCATTAGAAACCCGTTGTTATCATTCCTTCGCTCTTACTTGAGCGATAGAAAACAAAGGGTTAAAATAAACAACTTTGAATCCTTTAACATTGACGTAACGTCCGGCGTTCCCCAAGGAGCTCATTTGGCCCCGCTTCTCTTCAACTTTTTTATTAACGATATCACCAAAGTTTTTTCTCATACACGCTTCTGGCTTTTTGCGGATGATAATAAGATTCTTCAGATAATTAAATCCTACCTTGACTGCTTACATTTTCAACGTGATATTGACTCGTTTAATAATTGGTGCAAAATAAACTGCATGGAACTTAATGTTGATAAATGTAAAATTTTGTCCTTTTATAGAACCAAAAAACCTATTCAGTTTGATTATAAATTAAACAATGTTTGTTTATCTACTGTAACATCTATCAAGGATCTTGGGGTCACTCTAGACTGCAAACTTTCTTTCCGTGAGCACATTAACAACATTGTTAACAAATCACTTAAACTACTCGGCTTTGTTCATAGAATAACCTCTGACTTTAAACATATAAGTACCCTTAAAACTCTTTACTGCTCGTTAGTTCGCCCTCACCTTGAATACGCTAGTGTTATTTGGTCTCCTTTCTATGCTGTCCACATTTGTCACATAGAATCCGTACAACATCGCTTCCTACGAGGAATCGCTTGGAGGTTGGGTCTTGAAAGAGGAGAGTACTCATATGATGAAGTTGAACAAACTTTAAACATTTCTTCTTTGGAGAAACGAAGAAGGGACACTGATCTGATTTGCATATTTAAGATTATCAATGGTATTACAGACTCACCTGCTTTGTTGCAACTTATCCAATTCAACATCCCTTCCCGTAGACTCCGAAATAATGAATTGCTGTTCGTCAATCAACATTTTACCAATTATACCATTCTCCTTTGTCCAGAATGTCGAGACTTGTCAACTCACTGTCAAGTCAAAGCATTGAATTTTGTGGTATATGCCTAAATGACTTTCGACAGTCAATACGCAATGTCTAATTTCTAATGCCCTTTGAACCATCTTCATGCTTTGACTTATTATTATCTCCCATTCTTACTTTTATATTATTATTGTCATTATTATTGTCTTCGCTCCTCATTTATATATGCTCTCCTTTCACTGTCATCTCTGTTTATAAAACTTATTCGTGTAATTAATATGTTGTTAATGGACTATTTGTCCGTAAATAAATAAATAAATAAATAAATAAATGTGAGAATGTACACAATATCTAAAATACAAATAATTTTTAGAAAAAAGGTAGAATATTATCATTTTTATGGGTGACTATACTGACTATATTAAACATGTGAACATACAAAATTTGATGGTGTATTTAAGTATAACAATGGTATTTCTTAGTCCTCCTCACTAAGGACAGGGTGTCCTGCGCTGTGGTGGACTAAAGTTTTTAAATTATATGTAATTAAGTGCTTTTTTTATGTCGTTTTTAGCGTTTTTTTTTTTTAGTTTTTCATTGACCCTTTTCAGCCAGATTTTGATTTATGGGTTGTAGACATTAAACTTTTCTATTCGTTTTGTATCTGTTGATGATGTTGTGGAGTTTTGTTGCATAGTAAATTTAGTGTATTTGTCTGAACGTGGTTCATACACAGAAATGAGAAAAGTATGTGAAATAAAACAGCTCTAAATTTTCTAATAAAAAATATATGTCGGAACCCTTTAGTTTTTGATTTTGATTAAACAAATCACACATTATTTTGGTTGGATGGACCCCTAAGCGCGGCTCGTGATATTTGGAAGTACTAGAGGCTGTCCCTAAAAATGGCGTTATTAATATTGTTGTAGCAAAAGACTTCATTTAGACTCTGAAAAAATATCGTTTTGGACCAAACAACATAAATACCTAATGTCGAATTTTTCAACACTTTTTCACACTCAAAAGTCACGAGCCGCCAATGGGCTGTGACATGTGACAGCATTTTTATGCGCGTCCGGATAATTTCAAATAAGTCGTCAGACCTTCTGATCTTGTCCAGTCATTTTAAATAACTATTAACAATTGAGGCAAATAAATATTTTCCACAATTGTAATAAAAGTTTTTTTTTAAATTTTACCATCGAATTTATTTTAAAAAGATGAGTTTGAAATATTTTTCGTTCTCTCTAGTAAATTAGTCCGTTTTATTTAATCTCAGATTAAAATTTTAAATGCTTATCAAGAAGACGTTGTATTTTAAGCAACGAAGAATTTCTCTTCGAAGGTCGCTAACTTACGTTAAATTAAATACCCAAAATATATTTAATGAAAGGTGATTCTTATTTCTTTATAAAATTATCTACTTAAGTCATATTTTATGCGAGAATTAAAATATAATGAATTGTGTAAGTACCTACTTCATATCCCTTAATTTAAAATATTAACCTTAGTTATTTTTTTAATATGAATACGACATGGTGAAAATCTTATATAGTAGGAACATAATCAACTTCATATTTTCAGCAGGAAATCGTGACTTTGGTTGGACAGGGTTCTAACTCCACATTACCTTATTCTTAAATATATACTGAAAAAAATACCGACTTCTGGTATTTCGTAGAGGAATCAGAAAGCTTATCAATGCAAGCAATTCTGGACTATCAAATGCATCATTTTATATACTGACATAAATACTGGATTTTATATACTGGAAAAATCAAACATATTCAGATTGTTTAAAAGAGTGTTGTTGTTCGATCAAATTACTCTAATACCCATTTTAAAACATAAAAAGCCTCCAAAATTATTTTGTATTCTTTCAATAGCTTGTACGTGAACATTGTAATATGGGTTCCAGACGGAAGAATTGTACTCAAGTTGACTTCTAACAAAGCCAAAATATAAAAGTTTAATACATATCATTTTAATACACATAAGTTTAATAATTATATTGTTGAAATTTTTAGTTGAACTTGTTGTAAATACCAACATTTGTAATTTATGATGGTTAACAAATTAAGGCGAAGCTTAGTGCTAAATCACTATTTTGATAATTTTTTTTAACGAATTGGTGTACATTGTCAATAGCAAAAAATATGCTTTAGATAAATTGAAGGTTTTCATATCGTTTCGCTTGAGCAGAATACAAATAAAAAAATATATTAGTCAATAAAAAATATAAATATAAACTACTAAAAAAAATTTTTTCAATAGAATTGCATGAACGCGTAAAGGAATCAACTTTAAAAAAATAGAGTATTGTAGCTAAAATTATCGTTGACAGTTTCACTTGATTAACTTTTTTGCTTTCTTTTCAAATTATTTACAAAATAAATAAAAACCAGTTTTATGCTTTAAACCGAACGTTTCTAGACTCCATTTGTCAAGCGATTTTAATGCCTATTATCTACAATAGGTATAAGGTTTTCCAAGAATATACACAATTTAGGCTTGTAGCTTCCTCTTAATGAAAGATATGGTTGAAAAGCCTTTTATATGTTGATCTCTCAAGAGCATTGTTGTCAATGTTGTAATTAAAGATGCTTGGGTTTTAATTAGAGAATATCTGACTATTGAAATCACTTAATGGAATGACTCTAAAATACCAATTTATAATAGTCAACCCTTAGGTCAGCAGCGTCATTAGCTTTGACGACCCTTGACGAACTGAATTAACCCTTAGGTCAGCAGCGTCATCAGCTTTGACGACCCTTGAAGAACTGAATTAACCATTAGGTCAGCAGCGTCATCAGCTTTGACGACCCTTGACGAACTGAATTAACCCTTAGGTCAGCAGCGTCATCAGCTTTGACGACCCTTGACGAACTGAATTAACCCTTAGGTCAGCAGCGTCATCAGCTTTGACGACCCTTGACGAACTGAATTAACCCTTAGGTCAGCAGCGTCATCAGCTTTGACGACCCTTGACGAACTGAATTAACCCTTAGGTCAGCAGCGTCATCAGCTGTGGGAAGGTGGAAGGAACAAAAGCGCACACCAGATTCTAAGTTTGGTAAGCGTGCTTTTGGAACCTAAAGCCACACATGATTTAAATAAGAATGATCATAGACTCAATAGAATTCAGAGCTAAACTCAAAACTCACCTTTTTATACAATCAAATCCATACATTCTGAAACATGTCACCTTTCATAGTTCGCGACATTGTAAGTAAGTAATGTTTGTAAGTCATTTCATAAAAATTCTCCAGTCCTACAGAGTCCTAAATTTTCCAGTCATAAAGAGTACTAAATTCTCCAGTCCTAAAGAGTCCTAAAATCTCCAGTCCTAAAGTGTACTAAACTTCTTCTACAGTCTTTTATAATAAATATCAACTCTACTCTTGCCACTAATCTTCTAATAAACGCAATAATTAAAAAATAATCGGGACAAACTAGCAAATGTAAAATAAATATCCCATGCTTTTACTGTGGTGTCCACTGCGTGCTAAGTCGTAAACTTGTTTAAATTAAATTGAGGTTACTAACTAAAAGTTAAATAAGATGGATCCTACCAACTTGTAATAAATTGTACAACGCCCTCGAGGTGATTTTTCAGTAAATCCGCCTTAAACAAATTTACCTAGTTAAATAGCCATAGTGTGGTAAGTTCCAATATTCCCCCCGTTAATTACCTTCATGCATTGAATCGCACTCTCTTAGCTTAACTTTGACGTTATTGAAAATTGGTATTTTGTAACCGAGTTAACCAGAAAACCATTAATAACATTTCCCCGTAGCAACGTTCCGATAGGTATTGTAATCCCTAGCAGGGAGGGGAAGGACCTTTCATTTTACAATAATGAAGAAAATTTGTTTGTGACAGCAGATGTAAGATGGGGTGGCCTTGTGACATTTCTGGTTTATTTACCTTTATTCTGATTTAAATCATAACACGCTAAATATATTGCTAAAAGTTAGAAGTTACATATTATTACTGTACGATTAAGGCTGTTTATGTTTTAAAAAAAGCTTACACGTATAATATTTTCAAGTTTGTACATTTTAACTGTCGGTGGAACTTCTCAAATATTTTAATTAATCCAAGTTATTAATTACTGGGTTCAAATTTAATTGAACGATGAAAATATTGTAGTTTAACATTTTTGTGAGAGAAACAACAAAAGAGTAAGCATTTCCAATTTGGGAAGTGTCGTGTGGCTGACTGAAGTGGGAAGTGTTGGAAACGTAAAGAGGATGGTCGGGAACAAACAGCTAATCAGATCTAGTCACATCGATTTTGATTATGTAGGGTGATTTTTCACCAGCGCAACAACGGTGGTATCTGATACCAAATATAACTGTGGAACGTTATGTAATTTTTTTTAATTTGTTACATTGGAACACAAATAAATATTGGAATTAATTGGAATAAAATAAAATTACAAGAAAAAAAAGTAAGCAACACAAATCAACTAAGACAAATCCTGTGCGCGGATATTATAGCAATAAACAGTAAATTTCTTTGTTTTTAAAATCGCTACTAAAATATTAAGGAGTTGCGGAGAATTTGAACAATTCGTCAAATTTCAACGTTCATTTTCGGGTTCTGTGAAATTTATATTCTTATAAAAATTAGCTGATTTCGTTTTACAATTTCGGATAACTGGCTTTGCACACTATTTTTTTTTTATTTTAGTTAGTGGTTCAGACGGCAGTCATATTTTTATTTTTGCTAGTGCTTCAGACGGCAGTCATTTTTATTTTTGTTAATGCTTCAGACGGCAGTCATTTTTATTTTTGTTAGTGGTTCAGACGGAAGTCATTTTTATTTTAATTAGTGGTTCAGACGACAGTCATTTTTTTTTAGTGCTTCAGACAGTAGTCATTATTTTAAATTTAGAATGAATTCGTTAATGTTATCTTATTTTGTTTTTAATATCGAACTATTTTTTTATCTTAATTTAGATCTTCCATGGCAGTTTTATTTTCAGTATATTTTATTTATTTAACAAAAAATAATATTTTATATACATTCTTAAACTACCATAATAAAATGATGTTACCTACGTTCTAAAATTTTGATTTCACAATATTTAAACACAATCCACAAATAACTTATAGTTGGAATTCTTGCGCGGTATTCTAGTTATAAAAATGGTACTTGGAAAAGTTGTGCGACTGAAAGAAAAAGGGAGAGAAAGAATGTATTGAAAGTATGGTTAAAAATCACCTGGTTGTTCAGATCTGATTAAATTCTGCATTATTGACTGGGGATATGCCAGTAAAAAATACATAGACACACTGTATAAAGCTCAGAAAACCTTAATAAAAGTAATACTTAAAGTACCAATACTAACACCAACTTCAACCATATTCAAAAAATTCCCAGTTTTGAAGATTCAAAAATTATATTCAAAACAAATACTTACTTTCCTTTACAAGAACCTAAACACATTTAAAACTTCTCGCAATACCAGAACAAGACATGCACACCAACTACTAATACCAAAAACCAACACATCCTTTGGACAAAAATACTACAGATTCCAGGCTATAAAACTATACAATTCACTTCCAACACAATATAAAACATCTAATCTTACAGAATACAAAAAACACATATGGAACTGGCTACAATCCTTTTAATATTTAATTTTTTATATTTCACTTTTTTTTTGTTATAACTATGGAAAAATCGATTTTATATTTAAAATTTTATTGTTTCTCAATGTAACTAACTCCACTGTATTGTTTTAGTATTATATAACTTTACAATTGAAAAAGTCCTCCACAACACAGGTGAACTCCTAGCGTGGAGGACAGTATACTATACCTTTGTAATACAAATATATTAAAGAATAAATTTAAAAAAAAATAAAAATAACAAATCTAAAACTACATAGGCCTTAAATCATTTGATTAAGCTCTTGCTTATAATGCTCTAAGCGAGGGTTTAGTATCTTAAAGCGAGACCCAACTATTTTCCATAATATTTCCGTCTCAATACATAATAAAGTTGGCGTACATGATCCCTGTCGCGGGAGTTGGGACTTGCTAACCCATTAAGAGATCCCCCAGACAATGAATGAGATGTTAGTTACCCATTTGCATGATTCTGTTTACACGACTCTCCGGCAATACTTAGTTGTTGGTCTCTTTCTCTTAATCCCCTAGTTATTCCACTTCTTGTCACTTTAGGGTCTGGGGATCTGGAACACTGAACACTGAACACTGTTGGTCCCTATCTCGCTACCCTCCCTCTTTCTCTAAGTCGTAAGTTTTCCCGTAGAAATAGACAGGGACGAATTGCAAGACATGTTTTATTAACATTTCTAAACCCCTTTAATTTATATCTAAACCACAGAAATGTTATAATCTACTATATTACCCATTAATTACACAGTATTTGCCTTTTTAAGGATTTTTTTGTTACGTACTACAGAGTATTTTTATTTCTATAACATTTCATATGCTAAATCAAAACATTCAATAAAAAAATATAATAAAAAGTGATAACAATTTACAGATATTAAATATCTGTCATGGTGGATACCTACTATGTTTTCTTTGTAATGTCTTGTATGTATAAGTGTGTGTGTGTGTGTGTGTGTGTATAAGTGTGCATGTATATAGGTGTATGTGTGTGTATGTATAAGTGTGTGTGCATAAGCGTGTACGTGTATAGTGTCTGTGTGTAAAAGTGTGTATGTGTATAAGTGTGTGTGTATAAGTGTGTGTGTGTGTATAAGTGTTTGTGTGTGATTATGTTTGTGTACGTGTGTTTGTATATGTTTGTGAGTTTGTGTGTGTGTGTGTGTGTATTTGTATGTGTGTATGTGTGAGCGTGTTTATAGGTGTGAGAAGTGGAGATCTGTAAATGTTTGTGTAGGCGTATTGAGTAGTTTATATCATTGACATGATTTCTGTTTTGATTTTGAGTATCGCACAAGAGTTCCAACCGTCTAGAACCAGTGAGACTATGGCATTCCACATTGGGGTGTGTTGTGAGGCTGACGATATCAGGGAGGGGCAGGAGATGGGGAAGAGAAAAGTGGAGAAGTACCTGGATATTCAGATCTGGTCACCAAAAAGTTGCTTAAAAAGCCATGTTAAGCAACGTTTCAATTGACAGTGAAACTTAAATGTTGATGTTAGAGTTTAGGCACATATTATTGTTACAAGTAATCAAAAAAAATTATTAACCAATTTTTAAAAATTATTTAAAGTGTTATTAAGCATAAAATATGGTTTTTATGTGGAAACAATGGAACGGTACTGAAAGGGTTAAAGCAGAATTTAGATGCTTCTTGATTAAACTTTGCAAACAAGATGTAAAAGCCCGGGCAGCGCCGGAGACTTCAGTTAGTTCTGAATACTATAAGATATATACCTACTTGTAGCTAATGGAATCTCTTAATTACCTACGTTAAACATATTGTGGTTTCACCGTAAGCTGAATTTGTTTATCTTTGTTATATTTGTTTTATAATCTAACGTTTTGTTAAACGATAATGTACAGTAAATTTTCAATCTTCGTGGTAATAATTTTTAAATTCTTTGGATAAAATTTTACGTAGGCACTACCATGTTTATTATTTAATATTTTCACTGAACACAATTCATTCAGTTATCAGAAACATTATTTACTTAGAATTTACGGCACAAGTGCCATTTATATACAAACTTTTTTATTTTATTTTTTTACATATAAAATTTAGATGAGAAAAATTAAAAAATTAAATTTAGTTAAAACATAACAAATAAAATATCATTAAAGAAAGAAGCAATGACAATAGTCTGTTATGTAGTGACCTCATTAAAATAAGTGGCGTTAAAATGTGTTATTAGTGCAGCTTTATACTTTACAAGGGGAATATTAAAAGTATCTGCGATTTTAGCATAAAAGTTCCCAAGTGTGTGCAATCTATTTATAACTGAGTTATATCCTGAGACTGTGGTATAATTGTCATAATAATACATACTAGAGGACCTTGATCTAATGGTAGGTACATTAAATTGAATCAACATTAATATGTCATGGCTATCCAACTGATAATTTATAATTATGTATAAAAATATAAGATCAAAAACTTTTCTTCTCTCATCAGCAATTTCAATGAATTTAATAAGAAATCATAATCTATTGTTTCTAAAGGAATTCCAAGCCTAAAATTAATACACCTCAAAAATTTGCGTTGGACTCTTTCATGTTAATGTTATGACTTAGATTATCTTTGATAGTTTACCCTGTTTCACTTTTTTTCTTTCTTATGAAATATATTTTTGTCCAAAGCTTGTGTTTAATGTCGGAGTTTTCATGTCATTTTCTTCTATCACTTAACTTAAGCAATTTTAATGAATGTAATAAGAAATCATAATCTATTGTTTCTAAAGGAATTCCAAGCCTAAAATTAATACACCTCAAAAATCTGCATTGGAATCTTTCAATGGTATTAATGTGATTATTAAAAACAGGTGACCAAATTGTAGAGTTGTTTTCTAGAATACTTCTAACGATAGATGTGAACAGAATTTTTAATGTGTTGATATTTTTAAAATCCTTGGAAATTCTTAATATAAAACCTAACATTTTCATAGCCCCGTTAGCGATAGAAGTTATGTGAGATACAAAGCAGAGTTTCTGATCAAACATTATGCCTATGTCAAGTATTTCGATTACAGAGATTAAGTCAACATTACACAATGAATAATTATTATAGATATACGAATACTTTAAAATATTCGGATGCTAGTTTACAACAAGTTTGAAGGTAATTATAGTACGAGGGAGCGCGCTAATATGAAAAAACGATAATAATCAAAAATGGTGAAAATATTTAATAAAACACTACTCGTTTGAAATAGAGCAAAAATCTCTCTACAAATGCTTTAGTTGCATTTAAAGATACACTGTGAATTTTTTCATGTCTACAACATATTAAATAACAGAAAAAATGTGTTTTTAATCATTTTTGGAGCATATTTTGCGATTTTTTTTCTATCGAAGGCATTTCATATAATTAATGTTTTGGCATAAATTTGTTATTTGGAACTTAAAAACATAAAGAGTTATCCTGAAACTTTTTATAAATCAGTAGAAATTGGCTATGCGGGGGCTTGAATGGCTAATTTAAATTTGTATTTTAATTCATATGAAGAAAATATTGACAAAATGAATCGAAAATATCAATGATCCCATAAAATTACCCCACAGAAAACGTAACGTAATTTATTTATTTACTAGATGAAGAACCGGGCGGCGCCCGGGCTCTACCCAGAGTTTTTCGAAATGTAATGTAGACAGTTTTCTACAGCTTTTCTCACGTTTTGAAGGTTGAGTTGGCAAATTTTCATCAACTTCTGAACAAAACTAAGCGCCCTTGAAGTGATTTTCAAATAATCCAATCATTATATTATGAAAACTGTAGATTGGTATACAAATCAAATCCACACAACCCGTTCGCTACCTCGCTAGCCCGCCACAAACAATCTCCTTTATATATTAGAAGAAGACGATTTTGCACGAATGGACCATTGTCTGTTAATGAACATAACATGTTATTTTATGTATCACGAAATGAGAAAAATAAGAGTTACAGAAAAGGAACAGCACACAATTACTATGTAAAAAGTGTATATCAATGAAGCAAATACTAAAATTTTATATATTTTAAATTATAAATACATATCTAAAAAAAAATTAAGTCAGCTTAAAAAAAACTGTGTAATTATATTAATCAGTAATCTCTTAAGTTGGAGAATTGTTAGTTGTTTACAAAAGTTGTTGAGTTGTCAACAAAACTCCGGCAGTATACGTCCACCAGTTGAAAAGCCTCCTACCTATTGCAGGTTCGCCGCGCACGGCAAATGTATTATTTAACAATTCCTTGCCTCGCGCAGACATCACATACAATCTGAGTTTCGTGATTATTATTATGGAAGGGGTAAGAACAAAAATACTTTTGCCTTTCATATTCCTCTTAAATCAATGAACCACGAACATTTGGAATCGGACCGCTACAATAATACTCCTTACGTAGATGGCGATAAGGTTTAAAATCCCTTTAACACGAGCCGCATGTTTTGATTTATGCGAGAAAAAAACATCGCTAAAAAGTTATTTTTATTTTGCGAAGTTCAGCCACAAATATTTAAATGTTTTAAGATAATTTTCTAAGGAACTTAATTTGCCACATTATACAATAAAACCATAATTTAAAATGGGTTTGTAAGTAGGTGACTTTGAAATTTAAAGAAATTTATTTTATTTTATTTATTTTCGACTACCATAATACGGGCATGTGTCTAGTGTGGTAGTCGAAAAGCATGTAAAAACTGTACACATTAATATTTCACGAATAAAGAAAAAAAAAAAAAAAAAAAAAAAAAAAATTGGAATAAAATATCTAAATTTTTTTAATACAAAAATCTGACGGTATAAATCGTGTACGGTTACCGCAAGTAAATCGCGTACGGTTACCCAAAGTGACTCTTAAATTTATCTATAACCGTAAAAAAAATTATTATGAGCCATTTTTTACATTGTTAAAAAAGTTGAATGGATCGGTAAGAGTATATAAAGAAATATTTTCGTTTTCGTTTTTTTTTTATTCTCTTGCCAAGCACTTGAGAAAATAGGTTTCGAGATCAGTTTTTCTTCTGTTTACTAATGCGATTGATTATTCTCATATTTTTCTCTCTTCTAAAATGATCTCAAGGAAACAAAAAAACGGTTTAAAACGGTTCGTAAGTCAGAAATTGGTATTAAAAAGTTCACATGCATATCGATTGCGTACACTTGACTTTAAGATGGGGTAAGTATTCGCATACTTTCTTACGATGTTTTCTTACTCTAGGATTATTTTACGCTAATAATTTATCATGGATGAAATAAGTATAAGTTTTAATTATTTTTTTTAGTAAAGGGGTAAGTGTGCAAACTCACAAAACTGCGTACGTTTTCCCTCGCACACTTACCCCTTCAGATAAACTAAAAAAAACCGGAGAATTGGTTATCTGTATGAGAAATGCCTCCTGGCATTATGTAACTAACACCCTTTTACTACTCACAAACACAATTGGTTACACTCTAACTCCCATCGGTAACAGAGGCGAAAAAATAAAGGCGTGATGAAAAGTAATCTACCATTTTTTTTTTTTTTTTAAATTTAAGTAAAATCAAATTTAATAATATATTTATTAAGTACTGCAAGTATTTTTTTTTAAATTAAATGTAGTTCTACGAATTAAACACAAAAACAATAAATAAAAGTAATCTACCAGTCGATTTTTATTTTTTACTAAGGGCGCACTGTACACACGATCGGATTAAAGGCCACCTATTTGAAGCAAACATCGCCGCGTACACTTTCCTACCGCGTACGGTTACCCCACGTGACCCTAAACATAATTCATAATTACTGATGGAAAATCTTAAATTCAGTCAGTGGAATGTTTGATAAGCCTTTCATCCTGCAAAGCTGCTTGTATTTATATTAATTACTACATATAATGTTTTTCAACAACATTAAAAAATAAACTAACTTCAATTATTTTATATTTGCGTCAAACAAAACTGTGTCATCTTTGGGGATGTTGCGCGAAAGGGTCTTTTCAATGAAAGAAAGTAGTGTTTCCGGGTCTTAAAGAGACCCATGTTGTAGGAGGGATGAAACACAAAGACCGATAAATCGTTCCGCAGACGTTATTAATTTCATTTTCTTGGAAAACAAATATTTGAATAATTAATTAATAATTATATTTAATACCAATGACGGCCCCTGCATATGAAACCTTTGACATTTCAGTTGTCTTTACCCCTCCCACTCCAAAGGTCGCGTGGGTCCTTGTCAGGACTATGAAATTGAAACAATCGCCTACTATACAGGATAATCCACGCCGAGGGTCGGCACATAGTCTTGCATATTCCCTAGTAGTTGTCTGTATCTGTCCCTTCAGTCTAAAGTCCCAGGTCTCCATCTGTCCTACGTGTACTGTACAGTAGGTACTCGAATAATCACACAAGTTTAAGTGTAATTCCAAAGTTTGGAGCCATTGAGACAATTATTTGATACGCTATTTTAAATATTTTTATGACACGCTGGACTCACATACGCGATCCATACATTTTTTATGAAATTAGATAATTTAGAAACACACTTGTCAAAGGCAACGCAAACATATACATAACCGAGCTCTTCATACTCTAAGTAATATTTGTCTTAACTCTAACATTGACATTTTTTCGGATTCACTGCCCAAATTCAAACGTGGCATCATGTCAATAATTTACAGTATTCAATGCGCATACATACAGACACACATCCAAACACACACACACACTCACACATACATTACACACGTCACACACACACCTATAAACTACACAAGTCACCTTGTAATTAAGGAATAAACATACCACTTAGCAGACATTACAAGGAAACATATCATAGGTACACAACATGAAGTATCTTATTCCTGTATATTGTTTCATCACTGTAAATCATGTACTGTTTGTTTCATTAATATAAAATAATAAAAAAAATATATGCTCATGAATTACGCTGTCCAGATCAGCATGGGTATGTGTGAAAGAAAGATGGCGGTGGTGAATGTCTTCCAACGAGTTGATTTGACGTTAATTTTGTAATTTTAAAAATACAGCTACGACAAAATAGGGCATAAAAACAATAAAGATAATGTCAAGTCAAAACAGGAACAAGGGTTTTATGGATTTTACGACTTCTGCCACATCAATACAAAATATTACTGACAAAAATCATTAAGACTTACCACAAAAAATTCAAAGTCCTGACTTGAGTTGACAAGTTCATCGTACGAGTAATTGCCTCTTTCTAGCCATATCCTCCAAGCAATTCTCCTTAAGGCGATGCACTACGTCGTGTAATATTTTAAATTGAGCCGCTATCAATAACAACTCTTACGTAGATCGCGATAAGGTTTAAATTCCCGCTTAACACCAACCGCCTGTTTTGATTTATGCAAGAAAAAAACATGGCCAAAAAGTGCGCTTTATTTTATTTTGTTGATGTTCAGGCATAAATATATTTTTTTTCGGATCATTTTATATATAACTTAATTTGCCACATTAAACATTAAAATCATAACCGAAAATGGGTTCGTAAGTAGGAGATTTTGAACTTTAAAGCAGTTTTCATAGGGCAATACATTATTTTTTCTGGGCTTATAAAAAGACTTATATAAAAAATACTCGATTATTTCAAAGGCCAAGATGTATTCTACTCGCAGTATTTAATTAAAGCATCTGAAAAATTTCAAGGCGACCAAATTTTCAAACCAAAAACACATGATTTTGCATTACTACGTATGGCATCGCCTTACTCGATATGAATAATGTGAACATCATAGAGTGGAAACCATATAAGATATTTTAAATTAGGGCGATCCAACGAATAGTAATGAGTTTTTAGGGTAATTATATTATTGAAGTCAGGGGTAATTCTATTGATAAAACGAAGTAGTTTAAGAGATTAACGAGGTAATTAACGTGTTCGCGAATAGACAAATTATAATCTAAAGTGACACCAAGGTCGTTAATAGACTACACAGTAGATAAGCAAAGACCATTTAGTTTATAATAAAAAATATTTGGTTTCTTCGCTCGATGAAAATATTACCTAAGTAAAAAATATTACCTTATTAAATAACTAGCCCGAGACCCTAGAATATTTTTTATTAAAGGTAAAATTATGTTTTTACAAGACAATTGAATTGAATTTGGCGGTTAAAAATAGGCCGAGGTAGCACAGTGGTTCCGTGCACGTGACCGGCAATTAGAAGGTGCGGGTTCAATTCCCGTCGGCGGCATTTATTTTTTCTAATAATTATTGCTTATAATAATTTGTTATCCGAAAATATTCTCCTACCAACTAGCTAACTATCTTATTATTAATATTTTTTACCCTTTATTTAAATTAAAATAAAAAAAATAATATTATAAAGTTTTGATTTAAGATGAAATTTTGGTTTTTATTTATTAATTTATTTACGAACTGCCGGCCTCTGTGTTTCCTCCCTCCTACAACATGGGACTCTTCAAGACCCATGTTCACTCCTTCCTCTCCACAAAAAGACCCTCCACACAGCATCCCCAAAGATGACATAGGCCCTGAGGGAAATTATTTTCTTCAGGGCCTCCTGTGTGGAGTTAATATAAAAAAAAAAAAAAAAAAAAAAAAAAATTAAGTAAGTTATAATTATAAAAGTTATTTTAGGACGCAAGGCTAACAGAACTTCTAGTTTTGAATGTTTGACCAGTAAAAAAAACTAAGTTTGATTGAAATAACGTTTGAAGGTTATACCCTTCAATATAATCACTTTTAACTGTATCATACTTCGAATAAGAACTACTAACATTGTCTTCATTTTTTTTCAATAAAGTTATTCCGAAAAATAAATATTCATTCTAGACTTGCAGAAAAGTCAACAGATGTCGCACATTAAAAATAAAAAAAATAAGATAAGTTTATCTAAAAGACGCTGTCTGGATTGCATTTAGTTCGGGTTGAATCTTGCGATCATACATAAAGATAGTTGCCAATAAAAATGTGCGGTGAAAAAAAAAATGAAGACAATGTTAGTAGTTCTTATTCGAAGTATGATACAGTTAAAAGTGACCGAGGGGAATAGGGTCCCATTAGCTCAGTTGGTAGAGCACTGTCCCGGAAAGACAAGGGTCCTTGGTTCGAGTCCCAGATGTGACCGTTTCCTTTTCTGATTTTTCTGTTTCAGATTTTCGTTTAGAAATCACTAATATTGTCTTCAATATTTAAATATTACAATTTGAGGTTTTACTCAATAAAGTTATCCGAAAAATAAATATTTTTTTATTATTTTGTAAAATTATTTACTTTAACATAAGCTTCAATTGTCCTAGTGAGGTTAATAATTCTAACGTAAAAAATGATACAGTGAAAAGAAACAATAAATAAACAATAAACTAAAACATACAGGGTTTTCCAATAAGAGGTGTTATTTTGATATGCAATCGTAAAAGATCAATGGTTTCGTTGCTTGTTGTGGCACGTAGCGCCGTCTTGTTGAAAATAAACGTTGTCCAGATCTATACCATCCAATTCCGGCCATATTCATCTCTCGATAGTGCAATCCATTCACCGTAACTGTTGCTCCAGCCTCATTTTCAAAAAAAGGTCCAATGACTCCGCCGGACCATAAACTGCACCAAACAGTCACACGTTGAAGATAAAGAGTTTTTTTAACAATAACTCTTGTGTTTTCCGAGCCCCAGATGCGACAATTTTGCTTGTTGACGAAGCCACCGAGGTGGAAATGGTCCTCATCACTCAAGATGATTTGCATTTGATTCACTCAAGTGAATTTTAATAATTTCAATGCGTTGTTGAAGCGTGTATTGTTCCATTTTTATTAATGGCGTAGTTTCTACTTGTCAAATGTCAAAAAATGACAGCTTTAAAAGTAACATCTACCGAAATAGCGGGCTATTCAAAACAACACCTTTTATTGGAAATCCCTGTATAAAGGAAACATTTTTTTACATTAGCTACACACAAAAGGCCCAGAGTAATACCCTAAGGGCCCAGGTCATCTTTGGGAATGCTGTATGGAGGGTGTATTTAAGGAAAGAAAGGCGAGAAGAAGAGGAAGTTTTGGGAATGAAAAAAGTATGATGGGTGGGTAGGAATCTGGGGGTCAGTGTGTCTAGGATTATCGGATGTGTGAGTCCTCAATCAAAACACAAGCAACATTTTCAGCTTACTGTGGTGGTAGTAGAACATTTTAAAATATTGTCATGTTATTTGTAACCCGGGAATGTTTGTCTTTCTTTTAAAGAAAAAAAAAATCCCTCCCAACTGCGGTGCAAGGCGATGGGTCGAGACAGTCCTGCTGGGGAGGTAATAAGATCTCTCAAGAAGTCTCTCCATATCCAGCCCACCCCACAGTCAGTGGGCATTCGCATCCGACCTAGACAATCCTCATCTACCCGTGCACCCCCACTAAGTCACCAAACGTGTCGAACCACTTGTGGTGACCTATGTCAGAGGTCAGAGATGTTGGTTATCTAATAAATAATTCCCTGGGCGGCGCCCGTACAGTTGGGAATCGATCCCAGGATTTATTGAAGATAATATTGTTAACTTTGAATTTGAAATATGAGATCGACAAAAATGACTAGGTCCCAATGACCGAGGTATTAAAGGCTTTATACCGGTAAGAGAGAGATTCTGTTTTCGATTCCCAGTTGCGAACCTTACATTTTTTAGTTAAATATTTTATTTTCCTCTTAAATGATTTAAAAATACACTTATTTTAGAAATAAATTTCATTGGTTTGAAACTCAAATTATCCAACCGTCACTTCACACTTCAATCTGCTACGTCTATTTAATTTAGCGATACCCTCAACTCTAGAAAGCAACCAATGGTTCAATAGTAATTCAATAAAGGTCTGGCGCCAAGAATTCTAGGAAATAGCTTTCAATGCGGACATCAAACAGGGTTTGAAGTAAATTCATTCCTGTTGCTTAGAAATCACCGGTGCATGTGAAGATCGAGACTAGCGAAATTAAGGGAGAAATACAAGGTGGGGCAAAAGTAATCACCCTATTGGAAAACGCTATAACTTTTGCAAATGGCGCCAAATGTCAATTCGGTTTTGACATTTTTGAAGTAAACAAACGCAGAATACAAATCAACTAGACATGTATCGCTTTACTCCGCAAGAACGTGGAATAATTGTTTCAATTTTTTTGCGCAACAATGTTGGCGCAGCGTGAATTTCTGGGATTTGACTGGGACAACACGAGATGTTCCCAAGACTGGCCGCCCCCGGAGTAGCCGTTCTGCTGAGACTATCGCTGCTGTTGCCCAAGAAGTCGAAGATGAGCCCGGAACATCCGGATGTTCCCTTACAAAGTGCAGACAGTGCATCAGATGTCAGCTGTTGACCGCCAAACGTGTATAACCTACGCTTAAGCCATCCTGAATCTCAACGAAGAGATGGACGATTTTTCATCGAAAATTATCATGAGCGATGAAGCTCATTTCCATCTTAGCGGTTACGTGAATAAACAAAATAATAATTTCTGGGGCGCCGTGAATGAATTTCCGTGTATCACCCACGAAAAGCCATTACACCCGCTCAAAGTTACTGCGTGGTGTGCTGTTAACGCTGGAGGAGTCATGGGGCCATTTTTTTTTAGAACGCCGCTGGCCAAACGACGACTGTGGACGGCGCGCGCTACAGAGCCATGATTACCGATTTTTTTCTTCCTCAATTGGATGAATTGGGAGTGGAGAATATGTGGTTCCAACAGGACGGTGCAATGGCGCACACTGCTCGAGCCACAACCGATATTCTGAAGGAAGCATTTCAGGGTCGCTTAATCTTTCGTTTTGGTGATTTGCACTGGCCTGTCAGATCACCCGATTTAACTGTTCCAGACTTCTTTTTATGTGGTTTTTGAAAATGGCGGGTGTACTTCAATAATCTTCAGACTCTTGAGGCCCTTAAGGAGATTATTAGCCAGGAATGCGAGAACCTGTCGCCCGAAGTTCTGGAGTGATTGAAAATGCCATAAAACGGGCCCGTATGGTCATCAACTCTGGCGGCGACCACTTGGCCGATATCATTTTCTCGACTTGATGGAATAAATTCTAATGGATTAAATAAACAAATTTCATAACCAGTACCAAAGTTTACCAAAAAAAAAATTACATCAAAATAACATCGGGTGCCCCACCTTTTATATGCATTTGTTTTGATTTTATTTGTTGGAAGTAATCATGGTATGTCTAATAAAGTATATGAAGATAATAATAACGATTTTTAAACGAAAATATGAAACAAAAAATTACGATTGCGTCTAGGTATCTTTTTTGATTTTTCTTTTCGTTTAAAAGTTGCAAATATTATCTTCAATAATTAAATATATTTATTATTTTTACAGTGGAATAACTTGATGAGTAAAACTGAAAATTGTTTTTTTTTTTTTATTTATTTATATATTCTACGCCCATATGGGCTTTTACAAACATTTGACATACATTATAGTTTAGTTCAACAGTAATCATGAAATAAAATTCTGCTATTAGTTATATAAAAAATCCATACAGAAGAATAGTATTAGGCTTAGCTTAGTTATTAATGTTATTGAGGTATGTTACTATAGCCTTCTTGTAACTATATTCCGCGAAATTGAACACATCTACAATTTCTGCGAAGTTATTGCATGTAACTGCAACTCTAACTGAATGTAATCTAGGTACATGTGAATATCTGAATGACTCAAGTCCTGATATTGTTGTTGTAATTGAAAATAATTTTCAATCGAGTAGTTCTAATTGGTATGTTGTAGGTAATTAGGCTCAATAAATCAGGGATGTCTATAATTCCATAAACAAATTTAAAAGTAAAAGTCGTGACGGAAACGATTTAATTTAATTTAATTTCATTTCATTTAATTTAATTTAATTTCATTTCATTCAATTTAATCACTGAAGACAATATTTACGAATCACAAACGAAAATTGTGAAACATAAGGAATTGAACCAAATACCCTTTCCTTGCCAGTAAAGTGCTCTGATCGCTTAGCTAATTCAATATATTGATTACAATCTTGCACAGAGAAAAAATAGTATTGCTAAAATCCAGTTAAAAGCGGGATTGCGTTTCCTGTTAAACATTTAGTACATTTCTGATAGACCGAACACGTGTTCATATACTTGCATGTGTTCTGATGATGACGAAATGCAAAATTATTATGAAAACGTGTTCTAACATCGCGATAGTGCATTAAATTTTTATTAAAAGTTTAACAGGAAACCTATCAATTTTTAAGGGCCTGCAGTCCTGTTTTTAACCAGATTTCAAATAATTTTTGAGAGATTCTTAATAAATTAGTAATATAATATATGTGTAAGTTTTTTCCGTGTGAAGTCACTGAAATTTAACTAAAAAATGTCTACCTCAGAAGAAAGTGGTAAATTAGTAGGTTGGTCCTGACTCTTGGAAAAATAAAAAAGCCTGTGCTACCTAGCTCTGGTGAAGTTATCGATGACCTAAAGCGTGATACGTACACACGACATCAGGAGAACTAGAGGACTGAAATTAAATGAAGAATACACATCTCTAACGATGTAAATGAAACTTAAAAGGTACGGAACATGAACATGTATGGTGACCAATGAAGTATATACCATTCCTAAAACTCAAACCGGCAATTAAAAACATGCCTAAAAGCGAAATTGGACAAATCTAGTTTTCTCTTTGCCAGTGACCAGCGGACATATTTCACTTAGTTAAACGGAGCTAATTTGGCGATTGGTTTAAATAATGAGCCCCAAAGCTGGAAAGCGGTTTTATGGGGCACATTGAGCTAGGGAGAGGGGGATAATGGCCTACAACAGCCTGAACTATATAACATTACAAAGTTTCAAACGGACTGATCTGGTCCAGTCATATATTGGTATAGCGAAATGTATTATTGTATTTGGGTTTATTCAAAATATTTATTTTATTTTATTTGGTACAATATTTTTTACATTTTAAGTTTTCCAGTAATGTAGGCCTCACTGGGTGGCTTGCCCGTGCTGAGGCCTTCATTTTATAATATGAAAATATAATCTACATAATACATTTAAAGAGAAAATAATACAGTTAAAATTAAAAATACATAATAATATATTTAAAATTAAAAAATAATACATTGAAAATAATCTTGTGTGTTTGTGAGTGATGTGTGTTTATATTGGTTTTGTGTGTTACGTGTAGGTTTTGTTTTTATTTTATGCTATGACATTTTGGTAATATTGTCTTTTTTGTTCTTTAATCCATTTTGTAATTTTGTGTGTGAATTTATTTTTATTTTCCTCAATTTTAATTTCAAATTTTACACCGTTGAGAGCTTTTATAGCATGGTATTGGTAGTGTCTTTGTCCAAAGCTTGAATTTATTGTCGGAGTTTTTATGTTTTCTTTGTACGCTAGTCTAACTGGACTTTTAGTGTTATTTTGTGTATGTTGAAATTTATTTTTTTTGTCAAAAATGTAGTTTAGTAGTGTTTTAACGTATAATTGGCATATATATATAATTACTTTAACATATATATCGCATGTATTTGAAACCATTTAAATTTTATATTTAATTTTCGTAATAAATATATAAAAAAAATAGTCAGTAGGTAGGTACCCAGGTTCGCCATAGAATTTAGAGTGCCTTATTGAAATTTTGAAAATTGTCGAAAATAATTCGTGTTTTTTTGACGGTTTGTTATTTCAATTCTACATAGCCGTTTATAGAAATGGCTTACCGAACTGAATGTAGTTTTTTTTATTTCATATAAATATTTTTGTAGAGAACTTTTTTCATGATTATGGACTACCAAAGTTAACTAGGCGCATGCTCATATTATCGTAGTCGGAATGCGATGTATATTTTTCATATATATATATATATATATATATATATATATATATGAAAGGTTCATTACAAGACTGGTTTAATCAAAATCGCTTAGATATTTCTACAGCGCGTCTGTATATTGCAACGTGATTTTTATTGTTGAAAGGTTTATTGTCATCAGAGAGGTAGGAGTATAACCTCGCGATTTACAGAACTTCCTAATCTGTAAATCGGTGTACAGTTGTTGCTGTGGAGATGTTGATTAAAACTCTCGGACTTACTGACGATGAATTTATTGCGAGAATAATTATTGCAAAGAATTCGTACGGAACTCGCGGTGTAACGACGGGGGCAGTAGTCAACCGCGGGGTTAAAACGCAAGATACACCCAATTTCATTTTAAACATCATTTCGTTTCGTCTCAAGTATTTACAGTCCTCTTCAAGATCATTTTTTTTTTAATATTTTAATTTCATCAAAAAATTACAGAATATATAATATATCATAAGTAAGTTGTATAATTATATGTCAGTTATAATTCAATAATGAAATTGTTGAAAGAATAATGTTACAATAATACAGCAGTTTCTAATATATTTTAGTACTATACTTGTTCCATCCCGCTGATTTGCTTTTGACAGGCCGTGTGCTGACCAATAGTATGGTCAGATTTTGAACCGTACAGTTTGAAATCACACACGTCAACTATAATCACGGAGTGCCGTGAGCCGTACAATCGCGTCGAAACGTTTATCTTGTCAAAACCAATGTGTGTACTATCGCCGGTTATTTATCGGAATAATCCCTTAAACGTATTTTATCGCAATTATTGCAATCCAATTCAACATAACGAGTTCTACCGTACAACGATCACCGTTACAGTGCTGACAGATGATTCTCGAGATGCAGACCTCGTTCGCCACCCGGTAAGCTGACTGTGAATTAACCTTACAAATTGTGTTATCGCATTCGCCTGTCATAAGCCATAGGCGTTAACCATGCTTTATCTGTGTGGAATAGCCCTTTAAAATACGGCTTTCCCAACCCTTGTTCTTTCCTCGAACAATACAATATTTAAGTTGTGCATAACCTGCCTCACTAGGCGAACCTGTATTGAGGCAGAATTGTTAGTTAATTATTTTTCGCATTTTGTCCATGGTTTGCTTATTATTTGTTTGTTTGTTTAATATAGTTATACTTATATTCCGGTGCATAGTCGGGATACACGCCAAACGCGCGCCCAACATTTGTACACGGTTGACATTTGTCACATGAGAACGGGTCGCTTCTACGATTCGTTCTTAAGTTCAACAGCTCGGCTGTGGAACGAACTGCCGGCCTCTGTGTTTCCTCCCTCCTACAACATGGGACTCTTCAAGACCCATGTTCACTCCTTCCTCTCCACAAAAAGACCCTCCACACAGCATCCCCAAAGATGACATAGGCCCTGAGGGAAATTATTTTCTTCAGTGCCTCCTGTGTGGAGTTAATATAAAAAAAAAAAAAAAAAATATAGTTTAACAAACAGCAATACATTATTTTAGGATACATCATTGTTTACATACAGAAAATACAAATACAGCAAGTTTAAGCTGAAGCTGTTTAATTTATAACCACGTTTGATGCAATATTTGCATCAAATAATTAACATATTATAATTTATTCAACGCAGTGAAAATGATATTTTAAATTTGCGATGCTTTGTTGCGTCTGTAAAATTATTATTTTACCTCTTTTTACAAAACATGGAAACGTTTTTTATATGAATACCGTGCAGTTACAACTGATTCGAACCGCCGGGATCCAGTTGGACTACGACATCCACAATTGGAGTATGTTGTGAGTGTAAAGAGAAGGAGATGAGAAAGTGGACGTTTGGAAAGTACCTACCACCAAATACTGCCAATCTACCACTTTTAGCTTTCCAGGAGCCCGTGTAAAATAATTCACCTTTATCTGTCGGGAAGACTGAAAAGTTTAATGAGCGAAACGCTTTTCTACTTTTGTTCCGCTGGGAGCTTGTGAACTAGGAAACACGTAGTGTGGGGGCGAATTGTAGGCGATGAATTCATTTATTCACCGCCCCCCACCCCCCATAGCGGAGTAAGCGTACTTTATTAATAATTATAAAGCCGTCAGTTCCAAACTTAATGACTTGCCATATTATGTTTGCGTGTATTATAATCTCTGGATTTTCTGAACACCAACATAAAAAATAACAGATATTTTTTTTAATTTCTTTTCTGCATAAAGCGTCGCAATAATGAACGCGTCCATTTTTTTATTTATTTTTTTATCTAAAATGACCTTCTTCCTTCTATTCCAGTATTTTTACTGTCATAGTTAGTTTTAATAGTTAAAATAATTTTCTCAGTTTTAATTTTTCGGATCTACCAAAATCGCATCAAATCTGTGGACGTAACTTGTGACTTCTTCAGTCACCAGTCTCAAAAAGCCTATATTCTTTTTCAACAGGCGCTGCTGTATTGTAACATTAAAGAATATTAGGTAAAATTTTAGCATAACTAACTAACTTACTAACCATCACTCCGTTTCCCCGCAGGGGTAGGGAGAAAGGACGGACCGCCAAACAACTCGGTCTTGGAACACACTTCCTCATTCACAATCATACATACTCTTCTAAAGGGTTTTCCAATAAGAGGTGTTATTTTGATATTCAATCGTAAAAGATCAATAGTTTCGTTGCTTGTGTGGCACTTGTATGGCTGTGAAAGTAAACGTTATCCAGATTAATACCATCCAATTCCGGCCATAAAAAATCATTGATCATCTCTCGATAGCGCAATCCATTCACCATAACTGTTGCTCCAGCCTCATTTTCATAAAAGTAAGGTCCAATGACTCCGTCGGACCATAAACCGCACCAAACAGTCACACGTTGAGAATAAAGAGGCTTTTCAACAATAACTCTTAGGTTTTCCGAGCCCCAGATGCAACAATTTTGCTTGTTGACGAAGCCACCGAGGTGGAAATGGGCCTAATCACTCAAGATGATTTGCATTTGATTCACTCAAGTGAATTTTAATAATTTCATTGCGTTGTTGAAGCGTGTATCGTTCCATTTTTATCAATGGCGTAGTTTCTACTTGTCGAATGTCAAAAAATGACAACTTCAAAAGTAACATCTCCTGAAATAGCGGGAAATTCAAAATAACACCTCTTATTGGAAAACCCTGTATTATTCTGACTCTCGACATGGGCTGACTCAAGTATCTGATTCACTTGATCGTGCCATGTCTTCTTCAGGCATCCTCAACTTCTGCTACCATTCACGTTTGAATGTTAAAAGTTATCAATGTTAGCATCTTGCCCAAATTCCAAAGTGCAACAACACATCCATGACCGCACCTAATAAACAATTTACCGGGGTTTAAAAAGCTACATTATTACTACGAAAGAAAAATAACTTGTAGACCATAAACATACCTATTACTCTCGTAGACTGGTTGTGATATCAGAATCAGCAGTTTCAGTGGTACCAACCAAGCTGTGTGTTTTAATGTGATATTGTTTTATTCGTTTTTAAATTACAATCTATGATTTAAAATTAAACAGTAACTACAAGTAAATTTCTATTTAACAGCTCCCCTCATAATAATAATATATCAACTAATAATAATCAACCTCAACAATGGCGTAGATTTTTGTACATCGATAATTTCTCTCAAAAAAAGCATAAAAAACCTCCCACCAGATTTCAAACCAGCTTTTTACACTAACAATAGTATAGGTAAATTTTTGATGAACGTTAAGGACAAAGAACATCGCCTCTCAATCTCCCACCTATCCCTACCTCTTCCACTGTAGCTCAGACTGTCCACCTACCGTGATATCTACACATGTTAATTTAGTCTTTAGATTTTTAGTATTATACTGCCCTGATGAGGCTACGGTTGTAGCGAAACCCGGTCGGCATTAAGTATTTACCTATAAGTGATGTTTACAAAGTTACTGTTTAATTTTTAATTATAATGTCACATCACAAAGTAACCGCTTCATATGAAGAAAAAATACAATCTATGAGTTATACGTGTCAATCTAGGAGTTCTAAGCGTTTAGTGATGTAAATGAAAACATATTCATTAATATTTTAATCCTTAGTATTTATCACTGGAATTCCTTATCGTTTATGCTTGATTCATTCAAGGGGCCAAACATCTTTCACAGCCGACCGGTTTGTAGCTAAGTAGACAAATGCGTCAGGGCCCCATCAAGGCGTGCAATCTTATGCTAGCTATCTCCTCCGTCATTGCACAAGCAACTTTTCCCGCTTATAATGATGGTAGTTTGAGGAATTGTTAGGAAAAAATTGTCACCATTTGAATCTAGTTCAGTCCAATCTTCAATATCTCTTCTTACGTGTAGTAACACCGAAAAGTTTATTTAAAAAACATTTAGTGACATTTTAAAATATATAATGTTCATTAAAAACACGACTTACATAAATTTAATAATGGTTCTATGAAATGTAGACATCGCGTCCAAAAAAAGTATGTTTCAACTAACTAACTAACTAACCAACCATCACGCCTTTCCCCCGCAGGGGTAGGCAGAGAGGACGGACCGCCAAACAACTCGGTCTTGGCACACATTTCTTGCCTCATTCACATTCATACATCGTCTCATACATACTCTTCTATTATTCTGACTCTTGACATGGTTCGACTCGAGTATCTGATTCACTTGATCGTGCCATGTCTTCCTCGGGCGTCCCCGACTTCTGGTACTATTCGCATTTGCATCATATATCCTCCTTACACTCCTATCTTCGCTTATTCGCTCTACATGCCCAAACCATCTAAGCGTCCCTTTCTTAATCTTACTTATTACGCTTACATCAGCCTTGCACTCTTTGCGGATCTCCACATTCCTCACACGATCAAACATGGTTTTACCACACATACGCCTCAGGGATCTCATTTCAACAGCATTCAATCTACTTTCATCCTTTTTTTGCCTGTTCCATGCCTCACTTCCATACATCAAGGTAGGTACCAGCACTCCATTGTGGACTGCTAACTTCGCTTCTTTGGACAATTTTTCGTTAGCGCCAACTGCGTTCAGTCCTCCATTAATGGAGTTACCTGCATTTACCCTTCTTTCAATATCTCTGCCAGCCTTCCCATCTCTCCTAAACATACTTCCTAAATACACAAACTCATCTACCTGCTCCAAGTATTCCAAGTATGTTTCAATTATATCTTATTTAATAATTCAAAACCAAAATTTCCTCTAGAATCATGAGATTTGTAAACAAGTAATTCCACTTTATTATAAACCATATAAAAAGCTTAATTTTCGTCTTGCATCAGCTTAATTTATTTTCAAAATAACTGCCGTAATTATTATAATAATTATTTATATCATAATAATTTTACCGTCTAACCAGATAAGGTGTTTTTTATAAGGGATAGCTACTTATTTTGCAAATGATATTTTTGGTCGTGCATATCTGCTACTGCGGTGCACGACGGTTTAGAATGGCCACTATCTTTAACCGGAACCGAAACGTAACAAACAAATTTATAGACAAACAAAATGAAAAATGCTCCAGTAATTAGAGATAAAAATGACTTATTATTTATTTGAAATTCCCTCGACAGAAAAAATCGCAAAGTAAGTTCCGAAAATTATTTAAAACACGTTTTGTTATATTGTTTAATATGTTATAGGCATGAAAAATTTGACAGTGTATCTTTAAATGCAACTAAAGAGATTCTTGAGATATTTTCGCTCTATTTAAATTAGCCGTGTTTTGTTAAATATTTTCACCATTTTCGCTTAATTATTATAGATTTTTACGCGGACTTAAACCAGTGATTCCTGACATTGTATGGAGTAAAACATGTTAATAAAATAATGTAATCCGTTAAATATTCTATGTATTTAAAACATTAAAAATCAGTAGGTATTGGTCGGTTAAAATCTGGGTTAGAGGTTGGTCGGTTACAAGGCTGGGTGACCAATGATGTGAAAGTTTTTTTTTGTTTGGTTCCGAAAAAAAAAAACAAAGTCACCGGATTCCAAAATTTCATTAACAAATTTTACTCCAAATAATGTCAGGAATCACTGGTAAGTAAGTCCATGAACACCTTGTATAATTTATCTTCCACTAAGGCCGTAAAATTTTATTTATTTTGTTTGTGATAAATATTTTACAAACCTCATCGTTTTCTCAACTCGTAAGTAAGATATGAAAATAAATCTATTACTGCGAGGGAAGATTTTTCTTTTCCGCTAGGAATATAAACGTCATCGTTCCAATTTACTTTTCAAAGGATTAAAGTTTAGTCTTTCGTTGAAAGTTGTAAAAGCCTCGATACTCGAGTCTAGGACTTAGTTGCCAGGAAATCGGTCTTTAAAATAGTAGATATTTCAATATACGTTATGTCATAATGTGATATTTATTCAAGACTAGCTATAATACTCGGTTTATATCAAGATTTTGAATGCAAAATATGTTATATGGCCATTTTTTAAATTGAAGACACAGCGATTCCTAAACGAAATTTTGAAACAGAAAAAGAAAGGTCACATCTAGGAGTTGAACTCAAGACCCTTGCCTTGCTGGGGCACCGCTCTACCAATTGAGTTAATGGGATGATATTTCCTTCGGTCATAGTTGATTGTATCATACTACGACTTATTTAAATGTATCATAATAATTAAATATCACAATTTGAGGCTTTACTCATTAAGTTATTCCTAAAATAAAAATATTCATCCTAGACTTGCATAAAAAATCAATAGATGTCACACATTAAAATAAAACTAAGATATATTTATCAAAGACACCATCTAGATTGCATTTAATTCGATCGTACATAAAGGTAGCAGTCAACAAAAATGTGAGTGAGAAAATTAAGACAATATTGGTTCTTATTAGAAATATGATTTAGTTAAATATGACCAAAGGAGATAGGGTCCCATTAGCTCAGTTGTTAGAGCGGTGCCTCGGTAAGGCAAGAGTCCTGGGTTCAAGTCCTAGTTGAGACCGTATCTTTTCCTGATTTTTCTGTTTCAAATTTTCGTTTAGGAATCGCTAATATTATCTTCAATTATTAAATATTACAATTTGAGGTTTTACTCATTAAGTTATACCAAAAAAATTTTTTTTTTGAATTTATAATTTATTTTTTCAAAATTACATAGCTTATAATGAAGGTGATATCGCAAACTGAAAATATTCATGTTCAACTAGAAATTTCAGTTAACATAGCTTTTATGAAAAATTTATCAAATTTATCATATCTCACGGTCTAGAGTTTTTGGCGTTTTAGTCAAATAGATTCAGTTTATATTTTTTTATTTTGAAAATTTTATTTTTGGGTAGAAATTAAAAAGGGCAGTCACCATGTAAATTGTTCAATTGTAAATAAATTATTAAAAGAATATTTAAAAAACCGGAGTGTGTTTCTTTACTGATGTGACCTGAAAACCTAATAATATTTATTTAGTACCTTTTTGTGAATGTATCAAAACCAGAGTGGGTTTCGCATTTTCGCGACTCAATAAAAACATATAATAAAATATTTCATTTTGGTCATAAGTCATAATTCAAAAACTGATCCATTTTTCCATTGCATATTTCAAACGTTTTATATGTTCGCTCTTCCAATAAAGTTTCATTAATGTGTACATTTCAATTTTAATATATTTTATTTTTATTTGTATTGGGTTTTTTTTAAATTAAATAATTCCTCAATTAATTCCATTTTAGTTGAATGAAAAAAAAAATTGTTTATAGCGAGGCGTGGGTATAATGCTCAGTAAACAGTAAGGTATAAATATTTTTCAGTTTCTACTTGTTTTTACTAAACTGGAAAAAAAATTAGTACATATAATATTTGAAATTCAAAACAATAATTTCTTCTGAGAATAATAGAGATATGAATTACATTTATGTTCTTTTTTCTGAAAATAGCTCTACTGTAGTATTGGGTTAATAGTTAATAATATATTATGTTCCTGGCTTTTTTATTTCCAAACTACTGTAAAGTTGCTTTGTAAATAAAATATATTTGAGACTAGTTGAAATACCGATGTTGCCCGGGCTTAACGCAAAGGTTTTCGAAATCAGATGTAGACAATAATTTTAATCTTATTTTTAACGTAAAGTGTGCAAAATAAAGTAGACAGTGACCTTCATTTTGTTTTGAAGGGCAAGTGTGCTAAATTTCATCAATCTCGAAATAAAACTGTAGATTTTGTATAAAATTAAAGAATCCAATCAAAATAGATTATTTTTGTTAGGTTGTATTACATATCATAGTAGGTATTGTTTTATTGCATTTTACAATAATTGGTCAAAATGGTTGTAAATTTAAAAATTTTAAATTCATAGAAGGAGTTGGGGATTCCCGAGAAATACATGGCACGACCAAATGAATCAAATACTTGAGTCGGATCATGTTAAGAGTCAGAATAACAGAAGAATCGGTAGAAAACAAAGCATTAATTTGAATGAAGCAAGCAGTGCGACGACAATGTTGTATGGCGGTCTTTTCTCTCTGCACATCTCTCCAGTTAATTTTTAGCTGAAGGTAATGCAGCATCAATTAGGCACCTACCTACCAAAAAGCAAACATTTTAATTTTAATTATTTTACAAGCAATAATTATTCGCCTGAAATACTCATCCACATTGAAAAATCTCCTGATAAAAGATACATGACGCCAACGGGACTTGAACCCGTGTCCTTTCGATTTCCGGTCGACAGCTCTGACCACTGAGCTATGGCGGCTTATCTCTTATCCGCGAAATAATTCAATATATACTAGTGTTTCATTCAACAATTACTGCTTGTTACATTTTATCACCTGAAAACAACCAACTTTATTTTATATGAGAAAGGCATTGTAAGTGCTAACTCTCTCACTAGATGGCGTCGAGACAAATTGTCTACATTTTTATCTGAAATACTAGAACTTGTCAAATATTAATTATTATTTTATTTTAGCTAAGGAATTATGGCATACAATACCCGTAGAACCAGTTAATGGAGATGAAGCAATCAGACTGCTGACTTTACGCAGCTTTTCAAGAACTCCCTTTGGAGATTATCACTACCCAGCTCAGCTACCCTGTTATTTTTCTTCTTACTGCCTAACAAACTAACCTTCACCTAAACGTGGGTTTACATTCACTATTGTTACACTACTCTGCCTTGGAACACACTCTTTGCTTTATTCTAATTAATTCATTGTCTTAATCATACTCTTTTGTTATTCTGAATCTTTCCATGGCCCGACCAAAGAATTTGATTCACTTGATCTTGCCAGATCTTCCTCGTGCGTCCCCATCTTTTTAAAACCTTAAGCACTATTTGTCGCCAAACCATTTGTCGCTTTTTTGTTTACTTTTTAAAATTTATTTTTATAGTTTATCTTTCTTTGTGCCCTGCTCGCACTTGGCGGCATTGTTTGCATCTACAACTCAGGGAATTATTAAAGCGTTTCTCTTGTTAAACAGTCGCAATGTGTCTTCTCGTACAAACCGCATCCCCCCATCTCATCCCCTTCCTTTTATCCGGCTCATACCCCCCCCACCCGGCGACAATTAGACCACGGGTGTCTCCTAACTGCCGTGTTCTGTTCGTATTTTAATCATGTGGGCATTAGTTGCTTGTCGCGTCGTTCGTTCTCGCCGTGACTTTCTAGGGTACAAATTGTTCTGTTAGGGCTGCCAATGGAATTAGATTTCATTGTGTTGTACATTCTAATAAGAAACTATTTTCGTAATAACTTACTTTTACTTGTACCATCTTACCAGTTAATGTTTTTTTATGCATAAAAAATGTAAATATCCACTCTTTTTCAATTTCCCCAGGATAGCTGCTTATGTTAAGAGATATGTTTTTTTCTCCGCTAATGGACTAAAAAAATATAATATTATGAAGAAATATGAAAATGTTCAAGAGTGTTGTTATTTATAAATAATTTATTTACACATATGAGGCTTTCCTGTAAATTTGACACGAAATTTGCGATTTGCATTTTACAAATAAAATAAATATGTTTGCAAGTGACGAAACGAAAAGCTAGAATAAAATTTTATTCTTCATTATCATAAGTACCCGCTAAACAGCCAAGGGCGTTTGTCAGCAGGTCAATTTCACATTAATAATTACTATATCACTAAATCACACGAGCCATCAGAGAAGCCACAATATAGAAAATAGATAGAAAACCATAACATTTTAAGTGACTACAATAAAGGGTATAAAATACATAGACAGATTGATAACACACAGTCAACATACTCATACATACACCCAAAACGTACACAGCATACTTAAACACACACATACGCATATCCATCCAATTACATGAATACAATTAATAGGTACTAAATTACTTAAAAACCGTACCAATATCTTGATATAATAACCATTTTTCAGATTTTTTTAGGTTTAGTGATGTAAGTTGTTTCATTGGCATCTTATTATTTATTTATTTATTTATCCATTTTCGGGAAATCGACAGCTTACATTTAATCAGTTTGTACATAAGTATTATATAGTAAAATAAAATCAATTATGGATTTCCTCCTTGTGACTTTAACTGAGACAGCATAATATGGAATAAGTTATTTAAATTTGTGAGAAAGGAATATGAATTAAAAATTTTATACAAAACAAAAGATTACATAAAACGAAAAATTTACAAAACAACGCATTTATAGCCATGGATAGAGGTTGTAGATATAAATCAAATCATAATAGAGATATAAACAACAGAGATACAAACATTATTCACAAACCATCAGAGAAATATTCTTTTATGGACCTCTTGTATTTAATAAGTTCGCAGCTGAAAATATCAACCTTAGATAATACGCTATTGTAATTATTACATAGTCTGTTCAGGCAAGAATTCTGCTTAGAGATATGTATAGAATGTATAGAAGGTACAATATAAGTGAATGTTCGTTGATCGTATTTACTAGTAATTTTTGGAATGAATAAGATAAACTGACGTTCTGGCAAGGTTTATTACAACACGAATCAACCGACTTCGTTTTCGTATTTTTAGAACATAGTACACTCATTTCGATTGTTGAATCTCTGGATAATATTAATTTGCGTATACCTACCCGTGATACTCGTTTAAATGCTCTATATTTTGTTACCAAATCTGCCAATAATTACTTTGTAAACTCTCCAATTCAAAGGCTTCATACACTTGGAAACAAATATGGTTCAATCGATGTCTATCATTTCCAATCGGTTTCCAAATTTAAAACCAAAATATTAGAACTTTTAAATTAAAACAATAAACATCTAGCTATTGCACTTCTTATTGAATTATTTCTTCAAAATTGACAAAACAGGCTTATACCTACAAACTATCATGTTTAGATTTGCTTTTTGCTTGGTTTTATATGTCTAAAGGTTAATGTTATATTATTGCCTTACTATTCTTTATTTAGAATCTTCACAATATTTTTTTTATATAAACTATGTAAAATGGCTGACCGATCGCCCTCGATTTAGCAGGCCACTACACCAGTCTAATGCAGTATATCTATACTACCAATAATTATTTCGTTAGCTTTCTAACTCAAAGGCTCATGTATACTGCTGCCACTACCTAGCATTTACATACATTATTTATTAACTAATTTAAGTGTGTATAACTTAGGAGTAGGAATATTCTTATTTTTGTACTATTTACTTGCTGTTATTATATGGATATGGTTATATGTATTTTTTCTATTACTTTTGTGTACTTGCAATCTTCAGAATATTACTTTTTTTTTAACTATGTATGTAAAAGCCCTATGGGCGTATAAATAAATAAAATAAAATAAAATAATTTATTCGCTCTTGGAAACAGCTCATACAGGCCTCATAGTAATTGTTGTATATCCCTTACGGTTATGTTGAGAAAAATAATCTAAGCGGTGTTTGAAAGAAAAAACATCACGCTTTATGTTCAAATCAAGAAATTAATCACAGAAGAATTAAAATGCACAACTTTATGAAACCAAAGGTACCGATCGCAATTTTCATATAGACGACAAAAAGTACGGTGACAATAATATTTGTAATACACTTGTCTAATAAAATGTGTTTGTTTTAGTTTTTTAATTACAAACAACGTAAGGTGAGCCATTTATAAAAAAAACGATTGCATTAAAAAATGTGCTTATTTCTAATAATAAAATTTGAATGTGTATTTCGTCAATTTTTTAAAACAGTTTTTAGTTTTCGGAGACGTTCAGAAATATTCCATTTATTTCAATTGAAACGACAGAATATACGAGAGGCCAGATGATTTGGATTCGGGAAAAGGGCGATTGTATTTTAAAATATCGGGATATCTCCAGAATTCCGATAGAGTTAGAAATCCTATGTAAGTACAATTTACAATCCCCAATTCCGGGAGCACGCTTTGGGAAGCAGATACACAATAAATTGCCGTGCAGGCTGATTAAAAGCATTACTTCAAATGAAGCGGAAGATCTACCAATTGGGTTTCCAGAAAGCATTTTTCTTTTTCTTTCATTGAGAAGATTTCGGAGTTGAGTGCAGGTTTGGTTGTTTAATGGTAGCACGAAATGAACTGCGTTCTGAACCCAGTGCCATAAAAATACTGTTTTCTATATTCGATGGCCAGCATTGATTTATTCTTGCATTGTATTTTCGGCCATCAACACATATTCACATTTCTATTAATTACTATTAAAGATTTACAGCCTTACTGAAAAACGTGGTGTGGATATTATGCGTCGCGTAACATTAAAAAACTTGAATTACTACCATGGCTACGTTTGGTGATTTAGCGAGGGTGGGGGTTCATCAGGTGAAGTGTGTTCAGGATGCGCCTGTCCACAGACTGTGTGGTATGCCAGATCGGGCGAGGCTTGTTTTTGGAGACCTTTTGACCTCTCCAACTGGCCTCTAGACGCATAGACTTGGGCCGCATTGGGAACGATATATTCATATGTTCAGCTCAAATTGTTCGAGAGAGAAAAAATTTTCTTTGCTTTCTGTTTTTAATCCCTAAGTGTGTTTCATAATCAAATATATTAAATCTCTTATTCATTGAAGAACTGATCTGTAATCGTAATAATATTTGTAATGGTTACTTAATTACGGAGAAAATTATAAAATTTCATCAAAATTAATATTTATCATTATTATATTTTTCATGTGAATACCGCACAAGAGTCCAAATTGCGGTGAGACTATAGCATCCACAACTGAGGTATGTTGTGAGACAGTATGTAGTGTGGGGGGGAAGGATATGGTGAAGAGAAAGGAGGGTACTATGCTATTCAGATTTGATCACCACACACGGTTAAAGCCAATTCAAGTGAGAGCAATACTCAAAATATCTTCCACTCTGAAACGTGCCACAAATATACCTTATATTTTTTATAACTAATAAATTGTAATTATTATTTTTTGGTAAACTAATGTTTTTAAGACAAGATTTTTTATGCATAGCACAAAGGGTAACAATTATTTTACAAGCGATAATTGTTCGCCTGAAACACTCATCCACATTGAAAAATCTCCTGATAAAAGATACATGACGCCAACGGGACTCGAACCCGTGTCCCTTCGATTTCCGGTCGACAGCTCTGACCACTGAGCTATGGCGGCTTATCTCTTACCCGCGAAATTATTCAATATATACTAGTGTTTCATTCAACAATTACTGCTTGTTACATTTTTCACCTGAAAACAACCAACTTTATTTTATATGAGAAAGGCATTGTAAGTGCTAACTCTCTCACTAGATGGCGTCGAGACAAATTGTCTACATTTTTAGGTGAAATACTTGAACTTGACAAATATTAATTATTATTTTTTGGTAAACTAATGTTTTTAAGACAAGATTTTGTAACGGAGAAAACTACAAACCCCGGACTGAGATCGATTCTTCAAGATATCGATCGATGAGAGACATCTTTATTGCTACCGGTGAGCTGCGCAGTAGATTGCGCAGAGAAGAGGAGAATCATTAATTTCTCCAGCCAGTCAGATTTTGGGAGCGGAGCAGACTACTTGTGACTTGCGGAACCATCGGCGACCAGTACCACAACATGGCGGGTTGGAAGAAACTTTCACGTAAATCATCATTTAACTTTAGATAGTTATACGGGTTATCTTTATCCCTTTAAATCTTTTTATTTCTAGAAGAAATAAATGGCGCCCTTTATAAATTCACCTCTTAACTTTTATGATGACTTTCATTTATAAAATTCAACATGCAGATGCTCTTCGAGTCCTGCACACGGCCCTGAGAATCCTTTAGTTTAAAATAGAGTCTCTTGCTACTTCATTTATTTAATTAACCTTATATTGTGCTAGCCTCCATTCTGAATAAACGATTATTTGTTAAACTCATCCTTCTTTAATTTACAGTTGATTGAATATGTTTTTATTTCAGAATACACGCAATCCATATTTGATTTACATTAATCATGAATGTTTCATTAAAAATTGTTACAATGGCGCCTGCAACGTGTGTATATCGGTTGAATTTTTTTTTGTAAATTTTTCATTTTGAATGTCATCTTTTTCACCCCAGTAGGTAGAATTTTTTTTTGACACGTGTGGTCAATATCATTTTGGTCGTGTTTAAAGTTTTTTTCAACGTTGTGGTTTGGTTCACCGATGATTTCGTAAGTTCACACTTTTTTTCTTCTTCTTAGTTTAAAATTTATTTTATTTTGGTTCCCGCTTTCAAATCTGAACTCATCCTGTGTGCCGCTAGCTATATCTTGAGTATTTACTCATTATTTACCACGTTTTATACGTAGCTTTTTAAAATCCTAACGAGATAATGGTTATTGTGTGCTAATTTGTTTTATTTTGTCCTAACAGAGTATTTAGGTACATATTTCATCGTTCACGAATGGCGCTAGAAATGATCATGATGCGGACAGTAGTTCTTCGCATCTCATTTAAAAAAAAAAAATACGGAGTAAGTTATTTATTTAACCTCTACTATAACTTTAACATCATGCGATTGTTAATTTTTCTTTGAATTTCAGTGAATGAAACTATATTATAGGTTCCTTAATTTCCGTAATTGTATTATTTCGAAATATTATAGCAACCTTATTGATCCGTAATTTCCTTTCAATAATAACATTTTTTTACCTTATAAAGTTAATATTACGTTTGTCATGTGGATGATTGTTACATAAAAGTGTTCAACTCTTATTAAAACCATTTACACATATTATTGTGTTCTTAAATTATAAAAATATAGTTACAAAGATTTATGATTTTTAAATTTGGAATTTTATTGTCACTTTCAATATACTTTAACAAAATATATTTTTTCTAATTACTGTATTTTAAAATTAAAATGTTGCATTTGTTTTTACTCAATAATGAAATACACAAAACATGCTTTTCAGAGTAAATGCTGTTTCAACATTGGATAAATGCTTCAGGACTAGGAGCGAGACGTCACACCTGCCTGATCTGCGTTTTCCTTTGCTGTCAGCAAATTGCTTTTTGAAGGTTTTCTTTTATAATTTATTTGGTTTTAACTTTTAATATACAAGATAGGACCATTAATATTCAATGCTCATATTTTGTTTATTATGGGAAAAGGGTTTTCAACAAACAGGGAATGTTTTAAATCTTTTTTTCAACGAGCTCAGTTGGAACTAAATTTTTTATAGGTTAATTTTTATTTGTCGGCAATTGTTTTCAAGTAATTCTGAATTTCCATTCTTTCAATTCATACAAGGTTCTGTTTTTAATTAATTATTAAACAAAACATAATTTTCACGTACGACCATATTTTTTTAGTTTTTGTATGCTTGTCCAGGAAAATTAGTTTTTACAGGTTAATAGTCATTGTGTTAAGGCGTATAATACAATTTTTATGACCTTAATTAATTTAAAATATCAAATCTATAAGTTCTACAGGAATTTCCATTCTAAACATTCGTTAAACAAGATATTTTACAGAAGGTTTTACCCTTTTGTTTACCTTTTTCTTTGTAATTTGGGTTTTGGATTTTTTTATATTCAATATTGTTTATACGATATACTTTGCAATCGTTTTAATCTTTACATTTAGCTTAAGTTTATTGCCGTGTAATTTGTTCTTATTCAATAGATACTATTTGAAAAGAATTTATTTCAATAACTTCCACATGACTATAATTATCATAAATTTAGTTTTAACGTTATCCGTAAATATCGTTTTAAATGTAGAAAATTACTACAAATTTGATCATTTTAAGAAACAATAATTTCTTTGATATTATTCTTATAATTGGCACAGAGTACCTTATTCTCAGGCACTATTAAGGACATTATCTTGTCACTTATTTTCAAACGTATCATGCTAATACGCATGAGGTCACTTGCAACACATGGTTGTTGGGTGCAAAATTTTCATGTCATTGTTGCATGAAAAGATTCTTTTTATCTTTAAATTCACTTTATGTTTTTGGTGGACGACATTTCTATTTGCCGCCATGAATGGGAACTGTCCATCCTCCATTTGTGTTTGTTTTGTGATGTCATGTTAATGTCATGTACTGTCATGTTTTGTCAATCTAGTGGGAACAGTTACATGTTGTTACAACCGCTGAGAACTGTTATTATCCCACATATACACGAGTCTTGTGATAGGCTTTGTTTAGTATGCATTGTTGATATGCGATAGTACGATATTGTACTTTCAGGTTTGATTCCTGTCTTTTTTATCATTAGTCCATGGGGACCCTGTCACTGAAGAGTTTTGAGGTTACGGGGAGGCCATGTACTATTTGATATTGTTTTTGATACTATTTGATAGTGTGAAATCTTGGTAGAAGTTTTATTTACGTTCATATGCGCGTACTAAATACGAACGTCACGTTGTATTTTTTTTATATTGATTAGGTTTACCTTCTCTTTATGAGGATCTGAGGTACAAAACCATCAATACTAAATTAATCAGACTTTCCGAGTAATTTTCTGATTACCAAAAAGTAATTTTGTTTTTCGTATTAACTGTTAACCTTCGGGGATGTTTTAACAAGTTGGCGAAATAAACGGTACTTAGTTTTTTGTATTAATTTTGCATCGCAAATTAATAATCTTGTACCTGAGTAAATTAATGTTTTTGTTGAATGTTATATGTTGTGCGTTCATTTAACTCCTTCTGCAAATATCCTTACAATTCTGATATTTGCATAATGAATTAGTTTGTTGTTTTATGGGGGTTTTTTTTTTTTCGCATTGAATTTTGTTTTGGATATCTACACAAATATCTTAAATTCTTAAAATAGTTTATTCTATTTGAACTTTTGTTTGGTTTTAAAACACAAGTACTAGTAATATTTTATTAAATTCTTCCGAATTTTTACAGAGCTGACATCTATCGGATGTTTTTAAAAGTTGTTATTTAATATCGATTTATTTATTTTTCAATCGGTTTTGTCTTAGATCTATTGATTGGGTTTGGGTCCTTGATATCAATATGCTTGCAGGATAATTCACTAGATGGTGTTAATTCTAACAAAACATTTTAATAAATAAATTTTCTTTTGAATTTCATTTTAAAAAAAAAAAAAAAAAAAAACTTAAAAATATTGTTTCTCCAGGTTTACATTCTGTTACTAGAATTTTTGTCATTTTGCTACATTATAGTAAAAGGGCTGCTGTGTTTTCCTTTTGAAAGGCTTTTCGGTTTTCAACATTTTATGAAATTTTTTTTCTGTATAATCTTGTTTTTTGTTGGTTAACCCGTTAGGTAGATAATTATGTAGGGAAAAGAAATTGACTCGCTCACCCTGAAGAAGCGGAACTGGCTGCTCAAAAATATCTGCTAACAAGACAAGATTTTTATATTTTCACCATCATCTTTGGAAGTCTTCATGGTTTGGGACTGCTGCTGCTGCTTACAGAAGAATTTCAAGCTAATATTCCCTGTTTTCATCGTAGATGGTCTACTAGTTTAACTGCTTCAATTTGGAGGATGGAAATCTCAACATTTGTAATTATACACATCTATTGAAGCAAAACTATGACGCCTGAGGGTTCCTCTACACCTCCAACACCAGGAAGAAATCTAATGCAGTCATGTGCTTCGGAGCCAGGTGGTCCGTTCTTTTCTTTGGTGGAGGGGTAATGTAACGGAGAAAACTACAAACCCCGGACTGAGATCGATTCTTCAAGATATCGATCGATGAGAGACATCTTTATTGCTACCGGTGAGCTGCGCAGTAGATTGCGCAGAGAAGAGGAGAATCATTAATTTCTCCAGCCAGTCAGATTTTGGGAGCGGAGCAGACTACTTGTGACTTGCGGAACCATCGGCGACCAGTACCACAACATGGCGGGTTGGAAGAAACTTTCACGTAAATCATCATTTAACTTTAGATAGTTATACGGGTTATCTTTATCCCTTTAAATCTTTTTATTTCTAGAAGAAATAAATGGCGCCCTTTATAAATTCACCTCTTAACTTTTATGATGACTTTCATTTATAAAATTCAACATGCAGATGCTCTTCGAGTCCTGCACACGGCCCTGAGAATCCTTTAGTTTAAAATAGAGTCTCTTGCTACTTCATTTATTTAATTAACCTTATATTGTGCTAGCCTCCATTCTGAATAAACGATTATTTGTTAAACTCATCCTTCTTTAATTTACAGTTGATTGAATATGTTTTTATTTCAGAATACACGCAATCCATATTTGATTTACATTAATCATGAATGTTTCATTAAAAATTGTTACAATTTTTTATGCATAGCACAAAGGGTAACAATTATTTTACAAGCGATAATTGTTCGCCTGAAACACTCATCCACATTGAAAAATCTCCTGATAAAAGATACATGACGCCAACGGGACTCGAACCCGTGTCCCTTCGATTTCCGGTCGACAGCTCTGACCACTGAGCTATGGCGGCTTATCTCTTACCCGCGAAATTATTCAATATATACTAGTGTTTCATTCAACAATTACTGCTTGTTACATTTTTCACCTGAAAACAACCAACTTTATTTTATATGAGAAAGGCATTGTAAGTGCTAACTCTCTCACTAGATGGCGTCGAGACAAATTGTCTACATTTTTAGGTGAAATACTTGAACTTGACAAATATTAATTATTATTTTTTGGTAAACTAATGTTTTTAAGACAAGATTTTTTATGCATAGCACAAAGGGTAACAATTATTTTACAAGCGATAATTGTTCGCCTGAAACACTCATCCACATTGAAAAATCTCCTGATAAAAGATACATGACGCCAACGGGACTCGAACCCGTGTCCCTTCGATTTCCGGTCGACAGCTCTGACCACTGAGCTATGGCGGCTTATCTCTTACCCGCGAAATTATTCAATATATACTAGTGTTTCATTCAACAATTACTGCTTGTTACATTTTTCACCTGAAAACAACCAACTTTATTTTATATGAGAAAGGCATTGTAAGTGCTAACTCTCTCACTAGATGGCGTCGAGACAAATTGTCTACATTTTTAGGTGAAATACTTGAACTTGACAAATATTAATTATTATTTTTTGGTAAACTAATGTTTTTAAGACAAGATTTTTTATGCATAGCACAAAGGGTAACAATTATTTTACAAGCGATAATTGTTCGCCTGAAACACTCATCCACATTGAAAAATCTCCTGATAAAAGATACATGACGCCAACGGGACTCGAACCCGTGTCCCTTCGATTTCCGGTCGACAGCTCTGACCACTGAGCTATGGCGGCTTATCTCTTACCCGCGAAATTATTCAATATATACTAGTGTTTCATTCAACAATTACTGCTTGTTACATTTTTCACCTGAAAACAACCAACTTTATTTTATATGAGAAAGGCATTGTAAGTGCTAACTCTCTCACTAGATGGCGTCGAGACAAATTGTCTACATTTTTAGGTGAAATACTTGAACTTGACAAATATTAATTATTATTTTTTGGTAAACTAATTTTTTGGTAAACTAATGTCTTAAAAACATTAGTTTACCAAAAAATAATAATTAATATTTGTCAAGTTCAAGTATTTCACCTAAAAATGTAGACAATTTGTCTCGACGCCATCTAGTGAGAGAGTTAGCACTTACAATGCCTTTCTCATATAAAATAAAGTTGGTTGTTTTCAGGTGAAAAATGTAACAAGCAGTAATTGTTGAATGAAACACTAGTATATATTGAATAATTTCGCGGGTAAGAGATAAGCCGCCATAGCTCAGTGGTCAGAGCTGTCGACCGGAAATCGAAGGGACACGGGTTCGAGTCCCGTTGGCGTCATGTATCTTTTATCAGGAGATTTTTCAATGTGGATGAGTGTTTCAGGCGAACAATTATCGCTTGTAAAATAATTGTTACCCTTTGTGCTATGCATAAAAAATCTTGTCTTAAAAACATTAGTTTACCAAAAAATAATAATTAATATTTGTCAAGTTCAAGTATTTCACCTAAAAATGTAGACAATTTGTCTCGACGCCATCTAGTGAGAGAGTTAGCACTTACAATGCCTTTCTCATATAAAATAAAGTTGGTTGTTTTCAGGTGAAAAATGTAACAAGCAGTAATTGTTGAATGAAACACTAGTATATATTGAATAATTTCGCGGGTAAGAGATAAGCCGCCATAGCTCAGTGGTCAGAGCTGTCGACCGGAAATCGAAGGGACACGGGTTCGAGTCCCGTTGGCGTCATGTATCTTTTATCAGGAGATTTTTCAATGTGGATGAGTGTTTCAGGCGAACAATTATCGCTTGTAAAATAATTGTTACCCTTTGTGCTATGCATAAAAAATCTTGTCTTAAAAACATTAGTTTACCAAAAAATAATAATTAATATTTGTCAAGTTCAAGTATTTCACCTAAAAATGTAGACAATTTGTCTCGACGCCATCTAGTGAGAGAGTTAGCACTTACAATGCCTTTCTCATATAAAATAAAGTTGGTTGTTTTCAGGTGAAAAATGTAACAAGCAGTAATTGTTGAATGAAACACTAGTATATATTGAATAATTTCGCGGGTAAGAGATAAGCCGCCATAGCTCAGTGGTCAGAGCTGTCGACCGGAAATCGAAGGGACACGGGTTCGAGTCCCGTTGGCGTCATGTATCTTTTATCAGGAGATTTTTCAATGTAGATGAGTGTTTCAGGCGAACAATTATCGCTTGTAAAATAATTGTTACCCTTTGTGCTATGCATAAAAAATCTTGTCTTAAAAACATTAGTTTACCAAAAAATAATAATTAATATTTGTCAAGTTCAAGTATTTCACCTAAAAATGTAGACAATTTGTCTCGACGCCATCTAGTGAGAGAGTTAGCACTTACAATGCCTTTCTCATATAAAATAAAGTTGGTTGTTTTCAGGTGAAAAATGTAACAAGCAGTAATTGTTGAATGAAACACTAGTATATATTGAATAATTTCGCGGGTAAGAGATAAGCCGCCATAGCTCAGTGGTCAGAGCTGTCGACCGGAAATCGAAGGGACACGGGTTCGAGTCCCGTTGGCGTCATGTATCTTTTATCAGGAGATTTTTCAATGTGGATGAGTGTTTCAGGCGAACAATTATCGCTTGTAAAATAATTAATAAATTGTGAAATTATATTAAATAAAATGTATTTACGCCAGCTGGAATTTAAACCCGCAAACTCCGGATTGACAATCAAAAGTACAATACTTTCTGACGTACTGCTCCAACACAAAATTATACATGCATCAGTTGATACCAAACATTTTATCCCAAATTAACATCAATATACCATCAAGAAAATAAACAAGGAGGATGAAAGACATTTTCTATATTAAGGCCTACCACACAAATACAGGATATTTTTCCCCTGTACCGCGAACATTAAGAAATTTTAACATTATACATGGCTCTAATAATGAAATAGACATTTTTAATGACCAATTTAAACACTTCAAAAAAAATGTATTGCCATTAATCATATTAAGCTGATATTGTGATGAAGCCCTTTATTTAAAGAGAAGCAACATTGTACCTACCTAATCAGTGTCTCACCAGTATAGGTGTGACAATAATAAATCGTTTATGAACATATTTATATTTACATTTTACCCATTCTTATTTGTTATTTACTTGCATATTTAGCTTATTCATTTTGTTACTATTTTTGTTATTATCATTTTGTTATTATTATGTATTTAAACATCCATGTATGTAAATTTTTGGGCACAGTGCCTGTTTCATGTACTTAAATAAAAATACCCGTCGACTACGGAGGCCGTCATTATTAGTCAACACATAAAAAAAAACTGTTGTCTTTTTAAAAACAACCTCTAAGGACAAATAAAATAAATACTGTATAGAGTATTTTCTTTCGTTAATTTCAAAATGTGCTTTATACCATTAACAATGAAATAAAATAATGAAACCTACACGTAACACACAAAACCAATATAAAACACACAAAATTATATTTTAAATGTATTATTTTCTTCTTTTTTTTTGCATTCAATAATATTATTAGATTTATAAAAACATTTTTATTTTTAAACAAGTTCTGCTGTGTAATTATTATTACTCATGACAGCTGTTTCGCCTTCTGAAGGCATTATCAAACTGTCCAGCTGATAATGCCTTCAGAAGGCGAAACCGCTGTCATGCGTAATATTAATTACACAGCAGAACTTGTTTAAAAATAAACTGTTTTTATAAATCTAATAATAATATTATTGAATATATAAAAATTTAAAATTAAAATGGAGTTCTACAAACTAAACTTGATAACAATAAATAAAAAATGTATTATTTTCTCCTTAAATGTATTATGTATATTATTTTTTTATGTTAGCCACCCAGTGAGGCCAACATTACTGGATAATTCTGAAATGTAAAAAATACTGTGCCAAAATAAAAAATAAATTTTATTTAAGTAACCATTCCAGATCCTTGCGGGATACCGCCATAGAAAACCATATTTGGTTCATCTGTCTCATTTGTCAAATGTGTCTGCTTCCAGTACTTCCCACCTCATATCTCCCTACTGTTTACTGTTTCATTTTGTGTCTGCTATGCACAAACTGCAACACAAATGGATTATATATTTACACAGTGGGCAATTTCGGCGAAACAGGCGGTATTATGTTAAATATTTCATGTAATTTCGAGACCGCGTGGATTTTCAAAAATTCTTCTATTTGTGTTCCCAAAATACAATTTTTAACGACCCAATTGAGAAATTTAATGTTTTAAAATTTCCGCCTAACATTAACATCGGTTAGCTGGTCGAGTTGCTTAGTTAAATTATTGGGTTCCCATCATTGATGTATTTTTATTTCTTAGCTTAAGTCTTTTATCATTCCACAAGAATATTTTAGACTCGTAATGATGGTTGTATGAGGAATTCGTGTATTTTAAGGTTAGTTTAGGTTAGGTTAGGTTAGATTCATAACCTGTAAATGTTTGGAAACAACATCTTTCAAACGGTAGCTCTGTCATTATGAAGTTTCGCAAAATCTTTCGCCTGTAATCTCGGCTGCATATATTATATATTATGTCTTTTATTTTTAGTTGTAACTCCGGTTCAACGAACTCTAGAACTTCGTTTGTTTTGAATTTAAGAGGAAGCTACAAGCCAAAAATGTTTATATTCTTGGTATCCCTTATATTGTAGGTAATAGACTTTAAAATCGCTTTAACAAACGGAGTCTAGAAACGTTTGATTTCAAGCACAAAAGTGGTTTTTATTTATTTTGTAAATAATTTAACAAGAAAGCAAAAAAGTTAATCAAATGAAACTGTCACAGATAATCTTAGCTACGATTAAGTATTTTTAAAGATTTTTTCCGCTATGCGATCATACATTTCTATTGAAAAAATATATTTTTTAGTAGTTTACATTTATATCTTTTATTGAGTAATTTATATTCTACTAAAGCGAAACGATAGAAAAACCTTCAATTTATCTAAAGCATATTTTTTGGTATTCATAATGTACACCAATTCGTTATAAATATTAATCAAAATAGTGATTTGGCATTACGCTTCGCCTTAAGCGCCATTTTTTAAATTTTAACGTCTTATTTGAACAAATTCAGACGAGTGATAAAGCATGTATCTACCAATATTTTGTAAATATTGCTAAAGAGAATGATTAATGTGTTTCAATACTTTACATCTCATTGATCAACAAATTGAAAAGTTTGAATAAACACTATTCCGCCTTTGTCTTGTTTTTTGACAGATCAATGAATAATATATATATGACATTACAAGCTAAAACGATTGCGTTAACCGAGAAGTAGGTAATATATAGAAAAAGTAATGCAAATTCTACCAACCACGCACCGTCCAAAAGTTTTAGAAAAATTCAGAAAACAGAATTTTGCTATTAACGTTAAGAAGATAGATTTTACAAGATAAAATTTTACAATCTTACCAGTAAAAGAAAATTAATTGATTCTCTCTCCAGAACTAGAACCCATTACGTTTACGGGTTACCTTATACCACGTGTATTTTCTCATTAACCTGTACCTTAACTAATGAGCGTATGTCTAACTGTGGTCGTGTTCACTGTGGATAGAATGTGACAGTATAAATACGGCTGCCGGTGCACCTGCAAATTGTTTCCTTCATTGCTGTACAAACTTTAACCAAACTTTTATTTATATTGTGTAGGAACACCGTCTACGTTAGACTGTCAGTTCAGTGCACGCTTTTGTTGTTGTGCTCCCGTAGATAAATTATTTTATATAAATACACTATTGCACGGCAGGTAGTGTAAAATACGTTTTTCACATCTTTTGGAGCCTTGAAAATTGTATTTTATATTATATTTTATGATTTCGGCTGTCTAAAAACAAATTAAACTGATTAACTTCGAAAAACATGAACTGTCCAGTTTCTCAAATATTTAATTTATTGTTTTTGTGTTTAATTCGTAGAAATCCATTTAAATGAATGTAAATCAAATTAAATGCTGTCATTGTTAAGTTCTGCAAGTATTGTGACAGCTGTTTCACATTGTGTTTAGGCCACATTGTGACGACTTTTTATTTCATTTACCTCCGCTCAATTTCAATTTATATGATGTTTAAAATGATTTATTACCTGTTAACCCGATTTACTGCGAAAGAAATTGTGACGATAGATTCTTTATTCTGTGTAGTACTTCAAAATTTTGTTTTCTTCACCTTAAATGGTAATGTTTTGTTATTGCTTAAAAATGTACTATGTTTAAATGTGTTATAAAACTAGCCTTGAACGCCGAATCAGCTGTCAGAATAAAAAAAACTATTTACAGAACTTAATAATAACATTATTAAATTTAATTTTAATTAATTATTACTTCTCACCATGACATAGAAACAACCATACCAGTTTTTCCCAAAAGCATCAAAGCCTGAAGGAAAAAGATTTTTGCTAAAATATGGGATCTATTATTCACAATATAAAAAAAGTAATAAATTAATTGCATTAATACCTATGCTCCAAACCATCGATAAAACTATTTGTAATCAATCGTTCAATTAACATTATATTTTCTTACCTCCTTACTGATAAAAGCGGTGAAAATATAATGCAACGCGTAAGGTCAGAATAGTGAAAGACTTAATACATTACCATGGCGTTTATTTGGTTAAAACCGTCTTAAACCAGGCTCAAGGCCGGCTTTACCAAACCAACGTTAAACTGGCGTGTAAGAAGCTGATTAGTGAGACGGTTAATGTATATTTATAGCACAATAGAAAATGCCACCATCCCAGTTATCAAATATCTAAATATCTCAGGGTGAGCAAATATTTGCTTTTTGACATTACAGCTCTGAATTAGAAATTCATATGTATTCACACTGTCAACCGGCCTTTCCGCGGTGAGAGTGAAAACTATGTGGTTTCGGATATAGTTTGAATAACGTTTCACACAGAGACTTCAAATTTCTCTTGTTTGTTTAGTTAATTAACGACTAAGTTCTAACAAACTGGGTACTAAATTGTAAACTTTGTTAGTTCTAATTGGTGTCTACCACGAAATGACGAAACCAAATTAGCAGTAATTCTAGGATAAATTATAAAATCATTTTAGAATAGCATTATGTTGGTTACAAAAACAGCGAAGTTCTGGCCATGTGGAGAGAATATTATGAATTGGATTCGCCATTGTAAACAACTCAGAGACACATCGAGGAAGAAGTGTACTCACAGCGTGCAAGTAGATTTGATCAGGATGAGAAGGCCTGACTACTGGAGATGAATGGTTTTGGTTCGGAGTCGATGCAGAACATTCGATAGATTGAGTTACATAGCATAGGAGTAACTCATACAGTTGATATAATTCTCTCTCTCTCTCTTTAATATATGTGGGTTCGCCCCTCCAGTTCATAACTGTAGTGAGGTAGCAGTTAGGTTTTCTTAACAGATAATTTGAGAGCATAACAAAGAGGACGACGGTCGATCGATAAAATACGATGTCAATACAATATTGATTAAATCCGCCAGTAAGCGATATTTGCGAGCACGGTCAACATATGATTCGAACAGTTGGTGGATCAAAGTCGCCTCTTGTAAGTGCGGCCTCAAATGTGTCAGATACAATGTAAATTTACACATTTTTTTCGATAATGTCGATCATTTTCCAAAATTATTGGCTATAGTTCCCTTTTTAGTGTAACCAAAATACATGCGGACTCTACGTTAAGGTTTTCAGTTCAATTCGACGTTCTCAATTTATTAGTTTTTTTTTCAATATTTACGTAGCCGTTTGACGTTTGGGAATGTCAATCCATTTACAAATCCACCAGTGTTGCAATCATATAAAGATTTTTTAATATTTCGTGTCAAAATTGGCTTCTGTTATGGACAGCGCAACCGGGACATTCGCTTACAATCACGGTAAAATGCCTATCGATCCGATATTGTAATTTTATAAATTTGATGGTACTAAAGCCCATGTTGTCTTAAACACTCTTTCCCAAATAAAAGAGTTTCTAGTCTAAATGAAGACAAAGTTCTGTGTAGTGAAAATGTGTTATTTTATTCAAGAAATATTCACAATAATCTGGCGCAGCCGGTAAGATCACTATTATTAATCATCATAGTACCACCTGGATGAAAGACCACCATTCAGAACAGTATCATTGCTTACCTGCGACTACCCACGTTTTTTAAACGTCCAAAACACTTTAATATTAAAATAGTATTCATTTTAATATACTAACTCCACGTTTGCTTAGACACGTAACTTCACAAAACACAAGCTGTGAATTATTTTGTTTGATTACTTGGTGAATGTATCTAATATAATAGCTTGTCACGATCATACATTGAGCATTAATTCTACCTGTAGATTGGAGAATATTCAGAATGTTCATTTTAGAAATGCTTCGACTAAATAATGCATTATTGTTAAAATTTCTTGACTCGGTTAAGATTGCGGGACTAAATACATCGTGTTTAGAAAATGTTAATTTATTTATATAAGTATACTTATATTATTACTCGAACTATTCAAAGTCCCCGGCTTTGCCCGGGCTGTAATTTCCCTATTATTATGAACGTCAATCTGCAAAATTTAGTAAGTAGTATCACAATTCTGCTATTGGTGGGGTAGGGAGGTGGGCGTTTTTTTTATAAAACTCGTGTAGATAGCGACCTTTTTCCTTATTTGAAGGTCTAGTGTGCAAAATTCCATCAATCTCGAAATAAAACTGTGGATTTGTTTCAAAAACAAACCCGCACCGGGACACTCTTCTTTACATAAATATACAGAGTTTTCCAATAAGAGGTGTTATTTTGATATTCAATCGTAAAATATCAATGGTTTCGTTGCTTGTGTGGCACGTAGCACCGTTTTGTTGAAAATAAACGTTGTTCAGCTCAATACCATCCAATTTCGGCCATAAAAAATCATTAATCATCTCTCGATAGCACAATCCATTCACCGTAACTCTTGCTCCAGCCTCATTTTCAAAAAAGTAAGGTCCAATGACTCCGCCAGACCATAAACCGCACCAAACAGTCACATGTTGAGGATAGAGAGGCTTTTCAACAATAACTCTTGGGTTTTCCGAGCCCCAGATGCGACAATTTTGCTTGTTGACGAAGCCACCGAGGTGGAAATGGGCCTCATCACTCAAGATGATTTGCATTTGATTCACTCAAGTGAATTTTAATAATTTCAATGCATTGTTGAAGCGCGTATCGTTCCATTTTTATTAATGACGTAGTTTTTACTTGTAAAATGTCAAAAAATGACAGCTTCAAAAGTAACATCTACCGAAATAGCGGGCTATTTAAAATAACACCTCGTATTGGAAAACCCTGTATATTACAGATTAAATGTCGGTAAGTAAACTTTCTTCAATATTTTTTTTTTTAAGGAAAGTCAAACATTTCGGGGTTACGAATAACCTGAATATATTTTAAAATCTCCTACTACCACCACAGTATGTTGTGATGGAGGACTTAGCCAGCCGAGGAATTGAACACACTACGCCTGGGTGGGACCCAAACGTGACGTCAACTAGACCACCGACCGGTCAATAATATAAATCGATAACTTTACAATATCGGATCCATAGACGTAAATATCGATGATTTTATACAGACTCCTCGTGCATTGTTGATCTGTTGATAGCCAGACCGATATTGATGATACAATAAATTAGAAATCTATGTACGCTGGCAACACTGGAGATATTTTCGATGAATTAACATTCATGAACGTCAGACCTCTACGTAATAGTTAAAATAATAATAAATTGACAATTTAGAATTAAAATAATAACTTTATTATACATTTGCAGTTCGAACGTACTTTTTGACACTAAAAATAAAATTAATTAGTTCATGGGGTCTTTAGTCCTAACTAACAACTTTTGTTTCTCCAGGCTGGAACGGAATCAATTGATCGCGTCGTAGACGAATTAATTAGGTCTATACGATTTTATTCAATTCTAAGAGCTTAGTTAGTTCATCTTCATACGACATCATTCAAAAAGTTGTTCATATTGACAGTTTATTCGACACCTTGGAGGCCACGCTAAAAGCAACGGCTTTTGTCTACGGACTGTCGCAAGCATATTCTGACCGTGCTCGAAAATATCGCTAACTGACCACAGATGACGGATATCATCCGTATCGTTTTGGTGTAAGGCTTTATCAATCATCAGTACTAGACCTCCGGGATGGGTGACATCTCTTGATTTAAATAAAATTTAATTTATATATTTACTGACATCTACTGACTGGTGACCGGATAAATCATCACATCTTTAAAAAGTTATATAAAGTCACGGAAAGTGATGAAAAAAAAACTTTATTAACTGGGTTAAGTAGGTTAGATTAGGTTAGGTTAAAAAGAATAAAAATTTCATCGTTTCTAATGACTTTATATCACTTTTTAAAAGTGTGTTGAATTGTCACTGTGTTGAGTTATCATGGAACCCTACTGACTGAATTTTAAAAATCTTCTACGAAATGCCTGCATCAATATAAAAAATTAAGTAGTTTAGAAAAAGTTCAATTTCTCTTTATGAAATGTAACCAAAGGCTATAAGCATCAAAAGAATAGATTTCCATCTTGTTAAATTAACGTTGTTTCCCAGAACAGGTTGTATCAAGAAATTACTCAACGCCAGCGTAAATTTCAAACAAAACACAACCACGCATGTAATCCACGTAAACATTATTATAATACGTTATTCTCTCTGTAGGAATGTCGGTAAGGGAGGTGAATGGAGGGTGTAGCGGCAACCGCCCCAACGCACACCGGAGGTTATTAGTGTTGGCGGGTCTACTTACAAGTCAGCGTGCCACATCGTTCATTACAGGAAAGGGATCATTTAGGTGTTTGTTTAAATGTTTTAGATCTAATGACGCACTTTGTTCGTCACTCTGGGTTCGGCTGAGCATGCCCAAATAATATAAACAGGATGTTAATAATTCCTATTTTCTAAAAACCTCAGTCCTACGTTGTTTCACCACACTTACGCCTCAGAAAACGTGTGCTGATGTAATCAAGCCGCTCAGTGTAGCTGATGTACAATCTCGATGTCACCAAAGAAAATGAGAATAATTTTCTCGCAGGGGTGAGTACCTACACGTAGAAATAATATTATTTGTAGATTCTTAATAAATTCGCCATATTCATTTTTCTCTGTGAAAGTTAAAGTAATTATTTTTATTTAGGTGAGGTATTCTATTCTACAAAACGTTTAATATTCAGACAAATATCTTTCATTGAGTTTACGTTTTTACTAAACTTAGAATTTGATCAGTTTTATTGGGTAAAAGCGTTCGTATCTTAACGTAAGTTTTAAAAGCTACTGGTGATCGTTTCTTTTACAATATACTCTTTATTTTAGTAAAACGTAACACCAGAATTGAATGGCTCTAAGAAACTTTTTTCTTGTATAATTATTTATTTTGAAGAAAGGTTTATTGTCATCAGAGAGGTTGGAATATATCCTCGCAATTTACAGAACTTCATAATCTGTAAATCGGTGTTCAGTTATTGCTGTGGAGATTTTACTTGATAAATTTATTTATTTTTTATTTTTTTTTTTTATTATTTTAATATACATCATATGGGTTACATTAATACATACATATTTTGCAAAATATAATATTAAGGTTCATAATTGGTCATGTATACCTTATCAGAAAAGAGGAGCTCTTGTGCCTGATAAGGGAGCCACGATTCTTACTTAGATTCATAATTCATTATGTGATATAATAGTAATAATATATATTATAATAATAATATATATATATATATATATATATATATATATATATATTTTTTTTTTTTTTTTTTGTTTAATATAAGTTTTTTTGGAAAAAAAGTTTGATTTTATTTATTTGTTCTTGTTGGTTCGTAATACAGCGCAATTCGGAAGGGAGATTATTGTAGTTTTTTATGGCTTGGTAAATATAATGGTTTTGCATTTGAGTTGTTTTAAAGATTGGCGTAATAAATTGATTTCCATTTCTCATGAGTTTGTAAAATTCTTGATATTCTTTGTTATTTTTTTCTTTACACATTTTTATAATGGAAGTTTGCTTAAATATATCATCAATATTTGGTACTGGAAACAATTTAAAAAGCAATTTTGTTGGGAAAGTAGACATTTTTTTAAGTATTACTTTTATAATAATTTTTTGCGAGACTTTTACTGAGTTTAGGTTGTTTTTATAAGATCCTCCCCAACCTATGATTCCGTAAATAAGCAGGGAGTGGACAAGAGCATAATATACATTTTTTAGTATTTTCACATTTAAAATATTTCTTAACCTAACAAATATATATATACATTTCCTTATTCTCTTTACTAACTCCCTAATATGGCTTTTCCATTTCAGATTTTCATCGATGATCACACCAAGATATTTAATTTCAGAAGAAGAGTTGATTACAGTACACATAGGATTAAGTAGTTTACAGTTGACATTGTCACAATTTTCATCATGGATTATGATATTTACTTTGTGTTTAGGTATTTTTTGTAGTGAAAATAATACATATGTTGTTTTTTTAGCATTAAGTGTGAGTAGGTTATTATCAAACCATGATTTTAAGATATTAATACATTCATTTGCAAGTTTGTTAACTAGTTCCCATGTTTGACCTTTTATTAATAAAACAGTATCATCAGCATAAGAGATTAATTCACCTTTGATTTTCTGTTGGAAAATGTCATTTACATACATTAAAAATAGTAATGGTCCGAGGACCGTGCCTTGAGGAATGCCAAATGTACTTGTTAGTGGTGTACTAAAAGTTTGGTTTAATTTTACAATTTGAGGTCTCTCTGTTAAGTAGCTTTCTATCCATTTAAGGGCTAAGTGGTCAATGCCATTTTCTTTTAATTTTAATATAAGTTTTTCATGGGAAATACTGTCAAATGCTTTCTTTAAGTCAATAAAAATTCCTATACATTTATTTGATTTGTCCAGGGTACTCTGAATACTAGATGAAATTTTTGCAATGGCATCTTGGGTACTTTTTCCCTCTGTGAAACCGAATTGATTTTCATTTATAATTTTGTTTTTATTTAAGAATGCAGTTAGTCTTTTTTTAGCAATTTTTTCAAAAATTTTCGATATTGCGAGAATAATTTTTACAGTTGATTCACACGGAACTCGCGGTGTAACGACGGTGGGGAGTAGTCGATCGCGGGGTTAGGACACTAGATACAGAATAAATTATGCCAGTTACGGTTAGCAGCTACTGCTCTAGCAGTGATACCAGTGGTATAAAATATTGTCAAGGAAAAATATTTGTAATGCAAATTAAAGCAGCCTTTTACAGTTTTATGATTTTACTTATTTTTGCAGTTCTTATCTTGGAAATAAATCAAACGGCTGATGGCGAAAATCTCAAACCGTTTAGCTATAAATAAAACAATCACTAGATCAATATCTTAGGGCTTTTTGTATACCAAATTGGTCCTAAAAAACCATAGATATTTCAATATATAGACAGTACAATTCTCATTCGTAGCCCACTCATTACTATATACCAATGAAAAACTCTGAATGTTTATTCCATAGACTTTCAGAGTTTTCATTGGTGGATATAGTTAGGTAATCATATGACGTCACAATTTTTCGGTTCCAATTTTCGAACGGAGTTATATTCCTCTGCGTCTAGCAAATAAAAACCATAGATTTTGTTATAAGAGATAGAAGGAGATTACGGAGATTACACAAATACAAATTTATGCAAGATAGAACACTCTTTTTCGAACTTTCTATTATAGGGTTGGATATTTGAAATTATTTCCGCTATCAAAGATTTGCGTACCTACTTAGATTGTTTAGCAATCTACAACTTGCGCATAAAATCTACAAAGTTTGCAGAATAAAATGCTTTACAGCAATATAATGTAATATTTGATATTTCTGTATTTATGCCGACTCACGTTTTGTCTATTCCACGTCAATTCATGGAACAGTCCTTTTCTTATTTCTGCATCCGACATCAAAAAATATATCAAAATAAAGTTCCAAGAAACTACTGAACGCTTTATCGTCGATATTATAAGAAAATCTGGAATCTCGTTTTTTACGAAGGTAAGTGGATTTTTTTGGTATTTCCACTTCGGTGCCGGAAAGTGATTTCTCCTTCTTACTGCGCAGTTCGAGCGGAAGTTAAACCTACTTCATTTCAGTCATTTTAATCTTGATGAATATTGTGAAGAGCTGCTGGATTTTACCAAATATCTACTTTTGTTTATGTATTTCCCAAGAATTAACGCCATATGCAATTTTTAAACAGTGTGACTTTCCAAGTAACTAAAAAAAGCCAAACATATTCTGGTTCAACTATGCCTCAAAAGAAACAAAGAGGCAAACATCTCAGAAACGATAAAAAAGAGTTTTATACGTTACCTATATATAAGCCTAACAATTACACTCGTGGAAGAGCCCATGCACTTTTTTTATACTCCTAAAGCGAAGACTTCTGCCTATCAGACGCCCCCAATCAACTTCTTTGACCATCAACATTTTCAAAGTCACGAGATAGTTCAGTAACTGTCTTTTGACGCTTGCCACAAATTAACTGCCACAAACATGACCTTTTGTACTTGCATGTACCTCAAATTTCTGATCTTCTCCATAATATATTGGTGCATAACCATTTTATGGAGAACATGAATAAATGTATTCATAAAACTAGAGTAAAATAAATAGACAAGCTAGAAATACCCAAGTTTAATAATGCCTTCAAAAGACCTCTAAATATGCCTAAGTGGAAAAACTACCTTTGTCAAAGGAGCTCTAAATATATCTAAGTGTAATACTACCTTTGTCAAAGGAGCTCTAAATTTACCTAAGTTTAATACTACCTTTGTCAAAGGAGTTCTGAATTTTTAGCTGTAAAGCTGTATGATAAACTCCCACCGGCATGAAACAAATTAAAATTAATTACGTTCAATTCCATCGAGTTTAACCGTAAGGAGTTATAGTAAAATTATGTGACTAGTTCAGTATTTTAAAATACATTGTTATAAAAGTTAATACGTACCCAAACATATTAATGTAATAAGGCCCTTAACGAATGAATAGGCTGAAAATAAGGCCATTAACAAACGAATTAATGTAATAAGGCCCTTAACGATTGAATAGGCTGAAAATAAGGCCCTTGACGATTGAATTAATGTAATAAGGCCCTTAACGATTGAATAGGCTGAAAATAAGGCCATTAACAAACGAATTAATGTAATAAGGCCCTTAACGATTGAATAGGCTGAAAATAAGGCCCTTAACGATTGAATTAATGTAATAAGGCCCTTAACGATTGAATAGGCTGAAAATAAGGCCCTTAACGATTGAATTAATGTAATAAGGCCCTTAACGATTGAATTAATGTAATAAGGTCTTTAACGAATGAATTAATATAATAAGGCCCCTAACGAATAAATTTATGTAATAAGGCTTTTAAGGAATGAATTAAATGGTTTCCTGGTAAGCTATTACTGTTCAGAAATTCCTAATTCCTAATATTTTCGCATTTCCTCAATATACCTATATTATCAATACAAACTCAGAGACAAGAATATGTGTTCCTTTATATTAGGAATTTACTAAAAGTTGGCCAGGAAACGGCCTGCAATCCCGTTTTTAATAATAAATTAGCATTACTCATTTTTATCCGTGTGAGTTCAGCTCGCCTGTGGACCGATTTGCCAGCCTCTGTGTTTCCTCCCTCCTACAACAACGATATCATTAAGTCACTTGTTCACTCCTTCCTCTGCTAAAAAAGACCCTCCACACCGCATTCCCAAATATGACTTAGGTCCTGACAGAAATTAATTTAAATTTCATCAGTGCCTCCTGTATGAAGATGATTTTTTTTTTAAATCACCCTTACAACAATATAAAACATGAATATTCCGTAACATTTTACAAATAAGCTTTTTCTACTTTCTTTTTGTAGAATAACATTACTTTAGTCGTCAAAAAAAACCCTTTTTTATCAAACCCAAGTGTGTAAATGTATTCTGGGAGTGCTTCCTGCCCGGAGAGATAGAACTCAGTGCCATAAACATGATTTATGCCCAAATTATCTTAGAAAATAATAATTCAGGTTAAATTACTCGCGCCATTACACTAAAAGTGTTGCGGCATATTTCCCATTTAAAATATTTACCTTTGCCAGGTATCATTATGTTTTATTTGAACTCTAAACGCATTATAGTAGGATTTATTTAAGTAAAGAAACAATAAATTCTACTACATTATTCTTTCATTAAGTACGCCGTTATTCACAGTCATATCGCGAAACCAATCTTAATAAAAAAGTCCTTTTTTTCCTAAGTTCCCTAAAAAGCGACATCATTAATCTTTTATTTATGACCGGTTAAGCCCCCGCATATCCAATTTATACCGATTTATAACGTTTCTCGTTAACTATTTTAGTTTTTAAGTTACAAAAAAAATATTGTTTTTGAATATAATATCTATACATTTGTTTTATCGAAACGTTCATTATATGAAATTCACTCGATAGAAAAAATTCGCAAAGCAAGCTCAAAAAATTATTTAAAACACGTTTTGTTCTGTTATTTAATATATTATAGGCATGAAAAAATTCACAGTGTATCATCAAATGCAATTAAAGCATTTGCTTAGAGGTTTTTGCTCTATTTCAAACGAGTCGTGATTTATTAAATATTTTTACTATTTTAATAAAGGGCCTTAATAAAGAAATTGTTTTAATATACCCTTTTCTTGCAGATTTCACGTAAAATATGTTTGAAACTTTAGTAAGTTAGAAGTAAAGCTTAACTCTCAAGGCGATGCACTACGTCGTGTAATATTTTGAATCCAGCCGCTATCAATAACACATCTTACTTAGATGGGGATAAGGCTTAAATTCCCGCTTAACACCATCCATCTGTTTTGATTTATGCAAGAAAAAAACATGGCCAAAAAGTGACTTTTATTTTATTTTGTGGATGTTCAGGCACAAATATTTAAATGTTTTTCGATCATTTTATAAATAACTTAAAACGCCACATTATACAATAAAACCATAACCGAAAATGGGTTCGTAAGTAAGAGATTTTGAACTTTAAAGCAATTTTCATAGGCCTTATACATTATTTTTTTCTGGGCTTATAAAAAGATCTAAAAAATATTTGATTATTTCAAAGGCCAGGATGTATTCTACTCGCAGTATTTAATTAAAGCATCTGAAATATTTCTAGGCGACAAAATTTTCAAATCAAAAACACATGATTTTGCATTACTACGTATTGCATCGCCTTAATCAATACATTTATTCTACATATTTTTTACATTAGTTCCACACAGGATGCCCGGAGGATAATAATTCCCCTCATGGTCATATTTGGGATGGGATGGGATGGTCTTTTTAATAAAAGTCAGAAGAGAAAGTTCTGGGAAGGAAAAGGGAATTATCAGTGGATGGGAATCTAGGGATCAGTGTCTCTTTAAAAATACCCTCCACACAGCCATCCCAATGACAGGCCTTGAGGGCTTAATGTAAAAATAAAATGATAACATTTACAAATAATATTTAGTCGCTTTTCCATAAATATGCGAATGTGACAATAAGGTACTATTTCAAAAAGTTCCCAGTACAAGCGACATATTTTATTATGTTTAATTGTATTTAAAATAATTATTTCCAAGTTCATAATGACAAGCTTTTAAAGCTTTCTTAATATTTTCCCAAATTTTCAGTCCCTTAGCTTCAATTACTTGCAACTAATCAATAAGGATAAAATTAATATCCTTAAAATGTTTAGCTAGAATTCTTCCACTCCTACAATAATAATTTAGGCTGATCGGAAAATTTATATCTTGGTAGTGAAAATGTTTCAGCCTTGTATCTTCCTAGGGGGAGATTTAACAATACTTCGGGTGAAATTGAAACATCAATCGATTCTTTCACAAAGAGGGTTATTATTTATTCATTTTGATTCACACTTCATTAGCTACTGTCTGCGAAAAGCATCCCTTCCCTCTCTCCCCACAATCTCCCTGTGTCAAAGTCAATTTACTAGCTTCTCATTAATTATTTAGATCGAAAAGTTAGTAAAATATGTTTGAGAAATATCCCGAATAAAAAACAGAAATTCAAATGCTATTTTATTGAGCATCTTCTTTAAATGCCCAATTGATTTTAGATAAATTAAAAATTATCTCTTTTATTTAATTGTATTCCAGTTTGAACGATACGTTATAATACATATTAACGAATTTTCTTAAAAATCGAATTGAATTGAAAACATCGATGTTTTCGTTAAATTAGTTATCTTTCAACGAACAAATACTTTGAATAGATCTTGTCGGCTAAATAATTGATTGCCGATTGCACTCGTTTCTCATGCATTAAATGAAATGGGAGAAAAATGTTTTAAAAGTCCGTACTTGTTTGTGGAGGGTGTATGAAACGTTTGCCTTTGATAATATTTATCTGAAAAGATTGTAATTTAAATTGATTCGATTTGTGTAAATTTGTGTTTTTTTAATATGGGATTCTGTTTTTCTTCTGACCGAATGCAAGTTTGCTTTAGCAAGAATTTAAAAAAATTAAATCATAAAAAATAAAACACATCTCTTTTTATAAGAAGTTTTTGGTTATTCTGCTCTGATGAAGGTACGATTGTGTTAAAAAAATGGGTGGCGAGTGTGGGTACCGCCGCTCGGGGAACTTTTTCTGTATAACCAACACCTGTGCTCTGGTTGTTTTTTAGTGGAGGTGCCTGGGTTGATGGGATGAGGATTGTCTAGGTCCTGGATTGTCTGTCTTCCTAAACATTATACATGTACCCATTGACATAAAATTCATCTAAGTATGTGCCAATGGTTTTAATTATAATACCAAAAATATTTTCATCTAAGCATGTACCAATGGTTTTAATAATAATACCAAAAATGTTTTTCATCTAAGCATGTACCAATGGTTTTAATAATAATACCAAAAATGTTTTTCATCTAAGCATGTACCAATGGTTTTTATAATAACACCATAAATGTTTTTCATCTAAGCATGTACCAATGGTTTTTATAATAACACCATAAATGTTTTTCATCTAAGCATGTACCAATGGTTTTTATAATAACACCATAAATGTTTTTCATCTAAGCATGTACCAATGGTTTTTATAATAACACCATAAATGTTTTTCATCTAAGCATGTACCAATGGTTTTTATAATAACACCATAAATGTTTTTCATCTAAGCATGTACCAATGGTTTTAATAATAATACCAAAAATGTTTTTCGCGGGATCAGCTAATTATTATCATTATTTTTTAAATCATTGTAGCTATTTTGGCAATCGTGTGAGTCAATAACAAATTCAAAATGATAGTAAATATAATTTAATGAATTTCACACGGTGCGGGACTCTATTTCATAACACAGTTTTGCATTGATTCACAGAAGAGAAATATTAATTAAACCAGCCATAAAATATATTAATGTAGCACGTAAAATATTAATATGATAGACAGTTAATACTTTGTGATTCTTCATTATTTAATTTATTTTCGCCCTTATGACTTGTACATACAACGCTTCTTAATTACATTAATGTATTCTAATGTAAGTATATAATAATGGAGATAGTTTTATTTCCAGCGGCATGAGTGGGACATGAAATTTAATTTATTCATAATGTCTTCAGAAGGCGAAACAGCTGTCACGCTTAATAATAATAATAATTACACAGCATAACTGGTTTATATTTATAACATTTTTAAAATTATTATTATTTTTTATTTTTTTTTATTATTTGTACAATGTTTTATCTTACTTAAATCCTACAAAATTGATCAATCAGTTTGATTGTAAGAAATCTCTCATTTTTTCTTATTTATTTGCTTATAATAATATATTTAAATCTCAAGTTAATATTTTGATGCGTAATACATAATATTTACTTTTTTTTTTTTATATGTTCTTTATTCAGTAAAGTTTATACATTACAGTAAACGGGTAAATTTTTGGCCACCACACTAGGCACATGCCCGTGTTGTAGTGGTCAATTTTATGTTAAGTATAATAATACAAATTAAAAATAAGTTGAATGAAAACAAAGTAATATAAAAATAAAATTAAATAATTTATACATCTAAAACAAGTATGGAGTATAAAGGAATTAAAAATAATGCAAAATATCTACATGAGTTTAAGATATATGAATATAAAAAATAGGTGTGGAAAACAGAAAAATTTAAAATAATATAAAAAGTATATCAAAGAAAATACGTATTATTGAATTAAAAATAATACAAGGAGCATGTATCAAAAAAAAGAAAAAATACAAGTACATTTGTGTAATTAAAATAGAATTAAAAGTGTAGTAAAAATACAAGTACATTAAGTACAAGTGTATTTCTAAAAAAAGAATAAAAATAATAGTATATATCTAATATAAAAATACTTACTTATTATTATAATGCTTATGATCATAATGTACGATAGTAATTGTTTTATTTTTAACAATGGTTAACAGTTTTAGGTATTTTTCACAATATTATTTGTTTTTGATATAATTTGGTTTTCACAGATCTAGGTATTTATCCTCAATATTATTTGTTTTCATGTTTCACGGTGGTAGAACGATCTAATTTTCATTTTGATTTTTTAATAAGATGTCTAATTTTTAATGTCTTCAGTTAATGCGTTAAATAATTCCGGAATTTTATGTATTTTTGTCCTATCTCCGAATACATTTTGCGATATTTTAATTTAAATTTAATTATGAACTCCTTTTGAGGGGCTTTTACATATGAACAGTAATTAAACATAGTTATTATATGTAGTGATAACACATAGTAATTTTTTTAATGTGATTACCGCTAAAGAGTCCTAAATGTTCCCAAACTTCTGGAGTCAGGGAGCCTATGGCATTCCTAATTGGAGTGTACGGTGAGGCTGGAGGTAGTGGGTAGGGAGGGAGATGGGTTAGATGAAGGTTAGGGATTATCTTGCTATTCAGATCTAGTCACCAGACATGGCCTTACCCCTCGACCACGGAGGCCGTCAATGCATCAATTCGTGGCATTTTTGCATGCTTTCACTACGCCAAGAAGAACACAACGATCAACAACTGACAACTACAGATGATTGTTTAGTGATTCTGGCGTCATTCAGTACGGTCAACAACCCGTTTTACGTCACGTCTTTGGATCTATTTGTCTCCGTCGCGCGATAGTATTGTGGATGGAAGGTTAACCGAACAAAATAGAACAAATATGAAATAATAGTATATTAGGTTAGGTTAGATTTACAGTGATAAAAACAAGAATAGTGGCAAAACATAATAAAATACTAGTAGACCGACTGAAGTTTTGGTTTAGTTTTTGACCGGTTTCTTGGTCTACTTGGTCTAGTAACTTGCATTTGTCATGTGTCGGATCACGTTTGGTATTACCTGAGCACGTGTGTCTGACTCCAGAATAACTTACATAAATATTTTTTAAATGATCTGTTTTATAAAAGTTATCCTTAAGTTCAAAGCTCAAGGAGTCTGCAATTCGATTTTTTTTTGTCAAAGTTAACGTTCAAATGATAATTCGTTACTGCAAATCTATTGTCCAGCGTAAAAACTATTAAAGACTAGACTGATTTGTTTACGATAGTTAGTACTTCTTAGATCTTTTGTATTTGTCTAGTACCTTTAGTAATTAGTAAAAATTAACCCTTAAGCGCTAAAACTAATCCAATTCTCTCGTTATCTCTCATATAACCTTTTATTTAAAACTAACATTAATGAATTCGATTCGTGCGAGTACAAAACTGAGTAGTTACTTCTTTCATTTCCCATAATTCGTGTTTAAAAATAAAACGCCTAATTTCGGGGTGAAGGGTGTTTTTAATTTATTTAAATAAGCACCGGTTTCGGTTTCGGCCGATACTAGAATAGACGCCGAAATTAGGTTTTGGTTTCGGCTGTCTAGTTTCTAGATTAGTTTTTTTACCATCAATTTACATCGCTTTTCGTTAGTGTTTTTATCGATGTTCTGTTTTGTCCTTGTTTCATGCAACCAGACATAGGTCATGTGGAGGTGAAAGGCTTTACCGGGACTAAACCTGTTATACAGTACGGCCCCCGGAAACCCCAATTCAATTACCGGAAAGTGAGAAAAACTTTCCAAGATTGGCTCGGCGGAACTGCGAATCTTGCCTTACAGTGGCGTGCGGTGCATAGGAACGGAATCATACATGCATGTATGTATGCAAAATATTGGCTGAAACATGAAAAACGTATACCTTGTTATGGACCCAACTATTAAACTGCCAGAGTTCTCTCTCCTTCTGAAAATGTGGATCTCACTAAACCGCAGTCACAATCACTGTGCTTTGTACACGTGCTGCACAAATGGGGTTTAGACATTGACGTTTGTATGTCTATGGGTTTAGAGGATTCGCATTTTTATTTATTGGTAGTATTTCAAAATTCAATTTAGTGATAATAATTGTGCGAATGAGGACAAATGTAGAATAATTTGCACACTACCAGATCTCCTAAGACACATCTGTGCAGAATCAAGTTATACCGTTACTCCCGATGCCGTTGATCCGGATACTGTCGATCCCGATGCCATCGATACAGATGCTATCATCCCAATGTCCTCGATCCCGATGCCGTCATCCCGATACCGTCGATTCCGATGCCGTCGATCCCGATGTCGTCGATCCCCATGCCGTCGACCCCGATGCCATTGATCCCGATACCGTTGATCCTGATGTCGCCTATCTTGATGCCGTCTATCCTGATGCCATCGACCCCGATGCCGTTAATCCCGATACCGTTGATCCCGATGTCGTCGATCTCGATGCCGTCTATCCTGATGCCATCGATACAGATGCTATCGATCCCAATGCCGTCAACAGCGTGAAACATTGACTATTTATCATTATATGCACGGAGAAAACATACCGATATTACTAGTTTATTAAAAACCTGGTCAAATTCTTCATATTCCAGTTAAAAGCGGGATTGCAGGACTTTAAAGAACAAATTGACAGATTTCTTGGCAAACTATCAGTAAAACACGAATATGTTGTGAGGATGTCGGAATCATCAGTAATTAATAATTCAGTCATTGGCATCAGGTGCAGCTGCGTGAACCAATGTTTAGATATATTATATATGTACTAATATTTTATTAGGAAAGACCTGCGATCACATTCTTAACAGGATTTGAATTAATCAGGAATACTATTTTTTTCCTCCATGTGAACAAGAATGTAAGTCAATGTACGCCACTGTGCTCAGTCTACTATCCCGGTAGTGGGCTCTATAGTGGAGAAAAACGTTCGGTAAAATGTCTGAGAAATATTATTATTTTCATAGAGTGAACCATTTTCCGAATTTTCTTGTCGCCATCCTGTGATTTTCCTATTTACACTTAAACTTGTGATTATTTTTATCGTAAAGGTGGGAAATCTTTTGTGTTTGTAGAAAGTGGGCCTTTTGGCTGATAAACGGATTAAATTAATTCTGTTCTGTTTGGATAGGTCGGGTATTTATTACCTAGAAAAGTACGCCTTTTCGTACTTGACTTCTTGTTAGAATTTATTAAAGATTTTTATCATTATAATGGTAGTTATTACCCGCCTTGATCCGAGTTTCAACAAATATATATTTTTTTGTTCTTTGAGTCGCAAATCTTGTCTGCGAATCAATTTGCGTTTGTGTTTTTTTTTCCTTTGCCCCACACACTGGGGAAAATAATTTCTCTCAGGGCCTACGTCATCTGCGGAGATGGTATGTGGAAGATATTTTTAAAGAGGGGAAGTTCTGGAAGGAAAATGGTATGAGGGGTGGGTAGGAATCTAGGGATCAGTGTGTCCAGGAGTGACGAACGTATGAAACTATCCCACTGCTGCGGCTTAAAGAGAAAGCTTCCTTTACTATGATACTAAACTTTACGAAAAATCCCACTCTTATTCAAAACTCAGAACAATATTAAAACATTTAAATCTCAAATAAATAACTGGATCCAAAATATAGGGAAATAAAGATAAAAATAATATAAAGAAAGTATCTGAAATTATAAAATATCTAAAATTAGAAACTGTCTGAATTGAGAAATTAGAAGCTGTCTGAAATTAGAAAATATCTAAAAATAGAAACTGTCTGAAATTAGAAACTGTCAGAAATTAAAAAATATCTGAAATTTGAAACTGTCTGAATTGAGAAATTAGAAACAGTCTGAAATAAGAAACAGTCTGAAATTAGATACTGTCTACATTTAGAAAAAACATGAAATAAAAATCTGAAAATAGAAACTGTCTGAATTGAGAAATTAGAAACAGTCTGAAATAAAAAACAGTCTGAAATTAGAAACTGTCTACATTTAGAAAAAACATGAAAGAAAAACCTGTCTGAAATTAGAAAATGTCTTAAATTAGAAACTGTCTGAAATTAGAAAATATCTGAAATTAGAAACTGTCTGAAATGATAAATTAGAAACAATCTGAAATAAGGAACTGTCTGAAATTAGAAACTGTCTGTATTTAGAAAAAAATCTGAAATTAAAAACTGTCTGGACAAGCTGTAGACTTAAAATTAGTTAACTTAAAATTTGAAAATTAAAATTAAAAATAGTGGTCAGGATAGACATCTCTGGTCAGTTATTGTATAGATTTTGCTCTGCAGGTAAGTAACAATGATATTCAGTCATCTGTGCATTAAACAGCTGTGTTCATCTGAATTATGTTGTTTGACAAAAGAGGGCACCACTATTCCTGTTTGGTCGATTTACGACTAAAAGATTTAAATATTTTTGTCACAAGAAAGTGACAGTACTTTTTGAATTACAATGTGTTAATTCATTTTATTCTAAATTCTACTCTCTTGAGAGCTTGTCTTGACAGATCATTATTTCATGGTGCGAATGCAAGTTTTATTTTGCTAATTTCCGTCCGCTGCCGAATTTGGAGCTTAACCTTGAGGATAAGGAATTGCTGCCAATGCTGAGTTCTCTGTTTTATGCATTTGGTGGCTGGATGATAATTTGTTACTCTGCCTGCAGAGTGTATCTTTGTAATCAATCCCATTTTTTCATAGGGAATTAAATATTCCCTGATGATCTGTGTGGCTTACAATCCAGATCATGACCACTGTCAGAATTAAAAAACTGTCTAAAATTACAAAATATCTGAAATTGGAAACTGTCTGAAATGAGAAACAGTCCGAAATTAGAAACGGTCTGTAATGAGAAACTGTCTGAAATTAGTAACTGTCTAAAATGAGAAACTGTCTGAAATTAGAGACTGTCTGAAATTAGAAACTGTCAGAAATAAGAAAATTGCTGAAATTAGAAACTGTCTAAAATTCTTAAATGACTGAAATTCGAAACTGTCTGAAATTAGAAACTGTCTGAATTCAAAAAAACTTTTGAGACTACACAGGTTAGATTTGATATTGATTTTATTTTATTGTACGGTAAGGAGAATATTATGATGCAAATGTGAATGGTATTATAACAACCATATACATGAGTCGAACCGTGTAAAGATTCAGATTAACATAAGAGTATGTATGAGACGATGTCTGAATGTGAATGAAGCAAGGAGTGTGTTTCAAGAACGAGTTGTTTAGCGGTCCTTACTCTCTGCCCACCTCTGTAGAGATACGGCATCATGATTAGTTAGTTTATTTTTAAAGAAAGACAAACGTTCACAGTTTATGAATAGCCTAGTAGTATATGAACTCCACCCCAGCATTATGAGCCGAATGTTTTGCCTGTGCTATGGTGGAGGATTTAACTTGTAGAAGATGTAATTCACTACGCTATGGTTTGAAACCTGACTTATTTGATAACTAGGCTTCTAATGACAGAATTATTTAAATTGGCGTTTTTTAAAAAAAATTATCCTGTTGAAAAAATTAGTCATTCAGAATATATTTTTTTCTATAAGATATCATATTGACATTATATTATTGTGTCAATATCAATATCAGCATTTGTATGTATACGAATTCGTCCGTCCTCACAAAACATTCAACAGTAGGTTTTCTCCGTGTACAGCTTCATAAATGACCATTTAAAAATATTACCCCATTACAAATTTTCCGCTTATTAAAAGCTTTAAAATTAAGTCAAACACGAGTATAAACAAAATACGTTTGAAGGCAATATACGACACGAAACCTATCGTCCCATCCCAACTTCAGTATCAATCCCTTTACGGGACATTGAACAAACTCTAATGGGAACATTATCGTCAACCAGCCTTTTGGGTGGCGTCCAATATATTAAAATAAAAACAAAAATTCATGTTATGAATGAGAAAAAAAAATCAGTCCCAAATATGTATCGCAATTATAAGTGAAGCTTTCTAACGTTATTATATAGTTGCAGTTAGAACGTTTTGGGTTTTATACGATGAGATGTTAATATTTTTGCGTACGCCTTCGGAAACGGTTTTATACAGAGACCAACAGTTTATTTAATATTTTATTCGTACATAATATTTTAGAAACATTTTTAACCAATGTTATGAAAGGTTTCCTTTTGAGTAATTTAAAATTACATAGTTGGGGAGACTTAGAAGGGTGGGAATGGATATTATATAAATGTTGGTAAATTGCATACGTATAATGTTATGATATAATTAATTACATAAACATAAAATTATATAACTTGTTCTATCTTGTCCTGTCGTCTAATTTGTACTCCTAGGTCTAATTTGTTCGGGTTTTTTTAACAAACTGCTATTACTCGTAGAGTCAATTTGTTCAGTGTTTAGATGAAAAAACGTTAGGCGAATCATTTTTTAAACTAGATACTTACAGAAAGATCCCCTTTAATTGGATTTTATCCGGCATCTTTAAGAAATATAATGGTCAATATGCCAGAGGCCTGAATACATTTTTACACTTTTAAAGTTCGTAGAGTCTCTTTTCTAGTACCGCACTTTTTGCACGGCCACAGAGTGGGCAGCTGTATACGTACGAATCGTCACATTAAATCTTTTAAATTATGATTTCTCGGCAATACAATACAATAATGTTGACATCGTCATTTAACTCGGTACGTAATGTACGGTTTCGGTAACCAATTTCAAAATAAAGGTTTTGTTCTTAGAACACGGAAGTTTTGATACTAATAATGGCGTGTTGCAGTCGCCTCGTGAAAATCAAAGTGAAACGTTCTACAGAACATTATCTAAACCATGCTGATTGCTTTCTCTATTGGAAATCTTTCTGTTTGGAAATGAATGTTATTATATAAGTAGCTAAATAACAATGGTAAAATTACCAGTAAAATACATATTTTATTATTTAAAGCTACCTAACTCTAAGTGGAACGGCTGCGGCGAACTTAAGGTTATGGATGTTTTTATCTGCAAGCCCTAGACTGAAAAAAGCCCTTTAAATAGTAGGTACGTCTAGATTGAGAAAGAAAACACTTTACAAAGGACTCAATAAATAAAATATAACTAACCCATTGTCTAGCAACCTAAAATTTCGAATAATAAACTAAATAAAATGGGGAGAGCTTTTGAAATATATTTCCTCGGCAGTTTTATCAACCAGTAATACACTCTTTCTTTGAAACTCTCTAATTTTTCTATGTTTTTTTTCAATTTTTCATGAAATATTTTTCAATTCAAAATATATGTACACTCTCACATCCGTGGTCGAGGAGTAAGGCTCTCGACTAGCAAGCTGGAGGTCACTGGTTTGAATCCCGATGTAAGTAAATTGTATTTGTTTATTAATTTAGTCTTTTAAAATAGGATATTTGCGGCACGTTCCAGTGAGGAAGATACTTTCAGTATCGCCCTGGTATACTTTCCCTTATTCCTATTCACCATTTTCTTCCCCTCCCCACTACCCCAAGCCTCACAACACACCCCAATTGGGAATGCCATAGTCGCACTGGCTCCAGACGGTTGGGATCAGTTGAGACTCATTTAAAATTGAATTGTGCAAAAATAATTTTATTTTAATTGTATAATGTTGTCTTTCCCGAAATGAGTTTAATTTATCTCATTGGGAATAATGTATTATAAAGATTATTCTTATTATTTTGTAATATATTATAACTTAGAATAAGCCGAACGAGCATTATTTTGTGAGTTGTGAGCCCCGCTTTATGAGTAGCGTAATTGCACGAGTAGGTCGGCATACAACTCATTTGGAGGTGCGTAATTACACGAGTGGGTCGGCATACAATTCATTTGGAGTCGCGTAATTACTCGAGTTGGTCGAAATTCAACTCATTTTGAGTCGCATAATTACACGAGCTCAGTAGGTCGGAAAACAATTCATTTTGAGTCGCGTAATTACACGAGTGGGTCGGCATACAACTCATTTTGATGTGGGTAATTACATGAGTGGGTCGGCATACAAGTCATTTTGAGTCGCGTAATTACACGAGTGGGTCGGCATACAACTCATTTGGAGATGCGTAATTACACGAGAGGGTCGGCATACAATTCATTTTGAGTCGCTTAATTGCACGAGTGGGTCGGCATACAAGTCATTTTATATGAAACCGAATACAGCGTAATTTACCTGAAACGCAACTGACAAGTAACAAAATTACGCTTAATCCTCAGTCTTAAGTAAATATTAAATATATATACGAAAGATATCTTTCGCCTTCTTCCTAGATCAAACTTGGCAAAAATCACTTTGCAGATGTCGTAAGGAACATTTAACAATAAGAAATACCTGCGAGTATTCCTATGGGTGTATTCCGAACTATCACTGGAGATATTATGTGAACGCCTGTATTGTGTTCACGCGCAAGCCCTAGAAAGATTTGCATGAAAGGATTCTGAATGGGCTACCTAGCTTCAGGGATAACGTCGCCGATCTACGCGCGCAAGGCGCTTGAGAATAAACCCACGCTACGCACAGTGGGGCAGAATCTACAAAACCTGGAACAATTTTTTTTATTTAACTTGCACCTGTCATTGATTCAATAAAAACGACATAACTAAGCACAGTTTAACCTCAAATCAATATTATTTTATGAGGATGGTCACAGGTTTTTATATTTGTGTATAGATATACATTAAGTTACATAGTTTACAGAAAGTATGTTTTTTTTATGTGAAACCGCACAAGAGGCCCAACTGCTTCCAACCGTCTGGAGCAAGGATACTATGGCATCCCCTAATGGGTTATGTTGTGAGGCTGAAAGTATTAGGGAGGGGAAGGAGATGGGCAAGATAGAGATGGGGAAGTACCTAGCTATTCAGATCTGGTCACCAAACGCGGCCAAAGCCATTTCAAGCAACGTTTCAATTCTGCATGGTGGTCTTTCACCAGGGCGATACTGAGAGTATCGGCCACTCTAGAAGAAGTATAATGTATATAATGGTATATTTATTGTTCCGACTTTAAATTTTTTAAACACCAGTTTTAATGGATATTTATTATTTTGGTTTGTAAAGTGATTGTCTGTGTGTTTTTTTTTAACATTTTCACTCCATTCTATAATGTTTTATTATATTATTGATTAAAAGAAAGCAAAGTACGTCATTCTGAGAAAACCTTTATTTATGATATATCTTGTTTGTATGCTAGTGTATTATAATACGCTGTCGTAAACTATAAAGTCTGCATCAATTGATAGATTCAAGCTGGATTTAAATTAAAAGATCATTTCAAATACTCCGGAGAGTGAGATTTCTTCATAATTATACTCCTTAAGCCACCAGCTATTAGATTTCCTTAAAAAACTTGTCCCATTTTAAGTTTACAATATGTCGGAGAGCTGCGAGTTTTTATTAAGTAAGTAGATACCATCTGTAAAGGATGGGATATATAATCTGTTATTCCAAAAAATCTACTCGGATATTTTGAAAAGGAGTGGAAAATCCACTTCGTGATATAAAATATTAAGGTTTTTAAGTCAACAATTCGTTATAGTATCTACTTTATGAAAATATTCGTTAACTCTTGACAGGCCAAGATGCCAAACAAAACATCTGTAACCAAGTGGGTCTTCCGACGACCCCATGATTGTTCTGTCTTATTAGCTTTTAAACCACATACATCCCAATTATTTAGTCAATTGTTATGTATTTGCGCAGGAATACGTAAAATACTAAAATGATATGTCAAATATTTATGCTAATATAAGGAGGATAGTAATTTTGGGTCATGCCTACTCCCCCACTTAGCTGCGGGAGAGTTAACCTGCTTTTTTCCAAAAGCATTCTAATAACACATTTTTTATTTCTTCCATGTTTCGATGTTTCTACACCACTGTGCGGCGCTTGAGAAAGACCCGCGGTATAAGCCATGTAGGCACCCTTCAATGGGCTTTATTACCTTGGAATCTCGTGTTTTGTTGAATATTTCTAGTCGGTAGACATGAATTCATTTCCTTTACCCCGCGGTCGGGCGTCACTCCCGTTTCAAAAAGACGAAGAAATAAAATTTCCTGCGCCTAGTTGGGTTTATGGATTCAATTGGAAGCCTTAACAAAAAAGATACAGAGGTTTTTTTTCTATTTCTGGATTTGTTCTGTATCTACTTGCGGTCTTTTCACTGGCTTGATCATTACTGATTTTTCAAATTAGATTTGTTAACGCGAGCGATGTTCCATCGATATTTTTTTCCAATTTGAACCAGACTCAAAGAGGATTGATTTTTGTATATATTTCCCATTTCGATTATTTTTAGGCCAAACGAGCGTAATTTTGTGCGTTGTGTCGGAAGACAACTCATTTTGTGTCGCCGTGTGGCACAAACCGGACTTTTATATGAATAGATCTCTATTCATACAAAGGGTTGCCAGATGTCCGGTTTTGAACCGGACAGTACGGTTTTTTGAACGGCTGTCCAGTCTAGAAAATTTTGGAAAACCGGACAATAGAATGTCCGGTTTTTTTGAAAAACACAACATTTAAACCTCACGAGATAATTTACAGAGCAAAAGCCGTGAGCGATTCTGACGAGTGGTAGCAAGACTTGCTCAAATCTAACAAATAATTATAAGCAATAATTAGTCGCCTGAAATATCAATACAAATTGAAAATATCTCCCTAGTAAAAAAAAAATAGTTTATCGTTCAAAAATAATAATATTTGACAAGTCAAAAATATTTCACCAATAAATGAAGATATTATATGTCTCGACGCCATCTAGTGAGAAATTTAGCACTAACAAAGCCTTTCCTACAAAAATAAAGTTGGTTGTTTGCAGGTGGAAAAAATATAATAAGCAGTAATTGTTGATTGAGGTACATATTGAATCATTTGGTGGGTTGGAAATAAGCCAACATAGCTCAGTGGTTTCAGAGCACCTGACCGGACATCAGAAGGCACGGGTTCAATTCCCGTTGGCGGCATTTATTTTTACTCGGGAGTTTTTTTTAGGTATATTCAATTTGAATTGATATTTAAGGCGACTAATGATTGCTTATAATTATTTGTTATCCTTAATGCTATGCATAAAACCTTGTCTCATAAACATTAGTTTATCATTCAAAAATAATTGCTCAAATCTGTTGAAAATGGTACAATATGTGTGCAGTGTTCCCGTCTCCAATGCCTTCGTAGAAAGGGTTTTTAGTGTATAGGGTAATGTATGAACTGACCGAAGACATCGACTAGGTGTGAATACCCTAAAAAGCAAGTAATGTGTGTCAATTGCACTGAATTTAAAGATACAATTTCAGGCAATGAACGATTATTTAAAGCAGTGATTTTTACTTATGAATAGTAATAATAAAAAAAATTGTGTTCACCCTCACAAATTTTCGGTAATTTTCTATGTTTTTGGTCAAAATCAAAGGGGTTTATGATTATCAAAAGGCCCTTTGATTTTCGATAAATTGTACCAAAAAAAAATCAAAGGGGGGACCCTTTGACAAAAAAATGTTTTTTTTTATCTGTACCATCTGGCAACCCTATTCATACAGGCATACTTTATTTATAACTAAATTAATATGATAATAATATTGGACAATTTGTATAGCGCCGCTTTTGTGAGATATCACCTCAGGGGCGAATGATATAACTTATAATTAATTAATAATATTAAGTATGACTATTACACATTTATCTAAAAAATATTTTAAATTATGTCCATTTTTTTTATATAATTCCTTTATATAATATAATACAAGTAGGTAAAAAACAATCATATCGTGGATTTATTTCTCATCGCCGTTTCCGTGAAAAATATCCTGAAGTGTTCTTACCAACTCGAGCGATTTTAAATTGTTATCTGTTTAAAATCTAGTCAGTGATCTATTCACTAAGGTATCCCCGATTCGGGTATGTTGTAAGGTTGAAGGTAGTGGGGAGGAGAAGAAGGGTAGAGGAAGGTGGGATTGTGCTTGACTATTCAGATCTAGTCACCAAACACGGCTAAAGCCATTTTAAACAACGTTTCAATTCTGAAATTCTGGTGACATTGGGAGTATCTTCCAATCTGGGACACTTCGCAAATATACCACAATATATTATTTTTAATGATTTAATGATTGGATTTGAATCCGCGACCTCCGGATTGCTGAGACAAGAGCCTTACTCCTCGACCACAGAGGCCGTCGATTAATCTAAAATGATCTTCCAACCAAGACAGGACCAAAGGACATTAGGTTATGAATTATCTATTTACATTTATAAAACTACCAAATTAATTATAATAACATTTATTGATTGTGTCATTTACCTTAAATACGAAGTAATCTAATTATTTCAACACCATTTTAACCAATTTGCGTATACTGTGATATTAATTGAGGTACCCTTGTTATAATTGAACGTTGCCGACCATCATTCAAAGTTATCCCGATCCTTAAAGCAAAATTGCAGGGCCAGCTCTGAGCCAATCGGCGCCTGCAGCAAGTACCATTTTGGCGCCCTTTGTCGAAACCAGTAGACGCCTAAGTAGAAGGTCAGTAGACGCCTAGGTAGGAGGTCAGTAGATGCCTAGGTAGGAGATCAGTAGATGCCTAGGTAGGAGGTCAGTAGATGCCTAGGTAGGAGGTCAGTAGATACCTAGGTAGGAGGTAAATAGACGCCTAGTTAGGAGGTCAGTAGATGCCTAGGTAGGAGGTAAATAGACGCCTAGGTAGGAGGTCAGTAGACGCCTAGGTAGGAGGTCACTGTAATGAATTATTTGTGTTTTATTTTTATTTCGATTATTTGTGTTTTCATATAGCGCCATTTTTATGAAAAATAACCCCAAAGGTAATGTATTATCAGCGCCTTGGCCATTCGGCGCCCAGAGTGGACTGCTCCAATTGCGTCCGCTTAGGACCGGCCCTACCAAATTCCACTGATGAATTTTCTTCAACTCAAGTTTTTTTCTTCAGTCTACAAACTTTCGTCCTATATTCCTTCGACCTACCACTCTTTCTTTCCTTGGCAATAACAATATCTCAAGGATGTTGACTGTTGACATGACTTTTTCAATATTTTTTTTGAAGATTTTTCTCATTACTGAGTTTCCTTAGCACCACTTCATTTGTAACCCTTGCTTTTCTTGATATCTTTTTCAATCTCGTCAATCTTGATTGATGAATAGAGTTGCTTCAAAGTCAAATTCTTTTCCCCCAGAAATACATGTTCAAAAAGGTTCAATCCATACTGAAACAAAAAATAAAATATTATTTTTTTAAAGTTTTATAAGATATTTTAAAAGTTCACAGTTAAGAGACAGTCCTTAGGGAGCAAGGTTCAATAATTGGTCAAACCAAAAAATAATGGTATGTAATTAAATACATCTATTTGAAAAAATAATTTATTTTCCTACGAAGCAATTACCTTGAGTAATAATAACTTAAGATTATTGTAGAAAGAAATCACTTTGTGGTTTGACATATTTAATAAAATAAAATAAAATACTTTTTGTTTTAAAACCACGAGTATTTAATAATTTTTAGAACCGACCGGTTTCGCTTTACTCAAGCATCTTCAGGGTATAAATTATTACTGCAGTAATAATTAAGTAATATTTTTTTAGTAATAGTAATAATTTGTACCCTGAAGATGCTTGAGTAAAGCGAAACCGGTCGGTTCTAAAAATTATTAAAAACTCGTTGTTTTAAAACAAAAAGTATTTTATTTTATTTTATTAAATGACTTTAGAGTTATTATTATATCCTGATCCCCATAATAAATAAAGTTCGTCGTTATATACTAAGTGTTTTTTTCACTGAATGTGCTGAGTCAGCGAAATCCGGCCGGCTGCCGCCTCAGCAATCTTAAGGAGTGTTAAATGACAATAAGTCTGTTTGTAGAAGAGTTTGTTTATTGAAATATTTAAAGGGGACGGGATCGCTACATCACTATTATGGTTAGATATTGTGTGGGGAGGGGTCTTTAAAAAAATTAAAGCCAAATAACAATTCAAAGAACAATTATCAATATTATTCTTAGTAAACGATACGACTTGCCAAATTTAGAGATATTTCGTGAATTTAACGTACCGACTATCAGCGAATTGTTTAAAATAAACGCCTTATATCAAACGCCTTGATCAGATGTGAATGAGGAATACTTGGAGCAGGTGGATGAGTTTGTGAATTTAGGAAGTATGTTTACGAGAGATGGGAAGGCTGACAGAGATATTGAAAGAAGGTTAAATGCAGGTAACTCCATTAATGGAGGACTGAACGCAGTTGGCGCTAACAAAAAATTGTCTAAAGAAGCGAAGCTACAGTGTCTACAATGAAGTGCTGGTATCTACCCTGATGTATAGACGTGAGACATGGAACTGGCAGAGAAAGGGTTAAAATATACTGAATGCTGTAGAAATTAGATCCCTGAGGCATATCTGTGTCATGTATAGCGAATGAGCAAAAGAAGGAGTGTAATGAGAATATATGACGCAAATGTGAATGGTAGCAGAAGTCTGGGACGTCCTAGGAAGACATGGCACGATCAAGTTCATCAGATTCTTGAGTCAGGCCATCTCAAGAGTCAGAATAATAGAAAAGTGTGTATGAGACGATGTGTGAATGTGAAGGAAGCAAGGAGTGTGTGCCAACACCGAGTTGTTTGGCAGTCCATCCTCTACGTACACCTACAGGGAAACGACGTGATGGTTAGTTAGTTAGTTAGTTTCTTTTATCAAATTTATAAAGAATATTTGATCAATAAAATCCACTCCTTAGATAGCATTAGTAAAACATACAAAACAAATGTCAAAATAGTCACCCTAATGCTAAAAACAACCACAGCTCAGCACCACTTCTTGTATATAGGTGTAAGATGGAACAATATATGAATGACCAAAAACAAAATTATGAATAAAATTCAACCGAAACTTTGAAGTATAAACAATTCTAAAAACAAATTAACTCCCTCAAATTGGGTAACGATATATTGTACCCTTAATAAACGTTTACTTAGGACGGGTTGGTTCGCAGAATTTGAACAATTCCCCAAATTTCCTAGTTAATTTGCAAGTTCTGTAAAGGTTCCATTGAAGATATATTAGTATATCATTATTGGCCAGCTGTTCAACATAACTGAAATTGTAACACGACTTAAACAGAACTTTAAAATTTGAAATTTGATGATTTGTTCAAATTATGTGATACAAACCATCTTTAATCTATGCTATCTAGCACATATGAAAAAACTTGCTATGGATATATATTTTTTTAAAACTAATTCTCTAAAATTGTGTATATATTGAATTACGTTTGTTGTTAGTTTTTAATAATGTTTACACTTGCTATTTGTGTATACTTACTCCTCCTATAAACACGGGATCCTGGAGCTCACCTTACTAGAATACCTTAATTAGGAAAAATATTATATTTATCGTACTGTTTTAATTTGAAATATTGAACTATTTTATAATTAATAAATAAAAAAGAATCTTATTTCAATTTTATTTTTTTATATATTTTTTACCGGAAAACCTAAATTTCCATAAAAATTGTGAATATAAATTGCTTTCGGGAATGTACCATTCCGGCAATTGAAACAAATTTTAACAAAATTGAACGTCACCAAAATTGCCACCAGAGGCGTATTTAAGAGAATTGAATCCATTATATTTGACTTATAGTTTGAAATATTAAAATTTTTTGCGTTTACGGTGACATTTTTATGGCGTATTTTTATTATCGCGGGAAATAAAAAAATGTTGATGACCTGGCAAGAGAAATAAATGTTCACTGTATTAATATTTATTGTTTTCATCCTGATGTATTATTATGACGTATTTCGAAGGAGATTACTTAGGCATTGAGATGAGAAAGGGTTTGACACAATTTTACAAGAGAAAAAATAACTAATATTGAAAATAATTTAGCTTTTTCATCGCTGTTGAAATAGGATGAAATATTATGGGAATTGAACACTATTATAGGAGTTCTGTCGCCCCCGAGAACCATTCATTAAATAGCCAACACTTCTCCCATAGGTCACCACAGGGGTGGTTCGTTACGTTTGGTTACTTAGCAGGGGTGCTCGGGTTCATGGGGTGAAGTTTGTCCATGCCTTGGTGGCGGATGCGTCTTCCCACTAGCTGCATGGCGGACCGGATCTGGAGATACCGGATGAGATACCCTTTAACCTCTCCAGCTGGACTCTCTCATCGCTGTGGGAGGGATGGATTCATATGATTCATAAAAATCATATTAAAAACGGAACAACAGGCCGTTTCCTAATAAAGTGTTAGTACCTTCCGAATAAATCGTGATAAAACGTGTTTTTCATGTTATGTATATTCGGAAAGTAGGTACTAAGATTTTATTAGGAAACGGTCTGCTGTCCCGTTTTTAACATGATGTGTTTATGAACCTTGCTGTTAGTGAATAGTGACAAAATGCGAAAATTTTTATGAACACGTGTTCCGACATCGCGTTAATACATTATATTTTAATAAAAGTTTTCTGTGAAACCTATTAATTCATTATTTAAGGGCCTGCAGTTCATTTTTAACAGGATAATTTGAATAATTTGAAGAGATTTGAATAAATTAGCATCATTATTTATCAGTAAGCTCTGACCCCAAATTCCTACCCACCACTAATAACTTTTTCCTTCTCAGAACTTCATCTCCTTAAGAAGACCCTACGCACAGCATCCCCAAAGATGGCACACGTCCTGAGTGAAATTATACTGCAATATTGTACGGCTGATTGAACTGTGGAAGATTATGTTAAGAATACCAGATAGAGAAGGATTGTAAAAAGACGTCAGTTTACTTTCACCTAATACTTGACTAATAATATGTGTTTGTCCCCAGTGCTGGACTGCCAGGTGTCCGGTTGGGGCCCCTGGTCCGAGTGCGACGCCAGCTGCGGGCCGGGCTCCATGTCCCGCGCCCGCCGCGTGCAGCGCGCCCCCGAGCACGGGGGGCGGCACTGCCCGGGCCTGGTACAGAGGCGCGCGTGCCAGGGGAGCCAATGCGCGAAGCACGCCAGCGGAGCTCTCAGGGGTAAGTCACACCTATTATTATGAACAACGTGAATTTGAAATCTAATGATTATTACATTAATTTAGTACAACGATCAAATTGATAATTTAACAATATCGGATCAATACGCTTTTCCAGCGAATTTATATCAATATCCCGAGCACGGTTACGCCACCGATAGCCAAACCGATATTGACCAGAAATATAATAGGAGCTCAACGATGATAACACTGGCGCATATGTCCATGACAAATTAAATGTCAAACTGCTACGTAAAAGTTAAAAAATACTAAAATTAACAATGTCGAATTGAAATATCAACTTTAATATATGTACGTTGGCAATCCGCGTGTCCTTTTTAGTCATAAACTTACTTTATTTCCTCTAATCTGGAACACAATCAATGATGGCGTCTTAGATGAATTAATGAAGTCTCTGGATTGTGAACACGATTTCTTTCAATTCTAATAGCTTTGTTAGTTCACTTCCATTCATTAAAAAGCCAGTTATTTTGTAAAACGAACGACATTTTTTAAAAAGTTGTTAACATTGACAGCGCTAAACGCAGCGGCTTTTGTCTACCGACTGTCGGAATCATATTCTGACCGTTCTCTCAAATATCGCTAACTGGCCAATATCGTGCAATTCATAAGGTTTTCAATGCAATCGTGGAATTCGTAAGGTTTGAATGGTGGCCGTGATTAAAGTCAAACCAATAGAAAATATTACAAAAAATGTATCTCTTCTCTCCACCACAATCCTAATGTTTCAATTCCACATTCACTAACCTTTATTATGTTGAGTTTAACGTGGTACACAAATCACTAAACTAACGTAGACTTTCTCAAAAAAAGTTTTCTACTCCTGCACTCAACAATATCTAAAAACTCGCCGGATTAAGTTCCCCGTAATGAACTTAATCACCTCCAATCAAATCACCTAACCCTAAAATTCTAAATGCACCTATCTTTCTTTAATATTATTTTTAGCTTGAACTCCAATGAAAAACACAAAATAAGCAGCATTTTCCTTTCTGGCTGAGTGGCTTTGTTACAGAAGAACGAAACAAAAAAAATGCTCTATCGTCAGAGAGAATAAATCCAGCAAAGAACAACAGGAAACTGCCGCGGAACCTCCTCAGAATGGGGTAACCGTAAATAGACAAAAGGGTTTTCCTAGCCTGGTAGATTAATAATAATAATAGCGGTTCTTGGCTAATTTTCATAGTGCTATTGTTGTGAAATATCACTCCGAGGGCGCTTTGCAAAAGCTGGGAAGTAACAACAATTCGCATAGATTAGGCGAAGCGTAATAAAATAAACAAAAACTAATGGTGTGGTGGTTCGAACATAATACAAGGTGTCCGGGAGTAAAATTCTCTAACTACGGAAGGTGATTCTACACAATAGTACAACCATAAACGATAAATAACTATGTTCGAAATTCCTCCGTCTGAAGTTACTTTTCAGGTTAAATTGTTTATGGGTTTACACTACCTTAGCGCTTCGAATATAGGTAAGTAAATAAAAATTAATTTTCACGCAGCTATTAAACATATAAAACTATTTTTATGTTATACATATACATAGTAGTTTTATGAATAATTTGAAATAATTACGAAATTTTTTTTTAATTCCGGAGAAATGTTACATCGAGTAGGACCCTCTTTTGAAAACTCTTACTGATTTAGTACTTATTTTCTCTGTCAGGCATCGTCTGAAAAATAAAAAATAAAAATTCTTGTTAAGATAGTTAATCACTAAGATGTTGAGCAGGGATATTTTTAAATTTTAGTGTAAATGACAGCTGTTGAAATCGAAAATCGAAATTTTGAGTTAGGAAAATTTCTAATTTTTTGACCGGTTTTTGTGTAAGACCGTGTGTAACTCCTTCATATAATCCAGGCCTCTTCAAGACTGTCATTAATAAATCCCTTCATTCAGCTCCCAACTTAACCCGCCTTCCATCACATTCCTTCAATCGGGTGGCTACAGAGCTCCCCTGGCCTTACACTGTACAAAATGGTTAGTTGTAGAGTAGTTGATGTAGTTTTAAGGTGTCTCCATAGGTGTCAATAGTAGTACCTAGTACCACACAATAGAGACAACTGTCTAATACCCGAATGGTTACGAAGATAGCCATCTACAGGCGAGCATTTTTAGTGAATGATTATGACGCCACAAATGTAACATTTATTGTATATTTATGTGTTTAAAAATTGTAAATGAACGTAGCGTGTACTTAACAGAATGATGTTTTCTATAGAGCTCTCAGTGGCAGATCAATGCTTTAAGGGAAACGGTTGCGCGGCCTTTTTCATACGAAACTTGGGTTTCAGGCCAAAATACCCAACCAAACTGAGAAATTATCTTTTTATTCGATAGGTATTGTAAAAAATTTAAACGGATATGTGCCACTTTATTTATTTGTGTTTAAAATTATAAAATATGTACCATTAAAGAAATCGATTTTTCACTTTTCATATTTTAGAGTCTAGTTTGTCAATTATTTTGTGACTTAATGGTAATTACTAAAAATCAGTTTTATTATTCTCCTGACGAAACCTTCGCAAACCTGTAGAATAGAATTAAAATTATAGTGGTCAAAAACAAATTTATATCTTTTATTGTAAACAAAAAAATAATTTTACAATTCCTACTAAGCAAATATAAGTCCTTTAATGGGCTTAAATTTAATTTTCAAACGACGTTGGATCAGCAATACAACAATAACATTCAATGACAGCTGTCGTGTTTTTATTTCACTCTTGAAATATCTCAAAATAAAATAAAAAATTCTAGCTAAAATCTAAATATCTATATTTTAATAGCTTTAATAGTGAAGTGAAGTTATACTAATTAATATTTCGTGCCAAAATGACTACACGAGCAACTGCAAAAACACTAAATACTACGGACACCCAACTCCTCCAACTTCTTGACAAAAAGTTTGAAGAATTTAAGGTACAATTTCTGGAAATCATCAGAAACGAGTATAAAGAAGAAATCGAGGAATTAAAAAATAAAATATTAACTCTAGAAAAAAAAATTGATACGAAAAAAAACAACAACCTTGAAAAAACTCTGGAACAAAACGCCGTAATACAGAGTGAATTTAAAGAATTACAAAAACAATTGGATGCTAACGAACAACACGCACGCATTAATAACATAGAGATCATTGGGATACCAGAAAAAAAACAAGAGAACCTGACGGAGATTATCAAAAGGATCTATTCAGAATTAAATATAGTAAGCGACGACATTGAATACGCCACCCGAGTCACCCCCAAGGAGAAGATTGAAGGAAGACCGCGGAATATTATAGTAAAACTAAAGGGCAGGAAACAGAAAGACGAAATCATAGCAGCAATCCGGACAAGAAGGGGCCTAACAGCAGAGGATATTAACTTTATTGGAAAACAACGGATCTATATAAATGAACATTTAACTCATAAAAACAAAGTACTCTACAAAAAGGTCAGAGAGTTTACCAAAATTAATAAATTCAAATTCTGTTGGATCAAAAATTGTAAAATTTATGTAAGACTTAATGAAAACACAAATCACCATTGCATAAATAATTATAATGATCTAGAAAAACTAAAAACATACAATATTTCCATCAACTAACTTTCCAGCAACTTTATATTAACTGCACTATATACTTAATACAATGGAATCTTTAGAATTATACTATCAAAATTTAAGAGGTCTCAGAACCAAGACACATATTTTTCTTCAAAATGTATTATTAAACAACTATGACATTATATGTCTCAGTGAAACATGGCTTAACAATTCAATCTTTAATGAGGAACTTTTCGATTCACGGTACCATATTTACAGACGAGATAGAGATTATCATAACCTCAATCAAAATCGCGGTGGTGGAGTTTTAATTGCAGTCAAAAGTAAATTAATTTCTGATCAAAAACTAGAATGGGATTCTGAAGCGGAAGACATATGGGTAACTATATCACTTCCTGGTAAAAAAATTCACATATGTACTTCGTACATCCCACCTGACAATAAACATCTTATAAATATTACTTCTCACATAAACAAAGTATCACAGATTATGACGGATAACAATAATGACAGTTTCATTATAGTGGGAGACTACAACCTACCTCACTTACTTTGGTTACCAATAAATGACAACTGTGATTATATGTACACTGAACCCATCAATTCATTAAATCCCGCTCATTTTAACTTTATAGAATTTTTATCATTTAATAATCTGCAACAATATAACTCTCAGAGTAATAATATAAATAATCGCATTCTTGATTTAGCTCTAAGTAACATACAACTGAAAATTACTCACAATAACATTTCATTAGTACCAGAAGATGTTTATCATAAAACACTGCTAATTTCAATTCCTATTAAAAATAAAAATAAAAACCTGAAAACTAACACAAAGCAAGTATTACAATTTAGAAAAGCAGATTATTCAATGATAAACACAAAACTAAACGAAATTGATTGGGATCATAATCTGAACCATCTGAATACTCAATCCGCAACTGACGTCTTCTACAACATATTGAACAATATTAAAATAAATCACATACCAACTAAACCAGCAAAAAATTATAATTATCCGCCATGGTATACATCATCTCTCATAAAAATAATTAAAGAAAAAAATAAATATCATAAATATTTCAAAAAATTTCAAAATCCACGTGACTACCAAACGTTTTCACTCTTAAGATCTAGACAAAAACGAATTGCACAAGAACTCTACATTAATTATATACATACTGCTGAAAGTAACATGAATGGTAATCCTAAACTCTTCTGGTATCATTTCAATAATATGAAAAAAACACAATCGTCCCTTCCAAGGACGATGCATCTAGATGACAAAAATGCTGAAAATGGCCAAGATGTATGTAATATTTTTATGGAATATTTCCAATCAGTTTACATAAAAGATAATAACCTACCAACATTTGACATACCAGAAAACACAAATAACATAAATATCACCACGGTTAAATTCACACGAGAAATAGTCTTAAAAGAAATAAAAGCTCTTGACATGAACACAAGCGCGGGGTGTGATGATATTCCGTCATACTTTATAGTTAATTGTGCTGAAACACTCGCTAAACCTCTCTGCATTATATATAATAAATCAATGAACGAAGGCACGGTACCTGAAATATGGAAAAGAGCATATGTAACACCAATCCACAAAAATGGCGAAAAAAATATTGTTAAAAATTATCGTCCGATTTCAAAACTAACAATATTCAGTAAGTTAATGGAAAAAATTGTTTACCAATACCTAAGTCCACAACTCAATCACATCATAACAACAAAACAACATGGTTTTACAAAAGGCAGAAATGTGGAAAGTAATCTCGTTCTTCTTACCGAATTCATTGTTGGTCACATGGACAATCGCACTCAAGTAGATATCATTTATACAGACTTTGCCAAAGCATTTGATAAAATTAATCAAAAATTACTACTAAGAAAACTTTGGGCATTAGGTATACGTGGTAATTTATTTCGTTGGGTTACATCTTATATACTTAACAGATCACAGGCAGTAGCAATAAAGGGCTTTGTATCAGACTTCAATCAAATTTCCTCAGGGATCCAACAGGGTTCACATCTCGGACCATTATTTTTCATTTTATATATTAATGATTTGGTCAATGTTGTAAAAAACTCTGAAATAGAATTATTTGCTGATGATGCTAAGCTATACAAGCCAATAAAAAGTCTAAACGATTGTATTAATTTACAACATGATTTAAACAATGTAGCTACCTATTGCCAACAAAATCAATTATTTCTAAATGTTTCAAAATGTCATCACATTGTCTTTTCCAGAAATAAAAATAAAACATTATTTAATTATTCTTTAAATAACATCAACATTGCAACAGTCTCAAATATTCGTGATGTTGGAATAACTCTTGATAATAAACTTCAATATAACCTTCATATACAACAAATCACAAATAAGGCTGCTAAAATGTTAGGTTTCATCATTAGAAACACAAAACTTTTTAATAACATCAATATCATTAAGCAACTCTACTTTGCCTACGTACGAAGTCATCTGGAGTTTGCATCAATTGTTTGGTCTCTATTCTATAAAATCCACATAAACAAAATCGAAGCAATTCAAAACAAATTCCTAAAATATCTCTGTTACAGGTCATTTGTAAGATTTAATAATTATGCAGAGGCAGCTTCGTACTTTAAAATTGATTCATTAAGTGTACGAAGGCATCATGCAGATGCTCTATTCCTATATAAATTAATTAATAATAATATTCAATGCCCAGAGTTGCTAAATAATATTAAATTTAATGTGCCTGCACGTTTAACACGGTCTTCTATCCTGTTTAAAATCAATCAAAGCAAAACGAACTGTAGACAAAATTCTTGCCTGAACAGAATATGTAATAATTACAATAACATATTATTCAATATCGACATCTTCAATTGCGAATTTACTAAATATAAAATGACCTTAAAAGAGTATTTCACTGATGTTTCTTGAATTGATGTTTCTGATGTTTATGTTTCTAGTATTTATATATTTATAATCCTGTTATGGTATGATTTATATGCACAACATTGTCTTCTTATGGTTATGGTTATGATATGATTTATATGCACAATTTTGTTTGTATTCTTATGGTTACCAATGTATCGATAATCTTTTATTTTATATAAATTTTTTTAATTTTTTTTTCCCCTTTATTTTTGTTGTATTATTTTGTTCTATTATTTTATACAATTCTTTTATTTTATATACTTAATTATAACTTCACATTTCTCATAAATTTAATTATTTCTTCTAATGCTGTCTTATGTAAAGTCACAAGGAGGAAATCCGTAATTGGTTTTATTTTGGCTATTTTACTTATGTACAATCTGTAAAAATGTAAACTGTTGATTTCCCAAAAATGAATAAATAAATAAAATAAATAAATAAATAAATGTGTCGTATATAAATTTTACTCTCTACTACTAATTTATGTTTTGTTGGCATATGATTCTTGGGTAGACATACTGACCATATTATGAAACTAGCTGTGAATTCCTATATTTGCCCCGGGCGGTAGAACTTCTTGCGTACATTTTCCGATAACCGCAGCTTTGGTTTTAATAAGTAAACTTGAATGTTAACCCATCGCCCAGCTTTTGATGTTTACCTGATCTATGAAAACCCAAAAGTTATTGAGATGAATATAAGAAGATCAGTTATTTATTGAACACTGTGATAGTAATTTTTTGATACAATGTAAAGGTTGTTACATTCAGTATTTAAAAATGTTTCGTTATGACGTTTGTCTTTTTTCTGGCATTATCAGTTTTGTTCTGCTCCCACCAACCACAGGAAGAAGTGCGGCAAGTGACAATTCAACTGTCATCGACAAAAGACTGGAGAGAAAAACCGCCCTTAAATGGCCTTTTTTTATAGCACATTTGTGTGCATTAGTTCATGTAAAAAATGGTGACTTATGATTAATCGAACGTTCTTCGCAAGTACGGGCCCCGTTGGAGTCAAACAAAAGAATCACCAAACCTGGTAAGTGCAGAAATCTGGCGATTACATGGTGAGTTGGTTGGGATAGCGCAAGGATACAAGGAACAGAGAAAAGATAACGCCTTTCTCTGCCCAAAATTACGGTGACACAATTACAGCGTCGTCGCACAAAAGTTTACTAAAAAAAATTGTACTTACTTTTTTCTTACCATTAACCTCATCAATAACGTAAGTACCTTAAAAACATACTTTTACCACGAACCATGAGTTTATAGTATACATTGCTTGGTATGAAAAGGGTTAAGTCTCAAGTTGAAAGCTTTCCGGGAATAGGGTAATTTCAATATTAATATCAACTGTTTTTTGGTAAAACCCTTCAAGCCACATTCAGAATGTAAGTTTTCAGTGGTTTCATATAGAATAGTCTTCAAAGTACAACATGGTAAAGTAATTGTTGGCTAGACGCTGACATTTTAATTATACTCGTGTATGATGAAAGTTTAAATTAAAATCTCAAAGGTTTCTAGAGGAAACTAAAGGGAGATTTGACAAGGCAAATTCAACTGCAAATCTATCCAATACACACGGCAGTGCCTCACATATTTTTATACACGGCTTCTCCACTTACGTCATTAAGATTCTGACTTTATTTTAGGGTATTGTCTGGTCTTAAGACATTTTCAACGTTAAAACTAAATTTATAGGTTATTTCGAGAAAGTCTAAGATGAAATTACTCATTACTCAAATATTTTATAGTTATATTATTAGAATTGCAATATTTTACACCAAAAATTTTGAAAAAACCATCACCACTTTCATATGTTATTCAAAATTTGAAATTATTCTTACGAATTTGTATTTTTCGTTTTTATTGTCTCCTGTAAATTTTTCATTTTTTGGCTTGAAGGGTTTTACTAAACCACAGTCGATATGTTGCTGGCCGAGAAAATATTTGCCTCACTATCTGCCTTTCTAAATTATAGTCGATTTTGAGATGATCAGAAATTTACCTTTCGAATGAACACTGTTAGTAACCTCGAATGATTGCGACATCTGCCAAAAAAAAAAATAAAAGAAATACACATTTCAAATAAAAAAATTATTGTTTATTCCGTGTTTGGTAACCAGTCTATCTGAATAGCCAGGTACTTCATCACCATCCCCCCAGGGTTTCAGCCCTACAACGTAGCCCGAATGGGGATGCCATAGTCTTACTGCCTCCGGTTAACAGGGAGCAGTTGGGACTCTTGTGAGATGTTTATTTTAAGGCGACATAAACACACTATAATAACCGGTATTTGTTTTACGCTCACATTTTAATTATTTCTGATGAACGTATTACTAAAATCTCATATGTTTCTAGAGGGATCGCTACGGATGTAAGTTATTTATATTTCAGATTAATAAAAATATGAGGTAGGAGACAAATGTCTTGGCTGCGAAATATACGAGAGTGAACCGGCATTAGAAGTGTGGAAGAGCTATTCCGGGCAGCGCAAGACAAAGAGACATTTTCTAGAGTGATCGCCAACGTCGGGGGGACCTGATACGGCACATAAAGAAGAAGAAGAAAAATATGACCTTACCATCACTTATCTCCTTAAGATTCCCACTTTATTTTAGAGATTTAAGCAAATTCAACCGTAGGTCTGTCCAATACACCAGGGCCGCGCGTCGCTTATTTTTGAGCACGTCTTCTTCACTTACGTCGTTACGATTCTGGCTTGTAATGACATACCAGTTAGATTTTATATTTACAATCATTGCCTCGAGTATTTATGAAATGTAAGAACTACGGCGGCAAAGTAGGTACCAAAATATAGTATTTTTGAAATGTGTATTTCTTTTGTTTTATTTCTTGGCAGATGTCGTAATTATGATTAATATAACTTCGTCGCTTTTGTAGACATCACGAGTGGAATATTATGGTATCTATCAGAAATGTAAAAACCTTTAATATTCAACTGAGCGATAACCCGTCAAAATATACTTATTGCCAGGGATCTGTGTGTATGCACCTACCTTGTTGCTTGTTTGCAGATTGCTGCGGGAGTATTAATTTCCTGACATTGTATAGCTACATGGTTCCAGCGATGCATATTAGTTTTTGTAGTGCAATCGGCCACCCACCGCCCACCACCCACCGGTTAAGCTCCCCTGCACACTATGCAGGGGTAAACAAACAGTTCTGTTGTGGTACTGATTAAACCATTGAAACTACACGTGTACCCTCGTGTATTACATGTGCATTCGTTTAGTTTACACGTGGTACAAGATTATTTTGTCTGTCACATCAGTTTAGAATCGCTGCCCAACTTTTGCAAAGCTGGATACCACAGGTTGATGGCGTTTTGCTTTTTCTGTTGTTGTAATATCAATTCGTCCACAACCCTACTGAGATACAACCTGGATTCTAATTCCCGCTGCATTCATTCCCCGGCGGGATTGATAAGGTCCACAGAGCGACGCCTGAGTCCCTTTTAATTTCTGAATATCCACATTATGCGTCATCTTCATCGGCAGTCCAAATCACTAGCATAAACACATCGGTAAAGGTTTAATCGACAAAGTTGGCAATTTGTCATCGTTTCCGAGCACGACTGTGCATCGCCAACCAACAAAGAAGTGTTTATACCAAATATCTTTGATTTAGTCGAAAATAAACCTCAAAAACTAACATTTAAAATTTTGCAATAAGACAATAAAGTTTGAGTCATTGGGTGATTTTTTGAAAATTTATGAAGTTTATCGCTAAATATGTCCGGAATCTTGCCACTTCAGTGGATGTTAACGATGTTATATAGATGAAATATTCGCACTGGAAGCCGGGAGAAGGTTAATTTGGTTCATTGGAAAGGAATATGGAAAGTTTCGAGGTTTCTTAGTAAACGTTTATTTATTTTGATTTCGATTGTAGTCAAGAGGAAAAATTCTTCAGAGTTATTTATAATTGAAGAAATTTGTATATCATTTTTGTCACGAATTTAAAGTGTTCGTCTGTCTACCAACCTGTGTATTCGTATGCTTACTTTACGGCCTCCTTAGTCGAGGGGTAAGGCATTGGAAGTAGCGAGTTCAGCGGGTGGTAATAGGAACGCAGAAATATAAAAAAACAATAGAAATTGTAAAAATATACATTTACAGAGTGGGATATACTCTTATCGCCCTGGTGTAAAACCACCATTCAGAATTGAAATGTTGCTTGAAATGACTTTAACCGTGTTTTGTGTCTAGATCTGAATAGTCAGGTACTTCCTTTACTACATCGCCTGCCCCTCTCCGCTATCTTAAGTCTGACAACATACCCCAATTGGGGATGCCATAGTCTCACTGGCTCCAGACGGTTTGGAGAAGTTGGGACCCTTGAGCAGTATTAAAATAAAAATAAAAATTGTTGTTAATTTAACAAATTATTATAGGAAATAATTATTAGCCTGAAACACCCATATAAATAGAAAAAATAATTGCTGACGACTGGAATCGAACCCGCAGCCTTCTGATTGCCGGTCAGGCGCACTAGTCACTAGTCACTAGTCACTGGAATGCGAGAACTAAAAAATGGTGGGGTGTTAATACACCCCAGCACTTCTGCTGAGGCAGATAAACTCGCGAACGCTCCGGCGCTTAACGAAGCGGGATTAAAAGCAACCATTGCCCCAAATCGCCTCCCTCGCATCGCCATCCACAACCTCCCTCAAGACATTTCGGCAGAGGAAATTATAAGTGCCGTTCATCTTCAATCTTCCAACGACACTGGTCTATCTTTGGAGAACTTAAAATTGACCATGTCTTTTTCCCATAAATCTGGCCCTCGCACTGGAAACTGCATCCACATTTTTAGAGTCCCTCCATCTGTGCGTCACTCTTTAATATCGTGAACTAAACTTGCCATAGACTGGCAACTACACCGAGTAAGAGACTGGGTAGACAGTTTAAAGTGTGGCCACTGTCAATTATATGGTCACACAGCTTCAAAGTGCCAAACTGACTTACCTACCTGTCCCCACTGTGCCAAAGTTGGCCACAACCGTGATGCCTGCCCCAATAAGGTGAAATCACCAGTATGCGCCACCTGCACCTTCTTCAGGAAACCGGCTTCTCACAATACTGGAGCTCAGGACTGCCCCGCCCGCCAGGCTGCTGAAAGACGTGAACTCTCTAGGATTAATTTTTTAGGTTGAACCTGATCAATCGTTCTGTGAATAATTCCTTCTCAATGTACTATCAAAATGTTCGTGGCCTAAACACAAAACTGAATACCATTCGCTGTAACGTCAGTGTGTGTCAATATGACTTTATATTTTTTTCTGAAACATGGCTCTCCGATAATATCTCATCTGCTGAGCTGGGATTTTTTGACTATAACATTTTTCGTAGTGACCGTTCTACTTCTTCTGCTAAATGTAAAGGTGGTGGAGTGATGATTTGTGTAAACAAGAAATACCATTGCTATATTCTAGAGTCATCTAACAATGTGTCTGATCAATTGTTTCTATGTGTTCTATTAGGTAACAAAAAACTTGTACTCGGTTGTGTTTACATTCCTCCATCCTCGTCGATAGAAGTCTATAAGTCACATACTGTTTTAACTGAACATGTTTCTAGAAACGCTGATTCCTTATTTATTTGTGGCGATTATAATTTACCTAAAATATTGTGGCTGAACGACAATCAAGGTGTCAAAACTCCTACTAGAAATCTTTCCCCACAAGCTACTGAAATTGTAAATTTTTTTGCCTACTTGAATCTGTTTCAAGTAAACCCAGTCACTAACTATCTAGGTTCTTGCCTAGATTTAATTTTTTCTAGCATACCAAATATCATAGTAAGTGAAGCTGATGTCTCTTTGTTACCTATAGATAAATATCATCCACCTCTCTCTATTAACATCACTAATTTCTTCCAATTAGATTCTCTGAAACCAAGTGCCTCTTATCACTACAAATATCTTAATGGTGACTACTCTAATATGAACAAATTTCTTTCCCAGATTAATTGGTCAGTACTATTTTTAAAATCTGATATTAATGACGCTGTATTTAAATTTAATGAATGCGTCTCACGCGTTATAGATTTGTTTGTTCCTAAGGGATGTTACTATCAACCCAAGTTTCCAAATTGGTTTAGCTCAAAACTCAAACAGTTAATAATTGAAAAAAAGAAAACTCATAAGCTATTTAAAGACACTGGCAACTTAAACTTGTATCGAAAATTTTCTCATTTAAGGGAACTGTCCAAAATCGAATCAGCCAAATGCTATAAATCTTATGTAGAAGTTACTGAGTCAAAATTAATGCAAAACCCTAAACAATTTTGGCAATTTGTTGCGCAAAAGCGTACTGATAATGATCTTCCTTCTAGTATGCACTATAATGAAACTCATGCTACTAACGGTCTTGACATCGCCAACCTTTTTGCTAAACACTTCTCCTCTGTATATTCTGGTGCCTCATGCAACATCCCTCCACTCAACTATGACTACAACATTGACTTGAATGATTGCCAAATCTCACTTGTAGAGGTATACCAATCTTTAAGTAAACTTTCTAACAAAAAAAGTACCGGACCTGATGGCATTCCAGAAATCTTGCTAAAAGAATGTAAATATTCATTATCTATCCCAATTTGTATGTTGTACAACTTATCACTCTCATCTGGAACATTTGCTGATTCATGGAAAATTTCATATATTCGACCCATTTTTAAATCCGGGAACAAGTCAAACATTGAAAATTACAGACCAATATCAATTATATCTTGTATTCCAAAAATATTTGAGTCGATAATTACAAAGATAATCACTCCTATATTCAAAAATGTTCTGATTGATGAACAGCATGGATTTAGATCGGCGAAATCTACAACAACGAATTTATTGTCCTTTACAAATACCATTGTTAAAGCCTTGGAAGACAACACTCAGGTTGACGTACTCTATACTGATTTCTCCAAAGCCTTTGATAAAGTAAATCACTCGATTCTCATGGCCAAACTTTATGCTATAGGCATTAGAAACCCGTTGTTATCATTCCTTCGCTCTTACTTGAGCGATAGAAAACAAAGGGTTAAAATAAACAACTTTGAATCCTTTAACATTGACGTAACGTCCGGCGTTCCCCAAGGAGCTCATTTGGCCCCGCTTCTCTTCAACCTTTTTATTAACGATATCACCAAAGTTTTTTCTCATACACGCTTCTGGCTTTTTGCGGATGATAATAAGATTCTTCAGATAATTAAATCCTACCTTGACTGCTTACATTTTCAACGTGATATTGACTCGTTTAATAATTGGTGCAAAATAAACTGCATGGAACTTAATGTTGATAAATGTAAAATTTTGTCCTTTTATAGAACCAAAAAACCTATTCAGTTTGATTATAAATTAAACAATGTTTGTTTATCTACTGTAACATCTATCAAGGATCTTGGGGTCACTCTAGACTGCAAACTTTCTTTCCGTGAGCACATTAACAACATTGTTAACAAATCACTTAAACTACTCGGCTTCGTTCATAGAATAACCTCTGACTTTAAACATATAAGTACCCTTAAAACTCTTTACTGCTCGTTAGTTCGCCCTCACCTTGAATACGCTAGTGTTATTTGGTCTCCTTTCTATGCTGTCCACATTTGTCACATAGAATCCGTACAACATCGCTTCCTACGAGGAATCGCTTGGAGGTTGGGTCTTGAAAGAGGAGAGTACTCATATGATGAAGTTGAACAAACTTTAAACATTTCTTCTTTGGAGAAACGTAGAAGGGACACTTATCTGATTTGCATATTTAAGATTATCAATGGTATTACAGACTCACCTGCTTTGTTGCAACTTATCCAATTCAACATCCCTTCCCGTAGACTCCGAAATAATGAATTGCTGTTCGTCAATCAACATTCTACCAATTATGGATACCATTCTCCTTTGTCCAGAATGTCGAGACTTGTCAACTCACTGTCAAGTCAAAGCATTGAATTTTGTGGTATATGCCTAAATGACTTTCGACAGTCAATACGCAATGTCTAATTTCTAATGCCCTTTGAACCATCTTCATGCTTTGACTTATTATTATCTCCCATTCTTACTTTTATATTATTATTGTCATTATTATTGTCTTCGCTCCTCATTTATATATGCTCTCCTTTCACTGTCATCTCTGTTTATAAAACTTATTCGTGTAATTAATATGTTGTTAATGGACTATTTGTCCGTAAATAAATAAATAAATAAATAAATGCTACGTCGGCTTATTTTATAAGCAATTAATACTACTATTTCATTCAACTTATTAGATTTTTTCAACCTGAAAAACAACCATATTTATTTTTGTAGGAAGGCTTTATTAAATACTAAATCTCCTACCTGATGGCGTCGAGATATATTATATCATCATTTAAAGCGATGCAATACGTAGTAAATTAAAATCATGTGTTTTTAATTTGAAAATTTGGTCGCCTAGAAATGTTTCAGATGCTTTAATTAAATACTGCGAGTACAATATATCTTGGATTTTGAAATAAACGAGTATTTTTTAGATAAGTCTTTTTATAAGCCTAGAAAAAATAATGTATAGGCCTATGAAAACTACTTTAACGTTCAAAATCTCCTACTTACGAACCCATTTTCGGTTATGATTTTATTGTATAATGTGGAAAATTAAGTTATTTATAAAATGATCGAAAAAAAATTAAACATTTATGCCTGAACATCCACAAAATAAAATAAAAGGCACTTTTTGGCCATGTTTTTTTATTGCATAAATCAAAACAGGCGGATGGTGTTAAGCGGGAATTTAACCTTATCGCCATCTATGTAAGGATTGTTATTAATAGCGGCTCAATTTAAAATATTACACGATGTAATGCATCGCCTTAAAGGTGAAATATTTTGACATGTCCAATATTATTATTATTTTAAAGATAAACTAATGTTTACACGACAGGGTTTTTATTCAAAGCACAAAGGATAACAAATTATTATAAGTAATATTTATAAGGGTGTTTCAAGTTTTGAACAAACAAAGTTTTGAAAACAAACAAAATAAATTTTCCGCATACCAGCGGTTAACAAACTGGCCATTCTCTATTTCCGTATTGCGGTTGTGTAATGTGTAGGTCGGTTGGTTTGTTTCATGGCCCTGACACTATTTGACATCACAAAGGAAGCTGCTAATTGTTCATCAGGATCGAGTACTGGACTACCAGCGCGAGCTAGAGACACGGTTAGAGCAAAGGATAGTCGACGGGGGATGGCGGCGAACAGACAATTACCTACTACAGAGAGTGCGGGCACAGAAACCAGAGAGCGCTTATAAGCGAAATGGAGTACTATCATATACATTTAAATTGATACACCAGCCAATCATGGGAAGAAACCATGCTGCGAGGAGCGCGGGAGGTGGAGTTTCCCTTTCTGTGATTTGCCCATAAATGAATCAGAATCAACATGTATCATAATATCTCTATTCCGTCCTTAAAAACAAAATCTTCTTTCGAATTACTAGTAATTTTTAATTGCGCGCAAATTGCTGGCTGCGAACAAAAGTTCGGGCTTGTATCCAAAATGTAATATTTTGTTACACTATTTTTTCAGACTCTTTTACAAATGTGTCATAATTTACCTCACTCAATTTTAGCATTGCTACGCCAGGCGGTTCGTTTATAAACAAACATTCAGATGCTGCACAGAAAAGTCCCACAATAGACTGCGCTGCAAACTTACCGAACTTTAATGTTCTACGCGTGGTCTAGTTTCAATGTACGACTGATGTCGTAGCTTATTCAAAGCATTCTCAAAATATGATCACGTGGTTTGACTCCAGCTCGGGGAAATGATACCCAGATTTCATGTTCAGGCAAGTCTATCAACGTGGATGTCTATGAATAATATATTTAGTTTTCCCACTAGCCAGCATCTTGCGAAGACTGAGCTGAAAAAAATACTTAGATACTAATAAAATAATAGAAAGTTCAATTTTGTTTTTGACAATTAGCTTTGTATCATATGACAGACAATTTTAAATGATCATTTCTTCTACAAGAAACGGAGTTAAAGTTAATGTCGGTACTCGCTGTGGGTATCGATCTCGATCTGTCCAATCCATGCTATCTAACACCATTAATCGGGATTGTAGTTAGTTTGAGGTGATTTTATTCAAAAATTTGACCATATAAATATGGTATCCGGAAACTTGTAGTACAAGCGGAAAACTGGTGAATTAGAAATCGATTTTGTGGTATAACTTTTTTGTTTGAGCTTTCGTCCAAGGTGGTAATTTTTTGAGTAAAATAAAAAAAATTGGACGCTAGAGGGTTAATTTTTAAAATGCATCGAAGCTCCAACGAATACGTTGGAGCCGAAAAAATGGAAAAATGTGATGTACATCAACCAGTCTCAGCTTGTACTGAGACTAAAAGACAAAACGCTATTCACCATAACATCTGCAATACATTTCAATCGTAACACCCATACATTCTACACACCAACCACCTAGCTCTAATATCCCTTCATACATATTTCGCATTACTTATTCTATTTTCTTAATTAAATTATCATATCAAATATTTAGAACTAAATCAGAATTGTTTTTTGTAACTGCTCCCACCCCTCTGGAACCAGTGAGACTGAGACATCCCCAATTGGGGCATGTTGTGGGGAGGGGAAGGAGATAGTTGGGGAAGTAATCGGCTGTTCAGATCTGCTCACCAAACTTGGCCAAACCCATTTCAAGCAACGTTTCAATTCTGAATAGAGGTCTTTCTCTAGGGCGATACTAAGAGTATCTTCAACTCTATAACGTGACTCTATAAAGTAATTTTTGAAATAATCTAAAAAGTTAGTTGCGCACGCCGAGGTTTGAACCCGCGACCTCCGGCATGCTAATCGAGAACCTTACCTTAATTTAATAACTATTATTGGTGACCGGATAAATCATCAAAATGATAATCCATCAGATCTTTAAAAAGTTATATAAAGTCATGGAAAGTGATGAAACAAAAACTTTATTAAATGGGTTAAGTAGGTTAGGTTAGGTTAGGTTTATTTTATTTTATTTTATCATCGTTTCTAATGAATTTATATCACTTTTTAAAAGTGTATTGAATTGTCACTGTGTTGAGTTATCATGGAACCCTATTATTGTATGCATAGAAAATTTTAATACTGCAAACTTCACCCGCCATAACACAGGGACACCCTAGTATAGCGGGTGAAATAATACAAAAAATGAATCTACTGTACAATTTTTCAAATAAAAAAAACAGTTAAAATGATACAACTAAACCACTTGAATATAATATAAAGCATTCACAGTTTTCATTCATGTACAAATTTCAACATGAAGCATTCGTTAAAATAATCATAATTGTAAAAAACACAATTGTGTGACATCTATCGCATTGTGTGTGTATTTATCACGGAACTGTAAAAGCTGGCCTACCGCAAAGAACCTGACCATTATTTACAGTCGGATGATAATGCTATGGGATGGGGCAAGTATGAACGTAGCGGGGCAAATTCGGGCAGTGTGGGGCGAACTGATGCATTTGCGGGTAAATTTGATCATTTTTTCTATTTCTTTGCACATTTGGTTGTTTCTAGTCGTGCTTTCTCTTGTCAACGATGGTAAATTTGTTAAAATTTCAATTACAGTTATATAAAAATGAATTTTTCTTTGTGTGTGTACCATGGATTCAAAAACAACTTCCAAGTTGGTGCCAATAATGTTTAGAGTTCAAGAGTGGACGCACGAGGAAGACTTATCGCATTATCTCTGCACTGGAATGAGATACGTATTCGAATAAAAGTCCACATAATGTAATTTTTTGAGAGTAACAATGTGATATACATTAGCGAATGGTAGACAATGTTGGGGAGAGACATGGCACGATCAAATGAATCACACACTTAAGTTACACTGTAATCGAAATAGACCGGTCGGTGGCTGAGTTGACATCGCTTTTGGGTCCCACCTAGGCGTAGTGTGTTCAATCCCGCGGCTGGCTTAGTCCTCAATCATAACACAAGCAAAATTTTCCGCTTACTGTGGTGGTAGTAGGAGATTTTAAAATATTGTCAGGTTATTCGTAACACGGAAATGTTTGTCTTTCTTTAAACAAATATCAAAAAAAAGTATATTTATTTATTTATTTGTTAAGACATACACAGTACAATAAGATACAGTTAGATATTTTTAGTTATTACATAGTTGTAGTACCTATTACGTATGTCCATAAAATATCATTACGTAATTTCGCCTGAGATTGTTTTGAAAGGAAGGAAGTGTGTGGATATATAATAATAAATGAATTGAAAACAAGAATTATAATAAGCTCACGAATTGCAATTGACTATTAATTACAATTCGTCAGCTTATTATAATTCTTGTTTTCAATTCATTTATTATTATCTATCCACACACTTCCTTCCATGTTATAAATAAATTATATATAAATATATATTTGCAGGATAGCAAGGTATGGAAAAGAAAAGGATTACAAATGACATAACATTGTACCAAACGTGAGGTTTTTTTTTATATTAACTCCACACAGGAGGCCCTGAAGAAAATAATTTCACTCAGGGCCTATGTCATCTTTGGGGATGCTGTGTGGAGGGTCTTTTTGTGGAGAGGAAGGAGTGAACATGGGTCTTGAAGAGTCCCATGTTGTAGGAGGGAGGAAACACAGAGGCCGGCAGTTCGTTCCACAGCCGAGCTGTTGAACTTAAGAACGAATCGTAGAAGCGACCCGTTCTCATGTGACAAATGTCAACTGTGTACAAATGTTGGGCGCGCGTTTGGCGTGTATCCCGACTACGCACCGGTGCCGAAGGGATCAATGACGCTAGTTCCTCAGAGCATCTTCCATTGTAATACCGATAGAACAAGGACAGCATACCTACCTGACGCCTGTGCTCTAAAGATTGCAGTCCGTTTGTTAAGATTGGGGAATCTATCAAACGGACCGCCCGTTTCTGCACAGAGTCAAGGGTTTTTTTCAGGTATTTAGGGGCTCCGGGCCAGAGATGGCTGCCTAATTCGACAGTAGGGCGCACTTGCGATTTGTACAGGGTCAGCATTTGTGTACTATTAAAGTATCTACGGGCCCTGTATAGTACACCCAGCTTCTGAGAGGCCAGCTTTACTCTGGCTTCGATGGAGCCCCCGTACCTGAGCTGGTCACTTATAGTTACACCAAGCATATCAATGGAAGGCCTGTTCGGAAGATTGCTTCCGTTAAAGGAGACTAGATTATCATTTGGATCCCTTTTAGACGTAATCAGACAGGATTGGGTCTTTGAAACATTAAATTCGACTAGATTATTTTTACCCCAGGAGGAAATACTCTCCTTAATTGATGGTAAAGGTAATCTTAATGAACGAATACGATATTCACCAAGAACGTCACCAAGACCCTGCTTCCATGAAAGCCGAACTCCTTTTTCTGTTTTCGAAACAACAGTTGAAGCTAGCACCTTTTTCTTGCAATTCTTGGTTCTTTACGTTTAGTGACTTAGCAGGGGTGTGCGGGTTCATGGGGTGAGAATTGTCTAGGTCTTGGCGGCTGATGCGTCGGGCTGGATTTGAAGACTGGTTGAGAGAGACCTTTTTACCTCTACAGCGGAACTCTCTTGACCCATCGCCTTGTACCACATTGGGAGGTATGAATTCAAACGTCCGTCACTCCTGGCACAATGGTTCCCAGATTCCTACACACCCCTCATACCTTTTTCCTTCCCAGAATTTTCTCTGCTTCCTTTAAAAAATCCTCCACACAGCATTCGCAAATATGCCATAAGCCCTAAGGGTAATTATTTTCCTCAGGGCCTCCTGTTTAGAAATTACGAAAAAAATTTAAAAAATTACAAATTACAAATGAATTTTCCTAGAATATCTATACCCAATATACTGCGTCGATTTCATAACGCCAGAGCCGCCTGTTTGAAAGTTTACGCTGGTTAAAACAAATCAGATTTCTGCTAACAAATAGTTAACAAGGGGCACTTTTGATATCTGTGGCTTAGCTATTACGATACACCACAGACTAAAATATACAAAGCCCTAACTGTATAATATTTAGGTTTGTAAACTATGCCAATATACTATCAGGAGAATAAATTAGTTTAGGGTCAATGGAGATGAGTTTATAATATCCATGGTGTGGTTAGGTACCCGCTTTAGATTAGGACGATAATTTTAAAACTATTAATTCTGTCTTTTCTGTGTTTAATTTTCTCCTTACCAAAATTTCTTCAGAAATCATAAGATTTCTAAGTTTTAAAAATTCCCGCAATTTCGCCACTACAACGGATCTTAAATAGTCGACACATTTGCACTAGAGTTTGGGAGAAGGTTAAGTTGGCTAATCTATAAAATATCTCTAAGTACAGGGTTTTCCAATAAGAGGTGTTATTTTGAATAGCCTCTATTTCGGTGTTACTTTTGAGATTAGCTAACTTTGCTGTCATTTTTTGACATTTGACAAGTAGAAACTACGTCATTAATAAAAATGAAACGATACACGCTTCAACAACGCATTGAAATTATTAAAATTCACTTGAGTGAATCAAATGCAAATCATCTTGAGTGATGAGGCCCATTTCCACCTCGGCGGCTTCGTCAACAAGCAAAATTGTCGCATCTGGGGCTCGGAAAACACAATAATTATTATTGAAAAGCCTCTCTATCCTCAACGTGTGACTGTTTGGTGCGGTTTATGGTCCGGCGGAGTCATTGGACCTTACTTTTTCGAAAATGAGGCTGGAACAACAGTTACGGTGAATGGATCGCCATCGAGAGATGATTAATGATTTTTTATGGCTGAAATTGGATGCTATTAATCTGAACAACGTTTACTTTCAACAAGACGGCGGTAGGTGCCATACAAGCAACGAAACCATTGATCTTTTACGATTAAATATCAAAATAACACCTCTTATTGGAAAATCCTTTAGTATTAATTAAAGTCGCTTTCCGCATCTGTTTGTTTGTGCGCTTAGTTTTTCTAAATTACGAAACTGATTTTGATAAAGTTTTTACGATCATTTAGAAAATTTTTTTCGAAAGTTTTTTGTATATAATAAATTCATATTATATTTATAAAAAGTGGAGAAAATTTTTATGTTTTGTAATCAAGTAGTAAAAAAAATATTTTGTACTCTTACATTGCTAACGCTGGCTAAACCTTAAGATATACATCAAAATAATGTATTACAGAATTGTATATTTTTAAAAACCTACAGAAAAATCTGCAATGGTATATGTCTATCTCCTAAGGGTAATCTCCAGCAACGCCGGGTACACGTCAGCTAATAATTGTAAATATAATGAAATCTTAATATATTTTTTATAATATCAGCCTGCGTATGTTTGTGCTTGTAAAACTCGAAAAGTAGTCGACAGATATCGCTGAAAATTTCAATGTTTGTTCTTATTAGTGCCAGAAGTGTTTTAGATATGTTTAAATGGTAGAATAAGTCAGGGACGCCCTATAAATACTTAACGCAATATATCTGCACCGGAATTAGATACTAAGTCGAATTAAAGTCGATGTGACGTGGAAGTGGTGACGGTGGTTGAGGTATGAGGAACATATAAAAAACAAGTCACAGTGGTGCTATTCGAGACTTCGTCTGCTGTATAATATAAGAGATCATATATCAATGAAATTAAGAAAGATTATTACTGACAGTCTTGTTCTCTCAATATTGGACTACGGAGACACAGTATCTTTACTGAAAAAAAAAACAAATAAAAACAACGAGTGCAAAATGCATGTATCCGATATTGTTATAATGTCCCGAGACGGGATCATATCTCGCCTTACCTCTATCGGCATCAGATTCTAAATATGTCGAACAGAAGGAAATTACACCAATTGTGTCAAATGTTCAATTTGATGAATTCAAAGGTTCCTGCCTATCTGTTTGACAGATTGCAGTGGTCCCGTGACTCTCATACACATAGTACGCGTCAAAGAAACCACTTACTCGTTCTCCCTAAACATAAAACTACTGTGTTTGAGGGGAGTTATAGCTATTCTTCGTCAAAGCTTTGGAACGAAGTACCACTTTCAATTCGAATATCGACATCGTTGCATTGCTTCAAAAAGCTTTGCTGCGAATGGTTGCTATCGTTGCAATGAAGGGGATACTTACATGTGGTTGCGATTATTTTTTATTTTGAATTTTTGTTGACTATATTATTAATTTGCACTGAATTGTATACCTACTATTTCCCTTTTTTATTTTATTTTTTTATTTCTAACTAACTAACTAAAAACTAACTAACCATCACGCCGTTTCCCCGCAGGGGTAGGCAGAGAAGACGGACCGCCAAACAACTCGGTCTTGGCACACACTCCTTGCCTCATTCACATTCATACATCGTCTCATACATACTCTTCTATTGTTCTGACTCTTGACATGGCCCGACTCAAGTATCTGATTCACTTGGTCGTGCCATGTCTTCCTCGGGCGTCCCCGACTTCTGCTACCATTCACATTTGCATCGTATATTCTCCTTACACTCCTTTCTTCGCTCATTCGCTCTACATGCCCAAACCATCTAAGCGTCCCTTTCTTGATCTTACTCATTACGCTTACATCAGCCTTGCACTCTTTGCGGATATCCACATTCCTCACACGATCATACATGGTTTTACCACACATACACCTCAGGGATCTCATTTCAACAGCATTCAATCTACTTTCATCCTTTCTTTGCCAGTTCCATGCCTCACTTCCATACATCAGGGTAGGTACCAGCACTCCATTGTGGACTGCTAACTTCGCTAATTTATATTTTATTTCTATTTTTCTATTTCTATTTGTTTGTGTTGATTTGATTTTTTATTTTTAATATTATTTCATTGTTCATTATTATACCAAAATATGTATATATTATTATTATTATTATTTTGGAGGCACTGCTGAAAACGAGCTGCATTCCCGGAGAGATCCTGAATGCATAGCTGAGCAGTGACCTTTTTGTCAATTGAATTTATGTTAAAAAATATGTAAAATTTATCTATTGGCAAATAAATGTTTTTGTTCTTTTCCGATTTTATGTCCGGGTTAAATCTTCCCCATAGGAAAAACTAAACCCTTCCACACACTTTTCCACAAATGATCATCTAATCAATCAACATTATGCAAGTGCATTATATAAGCAAAATAAATACAAGAACAACACGTCAACTCACCAGAGATCAAATGGGAAAATAATTCACCGACTGCAGATATTTTCATATCAGAGGGTTCGGCTCGGTAGAACTCCTAACAAGGCCTATAAATCCTACTGATCCCTCAACATAAATATTTAAAAAATCTTTCGTTATCCTACATGTATTTAAAATGACTGATTAATATATTATTATTTATTGTAGTTTTTCAACAGTAACATTGAGGTATAAGTGAATGGTGGAAGAAGTCGGAGGCTTAAGAAAGACGTTAGCAATAACGAAGCATTGCGGGGATCCACTATATAATATGTAAATATTAAATAGATGGATAGATGTGAGATGAGCCATGACCGAAAGTGCATTAAGATAGAAGAAGGTAAAGCCAAAAGTTTATGATGGTTTTAGAACTTTCAAGCAGACTGCTGGCAGCTTGCAAATCTCGGGGAAAGCTATAAAGTTCACGGAAAGTCACGCGCTAGTCGTTGAGCGTACGCTTTACGGCTGTTCTGTTCTCACGTGGTACTAATATGTTTTCAAACTGCATTGTTCCTGCAGCTACTCCTTACTTATCTGGTTAAAATTATAAAGCAAGGTCCAGCACTGGAATAGTAAATTTGCAAATCAAGATATCAATGTATACCTACTTTAAAACCATGGTTTGATAATGACCTACTCTCACTTAGTGCAAAAATAACAACATAATGTGTTTTGTTTTAACTTTCGACTTAAATTTTATTTTGAAAATTGTTAGCATAATTATAAACAGCCCTGATTTATTGATCCTAATCACCTTCAACATTGGTATGTTGAAGGTGATAAAAAAATAAGAAGGTGATAGAAATACTCGATAAAAAAATATTTTTAACTACAACAATTATATCACGACATTTAGATACCCACTTATACCTAGATTAAATGCAGTTGGCAATAATTTCGCATAATATAGTTATAAGAAGGCTATAGTCAAATACCTCAATAATTTTATTTCTTGATTACTGTTTCACTAAACTGTTATGTATATCAAATGTTTGTAAAAGTCCGTATGGGCGTAAAATATATAAATAAATTAATTAATAAACAGAATATATTTGCCTACCTAAACAGAACTTCTAACAAATATTCCAATTTGAAATAAAAAAAAAAGTTATACTTAACCACTAAGGGTGACCTTTTGCAGAGGTCTTGGTTATCCAATAATTGGTTCCTGGGGGATGCTTTCATTTATTTTATGCAATATTTTTTACAACTCCTAATAATTACCTTCCCACAACTTCTATTAAGTGCTATGGTTTTGTCTGTGCTTTGCCTTTTTAATTTTAGATTTTTTTTTAATCTCTTCCCTGATGCTGGACACTGTAATTCTATCCGAAATGTTGGCTAAAGAAGGAGGTAGCACTAAGCACACGCATAATACCCCAAAATTGATCACTATCTTTTGGCCATGGGAATTTCAAATCATAAATGTTGTTAATTATTGAAAAAAAAACCTTGACTCTGTGCAAAAAACGGGCGGTCCGTTTGATAGATTCCCCAATCTTAACAAGCGGACAGCAATCTTTAGAGCACAGGCGTCAGGTAGGTATGCTGTCCTTGTTCTATCGGTATTACAATGGAAGATGCTCTGAGGAACTAGCGTCATTGATCCCTTCGGCACCGGTGCATAGTCGGGATACACGCCAAACGCGCGCCCAACATTTGTACACAGTTGATATTTGTCACATGAGAACGGGTCGCTTCTACGATTCGTTCTTAAGTTCAACAGCTCGGCTGTGGAACGAACTGCCGGCCTCTGTGTTTCCTCCCTCCTACAACATGGGACTCTTCAAGACCCATGTTCACTCCTTCCTCTCCACAAAAAGACCCTCCACACAGCATCCCCAAAGATGACATAGGCCCTGAGGGAAATTATTTTCTTCAGGGCCTCCTGTGTGGAGTTAATATAAAAATAAAAAAAAAATATTTTTAAAGTAGTGGTTAAAAATACGTTTTTTTTTAATTTTTAATTAAAATGGTTCTACAAAGTTATGGGTGAAAATGGATATTGCAGACTGTTTCCTGATAAAGTTTTAATAAATTCCCACTACATCACAATGACGAAATGCAGAAATATTAGGATTTTTATGAACACGTAAAATAACACCTCTTATTGGAAAACCCTGTACATTTGGCATACCTCAAGCGCGCTCCATCTCACATTGTGAAATTTCTGAGAATCGCTACAATGCCTGAATTGCAGATTCCAAGCCGTAACAGAGAACTCTGAGACGGATTCCGGAGTCCCGAGTCCAGAGTTCCACAATCCAAAGTACCTCTTTGATTCCAAGCAACGCGTACAAGAACCGTCCATTCGGAAGGCCAGCATTACCTCCATACTTGGAATTCAGAACTATTATACCGTTGATTTACCGCCACGAGTTTGTGTACTGAACTGTTATTGTGAATCTCGAATCATTGATGTATGAACATCAATTGAAATTGATAAGGCTGCCGATGTCATTGGTATATCTAATTGATTTATATGCTAATTAATCACTGTTTATCGTAAAAACATATTTCAAATTGAAGTAATATAATTATGTATTTATTTAAATATGTTATACGCCCATACGGGCATTTACAAAAATGTGTACATAATTCAGTGAAACAGTAATCAAAAGTAAAATTTTCTACTAAAATTATATATAACCCATACACAAGAAAAATATCATGATATTTTTACTTAGGTATGTTATTATAGCCTTCTTGTTACTGTATTCCTTGCAGTTGGACACATCTACAATTTTTGTGAAAGTATTGCCAACTGCATGCAATCTAGCTACAACCGAGTATCTAAATGACTCAGTCCTGATATTATTGTTAGAATTTAAAAAAAAATAGATCGATTCGTTCTAGTTGGTATGTTGAAAGTGATTAGATTAAATAAATCAGGGCTGTCCATAATTCCATCAATAATTTTAAAAATAAAAGTCAAATCCGAAACAATGCTTCTGTGTGAGAGTTTTAATCATTTTAATTCTTTCATCGAGTTGTCCTTATTTGTATTTTCTATTGGTAGACCGAGTTTATACTGAGTTATATATACATAATTTAACAATATCGGACTGATAGGCTGAACTTACGACGATTTTATATCCATACCCCGAGCACGGTTGCGTTGTAGATAGCTTAACAGTCGAGTTATAAATATATATATATATATATATATTTATAACTCGACTGTTAAGCTATAATATATATATATATATATATATATATATATATATATAACTATATATAACACTAGTTACTGAAAGTGTGTGTACTACTGACGGCCAGTACCGTTCTAGTGAAAGACCACCATTTAAAATCAAAACGTTGCTTGATTTGTTGACCATATCTGGATACAAATATTTTTTTTTGTAATGTATGTACGTACTACACAAGTAAATAAAACATTATTAATCTTAACCTCAAAGCTGGATAACTGTTTGTTTGATATATAGTCGATCGATTTAATTTTTGAGCACATAATTATTCTAATAGTTGGTATCAGATAAACTTCGGTTAACTGTCTATATACACAGTTCGAAGCTCTGAGAATTGAATGAATTGAATACGTTTGAACTTGGTGAAACGAATGTTGTTTAACGGCTAATATATTGTAAATATCTCAAAACCAAATATAATATTGAAAATTATATTTGAAATAATTGACAGGCATCTACAATGTCAACGTTTTACCTGGGATAATTTTCATGGACAATATTGAAATGCGTTCAAAACTTGTAAAACCTAGCTCTATACACTGCACATTACAGTGCACCTGAAGGTAGTGTTCACTGAACTGCTTTTGTAGTTGGTAGTATCCTATGGGTTAAATATCATTAATATTTAGTATCAACATGTACCTACCTAAATGCGTGAAGTTGGTGTTTCAATAAATTATCAATTTATTCGCATTTTTACGTAGCCGTTAGACATTCAGAGGATGTCAATCCATTGACAGGTTAGCCAATGCTGCCATTTTAAAACGATTTCTTATTTATTTCGTTTTAATATATGTTAGGATATCTACAGCGCAACCGTGCTCGGGGTATGGATATAAAATCCTCGTAAGTTCAGCCTATCAATCCGAAATTGTTAAATTATCGATTAAACCTTGTAAAAAAACTCCTGAATGATTCTAGCGACATAAAACGTGCAGAGCCAGAAGGTTGTTAAAAATTTCTGATTCTACGTAGTTCAACGAAACTATGAACATTTTATTATATTATAACCTACATCGCGTAACTATGTACATTTTAATTATTTAACACGAGGACTAAAGATGTATCTAAACCCTACGGTGTTTCCTGTAGTGTAGAAAATAAAGTGGCTATTAAATAAATAGAAATGATTTGAATTTGAAATTGTTAAACTGAAAAAAGGGAATGGTCAATATGAATGTTTAAAACAGATCCGAATTTTCGTGTGCCAAAAAATATTACGTTCTCAAGAGGAAATTAATTCACTATACATTTTTGGCAGTGACGTGCTTTAACACTTTGGGCTGTAACTTTTTTGGTGTTCGAAAAAAAACGTATTTTCCAAAGATCTCGTAGATTTACATGATTTTTTTATTCCTTGTACCTATGTCGACAATGAATCCATGAATTCAACCATTTCATACTTATTTATTACCTACTAAAATATACAATTACAGAATAATGAATCTTTGAAATACCAACTGGGAAGGTTTCCCGTTTCAGGACAATCAAAGTGATAGGTTAAGTTCGTATAACGTAGGTAATATAAAACAAAAACATAACAATAAATTCATATCATAAGTCAACAAATTATATCGTCAAATTCCTTGTATAAGGAAAGAGTCTACCATAAACATAACACAAGATTCACTCAAAATGATGGATTAGTGGTTCCGAAATGTACCAATAAGTACGGAGAAAGAACTCTAAACTATATTGTGCCCAAGATATCTAATTATCTACCGATTTCAATCAAAAATAATACCTTATATACTACTAAAGTCAAATATAATCTAAGAAAATGGCTATTCGACACAGATGATATGTACTGATGCCCTACTGAGGCCCTTGTATAGCTAATTGGAATTCACCATGGAACTTAAAAATATATAGTAAATTGTACTTACCTATGTATGCTAAATATGAATATTCTTTCGATGTGACTGTTTCAATCGTACTTGTCTGATATATAACGCTTATACTACAACTATATTTTTATTTTTTCTATTCTATTTTATTAACTTAACCGTGTCATTGTATGAAGTGTCGTCTGTATGTACCAGCTGACAAACTGCAAAAGCAGTTTAGCAAGTTTAAATTGTAAAATAAATAAAATTTTAAAAAAAATTATTAAATTGGTGAAATTTATTTTGACATAACAATAAATTGATAACATTGTGGAAATTACTTTCATGTTTTCAATAAACGAGATATTTAATTATTGAAGACAATGTTAGATATTTTTAAACAAAAATTGTAAACAGAAAAATCAGAAAAACATACGGTCACATCTAGAACTTGAACCCAGGACCCTTACCTTTCTGGGGCCTTGCCGTCTTGCACCGGAAAGGCAAGGATCTTGGGTTCTAGTCCTAGATATGACCTTATCTTTTTCTGATTTTTCTGTTTTAAATTTTCGTTTAAGAATCGCTAATATTCTCTTCAATAATTAAATATTACAATTTGAGGTTTTACTCATTAAGTTATTCCAAAAATAAAATAGAAGAGATCAGTTAGGTTATTAGTTAGCATCTTACGTGTTTATAGTACAATTTTAGGTCTAGAGGTCAAAATATTAAATAATTATATGAACATACTAATCATTTATTGTGCATCTGTAAGTTAGCATTTAGCAATCTCTCTAAGTCCGGAAGCCAATTTGTTAACCGATTTACGCAGAATTTAGATTACGCTACATTTTACTGCTTGTGATATTTATTTATTTATTTATTGGTAAAGGTAAGAGACAAACAGCTTATACATAAAATATAAATATATACATGTTAAATACAGACAAGCCAAAAAAGTCTCCTATATTAAAACTGATTGAAGATGGAGTTTTATTGCATAAAAAAAATATAAATATATATATTTTAGGTGAGGAGGGGAGGAATAGGAATTTAGGATGAGGATAGGAGATGCTCTGGATACAATCCATACTATTGTATTAATTTTCGATCGTACGTGTTACTTCTAATCGATATTTGTGAAGTGTATAGCTAAAAATGTCTATGTTTTGAAATTTAGTATTATATTGGGCACATATACGTGGAATTGGTGATTTTTTTCTAAAGTTAGTTCTATATGTAGGTAAATGAAACAAATGGGATTGCCGTGTTGATCTTGTTGGAATATGAATATTTATTAAATTGGTTAGCTCTAGTGAGTCGAGGCCATTGTTAAGAATTTTAAATAATAAGATTTGGTCAAAAATCAAACGTCGTGTATGAAGGGCGTTGAAGTTGTGGTAATTAATGGTAACATTGTAGTTACAATTATTTTTTTTAAATTCAATACCACATTTTTATATTTTTTTTACGAAAATTCACAGTAAGTATTCAACCTTAGTATTTTCTTATAGTCAAAATAAAAATTAAATCGCGAAAGGAGAACTGTAACGTGCTAAAGTGAAACTGATAAAAAAAAATTCCCTGCAGCGTATCTCTGGTTAATTCCTTGAATTGAAAAAATCTAAAAGTTTCATGTTTGATGCAAGTCAATTAATATCTTAGGTTAGAACTATTATGACAGAAAAACAAATTTGTTGATTTTAGTAGATGATATTAATAAATCTGAATGAAACATGAAACAGGACAAGACACAGGAAATAAAAAGGTCTTACCGTGACAACGTTTTTAACTACAAAGCTATTAAACCTGATTACTATCAGTCATTTTTGTCAATCTTATATTTCAATCTAAGAACCACCATTATAATCCTCAATTAATTTACTTTTTTGTGTGATTACAAAGTTCTACCTAAATGTATTTGTAACCTCTATTTGTACTTCGGAAATATTTATCCATTTTTTATTTATGTAGGACACCTGTTGACTTTTCTACATGTCTATTTATTACTAGATAGACCCCGCCACGCGTGGCTGTGGCTCAGTCTCACTGTGCAAATAGATAAATAATAGCGCGAGTGGCTTTTACGTCCAACAGTAACCACTGTTTAAAAAAAACAAGTTTTTTAGGTGTCGCAGGTGACATCTGTGTAATATAGGTATATAAAAACACACACGTATTCGAATGCAACGTTGTGTCAAAATTTCAAAGTGAAGAACTTCAAAACAGGCTTGTCCTAGTGAGGTTAAAAATTCTAACGTAAAAAAAGATACAATGTAAAGAAAACTTTCGGAAATTTGAGATTTTGAAAAAACGAACAGAATTTGTATTCATATATAGAGATTACATTGGTGTTGTTAACTGCACGCCCTTGGTTGCAATATCATCTACGAGTATATTCAAATGAAATTCACAAACAAACATTCACAAACGTATGTAATAACATAATGACATGAAGTCATCACCAATCCGCTGATCGGGTTTTAAAGCTAACAAACCCTAGTGCACTAATCCCTATCGCGTTGATTGAACTGTTGTCAATTCGACATCAAAAGCTTTAATTAAATTGATTGGGAGTCAGTTACCACATTCCCACATTTCAATGGTAATCCGCCTAATGGATGAATTTCATTTCACTGCTCGGCGCTGCTAAGTTATTTTTAATTTGATTTCGTTTGAACTGTCGCCATTTGAATAAAACACTGATTTATGTGAATTTCGTTCGTCAAATGCGAAATGAATATATTTTGTTGTATGGCCTTGTGGTGCGTTACTAATTTGTATTGGATTTAATGTGGTTTCAACCAGAATAATTAGTTGTGGTTTTGTGTTAGATTTGTGAAACTAATTTTTCTGTAACGTAAATTGCATAAGTTCTAACAATGATAATAAATTGTTATTAGCGAAGTCATTTTTGAGCGAGCGGCACAATTAAGCTAGTTTTTATGATAATCCGTATGCGTACCACTCCCGGTACACCATACTACGGCTTAATTAAACGGTTACTCTTTTTATTTTGAAAAATATAATATAAATAGCCCGTTAAAAGATTTCAACTATTAATTGTTATTCCTCAGAGGTATGAACCACGTTTGACAGTCCGACATCTGGACATTGACGTATGAACCTACAACTACCTAGGATATTATTTTTCTCGTGGTACAAGGCGGCTTACCGGCACGATCATATGCGTTGGAAGCTGGGAGCCGTATCGGGGAAGCTGTACCGGGGTAGCTGCATCCGGAACGCTGTACTGGGGAACTGTATTAAGGAAGCTGTTCCGGGGGAGCCGTATCGGGGAATCTGAACCGGGAGAGCCGTATCGGGGAAGCTTTACTGGGGAAGCTGTGTCCGCGAAGCTGTACAGGGGGAGCCGTATTGGGGAAGCTGTACCGGGAGAGCCATATTAGAGAAGCTGTACCGGGAGGGCTGTATCCGATAAGCTGTACCGGGGGAGCCGTATTAAGGAAGCTGTACCGGGGAAGGCGTATCGGGGAAGCTGAACCGGGAGAGCCGTATCGGAGAAGCTTTACTGGGGGAGCTGTATCCAGGAAGCTGTACCGGGGGAACCGTGTTGGGGAAGCTATACCGGGGGAGCCGTGTACAGTATTATCATTGCTCATACGCTCTGATCTCACGGCTTCCGTTCAATTGAGTCGCTCTTTGAGAAGTAAGAAAATATTAAGCTTGTTCCGTGGCTCCCGCTTTTAATTAAATGAGTAATGACGAATCGCTAATTTGTCGCTAAGTAGACTAAGTAGCTTTTAATCGCTAAGGAGACTTAGGGACTTCAAACCGCCTGTATACGTTTTATATATGCTTGGTTAGAGACTTGCACTGACCGCTCTGTTCACAAATTTACAAATTTATTTCTTAAGAGAATGAAGGATAATACTCGTAGATAGTCCAAAATTTGAAAAATGACTGAACGAGAAGACTGTCATATAAAATACTAACCTCTCACCACTCAACGTGGTAGATACTCGGGAAGAGTTTTACGTGCATACATGTTAAAAGGAATTGAATTAAAAATAATTTTGTTGGAGTGTCTCCATGTAACTCCAGTTCAATGACCTCCAGAACTGTGAATAGTGTAACGGTGTAGATGTAAAGTAGGAACATTCCAAAGTTTACAGGTTATAGTGAGATCTACAGGATCAATTATAGGATACAAATACGGTAGAGCAAAGAACTCGATCTCATGATTGTGGGGTTAATTTTCTGTCAAGTAAGGTGGGAAATCAGAAATAATAAGAGTAAATACTTAATCGAAATTATATTGAAAACCATCAAAAGTACAACAAAGGAGTACAAATAATAACCATGTAACAATAGGAATAAAAGTAGGCACATACCAGATGGACTCCTGATCCAAACTAAGCTAACTTTACGTAGTCGAGAAACGAAGGAATAACAACGGGTGGCGAACGAAAACTTGACTCCAGTAGAGGGGAACAGACCCGTGGCGGGAGCCAGGACATCCTTCACTTAGTGGAGACGGGAGGGCGCCACTCCTTCAACACGCGCCTGTAGGATCCTCAAGTCCGCAGCACGTGGCAACCAACCAGACTCGTCTTACGGAGCCAGAACATCCTTCACTTAGTGGAAACAGGAGGGCGCAACTCCTTCAACGCGCGCCTGTAGAATCCTCAAGTCCGCAGCACGTGGCAACCAACCAGACTCGTCTTACGGAGCCAGGACATCCTTCACTTAGTGGAAACAGGAGGGCGCAACTCCTTCAACGCGCGCCTGTAGAATCCTCAAGTCCGCAGCACGTGGCAACCAACCAGACTCGTCTTACGGAGCCAGGACATCCTTCACTTAGTGGAAACAGGAGGGCGCAACTCCTTCAACGCGCGCCTGTAGAATCCTCAAGTCCGCAGCACGTGGCAACCAACCAGACTCGTCTTACGGAGCCAGGACATCCTTCACTTAGTGGAAACAGGAGGGCGCAACTCCTTCAACGCGCGCCTGTAGAATCCTCAAGTCCGCAGCACGTGGCAACCAACCAGACTCGTCTTACGGAGCCAGGACATCCTTCACTTAGTGGAAACAGGAGGGCGCAACTCCTTCAACGCGCGCCTGTAGAATCCTCAAGTCCGCAGCACGTGGCAACCAACCAGACTCGTCTTACGGAGCCAGGACATCCTTCACTTAGTGGAAACAGGAGGGCGCAACTCCTTCAACGCGCGCCTGTAGAATCCTCAAGTCCGCAGCACGTGGCAACCAACCAGACTCGTCTTACGGAGCCAGGACATCCTTCACTTAGTGGAAACAGGAGGGCGCAACTCCTTCAACCTGCGCCTGTAGGAACTTCAAGTCTGCAGCACGTGGTAAACAACCAGACTCGTCTTACAGACTTTGGGAACAGCAATCCGTTCCTTCGCGACGCGGGGATACTCAGCCATCAACTTCTAGCCACAGCTAGGACCAAACTATTTGCGGTTTCAAATCCGAAACACGAGTACTACACATATGACCACCGGCCAACACTGGATAAAAAGCGGGATTCTATGACCACCACTAAAAATAATAACCAACACGAACTATTCGTGATAGGAAAACACCCCGCGCCCTTTTTAAAAGAAAAGAATAACTTCTAATCACATGATTAACTCAGATTAAAACACCTTAAATGGCGAGTGACAAGATCACCGTCCAGCTGGCCTAGCTGACCGGGGAGGAAGTGACCATAAACAAAACTCTCCCTTCTACCTTAAAAAATATTGCCAAAGTTCAAAAAAAAAACACCATAGACAAAATAACCCCAATTAGGCAAGAACTACACTTGTCACAAAATATTTATGTGACAATAGTTTTTTTTTTTAATTGGAACTGATCGGGAAAATGGGAACGATTCAGAGAAACGTTAAAGAAGGTACCAAAATTATTTTATTTATTAATAATTCAATATTTGAAATTTGTATTTATTTTATTTCAATGTTTTACAAATTTCCTATTTTTTCAAGTTTCCTATCACTTAAAAGATGATGCAAGTATATTTTTTTATAAATATTTTTAGCTTCACAAATCCTGCATTTATAATATCCCGTAATTATACACTGGCCTCCGCTAGTAAATAAATAAATTGATTTATCTAGAATAAATACATAACCTTGTTTAGCATATCCTTTTAATTTCGTTTCTAAAAAAGGTTCAATATCCATTTTGAACATGGTCTCTAAAAAAGAAAACCTTTTGTGTTGGCTTTATGTTACTGTCCTATCCTTAATTCCTTCGATTTATTTTTTTGTATTAATTTGTCTTCCCTCTCGCGTCCCTGGACCTTTCAGGACCGAAAAGACATTCGAGGCCATTAATTCAGAAACAAAGGTGGGTACTTAACAAGGGCGGTTCGCGCCACCGCTAGTAACAATTTGTACACAGAAGCGGGTGGTATTCTGTTTGTCCCGAACCACAATATTTGACATCCTGCCCCTAGCCGCATGACAGGTGTAGCGGGGGCGCAAACCGCGGTGAATGATTGCTATGCTTTTCGATGAATGCTAACGCCATCTCTGCGGTTTCGGGCGAAGCAGCCGAGTCTATTGTGCTGACATTAACTGAATAAAATAGAACCACGCTAATTAATCATTATTTCGTTTAATATGGTTGTAGGTAAAATGATCGTAAGCAAAATGATCATGTACAAAATGATCGCAATCAAATTATCATAAGCAAAATGATCGTAAGCAAAATAATCGTAGGCAAATAATAATGAAATTATTTTAAGCAAATAATAGTGTCTTTTAGTCATATTAAACTAAAAATACTTGATATAATTTACATTTCATCATTTATTTTATTAGATATGTACAGTTTACGATCAAAAGGTAATTTACAATCAAATGATAATTACGATCTTTTGCAAACGATCTTTTTACATACGATCTTTTGAATACGATATTTTTACATACGATCTTTTACATAGATCTTTTTACATACGCTCTTTTGCATACGATATTTTTACATAGGATCTTTTACATACGATCTTTTTACATACGCTATTTTGTATACGATCTGTTTACATATGATCTTGAACATACGAACTTTTTTATGCGATATTTTTACGTACAATTTTTTGCATACGATCTTTTTACATGCGACCTTTTTACATACCATCTTTTTACACACCATCTTTTGCATACGATCTTTTATACACGATCTTTTTACATACGATCCTTTTTACAAACGATCTTTTTACACACGTTCTTTAACAAACAATATTTTGCATACGATCTTTTTTACATACGATATTTTGCATACGATCTTTTTTACATACGATAGTTTGCATACGATATTTTTACATACGATATTTAAAAAAAAGCCTTTTTGAAAAAGTTACTAGGTATCTTACATAAATAAAAGTCGGATATGTTTCTCCATGACACTACCTGAGTTACAAACCGATTTCTTACAACTTTGTGATCATTCAAAAAGATAGCGGCCATAAATATGGGAAAAATTAGTTGCAACTTTTATTGTTAATTCTGACTTTGAAATATGAGATCGACAAAAAAGAAGTGTAATAATTAGGTCCCAAGGATCGAATGGTAAAAGATTTTGTCCCGGTAATATAGAGATCCTTGGTTCGATTCCCAGTTGAGACCGTTTTCTATATATTTTTCTGTGTCTTGTTCTGTTTCATATTTCGTTTAGGTTCGTTACTATTTATTATCTTCTTATTCAATGATATATTACATTGATAAGTATAACCTTCAAAAGTTATTACAGAAAAGTGGTTCCAATAAAAAATTGACATAAAAAATATTAAACAATATAATGTCGGATGGTGTACATAACATTAAAAATACAATTATTAATTTATGCCGCCGTTCTTACAATAGATGGTGGTGTAATGGTCAGCATAGTTGTCTTCCAATCAGTGAATGTTAAAATTCAATGAACTCAAATTATAGTTTCATTTTCAAAATTGTAGGTAACTAATTATTCAGATAAGCGATAAAGCACCCAGATGACTAAATATATAAATAACATTATTTTACAAGTGCTAACTTATTAAGAATCTCTTCAAATTGTAGGTAATCCGGATAACAACGGGATTGCATGCTGCTTCGTGATTAACGTTTAGAAAATTCCTAGTAAATCGGAAAGGTATTCATGCACCTGCATTTGCCTTATATGTATAATAACGAAATGCGAAAATATTAGAATTTTAATGAACACGTGTTCGTATTTTACTAAAAGTTCATTCAATTCAATCTTTAAGGGCCTGAAATCCCGTTTTTAACCGAATCTATGATAAGGTTTCATTTCTTGACCGCGGTATTTTTTTTTAAATTTTTTTTTACACTTTTTTTTATACAAATTTTTAAATTGTTTTTTTAATACCCCGTGATTTTTCAATCTATGGTTAAATAATATAATATTTGAAAGGATAAATCACTCGACAATATTATAAGTTTTGCGGAAGATTTTCAATAATGGATGCTAGAGAATGAATAATTAAAAAAACACTTCTGTTTAAATAGAGTGGAATTGATATCGGCCGGTTCGGAAAAGGTTTTAACTCGCTTTATATTGCTTAATCCCAGTTTCTCAAACTTTTTTATGTAAATACCGCCCAAGGCTTCAACTTTCTCCAACTTTCTGAACCCAGTGGGAGTTTTTCTTCATTTCATTTCATTCCTTTTTTATTTAATTTTTTAGACCTTACACATGTGCCCCTATCTGCACAGTTTAAATTTAATGTTTCACACCTTACACTTGTGCCCCTGTCTGCAGAGTTCAAATTCAATGTTTTACACCTCACACATGTGCCCCTGTCTGCACAGTTTAAATTTAATGTTTTACACATCACACTTGTGCCCCTGTCCGCAGAGTTCAAATTTAATGTTTTACACCTTACACTTGTGCCCCTGTCTGCAGAGTTCAAGTTTAATGTTTTACACCTCACACATGTGCCCCTGTCTGCACAGTTTAAATTTAATGTTTTACACATCACACTTGTGCCCCTGTCCGCAGAGTTCAAATTTAATGTTTTACACCTTACACTTGTGCCCCTGTCTGCAGAGTTCAAGTTTAATGTTTTACACATCACACTTGTGCCCCTGTCCGCAGAGTTCAAATTTAATGTTTCACACCTTACACTTGTGCCCCTGTCTGCAGATTTCAAATTCAATGTTTTACACCTTACACTTGTGCCCCTGTCTGCAGAGTTCAAGTTTAATGTTTTACACATCACACTTGTGCCCCTGTCCGCAGAGTTCAAATTTAATGTTTCACACCTTACACTTGTGCCCCTGTCTGCAGATTTCAAATTCAATGTTTTACACCTCACACATGTGCCCCTGTCTGCACAGTTTAAATTTAATGTTTTACACATCACACTTGTGCCCCTGTCCGCAGAGTTTAAATTTAATGTTTCATACCTTACACTTGTGCCCCTGTCTGCAGAGTTCAAATTCAATGTTTTACACCTCACACATGTGCCCCTGTCTGCACAGTTTAAATTTAATGTTTTACACAACACACTTGTGCCCCTTTCCGCAGAGTTTAAATTTAATGTTTCACACCTTACACTTGTGCCCCTGTCTGCAGAGTTCAAATTTAATGTTTTACACCTCACACATGTGCCCCTGTCTGCACAGTTTAAATTTAATGTTTCACAACTCACCCTTGTGCCCCTGTCAGCAGAGTTTTATTTTAATGTTTTACGCCTCACTCATGTGCCCCTGTCTGCACAGTTTAAATTTAATGTTTCACACATAACACACGTGCCTCTGTCTGCACAGTTTAAATTTAATGTCTGCTCTGTTTAAATTTAATGTTTTACACCTCACACATGTGCCCCTGTCTGCACAGTTTAAATTTAATGTTTCACAACTCACACTTGTGCCCCTGTCTGCAGAGTTTTATTTTAATGTTTTACGCCTCACTCATGTGCCCCTGTCTGCACAGTTTAAATTTAATGTTTTACACATCACGCATGTGCCTCTGTCTGCACAGTTTAAATTTAATGTCTGCTCAGTTTAAATTTAATGTTTTACACCTCACACATGTGCCTCTGTCTGCACAGTTTAAATTTAATGTATTGCACCTCACACATGTGCCCCTGTCTGCATAGTTTAAATGCAGTGAAATTATATCACCACCCAGTTGGGCAGACTTGTGAGGCGCGCTCAACCCCCCATACCCAATTCCTACCGATGTATAACAAGTTTCTCGTTAACTCTTCAAGTTTTTAAGTACCAAAAAAAAAGTCATTTTTGAAGATAATATCCATACATTTGTTATGCCGAAAAATTAATTATGTGAAATTTCCTCGATTGCAAAAGATCGCAAAGTAAGCTCAGAAAATAATTAAAAACACGTTTTGTTCTGTTATTTAATATGTTATAGGAATGCAAAAAATCACAGTGTATCTTTAAATGCACCCAAAGCATTTGTCGAAAGATTTTTGCTCTATTTTAAACGAGTCGTGTTTTATCAAATATTTTCATAATTTTCGCATAATTATTGTTATTTTTTAATATTACCGCGCTCCCTCTAATATTCGTATTTACATATACGTATTTACATATTCGTATTTACATACAACCATCTTCGAACGCTTACGACGGGGCCTTCATATAGGAAAGGTTTAATCAATGCGGGTCTTGAAAAGAATCATATGAAAGAGGAAAAACTTAGACTTACACTTAACGTTCACAAAACGAGTCGAAGAAACGACCCGTTCTCTACGTTGTATATAACACTAACGCATCATATAAGAAAAATCACCAAATATTATTATTACAGGATTTGTGAAACTGGAAGTATTTATTAAAAAAAATATTGGTCTAAAGATCATTGCCTTTCAAAAGAAAAAAATTGCCTCTAGAATATTAGTAAACTTGAAAAATACGACATCTCACAAGCATCTGTCGAACATCTGTTGAACAAAAGAAATACACATTTCAAATAAAGAATTATATTAATAATTTTGGTACCTACACGGAGAAAAATTATTATTACTAATTAATTATTAATCTTTTCAAATTATTCGTAATTCGAATAAAATTGAATTGATAGGTTTCCTGATAAACTTTTATTAAAATACGAAAGTATTATCGCGATGTCGGAACACGTGTTCATAAAAATTCTGATATTTTCGCATTTCGTTATTATACATTATCAAGGCAAATGCAGGTGCATGAACACCTGTTCCGATTTATTAGGAATTTTTCTAAAAGTTTATCAGGAAACGGCCTGCAATCCCATTTTTAATCGGATTACCAATAATTTGAAGAGATTTTTAATAAGCTAGCAATAATCATTTTTTCTCCGTGTGCTTTATCACTTGTAAAATGTGTACAATTTTACATTGGTATTTTGATATCAAAATTATAAGTATCACATAAAAAACAATACAAAAATAGAAAAAAGGAGGTTAAGTAGAACGAACAAGAAGAAACAAAAAATTAAACAGACAGGTATACACATGAGCACAAATCCAAGGTAGGAATTTACAAAAGGATATTATTACTGAGGTATGTTATTATACCCTTCTTGTAACTATATTTTAAGCAGTTAAATTCATCTACAATTTCTACAAGCGAGTATCTAAATAACTCCGGATATTAAAGTTGCAATTAAAAAAAAATTCTATCAAGTAGTTCTAGTTTTTATGTTGCGATTAAACTCAATACATCAGGGCTGTCTATAATAACAATAATAATGTTATAAATAAAATGACTCATTTATTTTATGTTATAGGTAGGTATAATTAATTAATTTCGTTTTTGATTATATTGCAAAATAGTTTTTTTTCTTTGGTCCTTTTTTACAATTTTTTAGCCCCTAGGGTGCATCATTCACCCCAGTTGAGAAACACTAGCTTAAGCAGTTATCGTCTGTACTCTGTATTAACTTTCTGTACCTTCTGTACTCTCTGTACTTTGTACTTTATTCACCTGTTCAGCCTTCCGAGTTTGATGGGAAGTAATTAAAACCCGCCGTCATTGTAATAATTCAAACGTTTTGCGTTTTTTGGTTCAGCGATCTGCTTCCAAGACAGGGCCGGATCTACGCAGCTGCAGTTGAAGTATGTAACCAGGGCGGGGTCGCAAAAGACTTTAGAAACCTTTTTTAAAAATTATATGGATAATTTTTTAAAATCTTATATGTCATAAACTTCAATACAAAGCAACGAATTCGTACGTCGATCTTTTCCACTTTAAATCAAATACGTGGCATAAGCAGGTGCATTTTTATCACAAATTTGATTAGGATATGAAAACATTGTTATTTTACTTAAAGTTTATCAGGAACTAAAACAAATTGTGAGGTAAGGGACTTGGGTATAATAATGGACTCGGGAATGTCTCTCCGATCACATATAAAATTTCATCTCTGACATGGCCTACAAAACTCTAGGATTCATCATAAAAGTGATGAAACCATTCAGATCACCTCATGTTATAAAAATACTATATGTCTTTTTCGTTTGCTTAATATTCGAATTTGGATCAGAAATATGGATTACCCAATATAAAGTTAATATTGAAAGGTCAAAAGGAATTAAGAAAAAGGTTTGGGAGAATTTGAACAATTCTTCGAATTTCATAGTTAATTTTCAAGTTCTGTGTAAGATTTTTTCAAGTTTTATTATTATTTTACTTTTGTCAAGCAGCTACCCTATAATGATATAGTAACAGAACTTGAAAGGGAGTTTCACAGAACCCTAAAATGAACGTTGAAATCCTGTTAAACAACTCATCCTAAGACTTTAAATCCTTCCAACCATTACAACATTTAAAAGACTCATTAGCATTCCACAAACTATCAACATTAGAAGATAAAAGATATAAATTCGGCAAAAAAAATTTTACTCAAAATTATCCACAACGCTGTTGATAGCGACTACTTTCTGTAAAATGTTCGAAACACACGGTCAAACAAACTATTCCCTACACACGACATTCATTTTTCAGAAAGACATGCAAAAAATAATATAATATATTTTCAGACGCCGATATTCTTCATCTGTCCTTATATCAGTTTACTAAATGCATATTGGAGAAAATTAAATCAAATTGTTAATTACGTACCCTCTCACCCTGCTGTGTGTATTTTCATTAGGGTATATATTGATGTGTTTTCATTAGGGAGTGTAAGATATATAAAATATCTTAGTTATTTTCTTCGATGTGTTTTCATTAAGGTGTGTAAGATATCTTATTGAGGTGTTTTCATTAAAATAAGATGTATACGATATCTAAGATATCTCAGTTATTTTCATTGGGATGTTTTCATTAAGATAAGATGTGTACGATATCTAAGATATCTCAGTTATTTTCATTGAGGTATTTTCATTAAGATAAGATGTGAACGATATCTAAGATATCTCAGTTATTTTCATTGAGGTGTTTTCATTAAGATAAGATGTGTACGATATCTAAGATATCTCCGTTATTTTCATTGAGGTGTTTTCATTAAGATAAGATGTGTAAGATATCTAAGATATCTCAGTTATTTTCATTGGGGTGTTTTTATGTTTTCCTGTTTGTTAATATGATTTTTTTTCTGTATATAACATGAATTTTATCTTGTAAAATCACAGGTTAATGCAACATTAGAGTGTAATCATTTATATAAAAGTGTAATACACTAAAATAAAATAAAAATCATTCTTAATAATTGTTATCAGGAAGTTTACTCACTGTATCTGTTGGAGGTATTTTGAGATATTTAGTACACAATTTAAATATTCCAAAATATATTATTTCTTCGCCGGGCGCAAGATGTTGTAGATCCGGCCCTACCTTTCTTAAGAACCAGAATTCAAATATCTTTAGCAATAGAGTCCCATTTATTTAGGAATAAAGGACAAAACAAGAACTCCGGATCGCGTTTTAATTAAGAGATATTAAAAATGATGAAATGTTTTGCGTTCATTCTTATTCCCTCTGGCTCTTTCCCGATAGGCAGCTCCTAGCGCCTTCCGCCTTCCGCTTGCTGCTAATTCTTTTTCGAGATATTCTTTTATCTTAAAGGAATAAGTCGGCATCCGGCGTGTTTAGCAGGCGGATTATCTTGCAAGGCTCTGTGTCTATGCGGGCAGGGGAGGATTTAGCCAGTCTACATTAACAAATGGACCCGCAGAAAAAAAATCCAATTTATAATGGAATAACTTTTTATTATGTTAAATATATCATTGAATAGGAGGAAAATACTAACACATAAATATAAAAGAAACATAAAACAGAACAAGACACAGAAAAATAAAAAGGTAACAGGACAGAGTGAGATGTAGCAAAATAAGGGAGATAACTAATGTTGCCGATATAGCTACCCGAATAGACCAACAAAAATGGAGATGGACAGGTCATATGATCCGAGACCCACAAGAGAAATGGTGTAAAAATGTCACTGACTGGTATCCAAGAGATGGCAAGAGAAGTAGAGGACGTCAACACATGAGATGGGAAGACGACCTAAAACTCACTGCTGGACATCAATGGAGAAGAGTAGCGCGTGACAGGTCCCAATGGAAATTGTTAGAGGAGGCCTATGCCAAGAGGCAAACTAAGCTTCGGGATATATTATAACAAACAAAACATTTGTAATATTATCGTACCTAACAGAAGTTCAGAATAAAAGGCTTAATATTATTATTATTATAACGGTCTCAACTGGTAATCGAAACCAGGATCTCTTTCTTACCGGGATAACGCCTCTCATCACTCGGCCATTGGAACATCTTTTTTGATCTTATATTTCAAATTAAATATGACGTTTGCGATATTTAGCATTCTTGGTTTATGCTTTTGTCACGAGTAGAGCGGTCGAAACTTTACGCGTATTTTTATAAATTTTTGTATTAGTTATATTTTTATGTCAGTGCGGTAGGGCAGGCAGTGATTATATTCATATATGGAATTCACGCCTCTGAACTGTTCTGAGATATTGTAATTGCAGACAGAGACGGAGATGATGTTTTCTTGGTATTGAAGACATTATATGATACATTACGTTTTATACATACCTGAATGGTTAGGTTAGGTTAGGTTGCGGCATTTTTTCATACACTTCTTATTGCAAATTACTTGTATTCACTTACGTATTATTAACCTGTACTATTGCTTTTATGCCATCTGTACTTTTAAAACTGTTTTTTTTTTTTCTCTTTTCTTATGTACATTTTAAAGGACAATTATTTGTACTATGTATTATGTTAATTTTTGACGATTTTTCTTATTTTTCGTTGTTGTTTAAATAAACATTACTACGATACTACGTAATAAGTCTTGTCAACACATGAACTTGTTTTTCATCCGATACTACGTCATAAGTCTTGTCAACAAATGAACTTGTTTTTCATCCAATACTACGTAATAAGTCTTGTCAACACATGAACTTGTTTTTCATCCAATACTACGTAATAAGTCTTGTCAACACATGAACTTGTTTTTCATCCGATACTACGTAATAAGTCTTGTCAACACATGAACTTGTTTTTCATCCGATACTACGTAATAAGTCTTGTCAACACATGAACTTGTTTTTCATCCGATACTACGTAATAAGTCTTGTCAACACATGAACTTGTTTTTCATCCGATACTACGTAATAAGTCTTGTCAACACATAAACTTGTTTTTCATCCGATACTAGGTAATAAGTCTTGTCAACACATGAACTTGTTTTTCATCCGATACTACGTAATAAGTCTTGTCAACACATGAACTTGTTTTTCATCCGATACTACGTAATAAGTCTTGTCAACACATGAACTTGTTTTTCATCCGATACTACGTAATAAGTCTTGTCAACACATGAACTTATTTTTCATCCGATACTACGTAATAAGTCTTGTCAACACAGGAACTTGTTTTTCATCCGATACTAGGTAATAAGTCTTGTCAACACAGGAACTTGTTTTTCATCCGATATTACGTAATAAATCCTGTCCTGCTTTATTTATTTGCCATATCATGTCCACCATCCAAATGCGCCCCTGTGTAAACACGCATAATAATGGCGTATTACTTTTCTGTTTTATTATTACCTTTTGTTGTATGTACAGTGTAACTGGTAATACACACAATACAAGTACACAGTGCTTTGTAACTTTCCGACACGACTATGTGCTCCCTACCAAATTAATGCAAATAAGAATTCTTTCGCCTCAGGCAATCCGCTCACAACGTCCTTAAAACCAAATTCAATTTTTACGAAATGGTGTCCGTGTTCATTTTACTACGTTGTCCTTCATTTCGTCGTATAAAATTAGAATAAAATAGGCCTTATCATCTTTTGGGATCCATTTACAAATTTCTTTGGAAAAAAATAAATGTCGCCAAGAGACTTTTTAAAAACGAAAACAGATTAGATGACTGGTTTTTATCTTTGGTCTTTATTGAGTTGAAGGTGGTTTATAGGATAAGTATGATTAGAAATGAATCTCTTCATAATTGATCCATGGAATGAATCTCTTAAAAGATCCAAAGAAACGGAAAATATTTTACATTATAATTCATTTGAATGGAATTCTAAAAGTTTTTTTGTGAGTATTTATTTTTCAAATGATACAACATTTTTATATTCGTCTATGTAAATTTGTGTAGGCGCAAGCTTACTTTTGCGAGAGACGATTTAGTTAAACCTTTTAAAAACAAATACTAAGTTACTTAAAAAATCGTTTTCATTTTCACCAAAACGTATCTTATGCCTGTAAAAAATATTTATTAATAATAATAGTACTTTCAGAATATTTGATATAAACCTTCGACCCAACTCTTCTGTGGGCGACCTCTGCTTCTTTTACGCAGTTATGGGCCCTATCTAGTTCTGTCTCACATCTGTTTCACGTTTCCTAATATTCTAGACGTTTTATTTTTGTTGATTCGTTTTATATTTTATATTACGCATTCATATTGTTGTGCCATTTTGTAACATAGTATTTGATCTCTCTTACGTGAACATTAAATTCTGTCTTAATTAAATGGTTTTATAAATAATTCATGATAAAACGGTGCTTTATAAAACTAAAACTTTACTGGAGTTAGTTTTCAAAACACAGAATAGCTAATATAACATTATGTATTGATACGTATTCATAGAGAATACTGGAATATCTAACATGCCCAATTTCCCCTGGGTGAACCAGGGTGGAATGTTCATAAACTCTAAACAAACTTCCAAGTTTCCATCTGTAATATAATATTATGAACAATTCTACTTTCATTACAAACAGTCCAAAACCAAAAAAACAGTAGACCCTCGATTTACCGGGGTAGATTGGCAACCGGCAACGTCTGGTAATGAACTCAATGTATTGAACCACACTGCTGCAAACCGGCTTAGGTCAGATATCCTAATAAATGGAATATTTCTGAACGTATCCGAAAAGTTGATGAAATACGCTTTCAAATTTTACAATTAGAAATAGACAAATAATTTAAAAAAAAATTGAAAGCAAACATTTTTTTTTTAAATGGCTTGTTTTACTTTTTTTTCTCACTAAAATTACTGATAAGGAAAAAAAACCACAACACATATATTTATGATACATGTATTTTAAAAATTACTTTCACCTCACTTTTAGAGGTTTCGTTTAAAAATAATTCATAAAATATTCACAAAGTTTCATAATTTTTCATTTCAAATTGCGTTCGGAAAATTTGGCTTCTTGGGGGTGGACATTTAAATTCTTCTGTGGTTAATTTTTTTCATTTGACTATAAAGCATAGTGTTTTCTCTTTCTAACACCGTTTAGATTGTATTTCTCACCACGACAGTAAGGGAGACACAATTTCTATGAAACCTGCATGAGCTGTTCACGAAAGTGAACAAATTATCCCGAGGGGTATTTTTTTTATTTTTTTTATAGTGAATACCTCACAAGAGTCCCAACTGCTCCCGTCTGGAGCCAGTGAGACTATGGCATCCCCAATTGGGGGATGTTGTGAGGCTGAAGGTAAGTGGGGAAGGGAAAGAGGAAGGTGGGGAAGTACCTGGCTATTCAGATCTAGTCACTAAACACGGCTAAAGCCATTTTTTTTTTTTTTACAGTAATACCGCACAAGAGTCCCAACTGCTCCCGTCTGGAGCCAGTGAGACTATGGCATCCCCAATTGGGGTATGTTGTGAGGCTGAGGGTATTGGGGAGGGTAGGGAGATGGGGAAGAGGAAGGTGGGGAAGTACCTGGCTATTCAGATCTGGTCACCAAACACGGCTAAAGCCATTTCAAGCAACGTTTCAATTCTGAATGGTGGTCTTACACCAGGGCGATACTGAGAGTATCTTCCACTCTGGAACGTGCCGCAAATATACTACATATTATTTAAATTAATTAATTGTGAAATAACACAAATTAATCAAATAAAATTTATTTGCGCACGCCGGGTTCGAACCCGCGACCTTCGGATCTGTAGTCAAAAGCGTATACCACTAGACCACGCCGGCCGTCTTTTGGAGCAACGTTTCAATTCTGAATGGTGGTCTTACACCAGGGCGATACTGGTAGTATCTTCCACTCTGGAACGTGCCGCAAATATACTATATATTATTTTAATTAATTAATTGTGAAATCACACAAATTAATCAAATAAAATTTATTTGCGCACGCCGGGTTCGAACCCGCGACCTTCGGAAAGGCAGTCCAATGCGTTACCACTGGACTATGCCGGCCGTCAAAAACATTTACTGAATTCCACTGTAAAATGTATAGTACTAACTAAGCTCTTAGAACTGAATGAAATCGTAAACACAATTCATAGACTTTCACCTAATATGCCATAATATAAAGAGTAGTGTTTTCTCTTTCTAACACAGTTTAGATTGTATTTCTCACCACGACAGTAAAGGAGACACAATGATTTCTATGAGACCTGATGAGCTGTTCACAAAAGTGAACAAATTATCCCGAGGGGTCTAAAAACATTTACTGAATTCCGTTGTAAAATGTTTAGTACTAACTAAGCTCTTAGAAGTGAAAGAAACCGTAAAACAATTCATAGGCAATACCTAATATGCGATCATATAAAACGTAGTGTTTTTTCTTTCTAACACAGTTTAGATTGTATTTCTCACCACGACAGTAAGGGGGAGACACAGCGATTTCTATAAGACCTGCATGAGCTGTTCACAAAAGTGAACAAATTATCCCGAGTGGTTTAAAAACATTTACTGAATTCCGTTGTAAAATGTTTAGTAGCTTTTTAATTTAATTTCGACTTCTTCCCGTTATTGTAAATTTTCTCTATTCTCTTGATTATCGATTTCCCAACCAATTTTCAGAAATATCGCAAAGTGTATTATCCATTGAGTCCGGATCGGTGTTCTCTCTGACAGTTGTTGTAAACTTCAATCAGTTATGGTCCGTGGGACGTCCTTATGTTTTCCGTTATTTGGTGTTTGTGGTCTGGACTCGGAGCGAACATCGCATAACATAATATGTTATTGATTGAGAAGCTGCCGTCGGTGTTAAGATCGCTTTGTTTGCTTCCCTGACTAATTATTATTGTTCGGATTTTGTGGAAGAAGCCAAAACGGTCGAGGGCGAGTTTCGGCCACTTGCGGAACTTTGCCGAACAGCGGGGGAGAATTGTGGAACTTTATGCAGCCGTTATTATTAGAGTGGAGTGGATACCGATATTGTGGAATTATTCCCTTACTAAATTCTAATATTACAGAAGATTCCTGATTTAACGATTTCGGCTTAACAGTTTCTAAGACCCAAAAGTTATTACTAGTCTCGTCAATCATCAATCAAAAATACTAATTTCGGTTGTGGGTATGTCAGTCTTTGTAACTCTGGTTCAATGAATGCGGATTAGTTTTGAATCTTATTGTCATTTTCAAAATTGGAACTGCCGTGATCAATTTTATGGTACCTATCTGCCTGCTAAATGACGTTTCTTTAAAAAAATGCTAAATGCTATATATAAAATGAATGTTTTTTGTTTGTCCCGTACGCATTCCTATACCATTCTTCCGATTTCACTGAAACAACCCAAGCTTGTTCTTATTAGTGCCAAAAGTGCTTAGAGAGTGGTTTTAATGATAGAAGAAGTGAAGGACGCTCGAGAAAGACTTGGAATGAGATACGAAGTAGAATTAAAGTCGACATAATGTAGTTTTTTTAACAATAACAAAGTGGTTTTCATTCTCCTACATGAAGTGAATAATGTAGTTTTTTTAACAATAACAATGTGGATTTCATTCTACTACATGAAGTGAATAATGTAGTTTTTTAACAATTACAATGTGGATTTCATTCTACTACATGAAGTGAATAATGTAATTTTTTAACAATAACAATGTGGATTTCATTCTACTACGTGATGTGAATAATGTAGTTTTTTAACAATAACAATGTGGATTTCATTTTACTACCTGATGTGAATAATGTAGTTTTTTAACAATAACAATGTGGATTTCATTCTACTACGCGAAGTGAATAATGTTGTTTTTTTAACCATCACAATGTGGATTTAATTCTACTACATGAAGTGAATAATATAGTTTTGTAACGATAACAATGTGAATTTGGAATGGTAGAAAAAAATCGGGGATGCCCGAGGAAGACATGAATCAAATAATTATTTATAGTAAAGTGAGTCGTAAGTGATAAGCGAAGAAAGAGGTGTAAAATGAATGACTTCGAAGGGAATGGTTGAATATGTCGAGGACGCCCGAGGAAGACATGGAACGATCAAGTAAAACAAATCCTTTTTCAATACAATAATATTATTTCCACCTTTAAAACTCACCCAGTCGTCAGGTACTCTAGAATTCACAACCACAAATTATTTATAAGTCCCCTTATAAGTAAGGTTAATATCCCATAGTTTATATTAATAATTAAGTATATAGGTATTTAAGTACCAATTTACAAATCTTATGACTTCTCTTAGAAATTTTGTTTTTAATTTATAAAATATTATTTTGAGAGCGAGGATTACTGTTTTTCACAGAACTACTAGTATAAATATCTCGGAAATGCGCCGAAAAAATGAGACAAAGTCATAATGTGTAAATACGTCATAAGGTAAAAAAACAAGTTGAGAAATTAAATTTAGTTAAGGCGAAGCTTAATGCTAAATCACTATTTTGATTAATCTTCATAACGAATTGGTGTAAATTATGAATACCAAAAAATTTGCTTTAGATAAATTGAAGGTTTTCCTATTGTTTCGCTTGAGTAGAATACCAATAAAATTATAAATTAGTCAATAAAAAATATAAATGTAAACTATTGAAAAAAATATTTTTTCAATAGAAATGTATGAACGCGTAAAGGAAACAACTTTAAAAAAAAAAACAATATTATAGCTAAGATTATCTGTGACAGTTTCACTTGATTAACTTTTTTGCTTTCCTATAAAATTATTTACAAAATAAATAAAAACCAGTTTTGTGCTTGAAATCGAACGTTTCTAGACTCCGTTTGTCAAGCGATTTTAATGCCTATTACCTACAATATAAGGTATACCAAGAATATACACACTTTTGGCTTGTAGCTTCCTCTTAATCAACGAATGCACTGGGAGATGGAATGGATAAAAATGGAAGATAATCCAGTTGGTAAACATGTGGTGGTTTTACGTTCTTACCTGCAAGTAATAATAAAAAAACAAACATACCATTTTATGTTGTCTGTACTGTGCGTTAGTTAGTTAGGCGTGAAATGATTTAAAATCAATCAACGTGTAAATAGTCGACAGATGTATTTAAATTATTAAAGATTAGTAAGATTGCGAAAGGGTATGTTGCACGATAAGAATTTCAATGCATTATCCCAAAGACCTAAACTCTACCATAAAGATGAAATGGTTACTGTTGTGTTCCCACAAACAGTTATCCAACTCGTCGTGGAAGGAGATTTTAGAGAATAAGTTCTTTATATGTATTAAATCAGGGATTTATTCAATATTTCGCGTATTACAAGAGTGACTTCGATGGTCGACCTAACTAGGAGCTGGCTAAATGAGATCTGCAAACACCATGTTTGTCTGGAAGCAGCCTAACTGGCCCTAGCCACTACTGATTACTAGCTGCCATCTTGCGGACTTCCAAGCAAGCTCTTTGCACTGCCCTCTATGGGTGCATTTGTGAAGCTCTTAGCTAACTCAGTTCCTAACAGTTACTCGCGGTTTTTTGTTATTTTCCTGATCTTAATTGTAACCCCCTTGTGCACCTTTTTTTAATTTAGCGGTTTCGTCACTGCGACCGGCGTGAACTTCGAACAGCCAACAGCGAACGATCGAAAATGCGTAATTCGTATAATGAATAGTGAACAGCGGATAGCGTACAGCAAACCGTAAAGGCGGGCAACTGCATGCTCTTGTGCTTCTTCATGTAGGTTTAAACCCATATACCTACTCAATATTTAAGCCATATTATGTATCAATACAAATATATGCATGCGGTTTGCAGTGTAAATCGGATACTTGACGACATCTGGCGATGTTTCGGAAGAAGCTCACAAAATTCATATTCAGATATTGGTTTGGACCCGAGACACAACACAAAATTCATATTCAGATATTGGTTTGGACCCGAGACACAACACAAAATTCATATTCAGATATTGGTTTGGACCCGAGACACAACACAAAATTCATATTCAAATATTGGTTTGGACCCGAGACACAACACAAAATTCATATTGAGATATTGGTTTGGACCCGAGACACAACACAAAAAACCTCTGCGCAAACAGGTTCAATTAACTCAAATGAGCTTTGAATTTAAGTGGCATTTTAAAAATTGGAACTCATTTATTTATTAACCGACATCGTCCAAATTACAAAATAATAACACGAATACAGTAAAATGAAAAATACAGGAGTAGACAAAGGTAAAGCAAAGACATAAGACAGATATAATATAAGAAAATAAAGTGACAAGTCGAATCAATTCAGGACTACGCCGTGGTTCAGGACCACAGGACACTTATAATATTCCGTCACTTGTTTAGCGACTGGCAAAAATCATTCAGACTTATCCCAAAAAAGTTAAGGTTTTGAATTGAGTTGACCAGTCTACACATTCTCGCAATAGCACAATCTATAATGGAATACGGCATTATTGCCTGGGGCTATGCCAGTAAAAAATACATAGACACACTGTATAAAGCTCAGAAAACCTTAATAAAAGTAATACTTAAAGTACCAATACTAACACCCACTTCAACCATATTTAAAAAATTCCCAGTGTTGAAGATTCAAAAATTATATTCTAAACAAATACTTACTTTCCTTTACAAGAACCTAAACACATTTAAAACTTCACAAACTTTTCGCAATACTAGAACAAGACATGCACACCAACTACTAATACCAAAAACCAACACATCCTTTGGACAAAAACACTACAGATTCCAGGCTATAAAACTTTACAATTCACTTACAACACAATATAAAACATCTAATCTTACAGAATACAAAAAACACATATGGAACTGGCTACAATCCTTTTAATATTTAATTTTTTATATTTCACTTTTTTGGAATAACTATGGAAAAACTATTGTTATAACTATGGAAAAATCGATTTTATATTTTAATTTTTAATGTTTCTCTGTGTAACCAACTCCACTGTATTGTTTTAGAATAATATAACTTTACAATTGAAAAAGTCCTCCACAACACAGGTGAACTCCTAGCGTGGAGAACAATATACTATACCATTGTATAACAAATATATTAAAGAATAAATAAAAATAAAAAATAAATAAAAAATGGTGAATAATATCCATAATTTGTCGAATGATGGTTGAGGAAGAGCAGTTCATTATTTCTGAGTCTGTGCGAGGGGATATTGAAGGGAATGAGTTGCAGTAGAGTAGGTGAATCAATAATACCATGTATAATTTTGAGAAGCAAATGAGGTCATTTAATTGATTGAAGAATTTAGATTTTTTAAAGTAGATTACCTACAATATAATAATATATTTCTATTTTTTAAATAAAATCATAATAATATTTTATTTCAAAATTAGAACTTAACTGTCAAGATTACAGATATCAATATTTAGTAATTAATAAAACCAAGATATTTGTCTTACGTAAGTTGGAATACGTTGTATGGAGTGTCTGTACGAAGCTATTGAATTGGATTGAAATCTTGATTTCCTTTGAATTACAAATTAAAATGAAACGTGACGTTATTTGATCTGAACGTACAATATAATGATATCAATTTTAATTTTCCTGACAACGGCACGTTTCAAAACGGTAAAAACTCTCAATATCGCCCATGTTAAAGATATCCATTTATAATGGGCTTCAGTCGTGTTTGGTGGCTAGATCTAAATAACCTGGTACTTCTCCACCCCCTTCAGTCTCAAAACATACGTATTCGGTATAACGTAGTCCAACTGGCTACGGTTAGTAGGTAGCTGTTGGTACTCTAGTGCTGTTATACCGTGTAATAATATTGGTCTAACGTTTGATGACCACCCAAATCCAAATTAAAAGTTCTCTAATCTGATTTGATTCTGTCAAATATTTTTAGATGAGACATGAAGCGAAAAAATAGGTTCTCCTTTTTTACCTCCAACTGAACTCCAACTATCCCAACGTTCAAACAATGCTCTAAATAAAACTACCGAATCCGGTCTACGCGCAACGGTTATCGCTTTCTAATAATGGAACAAGTTTGTACGAGATTTTAGTACGCAGTAGCGCCTTTTGTAGTTCTATGGTGATACTTCCTTTTCTCTTCTGCTAGGAAACCTTTTCTCGTGACAACCTCCAAAAAAGTGGCCGTTGTTGCCATGACAATGACCTATTTCCTCCTAGATCCTAACAATGTAGATTTTTTCCTTTCAATTATCGGTAGCTCTCTTGTTTCTTATAACCAAACGTGTGTTTCCATGGACATAAAGCGCTTGGCACACAACCTCGAATGATTACAGGTTACACGCAAGTGTTGGTAGCATTGAAAGCGTAAAAAATACACTCGAATTACAGGCAAATCATTATAAATAGTGCACGTACAAATGAAGGAAAATAGATGTTTTTTTTTAAATATTGTACAACAGATTGTTAATCCCATTACATTATACTTTTCTCATTCTTTACTTGACAATCTTAACATCTGGGAAGATAATTAGACTTACAAAAAGTACTTCTTTCAACAGCGCCATTCATCGTGTCATGCTATGTTGTGCTAGTCATCGGTTCTGCCATGTGGTATCTTGAACAAGTCATGGCGCCAACTACGGCTGAGGCTGTCGGGCACGTATGTATAAGCCATAGCATTCCAAGAGAAATGGGCTATCAATGAGAGTTATGAATTATATTAAAACAAAGTATTTCAAGATTTGCATTGCGTCTAGTTTCTAGGCTTAATCTATTTTATGCTTCAAGTAAGTCTGTATGGTGGATGAACCTCGGATAAGTTCCATGCGTCCGCATACAGACATACAAGAGGAATTTTTTCTGCATTTGTTCCAGCATATTTACATATTTATTTTGGTGCGGAGTCTACAGTTGAAACGATAATACTTGGATTCTGGATACATAGCATCGTTTGTAATAATTAAAGACCGGATTTGGACATTTGCATATTTGCATATGCAAATGCATATTTAGACCCTTTTCAGTGGTAGTTGCATATTTTAGCAAATAATTTGAGATCTTGCATATTTACGCTTGATATCGTTCAGATGTCTCACATAGCGATACTATAGACGTCAGATAGCAAGACGCGCGGCCAGCGAAGCTGAGCAAAGAACTGATAACTGATCTTACTGATCGCTACGGCCGGCGGCCGGAGCGGGGGGGAACCTCTCTCATCTTCGCCTGCGCTGGCGCCTACTCGGCTTAATTCGGCTAATTGCCGAAAACAATTAATTCATTCGTATGAGGGGTGATTTGGTATATTTTTATGGTAATTCAGTGAATTGCGAATTTTTTTTTTGACTGGTCGCACGCGCTATTCTTTAGAGTTTCGTCTATTGTTTTGTTTGTTTGCACGAAGTTGTACATTGTGAAAGTGAACCATGCCCCCCTGATAAAAAAAAAGTGCCCATACGTGGATAGCTGAATATCCTGGAATATTTACATACGACGGAAAAGTTTTATACTGCCGAGTTTGCGAGAAAAACATTTCTAGCACAAAAAAGTTCCAAATAGACCAGCATGTCAAAACCAGTGTTCATATCGCAGGAGTGCAGAAGTAGGGCCCACGACAACAAGTTTTTACAGTGGCGAGTAGCAGTAACAGTGAAGTAACCTCCAAAGGTAAACAACAAAATCACTTTAGCATGGATCTATGTGAAGCATTTCTTGCAAGCAATATCCCTCTATACAAACTGACAAATCCTGCCTTGAAGGATTTTCTCAGAAAATATTGCATAAATCAAAATATACCGGATGAATCTACTTTACGTAAAAATTACATACCATCAATTTATCTACATGTGCTGGAAGAAATGCGCATTGAACTCAGGGATAACATCATATGGATTTCAGCTGACGAAACCACCGACACTTGCGGCCGTTACATTGCAAATTTGATTGTTGGTGCATAAAAACTTGAACCTTCACCTTCCTATTTGGTGGCCTCCAGAGAAGCAAATCATTCTACGATCGCCAGATTTGTGAATGAGGGTATAAAAAAAATATTTCCTGAATCTTCTGCGGATGAAAATGTGTATGTGTTGCTCTCAGATGCTGCCCCCTATATGATCAAAGCAGGCAAAGCCCTCCAAGTAGTTTATCCCAATTTGATTCATATGACGTGTTTTGCTCACGGAATTCACAGACTCGCCGAAGAAGTGAGATCCACTTTTGCGAATGTAAATAATCTGATTTCATCAGCAAAGAAAGTGTTTCTTAAGGCGCCTGCTCGTATAAAGGCCTACAATGAAAAACTGCCAAATATCTCTTTACCTCCTGAGCCAGTAATAACACGTTGGGGTACATGGATCGAAGCTGCGATGTTTTACCATTAACATTTTGAAGCCATCAAGGGTGTTATCAATGACTTCGATAGTGCAGAGGCTTTGGCAGTTTTCCAGTGCAAAGAATCGTTTGACGACGCCAGTATTTAAAAAAAAACTAGCTATGATTACCACTCATTTCGCCTACATACCTGAAAGTATAAAAACGCTTGAAACTCATGGATTGGCGTTGAATGCATCTATTCAGGTTATGAAGGAAATTCGCATTATGAATTCCTCGTCGCCAAAGCTATTCCCGAGTAAACTCAAAGAAAAATTTGAAAACATACTGAATAATAACCCAGGGTTTTAACCTTTGTGCCAAATTGATAACTTCATCAACGGGGCAGGTGAAATTTTGCCCGGAACAATAAGTTCAAAAATCGCACCAAAATTTAAATTCTGTCCAGCAACATCAGTAGACGTAGAACGTTCCTTTTCCGCTTACAAAAATATATTAAGCGATCGTAGACACAATTTGTCTACAGAATATTTAGAACAGTACTTAGTCATATACGTTTTTAAAGGTAAATTCTAAATTTTATTGTTAAATACATTTTATAATTGATATTTTCGAAAATATAATTGTTATCCTTGAGAACTAATAGCTTACTAAACTAAAAAAATATATATGTAAGAATACGACTTCCTGTATTATTTCATGTTGCATATTTTGACCCTTTTTATGGATTTTCGTGCATATTTTAGCTATTTTTATTGCATATTTGCATGCATATTTTGGGGTATTTTTGTTGCATATAATCCGGTCTCTAGTAATAATACTCATAATCTTCGAGCATTCTCGTTATAAATAATTATAAGCAATAATTAGTCGCCTGAAATATCAATACAAATTGAAAATATCTCCTGAGTAAAAATAAATGCCGCCAACAGGAATGAACCCGTACCTTCTGATGTCCGGTCAGGTGCTCTGAACCACTGAGCTATGTCGGCTTATTTCCAACCCGCCAAATAATTCAATATGTACTAGTACCTCAATCAACAATTACTGCTTATTATATATTTTCACCTGTAAACAACCAACTTTATTTTTGTAGGAAAAACTTTGTTAGTGCTAAATTTCCCACTAGATGGCGTCGCGACATATTATATCTACATTCGTTGGCGGCATTTATTTTTTTTATATATCTGAAGATATTTTCAATTTGTATTGATATTTCTGGCGAACAATTATTGCTTATTGGTTATCATTTATGCTATGCATAAAACCTTGGCTTATAAACATTAGTTTATCATTTAAAAAAATAATTCTCGTTATAATTTAGATTGAATCGATGTTAACGAATGACGGGTTATTTCACCGAATTTGAACATTTCATCAAATTGCAAGGTAAAAATTCAACTTGTGTTATTATTTCATTATGGGTCGGTTACTTCCCAGTACTTGAATAAGAACAAAATTTGAAGAGAACGTTCACAAAACTTAATTTTTAATTTTTTATGAATTGTTTAAATTCTGTCCAGCTTCCTTTTCATCCCGTCCTAAATGTTACTCTGTACGTACGAAGTACGTTGTGATTTTAAAATCGGAATCAAAAATACAATCAGGTCGTGGTAATGACTAACCAAATAAAGGAAATTTAATATTTATAATCTTTATAGATATTTTGAATTTTTTTTTTAATTAGTAAAATACTATTATAGTTTCTACACCAGCTCAGTTTGTTTCAACAGACATTTTCTGTAGTATATTATTTTCTTGTTATTGATATTTTCATTATATAAAATTATAGTTAGAAAAATAATAGTTACTAAACGTCAAACGTTAAAAAGTAAATAATAATTATTTTTTATCCATTTAATACAGAGGTTCTCAAAGTGGTCTATATGGACCCCCCAGGGGTCGATATCGGCTTGCTGGGGGTCAATGTCAGCGAGAAAAAAATTTAGGGGTCCACAAGATTCAAATGGGGGTACATAAGTCAACATTTAGGGGTTCCGTAAATGACACAATACACCTAACACAAATAACACAGTTTACGTAATACTAATAATAGACTGAGAAATTACTTATTTGATATTTGTATTTTTATATTTCGTAAAGTTGTTAATGAGATATATAATCAGAGTTATTCCGTTCCTTTTCTCGTCAGTATTAATATATTGAAGTCAAAACATTGCACATCGGAAGCCGCGAAGTTTCCTAGATCCCCAACTTGTTTTTGAAAAACGTCCAGGGTAATACTGACGTTCAACATTTAAATGTACTTCACACAGACTTCAAAACTAAGTTTGAGGACATTTTGACTATGGAAATGGAACGTCGAAGAATCGGAAATCATGTGACAAGAAGAAATAACCGGAATAAGCACTGACAAAGAACTTAAGGGTCAGTTCTGTAGGGCCAGCTACAGAAAGAAATTCCCGTTGCTTATCCTGCTTCATTTTCATTTGGTGTAATACCTCACAAGGGCGCCCCTGTCTGCACAATGCAGACAGAGGAACTATACCGCCACCCGATTGTTGGACAGGCAAGGGAAGGTAATCTTTTTACGAAAAAATAAACGATTATCACATTGGACGTTAATAGTTTTAGGAAAATTAAATATTCGGCAGGCAGGGGGTCTACGGAAAATAAAAATTTTGCAAGTGGTCTTCGGGGCAAATAAGTTTGGGAAACTTTGGTTTAAGATATCACTCCACAGGCAACAATCTTTTTATTCTGATTTTACTTTCAAAAACACCCTCCACACAGCATCCCCATAGTTGATATAGTCCCTGAGGGAATTTGTTTTTGAGTTAAAATTATAATATCAATATTATTTTAAATATGTAAAGGTCACAAAGATAATCATGTAATGTGACAGAAATTGACATCAGTTGACTTATGCGTAAAAATAAGTTCCAATCTTTTACCTCCAATTGACATCCAACGCTACGTAACCAACGCTCCTAACCTAACATCATAACGCTCTTACTAAAACTACCGAATTCGGTCTACGCGCACCACTTATCGCGTTCTAATAGCTCAATGCATTGTGTTAACAGACGAAAAGAATTCAATAGAAGTCATCGGGTTATGGTAAAATAAAAATTAAACAAAACGCGAGCGAACCCGGGTACTGAGTTTTTCTGTACAGAGAGAGAATGAAGAAGAAAGGAATGTAATAAGATTTTATATAAGTCCCATTTGATACAAACTGATTGTCACCCTAGCTGTCTTTATTATATATTTGTTTCTTCTTGGGAATAATGATAAATAAGTGGTTATGGTTAAAATATTGTTACAATATACTGTCAAATTACCCATCTGGTAACTCATCAAATACATTTGAAATATTTATTTATTTATTTATTTAAACGCCCATTGGGCTTTTACATACATTGTTATTAGTGTTATTACATTAACTATGTGTTGTATGTATATATTATATGTATATCTTATATGTTGTGTTTGTATGTTGTATTACTTTACGTTTGTGATAACTCTATGTTTTCTTCACTCAAATGTAAATTGTTAGCCTCGATACAGGCTTTGTCCTAGTGAGGTTATTTTTTATGAGAAAAATCGTGATTTTTGTATAGTGAGATGCAATAAATAAATAAATATATCGAGAATATATGACGTGAATCCGAATGGTAAAAGTCGGGGACGCCTGAGGAAGACATTACATTTATTTATGTATTCAATTCAATTCAATTAAGTTTATTCATTTTAAAAACATTACAAAATTGTTAATTTTAGTGCGTTTTTAAAATACATTTGGTAATAAGAATTCTTACATTAATATAAACAGTGTATATATCAACTATACCAGAGTAATAACAGGGTAATAATAGAGCTTGCCTTTAAAAAGCAGCTTCATTGATGCTTAAAATTTCGATATCCGAATTGATTCTGTTCAACAGCAAGATTGCTCTCCCCAGAGGCATGACCATTGGCAAGTTAGTCCTGCGGGCCGGGAGATAGAATAGTCTATGTTGTCGGGAACATAGAAATGAATGCTCTCCATGATGACCGAGTTTTCAAACCATCCACGAATCAGTCTAAAATAATGTGCAGCAATGCGCACATCTCTCCTGCCCCGTAGATAGTTCATTCCGAGCATACCCAAAAGAAAGTCAGTGGGATAGAGCCACGGGTAGTAGCCATACTCCCTCATGTAGAGAAATCTCAAGAATTTCTTCTGAACTCTCTCCAACATGAGAGAATACTTTACCTGGTGTGGACTTTACTAAGGAATTAAATGAAACCAAAGGGTTTTCCAATAAGAGTTGTTATTTTGATATATTTATGATATATATGTAATCGTAAAAGATCAATAATTTCGTTGCTTGTGTGGCACGTAGCGTAGTCTTGTTGAAAGTAAACGTTGTACAGATCAATACCATCCAATTCCGGCCATAAAAAATCATTAATCATCTCTCGATAGCGCAATCCATTCACCGTAACTGTTGCTCCAGCCTCATTTTCGAAAAAGTAAGGTCCAATCACTCCGCTGGACCATAAACCGCACCAAACAGTAACACGTTGAAGATAGAGAGGCTTTTCAACAATAATTCTTGGGTTTTCCGAACCCCAGATGCGACAATTTTGCTTGTTGACGAAGCCACCGAGGTGGAAATGGGCCTCATCACTTAAGATGATTTGCATTTGATTCACTCAAGTAAATTTTAATAATTTCAATGCGTTGTTGAAGCGTGTATCGTTCCATTTTTATTAATGGCGTAGTTTCTACTTGTCAAATGTCTAAAAATGACAGCTTCAAAGTAACATCTACCGAAATAGCGGGCTATTCAAAATAACACCTCTTATTGGAAAAATCCTGTATAAGCACCCGGGTATCTCTAAAATTCCTTACGGTGCATAGAACAAAGCCCAAAATACTCAAGCCGTCGCAATATGAGCGTGAATTGTCAGCCTACTATCAAACATGATTCCAAGATCCTTCATTGTCGATACACGTTTAACACGTGTATCTATTCATATTCTTCATACAACGGTTAGGCAACAATGTATTACGGAGAAGATCACAAATTGGAGGTAGATGTAAGTATAAAAGTCGTGGGGGCAGTTTTATTATTTTGTGACATATGTCAAACGATAGTTATTGAACTGTTTGTAAGTACAGTTGAAAATGCCGATGGTCAATGCAGAATCGTTGGCGTGTTCTGATATGCAGAAGATCTCGCTTTCGGAGAATAAAAAGTGCATAGGATCTGCCAAGAGATTACTTGTTAAGGACATATAAGTTAACCCATTTGAATATAACTGGATTAAGTATAGTTCTAATTATTAGTTTAAATTTTTTTTTTACTAAAATAAAATATTTTTAGGCATGCTTCTAATGTGTTAAAATAGAGCATTCCTGTTAAGGCGATGCACTACGTAGTAATTCAAAATCATGTGTTTTTGGTTTGAAAATTTGGTCGCCTAGAAATGTTTCAGATGCTTTAATTAAATACTGCGAGTAGAGTACATCTTGGCCTCTGAAATAATCGAGTAATTTTTAGATAAGTCTTTTTATAAGCCCAGAAAAAAAAATAATGTATAAGGCCTATGAAAACTGCTTTAAAGTTCTAAATCTCCTACTTACGAACCTATTTTCGGTTATGATTTTATTGTATAATGTGGCAAATTAAGTTATTTATAAAATTATCGGAAAAAAATTAAATATTTATGCCTGAACTTCCGCAAAATAAAATAAAAGGCACTTTTTGGCCATGTTTTTTTCTTGCATAAATCAAAAGAGGCGTATGGTGTTAAGCGGGAATTTAAACCTTATCGCCATCTACATAAGGGGTGTTATTGATAGCGGCTCGATTTAAAATAGTACACTACGTAGTGCATCGCCTTAAGAATAAGGATGGATAGGAATGGGTGGTGCATAAATCTCTTTTGTACTTTTTCTATTTCTAGGGTATGGTTATGTTCAGAAGTAGCCCAAATAAATGAGATATTTATTTTTGAGACGGTGTATGAATGTGAATGGGGTGGGGAGTGTGTGCCAAGACCGAGTTGTTTTGCGGTCTGTCCTCTCTGCCTACCCCTGCTGAGAAAAGGCGCGATGATTAGTTAGTTATTTAGTTACTTCTATAAATACCACAATAGCGAAGTTACGAGCCACTTAGGTGGCGCAAATTACAGTACACCCCTCCCCCCTCTACTTCCCACACTCCCAGCCAGTGTTGCCAGATGAATGGTATATACCAGGTTTTTGGTTCACCAAATATGTACGAAGGTAGGTTTAAACACGGTTCTTTAGCATATACTGTAGTTCTTGAACTTCAGTACGGATAATTAATATATTTGTCAATAAATATTAATTAAATAAAATGAACACTTTGTTATTATATAACATGAATAGGGTACTTTATTAGGGTTTTAGATAATTTTTCTCTCCCTCATCTTATAGATCTGAAAAACCCTATAAACAACCTTTTAATATATGTTGAAGTGGAATCTTGGAAGTGAAAATTAATACACTTCCCGACATCCGATCGAGCTGAAACTCGGCGGATAGACTCTTTGTTGAGAACAATACATTCTGTCAATTTGGTGGCAATCACGCAAAAACATAACTTTACATAAAAATCTAATGACTTTACATAAAAATCTAATGACTTTACATAATAATCTAATGACTTTACATAAAAATCTAATGACTTTACAGCAGATAGTAAAGTCATTAGATTTTTATGTAAAGTCATTAGATTTTTATGTAAAGTCATTAGATTATTATGTAAAGTCATTAGATTTTTATGTAAAGTCATTAGATTTTTATCTAAAGTCATTAGATTTTTATCTAAAGTCATTAGATTTTTATGTAAAGTTATGTTTTTGCGTGATTGCCACCAAATTGACAATCGGTGAAAAACTTTCGGAGATTTAAGATTTCCGTATACCTATATAAATAAAAATGTGAATGTTCGTCTGTTCAAAATCTTAAATCTCCGAAAGTTTTTCACCAATTGCTTTGAAATTGTGACCCAACGTTGCATTGGGATACGCCTGTATTTTTACCTGTGACAGGTAAAAACCTGTTTTTTTTTTAAATCTCTCTATCTGCACAGAGAGACTGAGCCACAGCAATTCGTGGAGCGGTACAGCTAGTACAAAATAAAAATCGTTCCTACCCAACCATGCTTTAGCTCAGTTGTTAGCGCGGTTGACTCCAGCCCCTGGGGAGAAAGGTTCAATCCTAGGTCAATAAAATAGAAATATTGTAGTAAAAAAAGTTTTTTGTTTCACAATGTATATTATTTTTTTTAATTATAAATGGTGTTAAGTATACAAATTAAACATGACAAAAAATGAAGTTTTTATTTTATGGTTTATTTTTTACAAATTTTGTTCTATTATGTATTTTGAAAAGAAAATTAAAGAAATGTTCGTTTTTAATAAAATATAATTTACTTACGTGAAACATGGTTTTTATAACCTTCAAAAAAGATCTTTTTAAAAAAAAATGTTTTTTTTCCCTGAAACATGGTTTTTCATTTTTAGTATATGGCATCACTGCTTCCAGCCCACGGACCACTAGAGAGTATGGAATTTGCGCGATAGGGGACTCGCAGTGCAAACAAACAGTACACGGAAACTTAGCCCTGCTAATCGCGAGATGTAAATGGGATAGACTTAGCTCAATATTATGGCCCGGAGCCTTGGAATATAGACTACAGAAGTGGGGCCATAATGCTACTAACTGTTAGATAATACACTGTATTTCTCTGCACAACATAGTTCGACAACATTAGTCAATTAAAACGTTCTGTTACAATAAAGTACCCCTATAAATAATATAGTTCTAAATACTGAACAGTTAGTATATCTCGCGTCCAAAAAAAAATTGTTTTCATTTTTCTTTTATTTAATAAGTTAAAAACTAAATTTCTTCTGAAATCGTAAAATTAGTAAGTTTGTACTTAAATGCTTATCTTATTAATTTTGAACCGTGCATTTTTACCGTATATTTCAAATAAGGATTAATAGAATTTGTCTTTAGAAATGTCAGCATCTCTATAACTATAGGAATTAAAAATTAACATTATATATTTTGCATAATTCTTTCGAATTTCTCCCTTCTTATTGTTTTTGTAAATATGCAAAGCAATTATTAGCAAGACGTAATTTTACTATGAATTTAAACAATTTTATTTATTTTAGCCTCAATATCTCAAAACAATATTTTGTCCCGGATATTTGTGAAATAGCAGTTTAGTACAAATATTAGTTTAGTACAAATAGTAGTTTAGTACAGATGGTAGATGAGTACAAATAGTATTTTAGTAAAAATAGTAGTTTAAATCAAATAGATGTTTAGTACAAATAGTAGTTTAGTAAAAATAGTAGTAAAGTACAAATAGTAGTTTAGTACAAATAGTAGTTTAGTACAAATAGTAGTTTAGTACAAATAGTACTTTAATACAAATAGTAGTTTAGTACACATAATGGAAAACATTTTTTCGAACTTCACTGAATGATGGGCCAAACACGGGATTAGCTTTTAAAATTCTGAAATAATTCTGAAACCAGAAATGTTAATAGAATTATATTGCCGCATATGAGAAAAACAGAATCACAGAATTGCTTAGTGTCTAAAGGATTAAAGATGTATGATGAAATGCCAGAAATTCTGAAAATGGGATGTATTTAAAAATAAATTCGTTGTTGTCTGCAAAAACATAATTTTATAAATAACGAAATGTAACAATGAACATATTGGTTTGAATACGCAAAATAATATATGAACCAACTCAATATACAATAAAAAAATCATCTCTCAAAGGCTTTACAGTGCCTTCGTAAGTGGAAACAGCTTTCACAGGCAGGCTCTACAATTTTATTTATGTATATACCTATTAGATTGTTAAATGGTTTGGGCATGTAGAAATTATTCATAAAAGCGAAACTAACAATCCATAATGGAGTGCTGGTACCTACCCTGATGTATAGAAGTGAAGCATGGAACTGGCAGAGAAAGGATGAAAGTATACTGAATGTTGTATAAATGAAAACCCTGAGGCGTATGTGCGGTAGAATTATGTATGATCGTGTGAGTGATGTGGAGATCCGCAAAGAGTAAGATTAAAAAAGGAACGCTTTGATTGTTTGGTCATGTAGAGTAAATGAGCGAAGAAAGGAGTACAAGGGGAATATATGATGCAAATGTGAATGGTAGCAGAATTAGGGGACGCACGAGGAAGACATCGCACAACCAAGAGAATCAGAGAATCAGAGCTACCGGCATCTGTTTTTCCTCCCTCCTATAATCCGAGCCTCTTCAAGGCCCGCATTAACAAATCCCTTCCTACAGCCCCTACCTTACTCCGCCTCACAACGCCGCCCAACCGGGTGGTGACATAGTTCCCCTGTCTGTGCACTGCACAGGCAGGGACACTCTTGTGAGGTGTCACATAAAAAAAAAAAAAAAAAAAAAAAAAAAAAAAAAAGATACTTGAGTCGGGCCATCTCAAGAGTCAGAATAATAGAAGAGTATGTATGAGACGATGTATGAATGTAAATGAGTGTGTGCCAAGACCAAGTTGTTTGGCGGTCCGTCCTCTCTGCCTACCCCTGCGGAGAAACGGCGTGATGATTATTTAGTTAATTAGATACCTGTTTAATTAATCTTTTTGCATTGTTATTTTCATCGTGCAATACAGGTTCACCACACAGCGAAAAATTTACACAATCTGTTATCTTTCGTCAATCCAAGAATCCATTAAAATCATAGACATATGAATATTAGTAGACCTGCCCTAAGTGATTAAAAGCGTATTATCCCCACTCCCCATACCGGTTCCATTGAGCCGGCTGGGCTCGCGTTTGGCCTCAAATGAAATTTGAAAACGTGACGTCATCATTCTTGTGCGAACTATGGTCGAGGCATCATCGGTTCATTTTACTAAATAACACGGCAAAATTTTGACTTGTACTATGAAAACTGGTAAAAATAGATGTGAAAAAAGAGAATAAACCCAATTGTCGTATTACATTCCATATATAAGCATTATTTTACTTTATTTTAAGCATATTCACATCGTATAATATGAATCAGTTGTTACTATCACATAGAGAAACGTCTGGACGCGAAACACAAAGCTGGTTGGTTGCTGGGAAGTAAATTATGAACATTTATAAAAGTGTCTTAACTAAATACTCTGAAACTAACTACGACTCTGAAAATAAAAGCTGCCTTACTTTGCCGAATTTGGACTTCGCAAATTTGTTCATAACGTGGCGAGTAATTTGCGCTCCCATGTAAAAATGTCTATTCATTCAAAGCAGATTTTACTTTAAAGAAGTAAATGGTGATATTATAATGCGAGATGCCTATTTACTGTCAGATTGATTTATTGACGAATCACAGTCAGCTTCACTCGTTCCCTCGTTCCCTCGTTCTTCAACAGTTGATTTTACCCCTCGCCCATATCTTCTCGTCTATTAATTCCTATGTCTGTGATTAAAATCAAATACACAATGTAAATAACCACCCAATCACTTAGAATTCACGGTAGGTAGCAGTTACCTTAAGTTGTTATTGCCCAGATTCAAGGCCAAGTGAATTGTCAGAAGAAAAGTTGAATTGTTCTTTCCTTTTGTTTTAAAGAAAATGTCTTAAAGGGAAAACTAATTAATTCCTTGGTCCCTTTGTTTCCCCATTGTGATGAGGAAGGTGTGTTAGTTCGTAGCAAAGGGCTTTTAGAATACCTTCTTAATTAAACAATTAAACTCCTTTTATGTTTCTTTTCCTCAATTCAAACGATTTATTGTAAAACTTTTGTTTTTTTTATTCTGTCGTAGTTATTGCGGAGCTTTATTTTTTTTATTTTGAATTTTTAGATGCCAGGTTTCCAAAAGAATATGAATTTTTTATGGTGAAAGCATTTAAATTGCCATGAGGAATCTACGACTTTTAATCATTACCATACCTATTCCTTTGCAAAACTTGAAAGTACAAGTAGAAAAAAATAAAATAGTTATATCATGTCAATTTCATGATAAAATATTAGTCATTCAGAATATATCACGAACACGTATTATTTTCCTAATAAATATCATGACGGAATGCCACAATATCAGTATGTCCACATCAATATTTGTATGAACATTTTCGTATGATCAATTATTTGTATGATCAATTTCGCTTATAAACAATTAGTTAATGTTAATTAACTGTTAATCTCAAGTGACCTACCAGGTAAGTATGGTACTGTATATTATCTCCATATATAGTTAGTAATAACATAGATCATTGTAGAAATGTATTATATTAAGTCTTGACTTGATTCGACTTGTCACTTTATTTTCTTATATTATATCTGTCTTTGCTTTCATGTACCTTTGTCTACTCCTGTATTTTTCATTTTACTGTATTCGTGTTATTATTTTGTAATTTGGACGATGTCCATTCATAAATAAATAAATATATTTATACAGCGCCCTTGAGATGATTTTGCACAAAAACGGCGCTATAAAAATCATCCAAATATTATATTATCATTAACACGTGTTCCGTCGTCCTCATAAAACATTCGCTTTTAAATTATTCTTTGTTAGGAACTCTGTAAATTCATTTGTTAAAGGCCTGCAGCCCGTTTCAACAGGAACACGAATAATTTGACCAGGTTTTTAATAAATGAACAGTTTTTTTATATCGGTAAGTTTTTTCCGTATACATAAATTATTGTAACAACAGGCATTGGTGTACATTCTCTATGACAAAAGGCATCTCTATGACTGTGCGCGTTTTTGGAAGTTCGCGTAAGAATAATTTTCAATAATTCTCCAATAATTCATCTCCCGCTGATTGTTGTCTCCAATTTGAGAGGCTGGTATGGACAGCCAACATCTATGCCGTAGATCACCCCGAGATTCTTTTAGTACCTAGGTTCATTGTATGAGTTTCTCCAGATCTTGCTGCTTCGTGCGCCGGATCTGGAGAGACTGGTTGAGAGAGACCATCGACCTCTCCAGTAGGACATTTTCGACCAATCTCCTTGGACCGCAGTGGGTGAGATGGATTCATACGTCCGTCGCTCCTTGACACACTGTCCCCCAGAATCTTACCCACCCTTCATACATATTTCCTTTCTGGAGCTTCCGCTCTTTCCTTCCCTGAAAAATACTTTCCACGCAACATCCCCAAAGATACACGGAGAAAAACTAACATGGCTAATTTTTTAAGAATCTCCTTCATTGTGATTATTTCTAATCCAGTTAAAAACGGGATTGCATTCCGTTTCCTATTAAACTTCTAGTACATTAATAATATATCGGAACACATGATCATGCGCCTGCATTTGCCTACCTAATGACTGAATGCGAAAATATTAGACATCGTGATTACTAAAAATTTATCAGGAAACCTATCAATTCATTCGTTAAGGGCCTACAATCCTGTTTTTGACCGGATTACTAAAAATTTGATGATATTCTTAATAAATTGGCAATACTCATTTTTTTCCGTGTAACATAGGCCTTGAGGGAACTTATTTTCCTCAGTACCTAACATGTAGAGCTAAGGTTAAAAAAATGAAAGCTCAAGTTATTTGCCTATTCCTTTAATTTAATGAGATTGTTCATATTGTATTATTTTTGTGTTTTCTTTTCTTAAGGTAGGCACAGTTTTTTAGCCTTTATGGACTGCCCGCCACTGACAACAAGTTGATTACTATGAAAAATGACTTTTTTCCATAACCCAACTTATTATAGTATTGATTTAATTGGAATGACCATAGCTTTTAACCACAGTGTATTTATATAAAAGTATCAAGTAGATTTACTTATCACTTTTATCTTTAGCACAATTAAAATGTTTAAGGGTATTTTAAACTATTATTTCCCAAAAATAAATGCTTTGATTAATACATGATTATTTTCATTTTATTTACGAACTGGTTAGTAGTATTATTGGCTGGAGTATATTTTTAATTCTCTTCTTAATTCGGTATACACGTGATGATCGCGAGTTGATAACTTCTGTTAGGGAACTCGTACTGAACTGTTCACCTGAAGACCGACTAGCATCGGCTGTACTCGTATGTACGGGTATGGCCGACAAGTTGTCTCTGTCATATAGTTTTACTACTGCCACCTATGGAGATATCTTAAAACTACATAAATTGAATATCAATATCTTGAATATACACACTCTAACGACATGTGTTGAGCGGTACTGAAACTACAACTATTAATCAACGTTACACTTAATAAATCAAGCGTTTTGTCCGTAAATAGGTGAGATAAACAGGACAATTAAAAAATATATAAACTTCAAATATTACAACATTCAATGCAATAATTATAATGCGATCAGTCATAATTTTTAAATACCGAGATAAAAGTCTACAATTATAAATTGTAACCGAAAAATAAAATGGTAAAATGGGCATATTTTTAACGACAGAGGAAAAATTTCATACCGATTTAAATTTCCAATTGAAAAACACGGACAGCAAAGTGATCCTCAGTTCTCGATTTCTTGGTTTCAATATTCAGTGAATTGAATATTTTGAGAGCGTTTTTCAAGAGGATTGTGGCTTTGCAGAGACGGGTTTTTACTTTTTAGAAATAAAGCTTTTTTTATGTTTTAAATTTTCTATTGGCTTTAAATCTGTTGGAAGGGTGTTGTATAGTTTTGTCGCAAAATAAATTTAATTCTTTGTCCGAATGTGGTTTTATGACCTGGAATATTTTTTGTCACGCAATTCTACACTATGTTGGCCTTAATTATAAACACTGAAGCTGCCCGAATCATATATATGTATATCTAAATTAAATTCAGAAGAATGATTTTTCACACAATATTTTTTCGAATCCATGGGGGGGGGGTTTCGAGAAAAAAAAATCCCCACATTTTTTCAATCCATGGGAACAGAATTTCGAAAGAGAAAATTTTCCACATTGTGATTTTCGAAAAAAAAGAACCTTAATTCAGAAGCTTTTCACCAACTTCGGTAGATTTTCATAAGCTTCGGTAATGTTACGTTTCGAAAAGAAACATCTCACTAATATCAGCTATATAATCCGGATATACGAACTACCTACCGAAAATTAATTCCGTTCTGAAAATAAATATAAAAATACACCTCGTGTCTTGGTGTCGTAATCAATTATCGATAATTTGAGCTTTGCCGGTCATTGTTGGAGATATACCTGTTTAGCGACTATATGAACATTGTACAGGGTTTTCCAATAAGAGGTGTTATTTTGAATAGCCCGCTATTTCGGTAGATGTTTCTTTCGAAGCTATCATTTTTGACATTTGACAAGTAGAAACTACGCCATTGATAAAAATGGAACGTTACACGCTTCAACAACGCATTAAAATTATTAAAATTCACTTGAGTGCATCAAATGTAAATCATCTTGAATGATGAGGCCCATTTCCACCTCGGTGGCTTCGTCAACAAGCAAAATTGTCGCATCTGGGGCTCAAAAAAAACCAAGAGTTATTGTTTAAAAGCCTCTCTATCCTCAACCTGTGACTATTTGGTGCGGTTTATGGTCCGGCGGAGTTATTGGACCTTCTTTTTTCGAAACTGAGGCTGGAGCAACAGTTACGGCGAATGGATTGTGCTATCGAGAGATGATTAATGATTTTTTATGGCCGGAATTGAATGTTATTGATCTGGACAACGTTTACTTTTAAAAAGACGGCGCTACGTTCTTTTACGATTGATTATCAAAATAAACACCTCTTATTGAAAAACCCTGTACATACAAAATAATTATATGATAGTGAATATATCGTTTAGTAAACTGTATTTCTTAGTCCACCTGTGCTGAGACGGACTAAAGTTATTAATTTGTGTTTTACTAATTTTCTATGACGTTTTCAAGTTTTTTCATTAATCTCTTTCAGCCAGATTTTTATTCTTGATTTGTAATCATTAAAATTTTCTATTGGCTTTAAATCTGTTGGAAGGATGTTGTATAGTTTTGTCGCAAAATAAATGTAATTTCTTTGTCCGAATGTGGTTTTATGACCTAGAATATTTTTTGTCACGCAATTAAACGTACAAAGTTCAACACTATATTTGCCTTAATTATAAACACTGAAGCTACTCGAATCATTGACCAGACATATATCAGACACATTTTTAAGTATTATTTCACCAGCAATGCTAGTGATGTCCCTGTGTTATGACAGGTGAAGTTTGCAGATTGAGATTTTTCATAAAACGTATATGATAATTTAGTTAAGAAAATTGGATTAGGAATGTGAGAGATGTATGAAGGGAGGTTAGAGTGTAGAATGTATGGGTGTTATGATAATAATAGTAAATTCTTTATTCCAGAATGTGGGGAGGTAAGTGCAATCTCACACATTCCATAGAGAGTATTTATTGCAGATGTAAGGATCCATGGCTTTTTTTAATAGAGATTCATTCCATAGAGAGAATGGTATTGCAGATGAAAGGATCCATAGCTTTTTTAAAAAGAGATTCATTCATAGAGAGAATGTATTGCAGATGTAAGGATTCATAGCTTTTTTTAATAGAGATTCATTACATATAAGATAATGTATTGCAAATGTAAGGATCCATAGCTTTTTTTTAACTGCATCTTTTAAAACTCTCTTTTCCATTGAATTGATCCGAATAATATAGATCACACTGACAACATTGATGAAAACAAATAATTCATTGAATTGTGCATGACTGCACCAATGTGTTAACACCAATCAATGGGACGCTTACGAATTCTATTCTGTTTGAATGTAGGAGATAATGGAGTTAGGATTAATGTTCACAGAGAAACGTGTGCACGGATTCTATATTCCGATGATACAACTGGTCTCCTTGATCAAACCTGAATCAATTAATGGCCTTCTATAAGACAATAGCGAGTGAAGAGCACTAGCGCCATGCGCCACTTCCGAAGGGTATAATATACAAGGGGGACCTCTAGGCCGTTACGAAAATTGAATATCACATTTTGTAACAGTCCACGATTTTCGAGTTAATTGGATTTTTTATAAATTTCTTTTTTTCTGTGCCATGTACACAAATATAGTATTTTCTAGTATAATTTTAAATATTTTTTTATTTTTTAATAGCCCCGTACACTTTTATATATTTATCTAAAAAAAATCATCATTATTTTTATATTATTGATTAATTTTCGGGAATTCGCCAATTTTCAGTTTTCAATTTGTACATGGGTAGTATGTAGTCAAAATCGAACGAATTGTGGATTTTTTCTTTATGATTTTACCCCTAATAAGACAACATATGAATTTACTTCTTGTGGCTTTACCCCTAATAAGGCAACATAAGGATTTCCTCCTTGTGAGTTTACCCCTAGTAAGACAACATATGGATTTCCTCCTTATGATTTTACCCCTAATAAGAAAACACATGTATTTCCTTCTTTTGAGTTTACACCTAATATGACAGCATATGTATATCATCCTTATGATTTTACCCCTAATAAGACAATATATGGATTTCCTCCTTGTGACTTTACCCCCAATCGCCCATGAAAAGTAAAAAAAAAATTTTTTATGGAGTTTATTCTGGTATAATCAAGTAAAATAATTCAAGGAAAATAATGTTGTTATTTAAGACACCATGTGAAATGGGTTCAGGAGATAGAATTCAGAATAACATAGGGTGTGGTAAAATGAGCCAAATATTTGCCTAATCGAGGCTTAAATTTCAGGTACAAAACTGTGTTTATGAAATTCAAATGGGATGGAGATCTACGATGTCAGACCAGCGAAAGTACGTAAATTTGTATGGAAGACACTTCTAGTATTACTCTTTATTCTATGGTTCAAGGTATATTTTATTCAATTGATAGAAGGAGAGTAAAAAAAGTCATTGTGATTTTTTTTTTTAATTATTCTTATAATAAAATCGTGTTATTACCGAGTAATTTTATGATGTGGAGATCAATAAAAAATGTACCTTAGCCCAGTAGTAGTAGGATAAAAGATAGACGGTAGACAAGAGTCCCAACTTCTCCCAACTTCTGCAGCCAGTGAAGCTATGGTATCCCCAATCGGGGTATGTTGTGCGGCTGAAGGTAGTGGGGGGGAGGACATGGGATATAGGAAGGTGGGGCAGTACCTGGCTATTCATATCTTGTCACCAAACACGGCCACATCCATTTTTTTTTTTTTTTTTTTTTTTTTTTTTTTTTATTGAAACATATAAACAAGGTTACAATTTTTTTTTTACAATATAAACACTAATATTTCAATCACTCTCCTAATAAAGCAGCTGCTTGTGTTTAGGAGAGGACAACAAAAATATTTTAACATTTTTTTAAATTGAACAAAAAATATTAGTAATAAAACAAAAAATAACAATAAAAGCAATAAAAATATAGGTTAGTTAATAAATGATTCAAAGAATTTAAAAGGCAAAAACATATTTCTAAACAATAAGTAAAGTTATGAGGTGGTACAAGAGTATTTTAATTTAATTTTTTTTTTATATTTTTCGTAGTTTTCTTCCGATCGTATATCAAGTGGTAATTTATTAAATAATTTTACACCCTTGAATATATAGTGATGTTGTGCTGTTGTGGTTCGTGCTAGTGGTACGGTTAGTCCTCCAACAGATGTTATTCTTTTGCTAATATTCAATTGTGGTAAATTATTTTTACTAAAGAAATCTTTATGTATTTGTAGAAGTGCAATTTTGTCATAAATTTTTGTAAGTGAGGGAACCGGGAAATCTTGAAAAACATTTATAGTTGGGTAGTAATATGGCTTTTTTAAGATTATTTTGATTAATATTTTTTGAATAGTTTCTAGTGGGAGTAGGGATGATTTATATGCACCCCCCCAAGCCACGATTCCATATTGTAGGACAGAGTGCGCCAGTGCATAATAAATATCTTTTAGTATTTTTAATGATACAATATTTCTTAGTCTAAAAAATATATAGATTAGTTTTCTCATTCTGTCTACTGTGGAATTTATTTGACTTTTCCATTTAATGTTATTATCAATAATTATTCCAAGATATTTTATTTCTTTTTTACTACTAATGTTTATACAGTTTGAGTTACAGGGTGCGAATTTAAGGAGGCAATTTCTTTCGTGAATTTTTATGTTTAGATTTACATTTGAGTTATTCCCTGTTAGGCTATAAGGTATAAAATGGGTTTTTTCGACATTCAGTGTCAATAAGTTTTCGTCAAACCATAGTTTAACGATATTTATTGCATTATTAGCTGATACTACGACCTCATTCCAAGAATTTCCTTCAATAGTTATCACTGTATCATCTGCGTAAGATATGATGTTTCCAATGATTGGGAGTTGAAAAAGTTCATTTACATATAATATAAATAGTAAAGGTCCCAAAACAGTTCCTTGTGGAATTCCAAAATCTATATTTTCTATTTCACTTAATTCGTTGTTTACTTTAACCTGTTGAGTTCTTTGATAGAGATAACTTTTTAACCATGTTTTAGCTTTGCCAGTAATTCCTATATTATTTAGTTTATTAATTAATTTTGAATGTGAGACACTATCAAAAGCTTTACGGAGGTCAATGAATATACTTAAGCATTTTTTGCCTCTATCTAATGTTTTGTAAATAAGCTTAGTTAATTCTGCAATTGCGTCTTGTGTGCTAAGTTTATCTCTGAAACCGTATTGACTAGGGTTAATACTTTTTTGGTTATCTGTATAATCAGTAATTTGTTTTTTTATTACTTTTTCGTGTATTTTTGCAATGTTGGATAATAAGGATATTGGGCGGTAATTGTTTACTTCTTTTGAATCTCCGGATTTATATACTGGGATTATAATGGCTTTTTTGTAGTTAGACGGGAATATTCCGTATTTAGTACTTACATTAATTATATGCGTAATCGGTTTGGTAAGAAAATTGCAGTATTTTTTCAAGATTTCTGTAGTTATACCGTCGTATCCTGGCGCACTACCATTTTTAAGTGATTGTATTATGTTTTCAATATTTTTTTCTGTAGTCGGTTTAAAAATTGAAAGATTGCTATTTGTTATTTTATCTTCATGTATGTCATCAGGTTGATAATTTTGGTCAATTTTATTTGCAAGTTTTTGACCGACGGTAGCGAAAAATTTGTTGAAAATATTTGCGCACATTTTTGGTTCACGGATAGCATTTATTTTAGTTCCATTATTGTTTATGACATTTATTGTAGATTTATTTTTATTATTTTTATTCATTATTTCATTTATAGTGTTCCATGTTTTTTTAGGGTTTTCCTTTGTGAGGATTATTTTCTCCCTGTAATATTTTTCTTTTGTGTCTTTGATAATTTTAATGAGTTTGTTCCGGAATATTTTGTAATCGTTTTTTACTTGGCTATTGGTAGAATTTTTTTTTGTATCTATGAAAAGTTTTTCTTTTTTCCGGATAGATATGAGTAATCCTTGCGTAATCCATGGTTTGATTTTCCTTAATTTAGAACTAGGTTGATTATTTATAAAGGTTGTACAGTCTGCGATATGAGCATTTAAAGTTTCTTCAAAGAAGTTTGCGCACATGTCTGGGTTTTGGCAATTTAGTATTGAGGACCAAGATTCGTTACTTAATTTATTATTTAATTTTACATTGTTCAATTTGGAAATTATGTTAATATTTTTTCTAGAGTCATTTAATCCTAAGTTTTTATTTAAATCATAAATAAAAATATTTGAATGGTGATCTGTTATATCATTTTTCCATATAATAGATTTAATTTTTTCTGTGTGTTTAATATTGCTCCATATGTGGTCCAGGCATGATGGCGATTGGTTTGCAAATTCTCTTGTGTAATTATTTACACATGATATAAAGTTCATTTCACTCATAGCATTTATATAATCTATTTTATTTTTACAGTGGTTATTTGGACCAATATTAATATTTAAATCACCCATTACGATACAATTTAGATGGTTTTTGTTACATAGTATTTTTTTTAATTCTTCTATAAATAAAGATACATCAGAGCTGTGTGTTCGATATATTGCGATTATATTGAATGGCATATTATTTAAAACAAAATTTAATGACAAACAGTTTGCTTTGCATATGTGTATTTCGGTAATATTGATATCAGTAAATTTTTCTTTAGCGTATACTACAATTCCACTATTTTTATTAATCTGATAATTTGTATTGTAATTTTTGTAGTTTGGGATGATTGGTATATTTATGTTTGCATGTATGTGCGCCTCGGATAGTATTATGAAATCTGGCTGTGAACATAATGTATTTAGGGATACCAGAAGTTCATCCATGTTTTTATTTATACTTCTAATGTTTAGGTGCAAGATTGTTAGTCTATTTATTATATTGTCATAGATCCTATTGCATTCACTGGCTGCTTCACATACGTATTCTTCTATATTTAGATTTTTATCAATTTCGCTTAAGTTAAAATTTTCCATTGCATTTATTTAGGTGTGATAGAATATGTATATATAATTCTACGAGGAAATGAATAAGTAATAATGCTCATAATTAGTGTAACACTATTCTTGCTCGATTTCAGTTCATATCTAAAATTGTAGGTTATGATTTTTTCTATAAAATTTATTTTATGTTTAGATAATACTCGGAGACATAGTGAGTGTTTGTTTAATTGACAGCAAAAATTAATTTGATTTGTTCTTCTTTTTATAATAATTACAATAAAACATAGCTTGTGTAAGAATATATCAATAGTACAAGTGAACATATAGTGTAGAGATTTATTGCATATAGAATATTGGCAGCATGATATATGGGTTAGTAATGTATATAATAATAATTTTGACAAATTAATATATCTATAATTAGACTTTTTTCAAGCAACGTTTCAATTCTGAATGGTGGTCTTATACCAGGGCGATACTGAGAGTATCTTCCACTCTGGAATGTGCCGCAAATATCCTACATATTATTTTTAATGAGCCTATTCTGAAATCTCACAAATGAATCAAATAAAATTGAAATGCGCATGCTGGGATTTGATCCCGCGACATCCAACTTGCCAAAATAATAAACGTCTCATAAATAAATTCATACCTATATTAATTTACCGAAGTTTCACGCTTAAGGAATATAAATCTTATTTATATCAAAATAATTTTCAAAATTATTAACAAAAAACTCAATCTCAGACACCGCTTTTCAACCGGAAAGAAAACAATCATACGTACGAAATAAATTTAATTTCCTTATCTTGGTTCCGCTCTCCGGGACTCGAGAGATATGCGGTATATGTAATCTTATATAACAGTCTATAATCTGTTCATCAACAAGACAATATTTATTCAGAAAGTGCTGAAATTACCCGTCAACATCGCCCCTCTCAGAAAGGGGGCGATGTAACTAGATTGATTAATGCTATCATCGCCCCCACCAGAAACTTAACATGAGCATCGTTAAATCCCTGTAATGGTAACAACATCTTGTTCTGCCACAAGAGGAGCTGATGAATATTAATCTAATTATATTTTCGCTGTCTTTTCAGCAGAAATAAATCTTAAGCTGTTTTATCGCCTCGTACAGCTCTCCGAAGGATTTCTAGAACGAGAGGAAACTAGAGATAATTATTATAATTCGAATCCTTAATAAAACAATACAATAAGATTTAAAATCAATCGACATGACTGATATAGGATACTAACTAACTAACTAACCATCACGCCGTTTCTCCGCAGAGGTAGGCAGAGAGGACGGACCGCCAAACAACTCGGTCTTGACACACAATCACATTCATACATCGTCTCATACATACTCTTCTATTATTCTGACTCTTGACATGGCCCGACTCAATTATCTGATTCACTTGGTCGTGCCATGTCTTCCTCGACTTCTGCTATCATTTGCATCGTATATTCTCCTTACACTCCTTTCTTCACTCATTCGCTCTACATGTCCAAAGCATCTAAGCGTTCCTTTCTTGGTCTTACTCGTGACGCTTACATCAGCCTTGCGTTCTTTGCGGATCTATACATTTTTCACACGATAATACATGGTTTTATCAAACATACACCTAAGGGATCTCATTTCTACAGTATTCAGTCTACTTTCATCATTTCTCTGCCAGTTCCACGCCTCAATTCCGTATAACAGGGTAGGTACCAGCATTCCATTGTGAACTGCTATCTTCGCTTCTTTGGACATTTTTTTGTTAGCGCCAACTGCGTTCAGTCCTCCATTAATGGAGAAAAAGAAATACGAGAGGGTATGTTCCACAAGAAGAATTGTAATGCGTAATCTCAAAGACCCAACCTCCACTACGAATATGAAATGGTTACTCACTCTTTTTGTTTTCTTGGTCTCGATCTTTTCTCCCTGTTTTAGCGATTGCGAGCGGCCCGAACAGCGAATAGCCAACAGCGAATGGCGAATAGTGAATAGGGAATGGCTTATAACAAAGAGCGTACATCGAATAGTAAAGGCGGCCAATTCCGTGTGTTTCTTGGGACGATTATTTATGCGGCATCTTATGGAGGGTTAGAAAAACTCCACAGGTCACGACTAGATTATATATCTTTACAAATATATGAGTACGGCTTGGACTGTAAATCGGACATTTGACGACATCGGGTGACATTCCCGGAAGAAGCTTCACCAAATATATATTCAGATATTGGTTCGAGTCCGAGACACAACAACACAAAATTTCTGCATAAACTTATACTTGATGATGATACAAATTGGGCATTGTATCATCATAAAATACTAGAATAAAAATAAATTAATAATCAGTGTTAGATTTTTCTTTGGCTGCTGTCGGATTTCTTCCGAGTTTTATTATTGACTGAGCGTAGCGAAGTCCGTTTTTAACTCCCATTTGGCATTTTATTTATGTATTAATTTTGTTAGTTACGTTCCGGTTCCGGTTCAAGATGGTGATTTTGTAGAATACTACATTTTTATTCCACTAGAGATCGCATGATAGTGGTTCCTATTACGACCTGTAAAATCGGAATAATCAATAGTATTTTACCAACCTGCCTGAAGAAAGTTTAAAAAAATAATTATTGTCACTGAGATTTTTGGCATTTGTTTTGACAAATTTTAAGATTCCTTATTTGAAATGTTTTAACAAATGTAACATAATATTTTTATGTTTTAATATGTAGGTATCTTATGATTTCAAAGGAAATTTTGGTTTCGATTTATTAAATTAGAGGTCTATTGTTCACTGAACTACTAGTTTAGTGTTCTTAAAATAATTGATAAATATGAATCGACTAAGATTGTGTGTTGTCTTATTTTTAAACAAATCTATTTGAATGTCACCATAGACATATGATTAATTCCTATGTCTGTGAATGTCACTTTTGTTTTTGTCAAAGAATAATGCAAATCGTGGAAGCGGAAATTAACACGCTTCTCAACATCCAATCGAGCTGAAACTTGGCAGATATACTCCTTGTCGATGACAATGAATTATGTCAATTTGGTGGCAATACAGACACAAAAATATCTATATACGCATTTCTCTGAAATCAATTTTTTTTAAACAGATTAACGTTTATCAGATTCTCGGCTTTGCAGCCTTTATAAACTAAACGTCTCCGTCTACATAATTCGTATATTTTTTGTACAGGTTATATTATGTGTGTGTACATGGTTTTGCGTCTTTTCTTTTTCCGTTTTCACATTTCGACAATTTGATAAAACCTATTCTTAACTGTGAAGTACCCACTGCACTGTTTTGCGTGTAAGACAGGAAGGAAGCAGGAAGCGGAAAGACGGAAGAGAATGAAAAGGAGGTGGTGGAAGAAAGAAGAGGGGACTTTATACAATTTCTAATTTGAAACGGCAATATACAATTTCGTCGCAAATTTCTCCCGGGAAATTGTACCATTTGTCAGTTAATCCATTGTCACTGGAGTGATTTGTAATTAAATACGGGACATGTATGAAAGGGGATGGGAAAGAGATTGGGAGGGAAACAGCGAAACGGTGCGCAGAGGAGAGGGAATTTAATTTGGAAGTAATAATGCAGTTACAGTTGGATTAATCATTCATATTTGAAGACAATCGCTAGTGTCTGAATTGTGAATGAGTATTTCGTGGGATTTATGCAATGTTCGTGATAATATTAATATCAACATTGATCTGCTGGAGAGAGAATGATTGAATATTGACGAAACTGTGGGAAACTTGGGGAAATTGAATTGTGCTATTTTATTCTGGCAGTCCTCCAGAGAGAATAGTTGGTATGTAGTCAGAAATTGAATTGGTAAAATATTGATCCAGTACTAAAACACAGAATGTTTGAATCTTGATAACTAGTAGTTGCAGAATGTATGATTGAATATTGATGGAATTACTGAGACTTCACTGTCTATAATAGATGTTAAATTATTATAAGAAATAATTAGTCTCCTGAAATATACATACAAATTGAAAATATGTACCGAGTGAAAAATAAATACCGCCGACAGGAATTGAACTCGCATCTTTTGATGTCCGGTTAGGTGCTTTGAACCACTGAGCTACGTCGGCTTATTTCCAACACGCCAAATAATTCAATATCTACTAGCACTTCAATCAACAATTACTGCTGATTATATTTTTTCAACTGTAAACAACCAACTTTATTTCGAGATATTTTCAATTTTTATTGATATTTCAGGAGACTAATTATTGCTTATAATAATTTGATGTCCTTTGTGCTATGCATAAAAAACCTTGTATTTTCAACATTAGTTTATCATTATAAAAAAATATATTAGATGTATTTAAAAATATTTTAATATTTTTTTCCTTTCAATGAGGATTGAACATTCTTTCCCAGGGACTGAAGTCAACCGCGAAAATAACTGAGCCAAATTCTAATTGGGTGTAAGACCGACATTTATTTCGTATATCAAATTTCAGAGAAATACTTACAATTCCGCATGTATATGCTTGACTGTCGCCAAAACTTTATAGAATGCATTGTCATTGACAACGAGTCTCTCTTCCGAATTTCAGCTACATCGGATAACGAAAACACAATCTAAATTCAAATAGATGTATTTAAAAATACCATAACTTTAATCGAGTGACACACAAAGAAAATTTATATTTTTCGCCTTATTTATTTTGTGAGTTTTAATTTTATCGATTAAAAGTTTTCTCGGAGTTAAAAATGCTTCGAACAGCAAACTTTATTATTTGGTGGAAATTGAAAATTGAAACGATCAAAACATAATTATTAAACAAACATTGGAATTTAAAGTGAAATTATGAGCTCGGTTTGCGCAGTTGTTGACGCATTCAGCTTTGTTTTTAAAGTTTCGGGTTAGATCCCACCGTAGCGAAAAATTATTTTGGAACAGCACAAAATATTTGTTTCATTTATGTTTTGTTAAAATAGGTTAAGTATTTTTTTATAAAATATTATTGGTAATGTGAGCCTCACTGGGTGGTTTACCCGTGCCGAGTCCCCCATTTTACAAATTTTACGTGACAAATTATGTATGTAAATAAATTGGACTGTATTTAAATTATATTAAATACGAATTTAAATAATTTGAAAAACGAATTTAAATTATGTGAAAAATGAATTTTAATTATTTGAAATACGAATTTAAATTAAGTGAAAAATCAATTTAAATTATGTGAAATGCGAATTTAAATTATTTGGTATACGAATTTAAATTAAGTGATAAATGAATTTAAATTATGTGAAATACGAATTAATACGATGTGAAATTCGAATTTAAATTATTTGAAATATGAATTTTAATTATTTGAAATACGAATTAAAATTATGTGAAATACGAATTTATATTATGTGAAATTCGAATTTAAATTATGTGAAATATGAATTAAAATAAAATATTTAAGTTAAAAACTTAGTAAAATATATATACGTATTGGTCCGGTTGTGTATATTATTTGTACTAGGTAGGTATATTAAAACTATCTGTAACATTTATATTCATAGACAGATTATTTTTTATTATATCACATACATACAAAACAGCGCATATATTTTATTTTTTTAATGCTTTGTCTGCTAATTCACTTTTTAAGATGTCTTCTTTAAAAACAAGTATTTACCTTATTGTTTGTGTTATTTTAAAACTCTTACATATTTCATGCTTTAGTTTCTTGTATTGCATCTCTACAGTAACTCGTTTAAAATAACGTAAATTTATATTTGATATTGTATCTCCACTTAAACCATGGAAATAAGATAAAAATACTTATAATACCTACACTCAGGCTTTGCCTTCGTGGGATTCCCCTGGTCTTCTGATACACGCCTTGTTGCGAATCGATATTATGGCCCTGAGAGACACCGCGGGTAGTAACCACCGTACAGGTTTTCGTAATAGATTCGATATTATACACACTGAGGGAGCATTTAACATGTTCACGGCACAGGCTTTCTTAACAGACTGGGTTGATCAATTGTTACAAATGTCACTGACGTAGGTATGTACTTCACACTGTCAGACAGGGACAGGTAATTGGGAGGAGTATAATATGTGTACTATGTACATTTTTTCTGTCGAGTGTAAGATTATTGAAAGCTTTTATTGCCAGGTATTTCTGGTGTCTTTGCTCAAAGCTTGTGTTAATAGACGGAGTTTGTAAGTTTTGTGTATACGATCGTCTAACTGGTATATTAATGTTTTTTTGTGTTTGTGAAATTTGATTTTTTGGTCAAAAATGTACTTTTGTAGTGTTTTTTTATGTATACAGAGAATATGTGTTACAGACTCTTTCTATTTGGCAATCATCTAGAATTTAAAATTTCGCAATACTCCTGAAAAATCTCCTTAAGAGGAAGCTACAAGCCAAAAATGTGTATATTCTTGGTATACCTTATATTGTAGATAATAGGCATTAAAATCACTTGACAAATGGAGTCTAGAAACGTTCGATTTCAAGAACAAAACTGGTTTTTATTTATATTGTAAATAATTTTATAAAGAAAGCAAAAAAGTTAATCGAGTGAAACTGTGATAGATAATTTCAGCTATAATACTGTATTTTTAAAACTTTGTTTCCATACATTTCTATTGAAAAAAATAATATTTTTTAGTAGTTTACATTTATATTTTTTATTGAGTAATTTATTTTTTTAGTTGTATTCTACCCAAGCGAAACGTTAGAAAAACATTCAATTTATCTAAAGCATATTTTTTGGTTTTTTTTTTTTTTTTTTTTTTTTTTTTTTTTTTTTTTTTTTTTTTTTATTTATTGTTTTTGTGTTTAATTCGTAGAACTCCATTTAATTTTTTTATAAATTTAATTTAGATTAAATTTGATAATATTATTATTAAGTTCTGCAAGTGTTTTAGTTTTTTATTATTGTGACAGCTGTTTCGGCTTACAAGGCCATTTTCAAACTGTGGTTAGTCCACATTGAGACGACGTATTTATGCTATTTCAAATGTAAATTTTGAAGGTGATTTATTACTGGTTACACCGATGACAATATGATCTATTGTTGGTTAAACCAATCTATGTTTTCCCCTCAGTAAATGGTAATGAGTTCTTAATTATTTACTAATGACTTTATTGCTATGAATTATTTGGGTGCATTATACTGCTTGGGTTTTGTGAAAATACTGAGAAGTGGTGAGTAAATTATTTTCCGTACTTTATTAATTAGTGTTAAGTTTGGGTCATTCGTTCGTTTATTGATTTCTAATTGTTCAAGTAAATTTAATCTAATGCCCTTTTTTTCTATATGCAATGGTTTAGGACCCTTGTTGTTAAGTGGGGTATGATTATTCACCAAGAGATGTTCTGCGAATTTTGAGGATGTGTTTTTATTATTATAACATCGTATATGTTCCTTGAATCTAGTTGAGAATGCCCTCCCCGTTTGTCCGATGTAAGTGGCGTTACAATCGGCGTGGTCACATTTTAATTCATATATGCCACTGTTATTGAGTATAGGGATTTTACTTTTAGAGTTTTTAAGGCTTGTTCCTAAATTATTGTTTGTTCGAAAAGCTATATTTAAACTACATTTTTTAATTTCTTTTGCAATTTTTTCAGATATTGGGCCGAGGAATTCGAGACATGCAAATTTTTCTATATTTTTGTTATTTACCGGATATATTAAATTGATTTTATTTTTATATTTCTTATTTTTTATTATTTTTTCAATGTTATTTGCCTCATAGCCGTTGTTAATCGCGATCGTTTTTATCGTTTCCTTTTCTTTTATATTTTTTGGTATTCATAATGTTCACCAATTCGTTATAAAGATTAATCAAAATAGTTATTTAGCATTAAGCTTCGCCCTAACGCGATGCTTTAAAAACTGATGATTCCATTGTTATAAAAAAAGTTCCCGTCCTACATACATTACTACGTTCTTTCTTTCCTTTACTCTTCACCAAATTTAGATTAACAGCACCCTGTAACTAGAAATCGTTTTTTTCTTCTGTCTTCTTTGTGACCTGTGCCGACCTTCATAGCTTCAGCAATATTCTGTACAGTCTAAGCTACGATATTATTCATTGAGATTGCTTAAAATAAATAACAATTATAATAACATATTTCAATTGGTAACATAAATTATAGTGATGAAATTACTTAAATTACCCTAATTTTCACAGCGAGGATGTTTTATTATTATTTTTAATCATTAAGGAACATTTTGACAACCCTGACAAATACGATAAATTATCGCTTACAGAATAAATACAATACTAGACTCCAAGCTCTAGTTGTTTCATGCACTATTTTTATGTATAATTCTTGTTCTCGGATATTTTATCATGTGGGGAACGTAACTTGCTCTGCCGACATATTTAAGTATAAGAACATTGCTTGCTTCAAAAATCGAATATACATGCACATATAGCAAATATACAGACCTAAAATATCCACCACGCTTCACAAACTCGAATAATATGAACTATAAACGCGTCATAAATCAGTTAAAATAATAATTCTTACAAACGTTAACTACGTAAACATGAAAGTAATTTCCACAATGCTATGAATTTATTGTTATGTATTTGTGACATTAGTCACATTACCTACTTCATATGAACTAAGCCTACGAGTATCAATTTGATTGTCCTGAAACGGGAAAAATTCCCAGTAGGACTGTCAAATCTTCATTATTGTGTAATTTTATTTTTTATATCTATATTTAGAAATAATGTATATTTATTTATTAACGGACATCGTCAAAATTACAACATAATAACACGAATACAGTAAAATGAAAAATACAGGGGTAGACAAAGGTACATGAAAGCAAAGACATAAGGCAGATATAATATAAGAAAATAAAGTGACAGGTCGAATCAAGTCAAGACTACGCCGTGGGTCAGGACCACAGGACACTTATAATATTCCGTCACTTGTTTAGCGACTGGCAAAAATCATTCAGATTTATCCCAAAAAAGTTAAGGTTTTGACTTGAGTTCACCAGTCTACACATTCTGGACAATGGTGAATAATATCCATAATTTGTCGAATGATGGTTGAGGAAGAGCAGTTCATTATTTCTGAGTCTGTGCGAAGGGATATTGAAGGGAATAAGTTTCAGTAATATTGTGTCAGTTTGTTGTTTTGATTATTGACGACCTCCGTGGTCGAGGGGTAAGGCGCTCGACTAGCAAGCTGGAGGCCGTGGGTTCAATACCCAGAGTGGGCAAGTAAATTTTATTTGATTAATTTCTTTTATTACACAAATTATTAATAATAATAAAAAGTATATTTGCGCCACGTTGCAGAATAGAATATACTCTCAGTATCGCCCTGGTGTAAGACCACCATTCAGAATTAAAAGGTCGGTTGAAATAGCTTTGGCCGTGTTTGGTGACCAGATCTGAATATCCAGGTACTCCCCCGCCTTCCTCTTACCATCTTCTTCCCCTTCCTACAAATTTTAGCCTCATAACATACCTCAAGTAGGGATGCCATAGTCCCACGGGCTCCAGACAGTTGGGATTTTTGTGCGGCTACATTTATTTAAATAAATTTATTTATTTAATTATTGAAGACAGTAGGTATTAGCGATTCCTGAACGAAAATCTGAAACAGAAAAAGTTACGGTCACATCTAGGACTCGAACCCAGGACCCTTGCCTTGCCGGGGCACCGCTCTACCAACTGAGCTAATGGGACCCTATCTCCTTCGGTCATATTTAACTGTATCATAATTCGAATAAGAACCACGAACATTGTCTTCATTTTTCTCACCTCACATTTTTATTGGCAACTATCTTTATGTATGATAGCTAGATTATTTATTGCATCTCACTATACATAAATCATGTTTTTATGTACTGAGATATTTATAAAAAAATATATCTTTGTTATGTATGTAAAAAAAAGTATCAAAGATTTACATAGGTGCATAAAAATTAGCGCACTGTAGCAACTAGAAAAGTTCTGCTCTTAGTCAACAATAAAGAGAAAATTTTCTCTGCTCGTACCCTTATAACTTGATTTTTATTACTTTTGAACTCAAAGATCTCATATCAAAGAAATCATGATCTGTTCATATGTATTATCCTCATGCACAATGGCGTACACAAAGTTTTTAATCAGGGTGACACAAAAAAATGAGTTTTGCTAATTTATCAAGAATCTCTTCAAATTATTGGCAATCCCGTTAAAAACGGGATTGCAGGCCATTTCCTGATAAACTTTTAGTAAATTCGTTATAATATCGGAACACGTGATCATGCACCTGCTTTTGTCTTGATAATACATAATAACGAAATGCGAAAACGTGTACCTACATTGTGACAATACATTGTTATTTTATACATAACTAAAAGCTTATGAGGGAACCAATCAATTCATTATTTAAGGCCCTGCAATCCCATTTCTAACCGGATTACGATATCTCGCTAGAATACTTAATACTTTCCTATTCAATAATTAAATTATTTAACTTTCTTAAATATATTATATTTTCCGACTTTATGTCCGGGTTAAATCTTCCCCACAGGAAAAACTAAATCCTCTCACACACTTTTCCACAAATGATCATCTAGTTAATCCACATAAAAGCATAATAAATACAAAACAATACAAGAACAGCACGTCAAATCACCAGAGATCAAATGGGAAAATAAATAATTCACCGAATCCAGATATTTTCATATCAGAGGGTTCGTCTCGGTAGAACTTCTAACTGGACCTATAAATCCTACTGATCCCTCAATATAAATATTTGAAAAATCTTTCGTTATCCTACATGTATTTAAAATGACTGATTTTTGCATTTTTATATATAAAACTTTGACAGATCTAATACGCCTAAATTTTGCCGAAATAATAAATGGTAATATTTTTATGGTCTGAGAAGGCCAAATTCTTTTAATCTTATTTTATTTATTAATTAAATTATTATTATTAAAATACTGAACTCTAAATTAGACTGTTCCGAACTCCTGCAACTTATAAACTCACACATATCCACAAGTACAACACGACACGATAATCTATTCCACCGAAGTGTACATACGCTAAACCATGTTGCTCTTTCTCCGATACAGCAGTTTTACACCATGGGAAAATAATACTTAGGTGAAATGGATATGTTTAGTGTTAACTATTGTGAATTCTTCCACCGTTGGTTGTCTCTTTGTAAACCTTTCTGATCTTTTCTTGTATTTTTATTTCATGTATGTATGTATTTTTTGTTTATTGTAATTTTATTTATATTATTTCTTATCTTTTCAAAATTACACCACACATACTTATGTAAAAGCCGTATGGGCGTAAAATGAATAAAATAAAAATAAAATAAAACATTTAAGACATTCTTAATAAATTAAATAGTAATTTTTCTCTGTGTGGGAAGTAGGAAAAGCACTGAATTATTTATTAATATTTAATAAAACTTAACGCAGACTTGTAGGTTAGGTTTTATTTAGTAAGTTATAGCTAAAATATCTTAAGCCTTTGTTTTTAAGATTACCTGTCACGTTAATTATCCCAAAAACCGCATCATATATGCATATTACAGGCCAACCTTTGGATACATGAAAGAAAACCAATATAATGTGATTTTTAATTTTTAAGCAAATTTATTCTAATTCAAAAAAATATCAACAGATGGCACTGATTACTTTATTTGTGATTTGTACGGAAAATAGTCTTCCCTTGAATGCACATGCACTTTTTGTGTAAGACAAAGTCAACAAAGTCAGTATGTAATATGATGTCATTTTACATTTTCAATTCGGGAGGCTAATATAATATTTTAGTTAATCGTTGAATATTTGCGATTTCTAAATGAAAATCTGAAACAAAAACATTTTTCTCACCTCACATTTTTATTGGCAACTAACTAACTATCTTTAAGTAAAAAAAAGACAATGTTGGTAGTTCTTATTCAAAGTATGATACAGTTAAATATGACCGAAAGAGATTGGGTCCCATTAGCTTAGTTGGTAGAGCGGTGTCCCGGCAAGGCAAGGGTCCTGGGTTCGAGTCCTAGATGTGACCATATCTTTTTCTGATTTTTCTGTTTCAAATTTTCATTTAGGAATCGCTAATATTGTCTTCAATAATTAAATATTACAATTAAAGGTTTTACTAAATAATTTATTCCAAAAAATAAATATTCTTCCTAGACTTGCAGAAAAGTCAATGGATGTCGCACATCAAAATAAAAAAATATATATTTATCGAAAGACACTATCTAGATTGCATTTAGTTCGGGTTGAATCTTGTGATCACACATAAAGATAGTTGCTAATAAAAATGTGTGGTGAGAAAAATGAAGACAATTTTGGTATTTCTTATTCAAAATATGATACAGTTTAATATGACCAAAAGAGATAGGGGTCCCATTAGCACAGTTTGGTAGAGCGGTGAACCGGTAAGGTTTCTGGGTTCGTTAAGTTTCTCCAAAAAATAAATAATATTTTAATGTGAGTACAGTAGTGTAGGCAGTAGTTATATGAAATGCACGCCTCTGCCCATTCAATAATGAAGCAATCACCCCCTGAATGTTTATTCTGAGCACGGGCGTCTATTATTGGATGCTGTGCAAATATTAGACCAGAGGCAATGGGATTTTTCTTCTGCGAAAAGCAGAAATGAAACACAATTAGCCTATAATTGATTTCACGTTTTCGTCTAGGTCATGAATATTTTTTTATGGCATAAAAACTGTATTTTTACCTAAGTCTGTTTATTGGTGATAAGGTTAATGGTAGACGAAGTTCCTAAATCCTGAAGAAAAATCCTGTTAAAAAGGTGACAGCATCCGATTTACCCAATTAACTATCAGTATTTTAATAATAAATATATGGCAACACGTGCTGCGCTTATCCTCTTACTATATAACGACGAAATGCAAAAATATTGGTGAATTAATGAAGTATTTTTTTGAACTCGTGTTCCGACGTCACCAAAACACAATCGTGTACTAATATTTTATTAAGAAATCTGTCAATTCATTCGTTAACGGGCTGCAGACCCGTTTTCAACTGGAATACGAATAATTTGAAACGATTTTCAATTAATTAGCAATATGTGTGAGATTTTACTGTTTCTTATGTGACACCTCACAACAGCGCCCCTGTTTATACTGTAAAGTCAGGGGAGCTATGTCGCCACTCGATTGGGCAGCGTTGTGAGACGGGTTAAATTAGGGGTTGAAGGAAGGGATTTATCAATGAGGTTCTTCAAGAGGAAAACAGATCGAAGCAAGTCGAATCAATCATAAACGAGTCGAAGAAGCGGCCCGTTCTCATGAAAACAACGTCAACTGTGAACGGGTGTTCCGCTCGTTCACGCACGTGCACTAATGCACCGGGGATTATTCTCCATTAAAATAACTGTAGAACGGACTCAGCATGTCTGTGTAAGATGGCAATCGGTTTGTTAATAATGGATTCTTAATCTGACGGACCGCCCTCATTTTTACAGAAACAAGTAGGTTATATGATGTATGAATATGAATGAAGCAAGGAGTGTGTGCCATTGAATGAAACTGATTAGATTAATTGATATAAAAATGAAATCCCAGAGGCGTATGCGTGTTAAAACCATGCAGCAGCTGTCTCTCTCTGCAGCAGCTGGTCCAGTTTCTTCACCACCTAGGATTTTTGCTGCAGAGTATCCATCTTCTATCTTCATGTCACCTGTTCCTGTTCTTCATTCTACTTAACTCAACTTCACTTTATTTTGGTAATATTTATATTTTTTGTAATACCTGCATCAACTGTAAAGCGCCCCTGAAGTGATAACTCACAAAAGCGGCGCTATAAAAATTGTCCAATTATTATTATTATTATAGGAAAAAAACAGCTTTATCGGCGTTGCACGAAGCAAAATTCGCAGTATTGATTCTGGAGAGGAAATTACAGAGACGGTATTTTCAAATAGTTAATCTTCTTGTAGGGTGTCATTTCCTCACGGAGGTTGGATGCGAATTGAGCTCGTAAACTGTTTTTTATTGAATCACTATGTTTCTCTGCGCCTAAATTAGGCTGAGAAAATTGGGCTCAAAGGATTGAGCATAGACTTTTTGGTGTTCAAAACTTTGGTTACAATTTTAAATGACGTGGTTTTTATATCCCAACTAGCTGGCGTGTACCCGGCGTTGCTCGGGGTTATTAATGGCTTGGAGTAAATTTTTGAGGTTGAGAATTCTGGTGTTCATTAAAAGTTTAATTAGAAGTTTAAATCTTGTGTTGTTTCTTAATAATTTATTTACCTTAATACTAACATTTTTTTTTTTTTTTTTATTATTTTAATATACATCATATGGGTTACATTAATACATACATATTTTGCAAAATATAATATTAAGGTTCATAATTGGTCATGTATACCTTATCAGAAAAGAGGAGCTCTTGTGCCTGATAAGGGAGCCACGATTCTTACTTAGATTCATAATTCATTATGTGATATAATAGTAATAATATATATTATAATATATATATATATATATATATATATATATATATATATATATATATATATATATATATATATATTTTTTTGTTTAATATAAGTTTTTTTGGAAAAAAAGTTTGATTTTATTTATTTGTTCTTGTTGGTTCGTAATACAGCGCAATTTGGAAGGGAGATTATTGTAGTTTTTTATGGCTTGGTAAATATAATGGTTTTGCATTTGAGTTGTTTTAAAGATTGGCGTAATAAATTGATTTCCATTTCTCATGAGTTTGTAAAATTCTTGATATTCTTTGTTATTTTTTTCTTTACACATTTTTATAATGGAAGTTTGCTTAAATATATCATCAATATTTGGTACTGGAAACAATTTAAAAAGCAATTTTGTTGGGAAAGTAGACATTTTTTTAAGTATTACTTTTATAATAATTTTTTGCGAGACTTTTACTGAGTTTAGGTTGTTTTTATAAGATCCTCCCCAACCTATGATTCCGTAAATAAGCAGGGAGTGGACAAGAGCATAATATACATTTTTTAGTATTTTCACATTTAAAATATTTCTTAACCTAACAAATATATATATACATTTCCTTATTCTCTTTACTAACTCCCTAATATGGCTTTTCCATTTCAGATTTTCATCGATGATCACACCAAGATATTTAATTTCAGAAGAAGAGTTGATTACAGTACACATAGGATTAAGTAGTTTACAGTTGACATTGTCACAATTTTCATCATGGATTATGATATTTACTTTGTGTTTAGGTATTTTTTGTAGTGAAAATAATACATATGTTGTTAAATAATACATATAATAATAACATATATATAATTGAACTAGAATTCCCTCACCAAACACAAGAGCATTGTCTCTTTATGGTGAGGAAAGGCTACTTTAATTTCTGTTATTTTATATCTTGTTTATATCCTGTATACTTATCTATGTAAAAAAATAATTTTTTCAAATATTAAATAAAAAAAAAAAATAAAAAAAAAATTAAAAAAAAATAAAAGTTTTAGTTTCACTTAATCGTGCCACGTCTTCCTCGGGCGTCCCCGACTTCCACCATTCACTACTGTAAACCACTTTGGTACTGCTAAAAAACTTCATTACATTCGACCCTTATCCCATTTCAGTGCAGATTTAATACTTATTCTTCCCCGGGCGATCCCGACTTCTTCTACCATCTCTTAACATTCCTGGCCATAATAAGAAAAAACTTTGATTTATTTTTAAGAAATTGGTCCATTAGTTTTTGAGTCTGTATGAGACAAACAAACAAACTAACATTCATTTTTAAGTATATAGATAACATATTTGCAATTTCAATAATATAAACCAATTCATCAAATTCTAACCAAAAAATTTTGAAGGTTAAATGATGTTGTTCCTAGATTTAATAGGATTAAATAAACATGGGAAAAGGTTTCTTAGATTTAATAAATTATAGACACATTTTTGGCCCCCTACATTTCGTTGACCCGGCAGTTGATCCCCCGGTCAGTTGATACCCCGGACCGTATTTTCCCTAAACGAACTACATAATATACAATCATGTGGTATTTTATTACTCGGCGGTATATCTTCACTACACATTTTTGCTATCAAAAATATGTTTATAGCTGATTTCCACTCAAGGCACCTTCAGAAATAAGTATTTCGACTTTTGATATACTTACGGCCTTTCTGCATACCCTTTCGTAGACACTTAAATTATAATAATAATGTAAGAAAATATAGCGTATTTTTTCAAAGAGACTTCATATTCATGTAATATTTTGTTATACGGCCGTATATCCACTCTGCACAGTTTTATGAAAGAAATGCAGCAGAAATAATCTTTTGCGTTATCAAATGTCCGAGGGATCAACTGATAGAAGGATCAAGTGTTTGGGGGATCAACTGTTATTGAATCAATATTTTTACACCCTCAATCCGGCCCTTGACATACACATTTCATTTATAATTTTATTAACTCCCGACAAATGTGTATAATATATGGGACCAAAATTTAAAATGCACACGGACCACAGGTTTACATGGCGATAAGTTGTTATAATTCCTCTTACAGCCTCGTTACACCGGCTTATCTCCTTGACATTGTTTGTCACAACTCCTAAATTAGGAACTGATGGTCACAGGCTAAGTGCAAATCCACTTCTTGACATCTATTGTCAAAGGTCTCTAACTTTTTAGCCTGGATTTATACTTTGGATATTAATTATTTTAGACTAGTATTCATTTGTACGGGAGTATTATTTTGAACTCAGGGTTAACCCCTCAAGCCTCGGAAGGACATTACTAGCCACAAACATCATATTCCATTAGAGTCTTTAGAATATGATGCTTTAAGGACAGATCTGACCAGTTTTTCTATAATGCAGGAATATGTGCTTTCTTTGTCGTTAGAACGAGAAACAATTATGTTTCTCAGTTTGTCTCAAATATTTATACTCGATTTCGTGGGTAATGTACAAAAGTGTATGATCACTGATTGGCAGGATTTTTTCGATGACAGTTGAAAGCTAAAAAATTATGTGTTTTTTTGTTATTATATAAGCGGCATAAAAAGTAGAGTGACGGTTTTCTTATTAATATCCTACACAAAAGGAAAGTGTGCTTTCTAAATATCGAATTATTTATAAAATATGGACGTTTCGAGTCAAAATATTTCGTTAAGTTTCTGTGTTAACACACAGAAAAAAACTATGTAAATATAAATTAAAGTATCTGTGGCGGGCGGTTGCATTTGATTTTTATACAAATCTACAGTTTTATTCCGAGATTCATGAAATTTTGCTCTCTTGATCTTCAAAACAAATGGAAGGTCTTTGTTTTCATTGGAATTTCGTAAAAATCTGTGCAAGTCCCGGACAACTATGGCTGTATCGTTTTATCAATTTCAAAACCTCTTGCAAATCCGGGTTCCAAAGCTAGATCTGATTTTAATTAATAATCAACAAAATAAAATGCTTTTTCATTTATAATATGAACATAATCAATTCGTTTGTCAATAATAATACTAATTCTGGCTGTCACGTTTTGATGTATTTAATTTACGTTAAATCGAAAGACATGACAATTTTTGTTTTACGTTCAAATTATAACAAGCGTTAGAAGATATCGACAGGTATAAAAATAAATTGGTTCAACTTTTCCTGCAATATTCCGAGAAACAAATAGTATTTATTACACTATTTGACGTTCGAGGATATCGATTTTCCAATCCAGGCCGCTCGCAATCACCGTCGAAAGTACATACATAGGTCGACTTTCTTATTCTTGAGTCTCTTTGAAGGTCCATTGTCTGACATACTTCAAACTTCAAAAGTCATTCCACTCGAACAATGAGTGGGTCAAACCACTCGTCGAGAATTGAGGCCCTTTGATAAATGTAACAAAAACCGCCAAATGAATGAAATTTCACTAACACATGTTATTTTTATGAATTTAAAGCTGTTTAAAATGTAATTCATTTTCAGTTTATTCATCTTCTTCTACTTAAGGTGCCCTTTCCTATCGGAAGTTGGCTGTTGTCGAGACATTTTCATTCGTCTCTCAAACTCCCAATTACAGTTCACGACAACTAAACTCAGAATTCCACTAACATTATTATGTTATTCTTTAATTTAGAAATAGCAACACATTGATTTCTGATGTTAGAATCTGTAATAGCTATTGACAAAATTACGTTTGAAACAATGTACACGCCTGGACAATCATCGCCATTTGAAAACTGTAGTAATTTGTTATTTTATGTGAATACCTCGCAAGACTCCCAACTGCTTCCAACCGTTTGGAGCCAGTGAGACTGTGGCATCCCCAATTGGGGTATGTAGACTGAAGGTATTATATATTAAGTTTGTCGCGGAGTCCACACACCACTAGCATCCAGTTTACTTCTAATAACGCCATTGAACATGGCTATCATTTCATGTGGGACATTTAACTGTTTACATGTTCTGATGATAAACCCCAAGAGTTTGTAGCATGCTCGATTGAGCTGTAATTTGCAGTTTACTTCTAATAACGCCATCGAACAAAGATATCATTACATGTGGGACATTAAACTGTTTACATGTTCTGATGATAAACCCTGGGAGTTTGTGGCATCCTGGAGTGAGCTGTAATTTGCAGTTTACTTCTAATAACGCCATCGAACATAGCTATCATTGCATGTGGGACATTAAACTGTTTACATATTCTGATGATAAACCCCAGAAGTTTGTAGCATGCTCGATTGAGCTGTAATTTGCAGTTTACTTCTAATAACGCCATCGAACATAGCTATCATTGCATGTGGGACATTAAACTGTTTACATGTTCTGATGATAAACCCCAAGAGTTTGTAGCATGCTCGATTGAGCTGTAATTTGCAGTTTACTTCTAATAACGCCATCGAACATAGCTATCATTGCATGTGGGACATTAAACTGTTTACATGTTCTGATGATAAACCCTGGGAGTTTGTGGCATCCTGGAGTGAGCTGTAATTTGCAGTTTACTTCTAAATAATGCCATCGAACATAGCTATCATTGCATGTGGGACATTAAACTGTTTACATGTTCTGATGATAAACCCCAGAAGTTTGTAGCAACCTGGAGTGATCAGTAATTTGCAGTTTACTTCTAATAACGTTATTGAACATAGCTATCATTGCACGTGGGACATTAAACTGTTTACATGTTCTGATGATAAACCCCAGAAGTTTGTAGCATGCTGAAGTGAGCTGTAATTTGTAGTCTGAGAACGTCAGTTTGAGATCAAAGACGATACTAAGATCTGTTATTGACTCTTTTTTTCTTGATTTGGAACGTTTCGGAACATATTACTGGAGTTGGACGTATCATTAATATTGCAGCTTATGGCAGTGACTTGATCACGTGAAAAGCGACAATATCCGTCGCGTGCCAAGGTCTCTCTCTACCTCTGCCTTGACTTGAAAGTTTTATTTTTTCAAAAACCTCCCAAAGTCTAGAGTAACTGCTTACGAGTAGTTAGAGTGTGATTTATATTACTGACTATAGTTTTTTCTTGTTATAGAAACTGCAATGCTTCTCCCCGCGTCCTTGTCACAGAGCAGGAAGATCAACGAGACCGACGACATCAGAAAAAACCTTCGCCTAAGGAATCCTGAGGATCCTGACCTCATCCCAAACAAGGAGTAAGTTATAAAAAAAACTATTTGGGTACTAAGTAACAATCAAAAGAAAAATCGCTTCGGAACTTAGATAAACCTAACCTCACATAACCTAACCGAATCTAATCTCACTCACCTGACCTAACACAACACATCTTATCGCTTTTTGTCTGATTACCGCAAAAGAGTACCTACCAACCGTTTGGGGCAGCGTGATTATGGCATCCCCAGATGGGGTATGTTGTAAGGTAGTGAAGATAGAAGGAGAAAGGTGTAGAAATACCTAGCTATTCAGATATGATCAACAAGCACAGCTAAAGCTATTTCAAGCAAAGTTTCCATTCTCTGTTGTCTCATTTCAGGGCGATACTTACAGTATCTTCTACTCTAAAGCTAGCTACAAATACACCTCATATTATTTTAATCAAAAAATGTGAAATAAAACAAACCTCTGATGATCAAGTTGTAAAGAAACACTTTAATAATCTGATGATTATATTGTGAAATAACACAAACATCTGAATATTTAATTGTGAAATAACACAAAAATCTGATTATTAAATTGTGAAATAACACAAATATTTGATTATTAAATTATGATATAAAACACACATCTGAACATTAAATTCTGAAATAACACAAAGACCTGATTATTAAATTGTGAAATAACATAAACACCTGATTATTAAATTGTTAAATTACACAAACATCTGATTATTAAATTGTGAAATAACACAAACATCTGACTGTTAAATTGTGAAATAACATAACCTCTTATCATGGTGTTTGCTTTTTTAACTTGCTTCGGCAGTCGGGTCTTATGTGCGGTTTGCACTTATTTGAATTCCGCACAACCTCAGTCCCAACTGCTCCCGACTGTTTAGAGTCAGTGGGACTATGACATTCACAACCGGGGTATGTATGAGGCTGAAAGGAGTTAAGGAAATGGGAAAGAGGAAGTTTGGTTACCAGGACAATACCGAGAGTATCTACCACTTTCACGGAGAAAACTTACTGATATAAAATGTTTAAATATTGAGCTCTCAGAAGGGTTCTTGGACTTCCATGGGACATTCATGTCAAGGACATCTATTCTATTTCCGATATCCTTTCAATCACAATCCTCCATCACTCCCACCATCCTACAAATAACAATCAACCCACACTAACATCAAGCTTCTTCACAATCAAAAAAAACATCCACAACCACAATACTCAAAATAGCAATAAAATACGCAGTACTCTAACACACACTACGAAATATGGAATAAAATTTCTTAACTATATTGCCTACACACTCTATAACTCTTTTCCAGATATGTATAAAAACAGCCAGCATAATCCAAAAATTCAAAATAAGGCTTTAAAAGAATATTTTTTTAAAACATCTAAAACCGAAATACGTAATTCTTGTCGTGTTGTACTTTGTTTTGTTTCTTTCTCTTTCCTTTTCTATCCCCTATATTTTTAATCGAGCATAATCTATTTTTACCAATGTTTTAGTGGGTAAGTACCTTCATCTAAATTCCTACTTTGGCTCTGTGTGTAGGTGTATATCCCTGTCTGTTTCCTTTTTTGTTTCTTCTTGTTTGTTCTACTTAACTTTCCTTTTTCTATTTTTGTACTGTTTCGTATGTGAAACTCATAATTTTGATTTCAAATTACCAATGTAAAATTGTACTTATCAACTCCCACCTATGTATTATAATTCCCTCTCGTCCTACAAGGAGTTTTTTTAACTCATCTGGATTGCTCCAGCAAAAAATAAAAATAAAATAAAAGTTTCTTCTAATTATTCGTAATACGGTTAAACCGGGATTGCAGGAGTTTGACGAATGAATTGACAGGTTTCCTAATAAACTTTCAGTAAAACATAAATGGCGGTATTTATTCTTTCACGGGAGATTTTTCAATTTCTTCGAAGTCGAATAATTATAGCGTATAATAATTTGTTATCTTTTGTGCTATCCATAAAAAACTTGTATTATAAACACTTGTTTATCATTAAAAATAATTCATTAATACTTCTGTGTTTTAAACGTACATTTATTTTGTTTTAATTTTTTGACAGATTCAAGAAGCAAATATTTTATAAATACTTTCAGCTTCAAAATTCCAACGAGCATAATATCCGTTGCTTTTGTTGAGTCTGCTCTATAAATAATATATATCTTGAAGGATATTACACGTCATCAAACACGTCACATTGAATATTTCATTCGACACTTAATCCAGCACTCCACCTGTCGGTAAGTATCTAATATCTACACATATTTACCGGCGGTTATTAAATACCCAGCGCACTAAACAGTAATATAACCCACTTTGACTCGGTACACGTAATAATATTGTGTCATAGCGCACAGTGCTTCGATCTCTAATAAACTAAGAACACAATTAAAAAAAAAAAATAGAACAAATAATTAATTAATTAGTTTGACGTCCTTTGTGGTCGAGGGGTGAGACTCTCGTCTAGTAAGCGCGTTCAAATCCCAGCGGGCGCAAGAAAATTTTATTTTTAAAATTGTGATATTTCAGAAATTACTCATTTAAAATAATATATAGTACCTATGTTTTCTGTACGTTCCAGACTGGAAGATATTATATAATTGAATCGTTGCTTTAAATTGCGTTGGCCGTATTTGGTGACCAGATCTGAACACCCAGGTACCTCTTCACCATCCTCCTCCATATGTCCTTTCCCTACCCACTACTTTCATGCTCACATTATATAGAAATAATCGTAGGTAACAATGAAAAAAGTCATTAGGCATGATGCATTCTATAAATATTGGGAAGCGCAACAGTATTTGTTTTGTAGTGCTCAGAATGTGAGCAACTGTAGTAAATATTTATTTTTTGTATTTGTTTCGAGTATGGCTGTTGCTAACCAAGATATGTTAATTAATTTGGCACAATATTTTTTGCTAACATTTTTTTGATTGCTATTTATAAAATGCCCTTGACAAAAGGACTCACTCAATAATTACACTCTCGCATTTTAAAAGCAGCTGTAACATTGTTACATTATTTATAATAATGTAACATTGTTACATTATTTATAATAATGCCAAAATAATTAAAAAATTTTTTGGTAAACTAATGTTTAAGACAAGATTTTTTATGCATAGCACAAAGGGTAACAATTATTTTATGAGCAATAATTATTAGCCTGAAACACTCATCCACATTGAAAAATCTCCTGATAAAAGATACATGACGCCAACGGGACTTGAACCCGTGTCCTTTCGATTTCCGGTCGACAGACGACAGACAATATATACTAGTGTTTCATTCAATAATTACTGCTTGTTACATTTTTTCATTGCTATGCATAAAAAATCTTGTCTTAAACATTAGTTTACCAAAAAAAATAATAATTAATATTTGACAAGTTCTAGTATCTTCACCAAAAATGTAGACAATTTGTCTCGACGCCATCTAGTGAGAGAGTTAGCACTTTCAATGCCTTTCTCATATAAAATAAAGTTGGTTGTTTCAGGTGAAAAAATGTAACAAGCAGTAATTATTGAATGAAACACTAGTATATATTGAATTATTTCGCGGATAAGAGATAAGGCGCCATAGCTCAGTGGTCAGAACTGTCGACCGTTAATCGAAAGGACACTGGTTCAAGTCCCGTTGGCGTCATGTATCTTTTATCAGGAGATTTTTCAATGTGGATGAGTTTTTCAGGCTAATAATTATTGCTTATAAAATAAATGCCAAAATAATTTATGTAGGTAGATTAGTTAGTAGTTTCCTCAAAACAGACATAAATAACTAGTATTTCTACTCCAAAGCTCACACTGTAAGCGTTATGTCTGTTTTTTTAAAAGTTAATTCAGAAGCCTCAACTACTCCCAACCTTTTGTAACCAGTGAGAAAATGGTCTGGAGCCAGTGAGGTTATGGCAACTCCATTTGGGTTATGTTGTGAGACTGGAGGCAGTGTCTTGGGGAAGGAGATGGGAAAGAGCAAGGTGGGGAAGTATCTGGCTATTCAGATCTAAAAACGAAACACGGCTAAAGCCATTTTAATGCAAAATTTCAATCCTGAATGATCTTTTACCGGGATGATATTGAAAATATTTACCACTCTGAAACGTTCCGCATGTGTTATTGTAAATGAGTAAATTGTGGAAAAACACGAATTAATCAAATAAAATCTGCTTCCACACACCAGGATTTGAACCTAGATGTGTTCAACGCAGTGGCGGCTGTTCTACAAGGGTCATTTGGTTAGTGACCTCCCAAAAATTTGCAACAATAGTATTAATTTAAAAAAAGGATTTAAGAAACTACCCGATTATTAATTTAGTTTCAATATTTGTGCAGATTCATTTTTTTTTTGATACGTTCCATCTAGCTTCCAAATGAGAAACTATTGTATATACCTACCGTGGGTCACTTTAAATTTTGTGTCCCAAAACAATCTCCTTTCTTTCATAGGTTCAAGAAGGCTATTATAACATACCTCATAAATAAACATGAATGTTAGATTTAATCATTATCACAACGGTTATATTTTATTAATTCTTCAACAAATTTTACTTCTTTAATAACGTTCCGCTAAATTGTTATATTTCAATATTTTTAAAAGTCCAATACAATAATGAACATATTTCAAAACCAATGCTTTCTTCATCTGGGTACAACGTCCTACGGACTAACGTCTAACAGACAAATAAGTATCTTCAGACTAAATACAAAATATTACGATGAGTATTACATTTATCAATTTTTAGTATGCTTTGAATTCTGACGAACAAACCAGTTTTGAAATGACACCAGAAAAGTGAATTTGCGATTATTTATGAAATAGTTATTTGCTACGCATTCGTCATCCAACAGTATAATGTAAATTTTTATGCGACTATTTTTCCTTCTAACTTTGTATATGTTCGCAGCACTGTGCAGCGTAGAGCTCAGACTGACGTGACGGAGCCGAGCGTAGAGGACTAGAACCTCGCGAGGCGTGGGTACCACCTCTCAGCGTAGCTAATAAGACAGACACTCGTCTCTTAGAGCGCACTACGTCAAGCCGTAGCTAAGTGCCAGCCGCCTGCTACTCGAGAATGCTATCAAGCTAGCGAGATTGCATTGTCTAAACGTATGAAAATGTCAAACCTACGCGAGTATCTGCAAATAGATTACTTTAATTGGTACGGTGGAGCGAATTCCTGGCTCCATGGACTGCTAGCTAAATTAAGTTCATCTCAAACTTGAGTTTTTTTTTATAACCCAAAGCCCAGCTGTTGTTTTGTCAATACCAATACGATTTTTCCTATCAATATTGTTGTATTTTTACAAAGTTTTTTTAAATTGTTATTGATACCAATATAATGTGGATATATTCGTTTTATGGCATATTATGTGTACTTGATTTCAACACCTTATAAACTCGCCGAAAAATTGCCAAAAAATGTTAATGTAATTATTTTTTTAAGTTAATCTCTGTAACTATCCTTCTATTTGTCGTTTTGTAACTAGTCAACCTATTTTCAAAGAGGTTAGTTTGTGTTTGCTTATCTAACAAGTACACTCGTGGGAGATCGCATAGATCTCTTTTAATTCATCTATTTTGATTTTGTATTCTTGATTAAATAAATGAAGCGGAATCTTGGATGTGCAAATTAACAAAATTCAAAATTCAAAAAAATATTTATTGCACAAAAAGAGTGCAAAGGGTATAGCTTATAGGTTACATCCTATTTCTTCCAGCTAACCCAACAAATACACATTATATTACATAACCCAACAATTACATGTTAAAAAATGTATGTAAATAATAAATATTTAAAAAAACAGAGGTATTTAATTTATGTAAGGTATTAATTTAAGGTGTAGTGACATTTGTTTAAAAGAAATGTTTTTAGAGTTGATTTAAATTTAAGTATGTCGGTTATTTGTTTGATGCTACGTGGAAGGTTGTTATATACTTTAATGGCCATGTAGTATGGTCCTTTTTGAAATATAGTTTTGTTTGCTTTTGAGATTAATAAGTTTTCTGTAGCGTGTTTATGTGTTAAGGTTTTTTGTGGGAACTTTTCTGGAGATGATCGAACTAATAGGCATAACTCCATTAAATATATGTCCGTAAAAAAAAAATGAAATAAAATATACAAACTTCCCGATATCCCATTGAAATTAAATATACAAACTTCCCGATAGCCCATTGAAATAAAATATACAAACTTCCCGATATCCCATTGAAATAAAATATACAAACTTCCCGATATCCCATTGAATAAAAATATACAAACTTCCCGATATCCCATTGAAATAAAATATACAAACTTCCCGATATCCCATTGAAATAAAATATACAAACTTCCCGATATCCCATTGAATAAAAATATACAAACTTCCCGATATCCCATTGAAATAAAATATACAAACTTCCCGATATCCCATTGAAATAAAATATACAAACTTTCCGATATCCCATTGAGCTGACACTGACTTGGCAGATAGACTCGTTGTCGATGACAAAGCATTCTATCACATTTGGTGACACTCATGTAAACATATTTCTGAAATTTAATGACATTATTTTTAATAATTAAAAAATTACATCCGTTAATATACGAAATAAATGTCCGTACCATCCAATTAGATTTGGCCTAGGTGTTAGCGTTGTTGACTCCAGTCCCTGGGGAGGAAGGTTCAATCCTCAGTCAAACAAAAAAAACTTCTATTCACTGCATTGACCATCAACATTTTCACCGTCACTTATGGACATTGGACAGTTTAACACATTTTCTTTTGACGTATATAAATATCTGTCCGAAACATTGGCTAAAGAAAGAGGTAGCGCAAAACGACATAACACCACAAAAATAAATCATTTTAATACTTTTGGTCGTGAAAACATCAAATCATATCCAAGTATATTATTCAATTCAAGAAACAATACAATTTTTTCTCTCTTTACTAAACTCAAGTCTCCGAGAAACCTTATCTGGGACTAAGTTATGAAAATACAGCTGCTTAAGAAATATCTTGGCCTTTCTTTCTAGGATATAATATGTTTTTATAAGACTCGATGAGGTTAAATAAGATTTTCTCGGTAAAGTAATACTTTTCTCGTTATTATTAGATAAATTGTTATTTAATGTTTACGGGATATAGCGTAAAAGTTAGATAGCAGCTCTTCCGTTATCTTTTTGAAAACATCTCTTTGAATATCAATTTTCTTTTTAAGAATGAAATGGATTCTTGGAAGTGGAAATTAACTCAGTTCTCGACAACCGATCGAGCTGAAAATGTTGGTTATTGTAGGTTATTGTTGGTTATTGAAGGTGATTTTGCACATAAACGGCGCTTTATAAATAATCCAAATATCATTAAAAATTTAAACCTAAAATGGAAAGATCACATCTGCCATACAATAAAGAAAATTATGAAATTAATTTATACATTCTTACGAATCAAAAAATTCTTACCAATGAAAAATTTATACTCTATATATAGGGTTTTCAAATAAGAGGTGTTATGTGTATTTAATTCCGGCCGTAAAATGATTTTTTATGGCCGGAATTGAATGGTATTGATCTGGACAACGTTTACTTTCAACAAGACGGCGCTACGTGCCACACAAGCAACGAAACCACTGATCTTTTACGGGAAAAGTTTCCGGACCGTGTAATCTCTCGAAGAGGTGATCTAAATTGGCCACCGAGATCTTGTTATTTAAAACCTTGCGACTTCTTCAACTTCTTGCCAACTTCTTCGACTTCTTCGACTTCTTGCCAACAGCCCAGCGTCGATTCTAGACCTCAAAGATGGAATTCGTGAGGCTATCGAGGACATAAGGCAGCCACTTTGCGATTTGGTTATGGAAAATTTCATGAAAAGGATATGGTCCTGTAGTCATTTGACATTTGTGGTCATTTGACTGATGTTATTTTTCACTATTAACGGCATACCTTTTTCTTTATAATGAAATAAACATTTGATCATTTATATTAAAAAATGGCATTTATCTTTGAATATCAAAATTACACCTCTTATTGGAAAACCCTATATTATGCATTAGTACCTACAGTCTGTTCTTCGATATGCCATTATAAGTTGGGGAGCAGCTTACAAAACTAGCCTGACCCCCATAGAAATTGTTCAAAAAGTAATAATAAAAATAAAACTAAAAAAACCTCCAGACTTCCCACTGAACGCGTATTCGAAGAATTCAAAGTTCCTACATTAAAACACTTATTTATGAAAAATTCTATTATTTAAATTATAAAAGAAAAAGATAAATACTCATTCATAGCTGAAAATCTAACCAGACTTAAATATATATTTGCATGCCCTAAACTACACACTTCTTTTACCCAGCAAAATTATACCCACCAAGGAAAACATTTCTTTAATAAATTACCAGAAGAAATTAGAAGCAGATAAAAAACACATATTGAACAATATAAAAAAATATTTTAGGGAAATCGTTAGAAAAAAAACTGATTCCCCTAGATTCACTTGAAATTAACCTACTATACTCTATTTATCCTCCATAATATTAATTAATTTATCCTTATTTTCTTAATTATATTGTGTTATCAAATTTATCATCTAGTTTTATAACTATTTGTTAATTTTTAGCTACATCAACTGTTGAAATTTTACAACCTATAAACCATAATGACTCCCAACACTCCCCAACTCAAACACGAGAAATAATTTCTCAATTGAGTTGGGCAGCTTTCGTTAAAAAATTCTAATTTTTTCGCTATCAGCCTCGAAATATCTACATTTGTAAATTATTGTAATGTGTTTGTATATTCAATAAAAAAATAAAATAAATAAATATATATTTTTCTTCCTTCCAAATACAATAATTTGTATGGATTTTAATTTTTGTAATTTTTTTACTTTGTAACCTAGTTATATTATTTTTTCGCAAATATACACTCCTCTTCCATCCACAAGCAAATACTTTTAATGGAAGTGTAGAATAAATTAAAACAGTATGACTTGTAAATATTGTATATTTATTGTAAAAAACACAAATAATAAACAAATACAAAAAAAAATATTATTACTGTTGGTTATTGTTGATTATTGTTGGTTATTGGTGGTTATTGGAAGTTAATGGAGGTGAGTTCGCACAAAAACGGCGCTGTACAAATATTTATTAACTTTCAAAAATACAGTTTTTATTATTAAGTCCCGTTAAACTAATTGACATCAGTTTGTTAACGGGTTCTTTTAACAATTACATATTTTTTTTAAATACATATACAATTTCAAAAAGTACATAATTACATTAGTACAAAAAAAAATCTTTCACATAACCATTTTTTTACATACATTTCCTTCTGAGAGTCAATTCACAGGTTTTTATTGAATGGGTAACATTTTTTTTTTTTTTTTTTTTTTTTTTTTTTTTTTTTTTTTTTTTTTTTTTTTTTTTTTTTTTTTTTTTTTTTTTTTTTTTTTTTTTTTTTTTTTTTTTTTTTTTAAGCCAGAAGACTTTGAAATCTTAAAAAAGGACCCAACGGACAAAATTTCAATAAACGTGCGCAACCTAATAAATAATTGCCAATCAATATTCCCAAATAAATACGCTAGAAAAAGTGCAATGGTGATGAATCCAAGGGCTCCTGCATTATACGGACAACCAAAAATTCACAAGGATAATATCCCCATACGTCCCGTTGTTTCTTTTATAAACGCCCCAACGACAATACTCGCCAAAAAACTTAACTTTCTTTTCAAACAACATACTAAATTCTACCCAATACATAGCGTTAAAAATTCTCTCGAACTTGTAAATAAAATAAAAAACATAAATTTACCGCACAATTGCCAGTTCATATCTTTAGACGTGGTCAGTCTCTTTAGCAATATCCCTATTCAAGAATGCCTTAAAATCATTGAAGATATTTTAGACGAATCTAATATAAACCCAGTTACTAAAAAAGACTTATTCGATCTATTTAAAATTTGCGTGGAAACTAACTACTTTGAGTTTAACAATAAATTCTATAAACAAAACGACGGATTACCAATGGGATCGCCCCTCAGTCCACTTCTTGCAGAAATATTTATGGATTACATTGAAAAACAAATTTTAAATTCAATCTTTAACAAACACATCATTTACTATGTTCGTTATGTTGACGACATTTTGGTCTGTTGGAAAGGTACCAACAGACAATTAGATCTTTTCGTCACATTTGCTAACTCCATCAACCGTAAAATCTGCTTTACGGTTGAAAGAGAGTGTAATAATAAAATCAATTTTTTAGACCTAACAATCGGTAGAGAAAATAATAAACATACGTTTGAAATTTTCCGTAAGCCTACGTTTACAGATACGACCATTAATTATAAATCCTTACACCCATGGTCACATAAATTATCTGCCTACCACTCAATGGTACATAGGCTTAATAACATCCCACTCGACAAGAAAGCATACGAGAAGGAAAAAAATACAATCCTAACTATTGCTAAAAATAATGGCTTCAAGGGTAGAGACATTGAAAAAATAATTAATAATAACAAACACAAAAATAACCTTAAATTAATTTACCCAGTGACTAATAATAAGACGAATAATAAATTCGGGTGTTTAGAATTCATCGGGCAGACATCTAATAAAATTGCAAAAGTCCTCAAAAAGTGTGGCTTAGATATTGCCTTCCGCACAAATAACAACTTAGGATCATCTCTTAAAAACTCAAAAAGTAAGGTACTCAAATTACAAAATAGTGGCATTTATAAACTCCAGTGTGACGAATGCAACGCTGTTTATGTTGGACAAACGGGCCGGTCCTTTAACACTAGGTTCAAAGAACACATAAGATCTTTTAAAAATAATAATAAAATGCAATCTCAATTTGCCAAACATCTCCTAGATGAAAATCACTCACTTAATGATAATAATAAACCAACTCCGTTACACGTACAAAATAAAGGCCGTAAACTGAACCTTTTAGAACAGTTAGAAATTAACAAAAACTCTAATAATCCGAAAGCTATTCTAATTAATGAACAAACAAATATAATTCGTTCACCCCTACTAGATATCTTCAAACCTAGTTCAAATATGAGTGCACTATGAAGTACTTAATTATGCTATTAAAATAACCCTATGAGTCATCGTTTGGGAATAACTAACATTAAGACATTCAGTCAAATTTTTAACATTACACTAATTGGGGAAACTTTGCTGGGGTAATAACCATTAATAATTTCTAATATCTTACTCAAAAATCAATTAAGAAATCAGTAATTGAAATTAAAATACCTACCTAGAAATAATATAAATGTATCGTCTGTAAGTGGGCTACCCACAGTTTGATAATGCCTTCAGAGGGCGAAACAGCTGTCACGCGTAATAATAATTACACAGCAGAACTTGTTTAAAAATAAACTGTTTTTATAAACCCAATAATAATATTATTGAATATATAAAAAAATAAAAAATAAAATGGAGTTCTACAAATTAAACTTAATAACAATAAATAAATGGGTAACATGTTGTAAATATTGGAACGAGTTATTCTAGATTTCTTTGACCGTATTTATTCAGGTATCTGGGAACTACAAGTCCATCGTTTGCAATTAGTCTTGTATTATGAACATGTGTCACTATTTTATTTTGTTCAGATTGAGATGTATGCTGACTCGCAATTTTAAGTAAACTAGTCAATTAACATAATTGTATAGTAATGGCTTTGGTACTTTATGTCTTTGTTCGTATTTTGCTTTGTTTAATAATAATTTTACCAAAGAATATTGTACATTTTGGACTGAAAGAAGATTTGTTTTCGTTGAATGTCCCCATAAAGTTATTCAATATCTTACTATGGATTCCGCCAAAGACAGGTATACTATTCTAGGGGTATTCGGTGGAATAAAACACTTCAATCTATAAAGTTTACTCACTATAGCTCCAAATATTATGATTATTTTTGGTTATTGTTGGTTATTGTTGATTATTGTTGGTTATTGGAGGTGATTTGCCACCAAAACGGCGCAATACAAATCATCGAAATACTATTATTATTTTTTGGTGTTGTTGGAAATGCGTTGAGTTGTATGAAACAAATTGGTCCTAAAAAACCATAGATATGCCAATATGTGGACGATAAAATTATCATTCGGAGTCTAGTTATTAAAATTATTCCATAGAATCGCAATCATACAACGTCACAATATTTCGGTTCCAATTTTCGATCGGAATTATACCCCCCGGTTGGGAATCTTGTACGGTAGAAAAATCAAAAACTTTCGGTATCAAAAGGGTTAATATTTTAAAAGTAGCAATTAATTATAAATATTTACATTAACCTGAAAAAACAAAATTTTCAGAATTTCCTGAAAGCCAAATTGTCTCTCGATGGCGGGAAGCAAACAGTTGTAATTTAAATATTAAGTCAAAAGGGTTAACAGTTGACTGGTACAAAGGAAAGTAATTATTTTGATTACAAAACATTTTAATAATTAATATTCATAAAGCTAACCGAACGACCCTCTCTGCTTTTATTTAAAAGTATTGTTTCTAACTAGTAAATGGCCACTTCAAAGGCTTATTCAAATCGTTTTACCGATTTAATAAAGGTATTTCTTTAAAAAATGCTTTTTGATGTTGTTAACATTGTTACCTTTTAGCATTATTATTTATTTTCTTAACAAAACCTACTTTTTATTATTCCTTTCAAAATAATTCTTCTTTTATCGTATTTGAAAGGTTGATGGTATATTCGAAGAAATTGCTGTACCACAATGCTTTTCTGCGACGGTTAGTTCTTTGAATATTCGGCCACTTATAATTAAGAGGTAGCTACAAGCAAAGAATGTGTATATTCTTGGTATACCTTATATCTTACGTAATAGGCATTAAAATCGCTTGACAAACGGAGTCTAAAAACGTTCGATTTCAAGCAAAAACTGGTTTTTACTTTTTTAAATTTAATTATTATTTTTTTTGGTATTTCTTTTATCAGGAGATTTTTCAATGTGGATGAGTGTTTCAGGCGAACAATTATTGCTTGTAAAATAATTGTTTTTTTAAATTTATTTAATATATATACAAGTGGGTCCATGATGTTATATGAGTACATACAAATATATTTACATTACAAAATATATTTATGTTCGCAATCTCACCAATGAAGAAACTGGTTCTTGTGCTTGGTGAGAGAGTTACACTAATTATAAGAGAAATAGAATACCATTATGCTACAGGTAAGTATATATATAATAGGAACAATATATAAAGAGACAAAATCTAAATACAGTGGAGATTAGTATAGACTGATAAAAAATATCAATAAAGGGAAAAACAGGCAATTATTTTGTAAATAATTTTATAAGAAAGCAAAACAGTTAATCAACTGAAATTGTCACAGATAATCTTAGCTATAATACTGTATTTTTTAAAATGTAGTTTCCTTTATGCGTTCATACATTTCTATTGAAAAATTATTTTTTGTAGTAGTTTGCATTTATATTTTTTATCAAGTAATTTATTTTTTTATTTGTATTTTACTCAAGCGAAGCGATAGGAAAACCTTCAATTTAACTAAAGCATATTTTTTGGTTTTGGTATTCGCCTTAAGGCCGTCGTCGTGGTAGATCGGTAACGGTACGATATCGACGAAAATCTGAGAGTTCACTACGAGAAAGTTCACTACGGTTATCATAGCAGCCAATGTGGGCTTAGTGTTACAATATTATTAAAAACAAGCTGTACCCCGCCACGCGTTGTTAGGTTTCAGTCTGTCTGTTCAGATAGAGAAACAGTAGCGCATGTTGCTTTTATGTCCAACAGATGGCGCTGTTTTTTTAAAAAGCTAGGTTTTACCTGTCACAGGTGACATTTATATAAGATATGTATATAAAAACACAAGCGTACTCGAATGCAACGTTGGGTCAAAATTTCAAAGCAATCGGTGAAGAACTTTCGGAGATCCAAGATATAGAAATTAATGCATACTAGCAGATAAAAACCCGTTCCCGTGGTGAATTGGTGAAGAACCGGAGATTCAAGATAGTGAAATAAATGCATACTAGCAGATAAAAACCCGTTCCCGCGGTGAATCGGTGAAGAACCGGAGATTCAAGATATAGAAATAAATGCATACTAGCAGATAAAAACCCGTTCCCGTGGTGAATTGGTGAAGAACCGGAGATTCAAGATAGTGAAATAAATGCATACTAGAGATAAAAACCCGTTCCCGCGGTGAATCGGTGAAGAACCGGAGATTCAAGATATAGAAATAAATGCATACTAGCAGATAAAAACCCGTTCCCGTGGTGAATTGGTGAAGAACCGGAGATTCAAGATAGTGAAATAAATGCATACTAGCAGATAAAAACCCGTTCCCGCGGTGAATCGGTGAAGAACCGGAGATTCAAGATATAGAAATAAATGCATACTAGCAGATAAAAACCCGTTCCCGTGGTGAATTGGTGAAGAACCGGAGATTCAAGATAGTGAAATAAATGCATACTAGCAGATATAAACCCGTTCCCGCGGTGAATCGGTGAAGAACCGGAGATTCAAGATATAGAAATAAATGCATACTAGCAGATAAAAACCCGTTCCCGTGGTGAATCGGTGAAGAACCGGAGATTCAAGATATTGAAATAAATGCATACTACCAGATAAAAACCCGTTCCCGTGGTGAATCGGTGAAGAACCGGAGATTCAAGATATTGAAATAAATGCATACTACCAGATAAAAACCCGTTCCCGTGGTGAATCGGTGAAGAACCGGAGATTCAAGATATTGAAATAAATGCATACTACCAGATAAAAACCCGTTCCCGTGGTGAATCGGTGAAGAACCGGAGATTCAAGATATTGAAATAAATGCATACTACCAGATAAAAACCCGTTCCCGTGGTGAATCGGTGAAGAACCGGAGATTCAAGATATTAAAATAAATGCATACTACCAGATAAAAACCCGTTCCCGTGGTGAATCGGTGAAGAACCGGAGATTCAAGACATTGAAATAAATGCCACACTAGCAGATAAAAACCCGCTCCCGTGGTGAATCGGTGAAGAACATTCGGAGATTCAATATATTGAAATAAATGCATACTAGCACATAAAAACCTGCTCCAGTGGGGTTTTACTGCTAGTCCCTGTAAGCGTTCCCTAATAGTAGAGTTTGCCCCTTTGTATGTACAACAGCAATTATCAGAATGTGTGCAAAAATTTACTTGGCAACCATTCATTTTTCTATACAAATTAAAACCATTTGTGGATCCCTACGTAATACCTAAATATTGTATAATTTCATTCATTTGAAATACCCTGATGAATGAAAACTAATTTCTTCTCAGTAACAATCTCTCATTATACTAAGAAATTTACCGCCAATAAGAATGAAAGAAAATAAAAAAAACTCTGTCGAAATTGTCTACTTTGACGAAATGAAAAAAAAATTGTTTTAATCCACATTTAAAGCCTCAAAGTATTTGTTTTCTTCGATAATGTGTATTTTGACATAAAATTCAAGTTTTTCCCACGCAACCTACCCTATAGCAATTTTTAAGCTCTAAAACTACATGATTTCCATCGATATATAATATATCATTTTATACCTACATTTTTTTGTTCATGGACACAGCTAAATTTCTTTGAAAACTTCAACGGTTCTTTTTCAATATAACAGAGGGCGACACTTACGTTTACAACAATCCTAAAATGTACAGTCAGTCTCTGCATGGCACGATCACGCGGGCTAACAACCAATCAAATGGCCAGACTGCAAAACGTGTCCTTATAAGGGCATCCGACCACGCGCCAAAAATAGATCAGGAAGGGACGAGTTCGCTCCCGGCGGGACCCAAAATCAGTTCCCGGCGAGACGCGTAGTGATCAACACGATGGATTAGTTTCGAGTTAGCGTTTGCCGCCAATTGCGCCCGTAAATATGGACCGGCCTGATTTGTTTTATAATGTGCCGCGTCTCTAGACAAAGTTCACCACGTCAGGACAATCATCAGCCAACCACACCGTCATGGATATGATTGTGTCATATCCCTGGGCCGCGGCCCGTGCACCTGCCGCCTGCCGCATCCGCCCAGGCCGCCTCTTGCCGCCTGACGCCTTTCGCCGAGAGCCGCCCAACAACGGCCCAGGCCGCCTCTGCGCCGCCCTTCGCCCTGAGCCGCCCAACAACGGCCCAGGCCGCCTCTGCGCCGCCCTTCGCCCTGAGCGATAGCTCCCGCCCTTCGCCCTGCATCCGCCGTAATTTACATGTGAGCTAATAATGTACCTTTGTCAATCAGAGCCTATAGATTCAGTAGATTACTCTAGTATAACAGTCAGGCCTTAAAAAGCTATGTACCTTATGTAGAACTGTCTGATTATCCTTTATATGTAACAATAAACATGTTATATCTCAGCAGCCTATTTCATTTGGGAGACTGTCTAATATTCACCCCTGAAGATTATAGTTTCAATGCCCTACCGGCCGTCTAGTATGGCGAAGGTTATTTGTATAACCCGATCACTTCATAATATTAACTGTCATAACTCACTTATAACTATCTAAGTTATTACATATACGGAAGGTATATGTAACACTGGCGCCGCCACTTGGGGCCTTTACTCACTTATAACTCACCTATATACTATTTTATAGCTATAACAGTTATAAGATATGTAACAAGACATTCCCGGATTACCTGACAATATTATATTAATATATTTTCTAATATTGTCAGGTAATATATCTCACTGTAGTCAGTGAGCCGAAAATGATGCTTGTGTTGTGATGGTGGACTAAGTCAGCCGAGGAATTGAACACACTACGCCTGGGTGGGACCCAAACGCGATGTCAACTCAGCCACCAACAGAATTATAATTAATATAATAATGTTCTTACCCTACCTACGGTGTCATTATGAAATATTAAATTAAAACAGTGTAAAAAATGCGTTTTTAGGGCATAAATTAAAATTTATAAGCTTACTACAAATTTATGTTTCTATGTAAATAAGTCGTTTGTAATTTAAATTTATTCTCCTCAAAATGCTTTTTTGAGTAATTTGTTTATTTATATTTCATCATATTTATATAGCAAGCAGAGCAAAATTATTTTTCAAACAATTATCATTAACACAATATTAATTGCCAAAGAAGCCTCCAAAATCATGAAAAGTTGAATTCTTTAACGGCCTATATTTTATAATTTAAAGCCCAAATAAACGAAATAACACAAATCTGTACTAGATATTTGCTATACCTTTTGAATAAAAAAAAATGATTTTCGGTTTAGTTAGTTATTTTGACCTCAAATCCAAAAATAAGTTTTGTATGAAAAATATACTTGTTTCTCTTAATAAACATGTTTTAACAACTGATACACAACCATTAATGTATCTTAAATGACTGTTCATCAGATGTGTAAAATTATAAAAAAGTTTATTAGTAAGGGGATCGTATGTAACTTTTCATTTCGGTATCGCTCTTATAAAAGTCCACCAAGTAAAATCCGAAAGTTGTTGCTTAAAAAGACTGTTGCCTTTTTAAGTAACTAGAACTGAATAGCCGGTTAGTATCTAACCTTCCTCCACTACATCTCCTTCACCTACCTGATTCCTTCAGCTTGATAATGATTCATGCAATAACTCCACTAACTAACGGTGTTGATGCAGCAACCAAAAAAATGCAATAAATATATGTCGTTAAGTGTAAATGTAAACCTTTTTCATGCGGTTTGCTCAGTTTTAATTGGTGAAAGCGGTCGTTATTCAAATGTTTCTAAAATTACAACAATTCCTTTTGTGCGAAATCCTTTAAAGACGATATTGCGTTAGTTAATGACTACCTCTGGTCCCTTCCGTGAGCCGTGTGGCATTCCTTTTTTGCCGTGTTTAATTAGTTTTTTGTTTGTGGTAAAGCCGTATCAAAGAGTTATCTCCCAGAGGCCTCGAGAGAGACTGTAAGGGAAACTGGAAGGGAAACTGTAAAGGACGATATAAGTTATGCTTTTTGGTTGGTGTATGGTACATCCCTCGAGATGCCCGAAGATTAATCAACAGATATGAATGAGGGCGAGACTGTCTAGATATTATATCGGTAAACTCGTACCAATAAAATATACATCGAACCGAGACCTCTCAAATGAAACGAAACTCTTTGTATCGTACCTTTTATTATCTAAGATACCATTGCTATATCAATGATCTCTGGGGTATTTAATATTACATCTATGCATAAACGCAGGTAATACGGTTTCGCTATATCCGCTTATTTACGTGGATAAAATCTTGAATTGAAATTAAAATCCATTCCGGAACGCCCAACTATGGTCCCCTTAGAGGAAACTAGCTAGACAAAAAGATTTCAACGGTGTTTTTATTTATGTACAAAAATATTCTCACAACATTGAAAAATGTCAACAGTATTATGTTCACATCGATAAAAAATTTAAAACAATACGTGCGATACGTGACAACGTTGTAAACACGACACTTCGGATGTGCCAATCGTTCGCCCAGCGGTCAGTCGCTTTCGGGTGTGCAGTCTGTGCACGCTGTTCGATCGTTAGTGTTGTTATTTAAAATCGGAGAGAAATTACAAAAAGATAAAAATTGAAGTATATTGTATGTTCTTTTAAATTGCTTTAATTATTTTATAATTTGCCTATTCAACATTACTTTCATTATTAAAAATCGTGAAAAAAGTATCAATATTTACAATTATTTTCCAAAGTTTGATTAAACTTTCAAAATCGTGTACCGATTTGTACCACCAAACAAAACTAGTTTCATATAAAACCATTCTTTATGTATAATACGTTATAAAATTTGTTTGCTCAAACTTGCTCTTTTGTCTTTTACAGAGCCTCTACCTACAATCTATCGTTTGGATATTTTGGAGATTCTAGAAGTAAAGGGCACGTCAAAGTTGAATTGTGCTGCAATACGGCAGTGTGTTTCTGAACACTTAAAATATGTATTGAAGAAAAACAGTTTTAAAAGTCTCGAGGATAGTTTACTTAAGAAAAAAATCCCTTCGTTTATATTAATATTTTGAAAATGGTTTGAAGTCGGAAGAAGTACTTTAAAATTGAAGTATAAACACGCAAAATGGCTTAACACAGTTTTTTATTCTTCCTGTAGAGACGCGTGATGAGGGACTACGTGGTAGACCAGAAAAAGAATTTTGTTTATGCTCGTCAAAAAGCAAAACAAGAAAAATTAAATGTCTTCTGAACTCTCGAAGTCCACAAGAACTCTCTCATACTATTCAAATCAGCTCGAGGTCACATGGAAAATGGGTTGCTACCAAAATATCAACAACAGATTACGATGTTGTTGATATTTTGGTAGCAACATAATAATTTTAAGACACCTAGTGGTGTCTTAAAATTATTATCGATTCCAGAAGATCTAGCGATGAAAATACAGAAGTCTGTTAACAAAACCAATGTTGGAACATTAGCATTTAATAATAGTGACGAGAGCGACTCGGCCAGTAATTCATAAACAAAAAATGTCATTCGATTTTGTTTTTATATTATGTTAAAAAAATATTTTTAACTAATAACTTAAAATAAGTACTTCGTTATGACTTAACCGAACCATTATACTATAGGCATTTTATTAGTAATTAATTTTGTTTTAAAAAATCTGTAACAATGGCTAAAATAAATGTTTATTTTTTAAGTATTTTTTTTTTACATTGTGACCCTTTTGCATCAAATGCCATGAAAAAAAATTTTGTCTAGCTAGATCGGGATTTGGGACCACTGTGCGCCCGTAGCCAACGTATAAACGTTCGTACCCACATAATTAAATCTAGTCAGAAATTCAATTCACCAAAACTTTTAATATATTTTTAAACTTTATGCCCCTCTTTGCACAAGATTCGAAACGTTAAATATGGAACGAACGTGAATCTTTTTTACATTAATTTTTATATCCACGAATTTAATACTGTCCATTATACTAACACATATCATATGTGTAGGATCTTGGTAGTGTGACAATGAAAGATAATGATATTTTTGTTGTCACAGCGTTTATTGTGAGTCAGAATAACATATCAGTTGAGTTGCGCAGTTGGGAGATGGCTCTGGATCGATGATGATGATGACAGCAGGCGTAGACGACGATGGCGGCGATGGAGTCTTGGAGACCGGCCTTGTTGCTGCGTTCAGCACTGACGAAGACGTGGGGTCTTTCTAGTACTCCAGTGTGAACGAGGTAGGCGAAGGTGCGATGGACTGGTCTGCAGATGAGTGGAAGATGCTTACCGGCGATTGCCACGGGGCCGAGGCGCAGACTAACGTTATGCCAAGTCGGACTTGTTGACTGGAGTGATGTGGAATGATCATGTACTTCGGTCCTCCACCGCTTATATACCTGCTGATTCCTTTGTTCTCGTCTGCCACGGGTTGGAGTAGCGTCTGGACGTCGAACCCGCAGGATCGCTGACTCGGTTTATTGTATAAACGTTTGCATCACCCTGTATGCAAACATCCTATTATCAGCAGTTTACGTATTGCTGTACCGATATTTTAATTGAAGTTTCGTAAGACTGATTTCTGTCTCAGCTTCTTAACTCGTGTAGTCTGGTTATGATATGATGACCCTAGGAGCGGTGAGGAAACCGCTACATATGTAAGTAAATAAAATATATTTTGTTATATTTCATGAATTTGTAAAATGGGTAAGAGATGAGGCCCAAATTACCAAATAACGTTTTTTAATGTAATTAATGCGGGTATGTTGTGAGATTGAAGGTTGCGGGGAGGCGAAGGAGATAGGTAAGAGGAAGGTGGAGAATTACCTGGCTATTCAGATCTGGTCAACAAACTCGGCTAAAGCCATTTCAAGCAATGTTCCAATTCAGAATGTTTGTCTTACACCAGGGCGATACTGAGAGTATCTTCCACTCTGGGACGTGCCGCAAGTATACTAAATACTATTTTAAATGAATAAATTGGGAAATAACACAAATGTATCAAATAAAATTTTATTGCGCACCTCGGGATTTGAACCCGCGACCTTCGGTTTTCTAGTCGAAAGCTTTACCCCTCGACACGGGGGTGCTAATGCACACATAAATTAAATTGATAAAAAAATGTATTCCTATGAAAAAAGCAACATAATATTTTATGTTAAATGTTTTACCGCCGCCCCGGGAACCATTTATTGGATAACCAATACTTCTGAAATAGGTCACCCTAAAAGGCTCACATCATTTCGTGATTTAGCAGGGGTGCCCGGTTCATCGGGTGAGGTGAATTCAGTATGCGCCAGCCCACCAGCCAGATCGGGAGAGGCTGGTTCGGGAAACCCTTTGACCTGTCCAACTGGTTTCACGACCCATCACCTTGCGCCGCAGTGGGAGTGATATTCATATGTCTGTCACTCTTGGACACACTGATCCCTAGATTCCTACCCAACTCTCAACCCATTTTACCTTTCTAGAACATCTTTTCCTTCCTTTGCTTAAAAAACATGACATGGGCCACGAGCAAAATTATTTTCTTTAGGGCCTCTTGTATGGGGTTAATATATAAAAAAATAAAAATGATTTTTCAGACTAGCACACGAAGACATAAATTACCAAATTTAATAAATGTTCTGAAATAGTTCTTTAACATTTGCAGCTATATTGATCAAAAAATTGTATAACCTTACCTAACTTAACAATATTATAATATACCTGTTTCGTCATTAGAAAGAACGCCAACATAAATTTGCGTTAAATATTAAACCTTAAATTTAAAAATGAATACCATCCCGGAGTCCTTGTTAATTAAATAACCGTCTTGAGACAGGGCAATATAACGACGCCCGAGGGTAATACGAGTACGCTAGAGGTGAAAAACGTCACACGTTTCCGAGCATTAAAAATGTTGTAGGTTGCCAGGATAAAAAAAAATACTGTAGAGGTCATAGATTATTAAACGCAAACGTTAACTGTATATAAGTGCTTCCATCAAAAACGAGGTGAGCGGAGCGAAGTTATATATTTTTTTATAATTTACAATATTTTTTACATTTCAAAGTTTTCCAGTAATGTTGGCCTCACTGGGTGGCTTGCCCGTGCTGAGGCCTTCATTTAATAATATGAAAATATAATCTACATAATACATTTAAAGAGAAAATAATACAATCATTTTATAAGCAATAATTATTAGCCTGAAACACTCATCCACATTGAAAAATCTCCTGATAAAAGATACATGACGCCAACGGTACTTGAACCCCTTATCCTTTCGATTTCCGATCGACAGCTCTGACCACTGAGCTATGGCGGCTTATCTCTTATCCGCGAAATAATTCAATATATACTAGTGTTTCATTCAATAATTAATTACTGCTTGTTACATTTTTTTTAATAATAATTTTTTTTTAATAATTACTGCTTGTTACATTTTTTCAGGAGATTTTTCCAGGCTAATAATTATTGCTTATAAAATAATTGTTACCCTTTGTGCTATGCATAAAAAATCTTGTCTTAAACATTAGTTTACCAAAAAAATAATAAGAAAATAATACATTTAAAATATGATCTTGTGTGTTTGTGAGTGATGTGTGTTTATATTTTATATTTATATAATTGTTTATATTTATATTATTATATTTTTGTGTGTTACGTGTAGGTTTTATTTTTATTTTATGCTTTGACATTTTGGTAATATTGTCTTTTTTGTTCTTTAATCTATTTTGTAATTTTGTGTGTGAATTTATTTTTATTTTCCTCAATTTTAATTTCAAGTTTTACACTGTTGAAAGCTTTTATAGCATGGTATTGGTAGTGTCTTTGTCCAAAGCTTGAATTTACTGTCGGAGTTCTTATGTTTTCTTTGTACGCTTGTCTAACGGGTCTGTTAGTGTTATTTTGTGTATGTTGAATTTTTTTTTTGTCAAAAAAGTAGTTTAGTAGTGTTTTAACGTATAATTGGCGTATATCTAGTACGTAAATAATATTAAAATTCTTTTGGGTCGGTTATCAATGCTGGTTGTCTTCGGATATAGCCTAAGTAAATTTTTGCGTAAAGCGTAAGCTTTATCTCCAATAAATACGTTAGGTACAGTTACTGTGCAATTCGCATCTAAGAGTCGATTCATAGGTAAATCTAATTCATTGTTTATATTTTTGTGCTGAGTATTCTCAGCCGGATTCCCCATCGAGCCGACATCAATAACTATAAACTTATTGTGAGAGTCAACAACTGCCAATTATACAACTAGAACAATGCTACTATAAGAAAAATCATTAAAACTACTTTACCAACGCTTCTATAATTTGTAGGTTAAAGATTCAACGGAGTACTGGTATAGATTAAGCTCAGTTTTATAAATGGAGTCAATAAATATATCAATGATACCCCCAAATTTGTTGCCCATATCATGTATTTTACTGGTTAGTTAGTGTGTCTGATAGTTGTGTTTGTATTGCAGAAGAATGTTACATTTTGTCTTGAGTTCCTAGTCGGAACATGGAATTCAATTGTGGCAACGATGGCAGGGTTGTCAATTAAGTTATTAATAACTCTGTGTAACACAACCAGATCTCCTGTCACACAGCGTTATTAGATGCAAGCTGTTCATCAAACTAATACAAATAATGTATTCAATTGGAATTTTGAGATTAAAATTAACGTACCTAAGAACTTTGTTCTGAACTCTTTAAATATTGTTAAAGTGAATTCTATACAAAGGGGACCAAATAGGTAAATTATATTCCACTTGATTTCTAACTAATGAAATATAGAGTGTTCTCATACAGTTTAAGGATTTAAAATCTGTTGAAGTTCTGCAAAGGAAGCCAAGCATCTTAAGTAGTATAGTTAATGTGTTCCATAAATGTCAAGTTTTCATCGAATATTACACCAAAGTCACGAATCTATGACACTAAGATATTATAATAAGTTTTTAAAAATCTTATTGTAGACATTTCTGAATTTTCAAAAATAAAGCATTTTGTTAACACCATTGATGAAGTTGTTCTAAGTCAGTGTGTAAAATTTGGCAATCGTATTCATTTCGTATTATTTTATATATTTTTAAGTCGTCAGCAAATAGCACGACTTCTACATCATTAAATTGATTAAAAAATTGGTGAAATGCAAAACTATTTCTCATTTTTAATTGACCTCGCTCCGCTCGCTTTTCGCTTAGCTCATTTCTTGCATGGGTAGTGGAAGGCCAACACCAATCTTCACAGCGACTTTTGGTGGAAGGCCAATGCAATCTCCCTCATCTTCCACCCACTCACTTATTTTGCACTTGCAGTGGAAGGCGTGCTATGGTTGGTTATATGAGATACTCAGGATTCGTTCTAGAATCTAACAGTCGAACGCCGCTGCAGCGTTGGTATAGTTATACTGCTCGTGTTAAAATCTTCACTCATAATACTATTCATGTAAGATTTTTTTGGACTGTCACCACTTTTCCAAACATCAAAAACATGGTGATTTTAGCATTTCGCTTTTTGTTCCTAACTTCACGTTTCTTCAGATGACATTTGTAATGTCATTGACCCAGCCTGTTTTGAATAGCTTCGAAATCCGACCAATTCGATTATGCGTTCCGTATTTGCTTTGTCAAATCTATATTTCCATTTAAAATATTTTACTTATATGTAGTGCTGCAAATGGGTATTACTGCTTTTTTTACATTTTCATTGCACGACCGATCGATATTTGTCAAATTAACCAGATTTTTAACAAAGTCCCCGATCTTCTTCTTACTACGATCGTAATACGTTCCTATACCTGCGGATCGAGCGGTTTTAAAATCTGTCAACTAATAATACTGTCGTATTACGGCCCGTATACGCTATGAGTAACGTTTTCTACTAACGCGTTCTTTTCCCCCTGTATTATCTCTTAAGACGGTAAATGTTGCTCAAAATGATTTTAGCTCTGCTTTGTGACTTCCAAGCTTTCCTCCTCCCCGTCTCTTTCATAATACAACACCATTAATTGATGATCCAACAATCCCACTGATTCTGAACCGCTGTTTGTACTAAACAACTATGAAATATATAGTTCAATCTGGAAAAAATAGCGGAAGTTGTTTGTTTTCTCAACTACGGCGGCCGGTTAAAAACAAGAAATTTGTCATAGTGATAATTATTCCGTTTTTCAGATGTGAAACGAAATCAAAAATTATTCTCCCTCAAATCAAAAAACTCCTGGAATGATCAACTGTTTTTTATTCGATTCCGTTTAAAAAAGAATTCCATATCATTTCATAACGAATTCAACATAGATTTGAGTTCCATAAAAATATGTTAGTTTGCATAATATAATATATACTCCCCCTTTTCACAAATTAATTCTTGATATTCATGAAGAAAAATGACTATTGCTAATTTATTAAGAATTTCCTCAAGTTATTGGTAATTCCGGTTAAAAACTGGATTACAGGCCTTCTTTAATTAACAGATTTCCTGATAAACTTTTATTAAATTACGATTGTATTATCGTGACGTCAGAACACGTGTTCATGAAAATCCGAATATTTTTGCATTACAACGAAATTTTATCGTAACGTCATTATATTTTATCAACATTATAATATTAAAACATTATTAAATTAATGTTTTATTAATAAGACCTGTTAATTTAAACAAGACAACAGTAAAAAACTATACACACATTCATCAAAGACTGAAAGTGGTGAGAGAAACATAGGCCACACATATACAATCTCCTTCCCAATAGCCTGAAGTAAATAGAATGAATATATTTAAGAAAAAAACTGTTTGCTCTTAAGATCAGCGAGCAAAATTAATGTACTTATGTAGTAAACAATAATATTAACATTTTTATTTTTAATTTGTACTTTTATTCTAAGAAAGTGAAATGTGTATATTTTTTTAACTTAAAAAATATATTATTATTATCGTGTGGGCGAAAATCGGTTTCTCTCCGTGTGTACACGTTGTATACGTGTGTGAACGCTTTTATATAACGCGTGTATACGCCACATAAAAAGAGCTGAATCTAAAACGATCTAATGCAGAACAATGTCAAATTTTTTGACTAATACAACATTCGTACATAACTTTATTTACACTATAAATACTGGTAATTAAACTACAGTGTTTTCCAATAAGAGGTGTTATTTTGAATAGCCCGCTATTTCGGTAGACGTCACTTTTAAAGCTGTCATTTTTTGACATTTGACAAGTAGAAACTACGCCATTAATAAAAATGGAACAATACACGCTTCAACAGCGCAATTAAATTATTAAAATTCACTTGAGTTAATCAAATGCAAATCATCTTGAGTGATGAGGCCCATTTCCACCTCATTGGCTTCGTTAACAAGCAAAATTGTCGCATCTGGGGCTCGAAAAACCCAAGATTTATTGTTAAAAAAGTCTCTCTATCCTCAACGTGTGACTGTTTGGTGCGGTTTATGGTCCGGCGGAGTCATTGACCTTACTTTTACGAAAATGAGGCTGGAGCAACAAACAGTTACGATGAATAGATTGCGTTATCGAGAGATGATTAATGATTTTTTATGGCCGGAATTGGATGGTATTGATCTGGACAACGTTTACTTTCAACAAGACGGCGCTACGTGCCACACAAGCAACGAAACCATTGATCTTTTACGATTGAATATCAAAATAACACCTCTTATTGGAAAACCCTCTATATGCGACGATAACTTTTGTAATGTAGCTAATAGTATTTCTTCGCGGTATGATATTATACTCGTATCTCCACAAACAAACAAGCGGCTACATTTCTCCGTCCATTATGATAAATTCCATAACTGTCACTGTGGCTCGGGTCTCCCAGGCACAGTATTCTGCCCATCGCGATCATGCACTGGATATTATTTATGAACATAAATCCCATGAAGAATGAATTATTTATTCGAGAAATAAATCTGTCTCACCACCGAGGATTGCCAGAAATATTGCCGGGGATTTTTCACGAATCAGGTGAATTTCTTCGCCATTGTTTGGGTTGTTTGTTAAAATCTGAATACTGAGTTTGAATTCTGAAGGATGTATGATGACAGGTTTCCCATTATGTAGGATGTTGTTCTAGGAACGACTTGGTTATTCAAAGTTGTTTTATGCATGAGAATAGAACTTATTTTACCTCCATCATAAGGCGTAACATGAAATTTCTTTTATCTATTTTGCGTATTTTATTTCTTTTGTTTAGAATTTCTGAAAATTTTGTTTGTATTCCTCGCATTCACGATGACACCTGTATGTTTTCTTATTCTACTAAAAAAACAATACCTCCTTTCACAGAGGTATAAATAAGGTTGAAAAAAATATTTTTATTTTTTGGAATAACTTAGTTATTAATATTAATATTAATATTACAATTTGAAGTTTTACTCAGTAAGTTATTCCAAACAATAAATATTAATCCTAGACTTGAAGAAGAGTCAATAGATGTCGCGCATTATAATAAAAAGTATTTTGTTTAAAATAATCAAAGTTTTTGAGGATACTTCTCATATTTTGAAAAGTTTTTTTATCCCAAATTTGTATAAACTAAATGAAATTTGTTACATAAATATTCTTTTAAATGTATTTATTAAAACCTCAATCAATTCAATATATTCCTAAAGGCCGGTCTTCTGCGATGGTTTCCAGACACATTTACTCAAACATTACCACAAACATTGGCTCAAACATTCAAGTGTGGGCGTTCCCATCCACATTTTTGTGTTTCTGACTCAATGTTTGTGTTTTCGTGGCCGATGATAAACATTCTCAGGAGGGGAAGACAGAGGAGGGGATTATTTCATTTGTGGTGCGGTCAGTCATGGAGCATAAATCGCACGACTTTTTGAGATTATGTGCACTGAGCGAGCTTGAGAATTATGATTTAATAAATTGTAAATAATTAATGCCGTAATGGATAATTGTTTATATCATGAACCTGTTAATAAAATTAATGTATTTTTTAATTTCTTAAACGAATGTCTATTAGTCATAACTCGTAATGTAATGCCAATTCGTATTTCTGGTTAAATTTATTTTTGCAGGTGTCGTATAATTAAAACCAGTTCTTCGAAATCACCCAATCCAAATCAATATTCTGTTATTAATTCCTTAAACCTATTAAAATGGCTCACTAAAGTACAGTCTAACTCGAAATTTGTGTTTTCTCCCTAGTGTAGCATCTACAATCTTATCGCTAAAACCGTAAGCATCTCTTCCTCATCAGAACTCATCTTGACGATTTTTCATAATTATTACGTTTATTAATGTTTTTATAAATTATTTACGTAGACATCAAATATCAAGTGTGCGGTGCGTAAATACGTCTTAACGACAGACCAAATAGATAAAATGTGTGTTTCAACAAAGGGAGGAGACGGAATGTGGACGAAAACAAATAATGCTTGTGGTAATTTTTAAGGTAATCTTTGTGGTAATGTTTGTGATAATATTTGTGGTAATGTTTGTGGTAATATTTGTGGTAATGTTTATGATAATATTTGTGGTAAAGTTTGTGGTAATGTTTATGATAATATTTGTGATAATATTTTTGGTAATGTTTGTGGTAATGTTTGTGATAATATTTGTGGTAATGTTTGTGCTAATATTTGTGGTAATATTTGTGATCATATTTGTGGTAATGTTTGTGGTAATGTTTGTGATAATATTTGCGGTAATGTTTATGGTAATTTTTGTGATAATGATAGTGCTAATGTTTGTGGAAACGGTCACAGGAGACCCCACTACCAACAAAAATTTACACCACGCCAAATAATTAGGATTTTTCTATTCTAAAGATTTGTAACGTAGTTGACTGAAATAAAGGAAACGATATTCAACAGTTTTTTTCTTTTATAATATACACCAAACACAATTCACAATAATACAAAAAAACTGGTTATTTATAAACAAGTTCTGCTGTGTAATTATTGTTCTGCCCTCTGAAGGCATTACCAAACTGTGGTGAAGCCACTTACAGGCGGTATATTTATGTTATTTCCACATAGGTACTTATAATGTAAACAAATGGATTTTATTTTCATTACCTATGCCAGTATTGATTTCCGAGTAAATATCGGAAAATATGAATGGTTATTACCATTTAACTGGGGGAAACTTTTTAAATATTAATGGACATTACCCTTTAATTGGGGGAAACTTTTTAAATATTAATGGTTATTACGCTTTAATTGGGGGAAACTTTTAAAATATTAATGGTTATAACTTTTCACACACATTGTCATTTAATGTAATGAAATATTATGTATCAAAAAATATGTAAACGCTAATTTAAGTATCCAATACGTCTGTCTCGACACAGGTTACCTAGTGAGACAGACGTCGAAAAACACCTGTAAAAAAACTTTATATTGATAATAAATTTAAAAAATTGGGGGAAACTTTTTAAAGGGTAGTATTATTAACCATTAATATTTTCCGATGTTTACTCAGAAATCAATAATGTTATAGGTAATGAAAATAAAATCTATTTGTTTTCATTATAAGTACCTATATGCATACAATTTTTATTCAAAATTATCCACAACGCTGTTGACAACGACTACCTTCTGTAAAATGTTCATTTCCATTGTCTAGTTTAAAACACACAGTCGAACAAACTATTCCACATCCCACACTCAAAAACTAACTACACCCAACAGACATGCACAAAATACAAAAATATTTTTTCAGTCGCCGATATTTTCCATTTGTCCTTAGTTCTGTTTACTAAATGCATATTGGAGAAAATTAAATCGAATTGTTAATTATATACCCTCTCTCCCTGCTGTGTGAAAGATATTCTGTTTATTTATGTTTTTTTCTGTATGTAACAGGAATTTTATGTGGAAACTTCACTGGTTAATGCAACATGTAAAAATTTATTATTTATATTAAATTGTAAATCTGTTTGTTTTCCCTTTATTAAACTAAAATACAATTTAAATAAAATAATATAAATACATCGTCTGTCGTCTAAGTAGCTTCACCACAGTTTAATAATGCATTGAGAGTTCGAAACAGCTGTCACGTGTAATATTAATTAAACAGAATAGCTTGTTTATAAATAAGCGGTTTTCTGTCAATTTAATAATAATACTATTATATTATATCGGGATGTTCTATATTAGCACCGTCCGAGTATACATTTAGACACAATTAAGTTTTAAAAATAATTCACCAAAGTTTGGTAATTAAACATAACTTGATTGACTGCCGTAATATAATACCATATTATGAATACGAACCAAATTCATTTTTAGAAAACGAATTTTATAAAATATATTATGATAAAACTATACTAACAGACCGAACGATTAGTCATAATAGACCCGATATAGTTTTATATGACAAAATTAAAAAAAAAAATAACTTATTTCATTGATGTCGCTATTCCAAATTCCTGTAATATTCAAAAATCTGTTAATGAAAAAATAAGAATATACACAGATTTAGGAAATGAAATAAAAAGAATTCGGCATTCTCAGACTATAAAAATATTACCATTCGTTATTTCGGCTACTGGCATTATACCTAGCTCTCTTATTAAAAATTTAGGCGTATTAGATCTATCAAAAAATTTATATATAAAGATGCAAAAGTCGGTTATTTTGAATACATGTAGGATAACGAAAGATTTTTTAAATATTTATATTGAGGGATCAGTAGGATTTATAGGCCCTCTTAGGAGTTCTACCGAGCCGAACCCTCTGATATGAAAATATCTGGAGTAGGTGAATTATTTTCCCATTTGATCTCTGGTGAGCTGACGTGTTGTTCTTGTATTGTTTTGTATTTATTATGCTTATATGTGGATTAACTAGATGATCATTTGTGGAAAAGTGTGTGGAAGGGTTTAGTTTTTCCTATGGAGAAGATTTAACCCGGACATAAAATCGGAAGCAATTTAAAAAAATAAAAATAAAAACCAAAAAATTAAATTGAGTTCTACAAATTAACCTATAAACAGCCTTACTAAAAAAAATGGTGTACATATTACGCGGCGCTTAAGGTCAGAATAGTAAAATACTTTACTTATTTCAATGACCTTTGTTCGGTTAAAACGGGCTTAAACCGGGCTCAAGGCCGGCTTTACCGCATCAAAATTAAACCTGCGCGTAAGAATTTAATTAGTGAGACAGTAAATAACTAACATTACATATTAGGTACATTCATACTTCACGCAATTTTTAAGAAAATTATATATTATTCTACAGTATAATGAAATGCTTGTTTGTAATGTTCATTCTCATTTACTTACTTATAAATTTATGAATTTACACAATAAAATTATCCCCGAACCAAATCTCATGTATTTACAACTGTATTCTCTCTGCATGGGAATATCCTAAATAAAATATGTAAATTACCCGCCTCGGAATAGAGTTTGTCTTGTAAGGCAGATAAAAAAAATTATGTAAATAAATATTAAAATAAATTAAATGCCCGGGCTGTCAGCATGGAAATTGAAAAATTGTGCTTAGTTTAATAGTTGTAATTTCTGCCCGTAGTACTCGTACATTAGGAAACTCGTGAATTACCTTAGATATAATGCACACCAAATGTATTTGTTCAAATTCGTTGTGCTGATTGTCTTATGCTAGATTCGGCAATCTTAACAAAATTAACTACATACCAGTAAACAAGCATATTGTCTGCCATGCATAAATTATGTAAAACAGGCTCTATTTCGCTGGAATCCATTAGGTGCCTACGGCCGACCCATTATTAACAGCTTATATATCTATTAGTCTATTAGGTAAACACGTAAGCAGGGCTGCTTGTAAGTCCTAAATGAATCCCTTCATATCGCCCCATTGTCTGCTGTCGCTAATATTGTGCGGCGGGACTAACTAACTGGAGCAGCGAGCTTGGGTGGGATGCGGAACAGGGTGGGATATGGCAGGGTGGGGCGGGGAGGAACCAGTCTCCCATGATGAGAGGATCAAATGATTAGTGCAAGTACCAACTCTAACTACCTTGCGAGGAGTACAGGAACCGTCTGCTAATCGTTGGCAATCTTCAAACTTGCGACTTCCCTCCCTAACACATTATGAGCGCGAATTTGAGGGCTGCTCATTCTGTTGTGGAAATCAACACCGTTAAAGAATGATCTACTTTGAGCCTGTGAGACGATGGCTTCATTAGTTTGAGAAATATTCTGAAAAATTTAATAGGTAGAAGAAATTTATAAGAAGTACGTCTGAAATTACCTGCCTATTCAGATATGATTTTCAATAACACGGCAAAAGCCTTTTTTATGTGACAGCTCACAAGAGCCCCCTATTTGTGCTGTAAAGCTTGGAAACTGTTTATCTTCTCTATTGAATTATGTTGTGAGGCGGGTTAATTAATGGAGGGGATGCACGAAGAGATTTGTCAATGCGTGTCTTGAAGAGCTTCAGAATAAATCAATATAAATAAAAGTCAACATCCGCATATTTATTCCAAATAGACTCAAAAACTACAAGACCGATTTCACTGTATTTTTTTACTTATTATTTCCAGGAGCGTTTACAGAGCGGTTTCAATGCAAAGAAGACATTGCGCAATCAAGTAAAATAACTACATATGTATGATACAATTAGGCGTATGTGATAAAGGAAGAAGGGGGTGTGATGAGAACGTATGACGTGGAAGTAAATGGTAGATAAAGTTGGGGACACCCGAGGAAGACATGGCATGACCAAGTGAAAGAAAAACTTAAAAGTAAACTTTAAAAAAAAATTTATAATAATATTATTTCCTTCTTTAAAATGCAGCCAGTTTTCAAGTACACTAAGATTCACATACTTCAATCCATTCATAACCCCGAGCAATACCGTTTACACGTCAACTAGTATAAAATAAAATGCAGTTTTTTTTTTTAAGTTTTTTTATTCATTGAATTGTTTGTTACATGCATTGAGGATTTTTCGAACACCATGCTAGGAACATTCCCGTATTATGGTGGTCGATGCAGTGGGATAATGAGACAAATAATTATTATTTAAAAGTGTCTACAGCGCCACCGTTTAGATTATTTTATACGTTACAGCGCCACCGCTTAGATTCTGTTATACGTTACAGCGCCACCGTTTAGATTCTGTTATACGTTACAGCGCCACCGGTTAGATTCTATTATACGTTACAGCGCCACCGGTTAGATTCTGTTATACGTTACAGCGCCACCGGTTAGATTCTGTTATACGTTACAGCGCCACCGCTTAGATTCTTTTATACGTTACAGCGCCACCGTTTAGATTCTGAATAGCGATATTTGTTAAAAAAAAATTTAACAAATATTTAAATTATATTTATATTCTTTCTGCAATTTCGTCTTGACGGGTTTTTAACCCGTGACCTCTGGTCCCAAGGTCTAGTCATCCGATATGACATAAATGTCAACAATGAATAGTAGTATAATACATTTTCAAATAGCAAAAACTCTTTTTAACCCGTTAGCACTCGCGATGGGTAAAAAAAACCTGACGTATTTTTTTAAATTTTAAGAAAATAATAACCCAGATTCTTTCAATATTCATAGACTTAAACGGATTTGTAACACGCAAGCTCGCTCATTTTTCTAATTGTAAAAAGTTCCCTTTTTACCCGGCGCTAGGCATAGTAATTTTTTTTTAAAATACTTAATCATTTTTGTCATCACTTACGGATATCTAAAAATTCGCATTATTTCATTCAATCAAATTTTATTATTATTAAATATTTTAGAGGTGGGTTTGGGTACCTCTGCCTCGAGAACCATTTAATAGATAACCAACAGCCTAGTTTTTCGCTACGTTTGGTGATTTAGCAGGGGTTACCGGGTTCATGGGTTGAGGTGTGGTATTGACGGCGGATGCACCTCCTCACCAGTTGCGTGGCGGGAAAGACCGAAAGAGGCCGGTTTTGGGAGACCCTTTGACCTATCCAGCTGGTCTCTCGTCCCATTGCCTTGCACCGCAGCGAGATAGTTAGATTCATAAGTCCGTCACTCCTGGACATACTGCACTTCCTCTTTTGCTTTTCCTTAAAAAGACCCTCCACTCAGTATCCTTAATGATGACAAAAACTTGGGGGAGATTATTTTCCTCATGGCCACCTGTGTGAGTTACTTTTTTTTAGAGAATATTTTGGTATTTTTTTATCTTAAAAGTTAAACTGAAAGATTTTTTTTTCAAATTGTTGTTAATTTCATCAAATAAAAGTCAATCTTCCTAATTAAAGCAAATTTCTTTCCAAAAATTGAAGGTTTGAGTTTTTCTCTCGTATTTTTTAAAAATTGCTTGAAATACATGTGTATTTCTGTTTCCGCGTTTTATTATAACCAACTAAAAAAACACAAGTCAAATCAGGATGGCCCTGTAAGGACATTGAAAACTATACATTATAAATATCGGGTATTTTTTACTCTGCGGTAGAGCACGTGTTTCGAATCTAGACGCGAGTGGGTTAAGAAAGAAATGTGTCCCGAATAATGGGTACCTACTCATAATAATATGTGAAACGTTACTTAAGGTCCTCTTGTAAATAAAAATAAAATTCTTAGGTCCGACACCACTCTAAATTCAAACTTTTTCGCAGTGTGTGAGCATTATGCTTTTAAAATGAGCTGCCCCTAATATAGGGGTGGTCTCTCACAGGCTTTAAAGAAGAACTTTCTGTAATCACCACCTTAATGCTTCCCTTACACCCACCTTGGTACTATACTACCCCAATCCTTACCCACGTAAGGACAATTTAAGTGTATTTATTTTTATTTTATAGTAATTCATTCACGCTCAATTTCAATTCTCACCGTAAATCTGTAGTAAGAAATTGCCACCAGATATTTCATAAAGTTTTTTCTATATATATGGGATTTTTGTGAATTGCAATTGCCTCCGTAATTAGGCGTGCTCTTTGCGTTTTGGGTCTTTCCAGAACTTAAGAAACAAATCCAAAGTAATGACCACTTTCAATTAAATGCTCAGCAATTTCCGATTTGTCATGGTGGCCGAGTTTACACGCTCGAAAGTTTTCTGATATTCTTTTGCAGTTCATCTGGTTTACATAAACCTTATCATATTCGAAATAGCTGAGTTTTAAAATTCCTTCTATCTCCGGAAGAAACTTGGTTTTTGCAGGCCTCAAGTAAGTCTTGTATTTTTATCGTGGTTCCGAGGACAGACTTTATGCTATCTTTTCTCAGTATCCTGGCAAAACAGTCACTACATCACAACTACAACCACAACTACTACCACTACAATCACTCTAATATAATATTCCTTTATATCTCAGAAAGTTACAAACCAACAGCATTTTATGACATTTTACATGTTTGGTTGGTAATCACTTTTTCTTTAATTCATCAAAAATATTAATTTCGTTTGTTTTGTCCTAAGCGTAACTCTAGTTCAATGAACTCAAATTTGCTTTGAAATTAAGTGTCACTTTCAAAATTGAACTGATTGTGAAGAATTCCGACAAGCGATTAATCCTACATACAATTTAATATTTCAAAATAGATGTTTCTGAACAGAACAGAAAGACATTTCAAAATACAGGGTTTTCCAATAAGAGGTGTTATTTTGATATTCAATCGTAAAAGATCAATGGTTTCGTTGCTTGTGTGGCACGTAGCGCCGTCTTGTTGAAAGTAAACGTTGTCCAGATCAATACCATCCAATTCCGGCCATAAAAAATCATTAATCATCTCTCGATAGCGAAATCCATTCACCGTAACTGTTGCTCCAGCCTCATTCTCAAAAAAGGAAGGTCCAATGACTCCGCCGGACCATAAACCGCACCAAACAGTCACACATTGAGAATAAAGAGGCTTTTAAACAATAACTCTTGGGTTTTTGTTTAAATTTTGTTTTTTACTGGTCAATTTTTTATGGTTTTTTTTTGTCCAATTTTTTTATTTTATTTTACGTTTCATTTTAAGTTTTTGCTTTTTTATCTTTGTCTTGTCTGCAATATAGAATGCAATTAGAATTTACTTGACACAGAAATAATAAAGAACAGAGCAACTCGGCAAAACTACATAATATAGTTGTAACACTCTAGAACTCTAAATTCTAGACGACTTCAACGAAAGTCCTTTAGAGTTCTCTGTGCAAAGTAATTTAGTGCAGAACCAAATTACGAATGTATAATACCTCTCACTTAAAGTACCATCCCTCTTTACGCGAGGGAACATTCGTCTTCTGAGTATCCGCTGTCTAATTAAAGCGAGCCCTTCTAATGCGCTGGCTCTATGAATAAAGACAAGTGAACAGGGGCGTACAGTCCATATGTAAGCATTTCCTACCCTTCCTTGCTCGCATACACATACAAATAATTTTAAAAAGTATAAAATCAATTATAAAGTGAATCATCACTGGTGATTCACTTTACTGTGAGGTATCAAAGGCAGGAACTAAACATGCAAAGGAGGTCCATCACGGACAATCGATGAAGCTCTAATTCATCATCTATTGTCGATAGAATTTTTTTAGTGCGGTCTCCATAGTATCAGATAAGCTTCGTTTAACCATAATAATTTCGTTCATTACACCAAATTACTGGCTTATTAATGTAAACGGAGTTGAACTAACGAAGCTCTTTGAATTGAAAGAATTCGTATACGCAACGAGTTGAACGTTTCGCGCCAATGACGCTACATTTCAAAAAGTTCGGGCTTGCAGAAACAAAACAAAATGTGAATAAAGATCTCATTAACTAATCTCCCTTTTTAGTGTCTAAAATTAAATGCAGACTTAAATGCCCAATGCATATTTTGGTCAGTATGTCAATTCAACATTGCCAATTTAATATAATATTTACACAACTGTATGATGTTTGACGTTCCGGAATCTCAATTCATAGATAATATATCCAGTGTTGCTGGCGTATGTCGATTTAAGATTTATTGCTTTATCGATATCGGTCTGGATATCAACTGCACTACAGTGCTCGGGAAATAGGTATCAAATCATCGGAAATAGATCCGTTTTTGTAAAGTTATCGCTTTTACTGTGTTAGAACCCCAGATGTCGTATTTAAAAAAATGTGAAAACCCAACCCAAGAAAATTTGGTACATGTGCAATGCTCATTAAAATTCGTGATAGTATCGAAAAAAGCAGTTTCTTTTGGTATAAAACACAAATGAAGCAATCAGTGCCATCTGTTGGTACCTATTTTAACTAGCACAACTTTACTGACGAAATAATTATCATATTATGTTGGTTTTCTTTCATGTAATACGGTCGAAAAATGTCGAAATTTTGTATAGTCAAAACTTTCATATATTTGATATGACATAGATTATTAATAATTTGTATTTTTTCCTACTGCCTACCCTGTTTAAAACACTGTGCGCGCCACTGTAAGTGAGAACCTGTAGGCGGCTACGTGTCTTTGTTGAACTGGCTAAGTAAGCTAATTGTCTTTGTTGGGAGACGAGTTACACCATTTTTAATTTGTTATATTAGTAAAAGTGAGGCAGCATTTTTAAATTTCCGATGTGATTAAAACAACACAACCCCCAAAATTAACTATAAGAGAAGAAGACGTCTACAAAATAATGCGACGCTCTGCTCGGTATACTGGGCGGAACTACGCTTGAATTTTGCATAACAAATACTCAAAAGCAAAGTGAAAATCATAACGACGTAAGTGAAGAAGCGTCTACAAAAATATTAGGCGCGCGGCCTGGCGTATTGGATGGACCTACTGTCGAATTTGCTTTAACAGGTCTAGAAAGTTGATCTTTCTCCGGGGCTTATTTTAATTAATTCCGATAAACGTAATACAAAAATCTCAGATGTTTTTAAATGAATACCTCGGAAAATTACTAATTGATCGTTTCGGGAAAAAAGATTAAAATTAAAAAACGTTTTTTAAATTGGTAAGGTACTGTTTTCATTAAGCCTAGACATAAATAACCATCCGTGGGAATCGTAAGTAAATTCCCGTTATTAGAGTCTTGTCTCACCTTCACTGACATAAACAGTAAGCTAGAGGAACGACAGTTAAGATGGTATGGGCACATAAGACGGAGACCACCAGACCACACAGTGAAGCAGGCAATGTCTATAGAGCTTCAAAGACAGTCATCCAGAGGTAGACCAAAGAACTCCTGGATGACCCAATGCTCCAAAATCCTACAAAGAAACGGCCTAGATGAAAGCGACACTCAGAACCGAAGAAGCTATAACCTGAGAACGAGAAGAGCCGACCCCAACAGCCCACATAGGCAATGAGTTGGGATAGTGCTAGGAAGAAGAAGAAAGAAGAAGAGTCTTGTCTCACCTTAAAATACTCGATCTGTTCTCGAATGAACAAGTAAAAGTGCGTACTTAGGAGGATTTCGTTTTTTTGTATGATTACCAATACTTTAAAGAGATTCTCAATGAATTAGCAATACAATTTTTTATCCGTGTAACACCATTTATGGGTAACCTAATAGATTAATTTAGTGCTATGTATGGGTGAGCTTATATACTAATATCGAGGATATTACACTGTCTGTTTTGCTATCGATGTTTCCCTGCTTGGTTCATAAGACACAATCTCCAAATTTGTATTCCACAGTTCCTAACAATTTCTAATATTGTATTTTGGGATATAATTGAGAATATTCCAAGCAGTATAGAAAGCACGTCTCTTCGTTATTTTCACCAAAACAATACAAATATTGTAATTCTTTAAACGCTTGTTACCAAAACCAGGAGGAAATCATACATAAAGATTGGAATTAGAAATAATTTGAATTTCACCCGTTTTCCTAGACTTGAGCTTGGAATAATACAAACAAAACAACTGTTGTGTAATTTTAGATACCGACTCTCTTAGAAATGGGTTAGTATTGTTATAAAGTTACATCGAAACTTACAAATTATCCGAAATCATTTTCAAAGGATTTGGTAGGGTTGTATTCATAAGGTTTACGTTACTTAATCATAAATATTTAGGTAGTAAAACTGAATACGATTAATTTTCGTAAAATTTAATTCAATTAATTGTTTAATAGATAGTTGGAAAAACCATTTTTATTAGTATCCATAAAATTAAGAAATCCAGTCTTGTTGACGCAACTATATGCATCTCCCTTTGAGACATGTTCCTGCATTCCTTCACCCAATTATCTGTCTCTGTCTAAGTGCTTGGAGTAATTACGTTCAGTGACATTGCAACAATTTATTTATACAATACCAGTCTCTTAAGAAAACCTGTGCAGTGAACATGATTCCTTCAGTGAGTTTGATCAAAACCTCCTAGATTACAAGGCCGGGACACTCATTCAAAGCAGGGATTTTACAAAAAAAAATCAGTTTAATTTTTTTTTTCAAATTATTGTTTCTTATTGAAACGTCTTAATTTTTTTTTTAAGAAAGGCAAACTTTCCCAGATTACGAATAACCTGACAATATTTGAAAATCTCCTACTACCGCCACAGTAGGCGGAAAATGTTGCTTGTGTTGTGATGGAGGACTTAGCCAGCCGAGGAATTGAATACATTATGCTTGGGTGGGACCCAAACGTAATGTTTACTCAGCCACCGACCGGTCTTGTCGTGAATTTTTTAGTTAATTAAAAAAAAAAACAATTTTTTGGAGGTTATCATACAAGTAAGGAGGATTATTTGATTCAGCGTCCCGGCCTTGTGATCTAGGAGGTTTTGATATGATTCTAGTCTATTAGTGTGTCCCTCAAGTCCATAAAATCGATCGAAAATACCAAGTCTCCAAGTCTATCAAAAACTTCAACTTATTTATTTACTTTTCCATGCCATGTCTTCCTAGGGTGTCACCGACTTCTTCTATCCTGCACCGTTTTAGTTTCGAGTCATATGTATATTTATTTCTTAGTTTTCTATATCCGTCAATCATTCTACATGTCCAAATCACAAGCGTCCCTTTTTTTAATCTTCCTCGTTAGACGTTCAACTCTGTCTGTATTTATCTTGTATGTTGGAAGGCTAAAGGAAGTGGAAAACTACCTGGCTATTCAGATCTGGTCACCAAACACAGCTAAAGCCATTTCAAGCAACGTTTCAATTCTGAATGGTGGTCTTTCACCAGAGCGATACTGAGAGTATCATCCACTCTGAAATAACACAAAATAGTCAAATAATATTTACTTACGTACGCCAGGATTTGAACCCCTGACCTCCGGATGCTTGAACATTGAACCTTGCAGGAACTTACACAGCTTAACAATAATATACCTGACTTGAGTTGACAAGTTCATCGTACGAGTAATTGCCTCTTTCTAGCCCTATCCTCCAAGCAATTCTCCTTAAGGCGATGCACTACGTCGTGTAATATTTTAAATTAAGCCGCTATCAATAACAACCCTTACGTAGATGGCGATAAGGTTTAAATTCCCGCTTAACACCATCCGCCTGTTTTGATTTATGCAAGAAAAAAACATTGCCAATAAGTGCCTTTTATTTTATTTTGTGGATGTTCAGGCAATAAATAATTAATTTTTTTTCGATCATTTTAGAAATAACTTAATTTTCCACATTATACAAAAAAATCATAACCGAAAATGGGTTCGTAAGTAGGAGATTTTTAACTTTAAAGCAGTTTTCATAGGCCTTATACATTATTTTTTTCTGGGCTTATAAAAAGACTAATCTAAAAAATACTCGATTACTTCAAAGGCCAAGATGTATTCTACTCGCAGTATTTAATTAAAGCATCTGAAACATTTGTAGGCGACCAAATTTTCAAACCAAAAACACATGATTTTGCATTACTACGT